>OX328102.1:18983964-20183964 GCA_946811185.2 Hippopus hippopus | reverse complement strand
AAAACATGCCATGATTGAAGATACTGAAGTTTTAATAGCTACACTGAGATTTTACCCTTAACCTAACAGTGATAGATCAATAGGCAGCATTCCAAATAAAGCCTTTAACTTGTACAAAAAAAATCTGAGTTTTTGAAACCTAAAGGAAGAAGGCTACTGAAAACATTTTCCTTTCCCAACATTTTCTATCATTCCCCTGTCAGTTCTTATATGAGGTACTTGAAGTTTTTTGTCTTCGAATGTTTTTAAATCGGGTGATTTCAAATTTTGTCTTTAAGCAGAGAGATTTTTCCATCACACATAGAGTTAAGTCTTAAATTTACCACATAATCCTGATTTTTAATGACCCTGAGGAAGAAGGCTTTGAAAACACTGTGGGAAAACAAGAAAATGCTGGTAACCATCTTTTATTTGTCGTCTGCAAATGCTTTCAATTTAGAACAATCTGGAATTCCGTTGTCTGGTATAGAGTTAAATCAGAAAATAATCCTGGCTTTTCACCACCCTGAAGAAAAAATGTTATGAATACTTTTGTGGGCAAAGGGGACAATGCCAACAAACAGGATGTTCTCCTTGTCCTACAAAGATCTTGATCCTTTCAATTATAAATCCAATCACTCAAGGCATATCTACCTTGTTGTCTGTTACTGCTTTCAATACTGAAAAGACTAAAATTCTGGCATGTGGTATAATGTAAACTGATTGCCTCCTATAAGCAGCAGCCCAGACTTTGAAAACCATCCTTGTAGCCTGCAAATAAACTGGAAAGCATAGCAGAACAAGAGTGGCAAATTGTCGCAAGATACGCCCGTCCCACCGCCAGTTGTCAAGGGGGAATAATAATCGTAAAGGGTAGGTAGAGGAAAATAGTAGTGCAGCAGAAATCATGTAAGTGATTGAAATAGGCATGAATGTCTCCTCTAATGTTAAGGAAACATGCATATAAAGTTTCAGGTCATTCCAACACAAAAAGACAAAGTTATATTGTAGAGAAGCATGAAAAGCTGTAAAAAAAAAAAAATGAATAGGGAATAATTCCAAAAGGGCATTAGGTAAGGTTACGGCTCCAGTGCACTGCACTTTTCGTAACAGCAACAAACATGTTTACCAAGTCTCAAGTCAATTTGACTTGAGGTGACAAAGTTCCCTTCCAGACAAGCAAGAAATACTGTAAAAATGAAGATCAAAGTGGAATTACTCAAAATCTGCGCTAGGTAGAGTTATTGTTCTTGCGCACTGTACTCAGTAATACTGCAACAAACATGCATACCAAGTTTGAAGTCGTTTTGACTTGAGATGACAAAGTTATATTCTGGACAAGCACTAAATGCTGTAAAAATGACGATCAAAGGGAAATAACTAAAAAATAGCATGAGGTAGAGTTACAATTCTTGCGCACTGCACTTCCAAATACTGCAACAAATAAGCATACCATATTTCAAGTCATTCCTACTTAAGATGACAAAGTTATGCTCCAGACAAGCAAGGAATGCTATAAAAATGAAGATCTAAGGGGAAATAACTCAAAATTCATGCTAGGAAGAGTCATGGTTCTTGTGCACTACACTCCGTAATTTTTCAACAATCATGCATACCAAATTTGAAGATGTTCAGACTAAAAATGAGTCATATTCCAGACAAGCAGAAAATGCTGTAAAAATGACAATCAAAGGGAAATAACTCAAATACAGCATGAGGTAGAGTTATGGTTCTTTCGCACTGCACTCTGTATTATTGCAACAAACACAAATGCCAAGTTTCAAGTCAATCGGACTGGAGATGACAAAGTTATGCTCCGGACAAGCTGAAAATGCTGTAAAAATGACGATCAAAGGGAAATAACTCAAAGACAGCATGAGGTAGAGTTATGGTTCTTTTGCACTGCACTCCGTATTATTGCAACAAACACAACTGCCAAGTTTCAAGTCAATCGGACTGGAGATGACAAAGTTATGCTCCGGACAAAGAACTGGACTCCGCCCACCCGCCAGTACGCCATGGGTAATCCTATAATACATCCCGTCTTCGATGGGCATATAAAAAGCAGACTTAGTAAAACAGGAAGCAAAGCAGGAAAAGCAGAAACTAGCCAACAAAATATTTTGTCATGTAAAGCAGGGGAAAATCAAAGATCAATCAAGTGACTTTTCCAACACTCATGTCCAATGAAAAACTTCAGTCCATCGTATCCATTAGTAGGCCCAAGAATACATTAACCCTTACAACCATAGTTACCTGTGTACAAAACGAGTAGACTGATCTTTGATCTACACTGTCCACTTTGCTGAAACCCTAGAGACAAAAGCAAACATGAAGTAGCAATAATATGGATCTTACTTGAGACTGAAATGTCTGCTGCATTTATTTGGGCTTTAATTTTCTACTACCAAAAACAGATTGCAGCAGACAGCATAGCAACAAATCTTGCAAAATGTGGATAATCATACTGAATAAATGTTTTACCCATTACCACACAATCCTGAGTTTTAACGACCCTGAAGAAGGCTTTTGAAAACATTGTAGGAATAGAAGAAAATGCTGGTAATCAGCATTTTCTCCTATTTTCCACAATATTTTCTACCGTATCAAAGACAGAAATCATCATTTGAGCCTTATTCAATTTTTTGTCTGCAAATGCTTTCAATTTGGACCAATCCAAACTTTTGTTGTTTGGTAAAGGGCTAATCCTCCTAATACTAGGGTTGGTACAACATAAAATTGTTTGGTATAGGGTTATTCTAACCTATAAACAGGCCATTTTAGTTTTTATGCTGCAAATCAAAATTTCTTGAAATATACCAAAAAGTACCACTAGATTTTTTTCTCTTTGCAATAGCACAGAAACTGCCTTGTTACATGCAGTAAAAGGATGAAATTTTTGGCATTAAATTGGCTGTTCTGCAATAGGTAACTTGTCTATTTTCATCACATTTTATATCATATGACATCATCTTACTGATTTGAATACAAATCCAAGAGATCAATGATTGCTATTGATCATAAGATATTCCTAGAAGTCTTTGAGAAACTTGTGCCACGAAATCTAATAAAATCTAAGAGGCTACGTAGACCATTAAGGAAATACTATTGAATTTTTTTTCTTATTTGTCTTTCTTCGTTACTTATGATTTGCCATTTATTGACTTACTTAATTTAATGATAAATCATTTTATAAAGTTTGGTGAGATTCAAAAAATTTGAATAGCTCTCTTTACCACACAATCCCGAGTTTTAACGACCCTGAGATGTAGGCCTTTTGAAAACATTGTGGGAAAAGGAGAAAATGCTGGTAACCAGCATTTTCTCCTTTCCCCACAATGTTTTCTACCATATTGAAGACAAATGTCATCATTTGAGCTCAAGTTAAATTTTTGGCTGCAAATGCTTTCAATTTGGACAAGGCTAAATTTTTGTCATGTGGTACAGAGTTAAAGCCCCACACACCTAGATTTCAAATAAATAAAGGCATTCACAGGGAATAAAACTATACCTTCAAAATTGTATGAAAAAACATTGTGAGAAAATAACTGCTTTAGAATGGTTCTTGCTTTTCCCACTTTAATTTTTCAGAAGCTATCCTTTTAGACCGAGCAAAAAGCCATACATGCATGAGAAAAAACTGTGTGGAAAAATAAAATGAGAAAAGTATTGCTTTAAGAAATGAATCTTGCCTTTCCCACATTCTTTTTTTCAAAAGCTACCTTTTGATGCAGAGCAAAACTTACATAAGGAATATTTATCTGTATGGTAAAAGAAACCTTAAATACAAAAAGAATTTTCAAAATCTGTCAGGAAAGGTGAAAATTTGGGATCAATAGAGAACGTGTATCAACCTTATTTTCCAATATGACAGTCACCATGTCTCCCTGTATCCAAGCAGTCATCTAATGAACTCTTTACAAAACAATAATAATTTAGACTTGTCCAAATTGAAAGAATTTTAAGATGACAAATTAAATGTACCATAGCTCAAGCAGTAATTTCTTTTTAAAATTGCTGAAAACACTGTGGGAAAAGGAGAAAATGCTGGTAACCAGCATTTTCTCTTTTCCAATCAATGTTTTCAGAAGCTATCTTCCCCTAGGAATACAGGATTGTTTGGTAAAAAAGTAACATACTGTGCTATTCATTAGATGCTCTTGTGTGCAGTTTGAGATTCTGATCTGCCTGCATACACACTATGCTGTCAGACATAAAATTGTACGAACTTCTAGTAAAAATAGCCTATAATATACTCCATATATTCTGTCATAATTGCCTAATAATCCTTTACCAAAAAATTCTGTGTTTCTCCACCCTATGGAAAAAGGCTTTATATAAAAGTTGGTTGTAAAGGAAGAAAATGCAGGTAATCATTGTTTTCTTTTTTGCTCACGTTTTCAACTCTTTGGAAAACAAATCTTACTATTTGAGCCATATTATAATTTTCCGTCTGTGACGGCTCTCAAAATAGAAAGTATAAAATTTTATTGTCTTGTAGAGAATTGATGCATTTCCAGTATGTAGACAAATTGTTTTCCTCTAATGTCAGAGACATTCAAGAAGATATTATCTAGAGATGCCTTCTGGACAGGTTTCATAAACATTGGATTACTAGAATGAAAATATGGCTTCTAAAAAGAATGCAAGGTTTTTCGACCACTTGACCACATACCCTGCTTTTAGACCTTTAATAATCTGTTTAAGAAGAATCTACAATGTAATCAAGACAAACATGTTGCGCAAATTTCACCAAAATTGGACTAAAATTAAGGTTTCTCGGTGGCAATCAAATGTTTTCTTACAGCTGACTTAGTGTCCTAACTTTTCAACTGATGATAAATTTTGTAAGATATTAAAATGACAATCTTTCTGGCTTTTGTAAACATCAAACTGAAAAGAATGACCACAAGACCTCCTGATTAAATAATGTGACATCCAGAGCACAGGCAAGGTTGTTCAAAGATTTAGTCTGGTGTCCAACCTCTCAACCTAAGATGACCCATTTCTACCTCCATCAGAAATCTTAATACAGGCAAAAATTCCAGGCAACTTTCATAAATTTATATTAGACTGATAATACAGTTCACACAAGAGTTTTTCCTAGATTTGCCCTATATACAGAGAAAGTTCTCTATTTGATACATTTTCACTTTTCTTCATGTATCAATCTTTATGTTGATTGAGAAATGGACATTTTTTACAGTTAAATCTAGATATTGCAGTTTCAAGGCTGTTTTTACAGAATGCTTATCTCACAAAGTATTTTGACTGTAGATTCATGATCAGATCATCAGGGTTATTTTTCCGAATATTCCACATAATTTTTCAAAAGAAAAGCCTGACCTTAATCTAAACTGTCAACAAAAGTAACTAACTTCTTTTTAGCACTATAGGGGGTTAACCCTTTACCAGACGACAAAATATTAGCCTTGTCCAAATTGAAAGCATTTGCAGACGACAATTTCAACGAGGCTCAAATAGTGCAATTTTTCTGTGATAGGGTAAAAAACATTGTGGGAAAAGGAGAAAATGCTGGTCACCAGCACTTTCTCCTTTTCCCATAATGTTTTCAAAAGGTTTCTTTCCCAGGGTTGTTAAAAGTTGGCACTATGTGGTAAAGGGTTAAACATGTTTCAACTTGATCTTTGGTTGACATGAACTTGACCGAGAAATGATCTTGATAAAAAAAAAGCTTCAAAAATTCGGTCATCAATTCTAAAACAATACATATTTTAATAACTGCCTAAGCTTTTAAAAGATCTTTGCATGATAGTAGACAGTAAGTCATTTAAATAGCTGTTGATGATGCAATGAGTTTTTCTGAAAACACTGAACAGCAATCAGCATTAAATCAGGGACATATGTCTATTACTTACCCTCTGACTGTTTTGCAAAACTTAACCCTTAAAATGCCAAAAGAGCTTAAGTTGCTTTTGCAGACAGTGTAGATCAAGATCAGACTTCACAAAATGCAGAGTCTGATCATGGTCTACACTGTCTGTAACCATTTTACATACTCTGGGCAAAACCATCTTGAAATAGCAAACTTTTGACTGTTGTTCCTTATTGAAGAAGTCCCTATCATTAATTCAGCCATCAAAGGGACTTTTAATTCAGCTGCTTTTGCACCCAGTATAGATAAGGATTCAACATTAAATTCTATGCAATCTGCAGATGTTGGGTCTAATCTGTTCAAAATCTGGTAGGTTACTCTCACTGAAATAACCTTAAACTTGATAGGGCTGAGTCTTTTTATCTAGATTTATCCTCAGACTATCCAAAAATAATCAAAGCGTTGAAAACACTGAAGAGGCATTTGTCAAGGAAGCTATTGTGTGGAATTAATGATTTAAAAAAAAAAGAGAAATATTTTTCAAATATTAACTTGAAAATCAACCTACTAAGCAAATTAATACCTCTTTTTTTGAGTTAAACGGAGAGTACTGGTGCCAAAGTTTGGGTTATTTGTGTATTGGTGGTCTCCCTTTGATAATTCACAGGAGGAGACAGGAGTAATGTCCCTTGATGGTAGAAGATGTAGAGAGAGAAACCATGCATATATATATCGAATAAAATTAAGTTTAAACCTGAAAACTATGATTTTGAGATATCTTTGGCCGTCACGATCTAATTCTGAACATTCCAATCAATTATTTCGATCTGTAAATATTCATGCATAATCAAATGGAATAGCATGCAATCATGGGACGAACAAGCCCAGGGACGAACCGGTTTTGGAAAAAACAAGCCCGGAACCAAAACGACCAGTAGACAAATTTTGTGTATATCATTGCACCAACAGAAGGCTGAGAGTGGGTGAAGCTATTTTAAATCAAAAAGAAGTATTTCCACAATCGATGGCCTTATCCAGTTTATTTCAATACGTCATTTCCAATTACATATCTGAGTGCTATCGAAAAATTCATTTTTCTGAGAAAAATTGAGTTCAATTGGGTTTATTTCCTTCGGTTTTGCACTAAATATGATACATGGTCTTCAAAATTCAATATTGAACATTCAATATTGAACTCATAGTGGCACTGTCTTCGACAAATGGCACAAAAACTGGTTATCAAGTCTGGAAGAAAGTCATTCAAGAACACATTTGGTATGGTTTTCATTTTTTAATCGGTCGGCGTAAGCCGGACGATTAGAGAGACCACAAATTTCGGAAACCCGTCCGCTGAGGGCAAACTGATGTAACTGCAACTCGTAACAGCGTTCATTTACAGCATTACAACGCTTAACAAGCCTGTCGTGACCTTATTACAAATACTACTTTCGGTTGAGCGCAAGAATGAATAAACAGTCCTAGTAAACAGGCGTCAAGTAATCCCGTTCTCAACTTTTCAATTATGCAATAAACGGTGATTACAACTTGTTTAGCATTGAATTTTGTCATATTACCAATGTAATCAAAATGTCTAGTGAGCAGAAATGGAAAAACTCGTAGCAGTTTACTTTCAAAACAGTTATCAGAAATGGGGTCAGAGGTAATGAGTAATTGTATGAATGAAACGAGGGCGAATCAATAGCGTATATCGGCTGAGCTAAAAATAGAATTCTTATCTTTCCAACTGATTATGTCATTCTGCAAGCGCCCGATGTCATACAAAACAAAGCCGCTGTATGCTATACAGAAAGCCGTGAAGTACAGAGATCGAGATACGAAAATTGATTCATTATGGAAGAAACGGGCACTAAGCCGAAATCTGAGGGTGTCAAGCACTGCTGTTATGGCACATGCAATAGTGATACCAGGTACAGACATCGTGATGACATGAAAGACGTATTTTTCATTCCATTCCCAAAGCCTATTACGAAACGGGAAATGTGTGAACGATGGATCAAGGCCTGTGGTAGACCTTTACACGATTTCAACGTTCAGAAAATAAAAAGATGCACTTATATATGCAGCAAGCACTTTGTCGGAGGAAAAGGCCCGACTTCAGAACATCCGGATCCCATTCCTGTGTTACTGCATACTGATGAACAGGTTAGTCGCCATGAACGCCCCGCGGCACCGCGGTCTTTCGTACAAGTTTGCATGTTAACTCGGCAGTTCGCATCATTTTCAAGAATTAACTCTCTACCAAAGTGAATGACATAATGTTAGACTTGTCCAAATTGAAAGCATTCACAGACAACAAAATTTAATGTGACTCAGATTTATTTTTTCCTAAGGATGAAAAACATTGTGGAAAAAGGATAAAATACAGGTTAGCAGCATTTCAGTTTTCCAACCATGTTTTCAAAGACTTCTTTCTCATGGTCGTTAATAGTTAGGATTGTGTGGTAATGGGTTAAATAGTAATAACTTATTTCAATAACAATAGCTACTATCCGTTTAAATTTTTTGGGTTTATTTTTTTTCCCAGGGGCTGGGGGTGTCCTTAGTTTAGATAATAAAATTAATACTGACCACTGAATAATTCTTTAGGGCATTTTTGCATTTGCTAACAGTAACGACTAAACATGTATGGTTGTGTCTGCCATTCATATTCAAACCCAGGATCGGTTTACTAGATACCAAATAATAATTTAGTTTTAACACTTTTCATGTAATTATAGGTGAGAAGATTTGAAAGGAAAAGAAAAGCACCAACTCCTAGGCGCAAGCCATTGAAAGCCAGTCGGGCAGATGTTAGACTTGCAGCAGAAAGCCTCCTACAATTGTCCACTCAAGAACCTTTGCAGCCTGCTGTAGTAGTAAGTCTCATTCTACAATTGGACCAAGTATCTTGAATTTATTAGCCAGAAACAAACTCCAGTATTTCATGAACACACACACATATATACATGTGACTTTTAGAATTTGAATATCTGCAGGTGTTCTGGATTTTATCCCATTTCACTGTCAAGCCCCTTCAGGCGTATATGCACCGCTTTGCGAAGCTCTCGTTTAACCCTTTACCAAACAGTCCCTTGTTTTTACTATCTTGAGATAGAAGGCTTTTGAAAACGTGGGAAAAGGAGAAAATGCTGATGACCAGCATTTTCTCCTTTTCCCACAATGTTTTCTACCCTGCTGGAAACAATTCCAATTTTTGAGTTAAATTTATTTTGTCGTCTGCGAGTGCTTTGAATTTGGACCAGTCTAAAATTTTGTCATTTGGTTAAAGGGTTAATGGTGGGAGCATAGAAATTGTTAAGTTTCCTGCTGTTGCTTAATAAACCTTTACTACACAATCCTGAGTGTAAATGACACTGAGAAAGAAAGCCGTTGAAAACATTGTTGAAAAATAAGTAAATGCTTTTCAGTAATATTTTATTCTTTTTCTTACATAGTTTTCTATCCTTTTCATGATAAAATAACATAATTTGAGCTGCATTTATTTTGTCATCTACAACTGAGATGAGAAGCTGGTGGCTAAGAAAGAATACTGGGCAAAAACAGGTGAAAGAAATAAAGAAGACCCTGGGAGGAATGTGACCTTTGAACACATGAAATACATGCATTGAAAACATAATACAAGCTATATTTAAACAAATTTAATACCTTTTTCTATAGAAGAGTAGGATTATAACTTTAAGTACATCAAGCCTTACCAAGTTATACCTAACACATAATCTCAATTACTGAAAACAAATTCAAAAGCAAGTTAGTTTTACACCGTTTTATCAAAAGACAGTTATTGCCAATCTTCATCATTGACTCTATGCCCCTAAAACAAGTTCAAGACATCTCTACATTAGAAGCATTGGAAGAAAACATACAACCATGGCAATAACATTTTCATTTGTCTCAAATAGGTAAAAAAACATTGTTGGAAAAGATGAAAATGCCAGTTTCCCCTTCTACCACAATGTTTTCAAAACTTTGTTTGAATGACAAGTGCAGGGTTATAAGTGAAGAAAGTGAAACGACTTTCTGTACAATACAAACAAAAATTAAATTTCAAAATAATTGAACGTTTTGCAGCAAGAGAGTAGCCCATCATTTGAAGACAGCAAGCTGAACAGACTAGAGGAAAAAGGTGTGCAGACTGATGAGAAGCTAATGAAAGATGCTGACAGCCAGACTTTTTACCAAAAAGAATTTTTAAATGTCAAAATTGAGAACATGATTTTACGAAATGAATTTAAATTGACAGATGCAGATATTGGCAATTCTAAAAGTCAATCTAGTCCAATATTATCACTGGCCAGTGTCAAAAATGATAATTCCAAGATGAAATTATTTACTGGTATGCATTATGATCACTTTTTGGTACTTTTTGATTTTCTAGGAGAATCTGTATATAACCTTACATATTGGGATGGCGAAAATACTAAAGAAAAGACGAAAACAGGCAACCGAAAATTAGAACCTATGGAAGAATTATTTTTGACCCTGGTGCGTTTAAGGCGAGGTTACAGTCTTCAGTCTCTTTCACATTTTTTTGGCATTTCCACTTCGACCATTAGCACCACATTCAGTACTTGGATACAATTACTCTACTGCCATTTCAATGATTATCGCATTGAAATGTTTCCAGAAAGACAACACTTCAAGGAATACTTGCCGCATGTTTTTAAAACGTTCAAAAATATAAGGTGTACAATTGATTGCACTGAGCTTTTTGTTCAAATGCCTAGAGACTTTCGACGTCAAGGAAATCTTTACTCTTCCTATAAAAATCATCATACATACAAGAGTCTAATAGCTGTAGCCCCTAATGGGTCCATTGCTTTTGTGTCTGACCTTTTTGAAGGTTCAATCAGTGACAGGGCTATTGTAGAAAAAAGTGGATTTCTAAACTTTATAAATCCGGGGGATATGGTTTTGGCTGACAGAGGTTTCATTATTGAAGACCTGCTCCTTACAAGACGGGCTTCACTCAACATTCCACCATTTTTAGGCAAACGCAAGAAGTTCACTGCACAAGAAGAACTGAAAACAAGACGGATTGCAAAAGCAAGAATTCATGTGGAAAGGGTTATTGAAAGAATTAAAAAATTTAAGTTACTCTCTGGTAAAATTCCTCTTACTTTAGCACCAATTGCTGATCAGCTTGTTTTTGTAGCTTCATGTATTGTCAACTTCCAAGAACCACTTGTAAAGTGATTTTTCCTGTACATGTATTTTCATTCTGTGGGTTAAATAAACAGCATGAATATTCTGATTTCCAGTCCAAATAACTGTACGGTTCCACCACACAGTATGTAGTGGGTACTTATTAAATTTAAAGGAAAAGTTTAAAGGCTCAATAGCTGCCAAAAGTAATTGATGGGGCTGGTAAGTAGCAAGTGAATTTAATCATTCCATTTTAAAGTATGAAACTTATTACGAAGATAATCTGTTATTGGAAGCTTGGCTCAAGTGTCAGTCACTGGTAGGAAAATGAATTTTAAAACTAGGTCAAAAGTTGCTAGGAGACTCTATCTTTTATTTACCTAATATCTGGTTTTAAAATTCATTTTTCTGCCAGCAACCAACACTTCAACCAAACCAAACAATAACAGATTGTCATCATCACAATAATTTCCTTACTTTTAAATGGTATTAGGCTATTCAAATAACTGAGTGAAATGTGCAATCACTTAAAAGTGCAAAACTCTTGTAAGTTCCTATACAATGTATAGGCATTTAGAATAATATTACACTTACCCATCATTATAAAAAAGATTCTTCATCATCAAATTGTCTAAGGAAAACATTAAAAGACAACCCACAAGATAGGGCACAAAAAATAACTTCGGAATTTTACATCCAATCACTTCTTGTAGTGTATCAAAATTTTCACAATTTGAATATTTGTATACAAACTGTAATAAACATTATTCATTTACATAAAAAATGTAAAAATAAAAAATTTACAAGTATTTTCCAAGCTTGTTATCATTTAGACATCAATGAAATACAGATAATTCTTCTCACTAGAGCTGAACTGCCCGACTCATGATCAACTCTGAACAACAATCCCAAGATTATATGACAGAAAACTAATGAATATTGTGAGAATAGAAGATATGCTTGTTACTAGCATTTTCATATTTCCCCACAACATTTTCTGCCTTATAAATGTAAAGTTTCATGCTATAATCCAACTTTTAATTTGTTGACTGCAAATATTATCAATTTGGACAGGTCTAAAATTTTGTTGTCTGGTAAAGAGTTAAGCATCAACAAATATATAGTGTTAAACTGAAACTGAATATGACTTATGACCTTCATAAGCTGTAGAAAACATTTTGAGAAAAGGAGGAAATTCTGGTAACCAGCATTTCCTTCTTTTCCCACATTGCTTTTGAAAACTTTCTTTCTCTGGGTCATTGAAACCATGGATTGTGTGGTATAGGGTTTATGACCGTTTATCTAACCAATTAGTCTGCTAGTATAAATGGATTCAATTTTCGAGGAACTCGCATTTCAAACAACTCGGGAGCAACAACTCTATGCCACAGAGCTGTTACATTGCAGATCATATTTGAGATGACTTGATCATCTCGCCGAATCCTCTCAATACTAGGCTTTCCAACCGGTGACCATAACACAAAGTCACACCAGTGACAATCCGTTATGGCCAACTGTAACTGAATTTGAAAATAGTAGGGATGGTTTGTTTTTAGACTCAATGTTGAGTTATCATCAATAGGAATAGTGAAACAAGAACTATACAAATTAGATTTCTTTAAAGTTCCATCCTTGATTTTTGAAAACAAAATTTGTGGTGCAATTAAACTGAAGACTTTTAAGCATTTTATTTCAACGAGCCAGTGTTTGAATTGCTCAGTTGGGTCCATCACAAAGCCATCTGGGCTGCATCCAAGCTCGGGCCACAACTTGTTCACCCAGAAGCCTGTCTTATTGACTTTAATTTCAGAGTGCTTTTCTTTCAAGAGACACTCATAATCTTGCCTGGCTGTGTCCTCATTTTCTAGACCGTATGACATGTCTGAAGACTGAAAGGAACTCATTTCCCATACATGGTTTTTAATCGGTCGGCATGAGCCGGACGATTAGAGAGACCACAACTTTCGGAAATCTGTCTGCTGAGGGCAAACTGATCTAACTGCAACTCGTGACAGCTTTTTCTTACAGTCTAATAACACTAATATTAGCTGTTGTGACCTTATTACATTGAACTTTTAACCCTAATAAGCCATAAGGAATGGTGTCAGTGATAAAGCAACAACTTATGAATGAAACAAGAGCGAATCCAGGAGTATCTGGATTATGTTATGAGAACACCTTGTGTTGAAAAGATAATAGGTCATTTGGCCTGGAGAAAGGATAAACTTGCAGTGAAACGGAATTTGTAAGGAAACATTGCTTTAAAAGAATTTGAAAATTTAGATTGTTTTGCCTTGGAGCAAACTGATGTACATGCTGGTGGTGAAAGCTGTTTAAAAAAGTAATCTGCCGTTGGTAGTTTAATGTAAGCAAGGTGAAGCGTGTGAAGCAGTGTGGGACAAAGGATGTAGAGTTGTTTAAGAGTTATTACCTTAGTGGAGAAGCCATTACATAAACATTTTCAGAATGGTCTGGTTATCCCACGCTTTCAACCTTAGAAACCAGACTGTCCATTCACTATACTGACCAGCATATATTTGATTATGCATCTTTCAGCATAGGATGTATTAAACCTTGGGCTACTAAGTGCGAATTTACGACCTTTTCCGGACATTGTAGATCAAGATCAGATTGTATACTATATGCTGTCTGATTTTTTATCTTTAATGTCCGACAAGATGATATTTTTTCCTAAACAAAAATACCTTTGAAATAGTAAAGAACTGGATTTTTACTGTCAGCTTGAAAGTTTCATTTCACTTATTTAGCAAGTTAAAGGTTAAATTGTTTTCATAACCCCTATTCCTCTCCTTCCAACCACGGCTCTACCATTTTACACGCTCACTAACATGTTTCTTTTTGATGACATTCTTAAGACTGGAATCAGTCTATTAACTGTTGGCCACACGATCTTGTCGGGCTTTAAAAATGTAGTGGGAAAAACAGCATACATGTATTAAGCAAGTTCTCTTTTTCCTCACAGCGTTTTTTCATCATTTGAAAGATTTTCAACATTTTGTCATTTGGTAGAGTTAAACAGATCATTTTCTTAGATGGAAAAAACCCTGAAACTGCAATACAAAAAACTCACTTAACGTCATATTCTCCATGTCTGAATCAACTGACCAGGGAAAAAACCTCTTTGGAGAGCACAGATTCAGACCAGATTCAGACCAGACTGCACAGAACATGCAGTCACTCAAATTTTGGATCTGCTATTCCTATTACTTGAGATATCGTAGTCAAGACAGCAATGACCCTGCAATAATTAGGCTGCTTTTGCACGCTTATCAGATCTATTTCATTAATTGAGCGTTTTAGTGTAATACTCTCAGTAACATGTTTGTCTCATCAGCATTCTGGTTGACTCTCATCCTCTCCATATTCCAGATTAAAAGCACAAGGTTTACTGTAGTGATGCTCTTGCTCATTACAATGATTCAATACAATGGCCCATGTTCTCCAGTGACATATATATAGTCGCTTTTGAAGACAATAAAAGATCAAGATCAGACTGTCCTTTGAATGCAATGCAGATCAGTATCACAGACATACATATTGAATATCTTAATTGTCTGGTTATGAATAATTCATATGAAAAAAAAACTCGACACTGAAATTGTAATGTTTGGATATTGTTTTTCTGACTATAAAAGGCCAAAACTGAGCGTTTTAACCAAACTTTCCCATTTCTGATGACTCCGAGGAAGACGGCTGTTAAAAACATTGTGGAAAAATGCAAATAACCGTTGTTTTCTCCTTTTCTCACAATGTTTTTTTACCATTTCAAAGATTCAAATCATCATTAATTTGGTCTACATTTCATTCGTCATGTGCAAATGCTTTCGTTTTGGACAAGTCTAAAATTACATCATTTGGTAAAGGGTTGAGGGTTTGGTAGATACTACATGCTTTGAAGGTAATGTGGGAGAAATTGGCCAGCCAGTGTTTTGAACAGAACAATCTTGCCAAGGACAATTTAGCCAGCCGAAAAACGTATGGTAGGACAATTTGTCAAGATAAACGCGAGCAGCCAAAAGTAATCACTTTGATAGCCATAATACAGGCACATTCTATACGACATATTCATCATGTCCATCATTCAATATGGATATTATTGATAATATCTGACAATATGTTACAGTATAGTTTCAAAAGTTGCAAAAGTTACAGAAAATAATACATGTATGTATTTATATTTTCTTAATCTTTTATAAAAGGTTGGTAGGTACTGTTATTCATGATGAGTGATATCTAAAGCTTGAAAATCGGTATTTCTGGTCAGAATAGTCACTTACATTCTACGTTTTATTGCTGTCGACTGGCAGACATACATCTTTAGCATTCCGTTAAACTACATGTACTAATTTGTAAGAGACAGAGA
The DNA here is from genome assembly GCA_946811185.2 of Hippopus hippopus. Lineage (NCBI taxonomy): Eukaryota > Metazoa > Mollusca > Bivalvia > Cardiida > Cardiidae > Hippopus > Hippopus hippopus. Next base: position 20,168,602 of record OX328102.1, on the reverse strand, counting down.
GTTTCTACGTTACTCAGTTATAAAATGTCTATCCCATACATAGTTCAAACAACTGCCATTTGATTTGTGATTTCAAATCACTGTAGTTATTCAGTGTCGACCGATTACAGTGCTGACAGCACTTTGATACTATATTCCTAGCTACCCACAAAGGGTTAACCTCTTTTATGCTACATATGATCTGTGTAAGTTTTTCTCCTTTCAGAAGTTCTATATGAGCTTTCTTTGACTTCCTGTAGGATCAAAAGTCTTTGATGAGAATTATATGTCAAAAAAGGGGAATAACACCGTCAACAATATTAGGATTACCTGCCTTTCTTCCGTGGTTTTCCCTTTTATAGGCGACTTAACCCTTTTCCAAACAAGAAAATTTTGGACACGTCAAAACTGAAAGCATTTGCAGATGACAAGTAAAGTGTGGCTTTGATAGGGTAGGAAAAAAAAAAACATGGGAAAAGGAGAAAATGCTGGATACCAGCATTTTCTCCTTTTCCCATAATGTTCTCAAAAGGTGTCTTGCCCTTGGTTGTGAAAATCAGGAATTGTTTGGTAAAGGGTTAATGGCTAGCCCAAGTTTGAGGTAAATACTGCAGTTTTGACGAAGAATATCAGACAATGTCAGTTTCAGCACTTCAAGGATGCACACATGACAACAGGGCTATGACAATGCCCCTTTGTTGATGTTTTCTTGGAAAACAGCTGAGCTATAAGTAACGCATGTATGTACCTGTACAAATTTCATGAGAATCAGATTAAAAGACAAAACAGAGACAGAGAGACAGATTGACCAGAAACATACATTAAGCTTTTATAAGCTATGTCCAGTAAAGATCAAAACTGTATAACATTAGAAAGTAATGAGAGACCCTCACTCATTAATAACCCATAGGAAATAAACAAAGGGCAACTGTGATTGAACAAAGCCAGCCAATCATTTCACTTTAAAATTCAGAAATTGATGCTTTCCCAGCAGAAACATACTGGCAGCTACTAACTTTGAAAACATCTAGTATAACTGACTCCTTACCACACAATCTCAAGTTTTATTGATCTTGGGAGATTAGACTTTTAAAAACATCGTGGAAAAAGGAGAAAATGCTGGTAACCAGCATTTTCTCCTTTTTTCACAATGTTTTCTAACCTTTCAGAAACAAATCCAATCATTTCAGTCACATTTTATTTGTCATCTGCAAAAGCATTCAATTTGGACCGGTCTAAAATGTGGACGTGTGGTAAATGGTTAAGATCAACATTAGCTTGAGTTAAATCTTTAACATATGGTAAAATTTTCGACATGCACAAGTCCAAAGCATTTGCAGTTCTAGATAAATTAACCCTTTACCAAACAATCCCTGGTTTTTACGACCCTTTTGAAAACGTGGGAAGAGGAGAAAATGCTGGTAACCGGCATTTTCTCCTTTTCTCACAATGTTTTCTACCCTCCTCAGAACAAATTTCAATTTCTGAGTTATGTTTATTTTGTCGTCTGTAAGTGCTTTCAATTTGGACCAGTCTAAATTTTTGTCACTTGGTAGAGTTAAATGAAGGTTAGATGGTAGAATTGGAACGGTCAGAAAACATTGTAGGAAAAGGAGAAAATGCTGATTACCAGGATTTTCTTCATTTCCAACAATGTTTTCAAAAGCTGTCTTCCTCAAGGTTGTTTAAAGTGTGGATGGTATGATAAAGGATTAGGTTTCAGTATAAATACATGTGAAACATTGTAGCAAAAACAGAACTTGACTGTATTGAACAATTTCTTTTTTTGTCACAACACTTTCAAAATCTGCAAGATAAAGTATGTCTTCAGGAGAAGATAACGTGCAAAAACTGAAACAAAGAGTTGAAAAACTAACAAGCAATTTCGTTGAAATGATATCCCCCGCCGAAAAAGACTTTTTCAAAAACTTACGCGACCGCGTAACTCAAAATCGCTCCCAGTCGGCCATTTTGCATCAAAACAAAAAAAGAAAAAAAATCGGCGGAATAGATAAAACTACACATGTATAAAGTTCCACGAAATTCCGTCCAATGGTATTGGAGATATTGTCCCGGACGGACACACGGACAGACGGACGGACTGACGGATGGATGGACGGACAACGCTAAAACTATCCCTTTGCCTTCGGCAGGGGATAATAATGCAGAATCTGGTGTCAAAAGAGTCAACTAAAAATGATTTTTATAGATAAACAAGACATTATTCAGTATGAAATTGTTCAAGTTTACCTAAAATCACAATATTTTTTGTAGAATCGTTACAACAGATAATTGGAAAAGTAGGGAATTAGATCTTTACCAAACAACATAAAAAGCATTTGCAGACAAAAATTAAATGTTACTCAAAACATGAAATTTATCTTTCAAAGGGTAGAAAACAATGGGGGGGGGGAAAGAGAGAAAATGCTGGTTGAAGTTTTCTTTCCCAGGGTTGTTTAAACTCAAGGTTCTTCTGTAAAGGATTAATGGAAGATAATATTAACTAAGCTGTTATATTGATGCTCACGCACAATCAATTTCTGACTGCAAAATCAATTTCTATGCATACCTTCACAATCTCACGTAGACACATCACGGAGGAAGTTGTTTTGAAAATATTGTGGAAAGTGAACTCATATTCATATGATGTGTTTCCTTTTAGCTATCATTCAAACACCACTTGGCGAAAGATTGGAGAAAATCAAAACCTCAACCAGCCATCAAACTATACCTTTTTTTAAAATCTTTCTTTACCTGTGGGTAACTATACTAGAGACAACTTTTAACCAGGCTTCATCAAGACCATTTCATAGACAACAACATAAATGTGGCAAAAATGATGGAATTTGTCCTTGAAAGGGTACAAAAAATGTGGGAAAAGGAGTAAATGCTGGTGGTATCCAGCATTTTCTACCTAAATCACAATGTTCCCAATGGCCTTCTTCATCAAAGTTGTAAAAACATGGTATCCTTAGATAAACAGCTAAAGTCTAAAATCATTGTCTGCCATAAAATAAGGTAATAGCACAATCAATTTTCAAACAACAGAAATACATTTCCTGTTGTCGATTTCATCATATTCAATAAATAATAAAATTGACCGACAAACCTGTTTGGCTCAAGGTCAAGGTCAATGCCAAGGTAACAGGCTCGTTGAATTACCATTCATTTCATTCGGTTTTGCCCATTTTGAGAACATAATTAATCTTCTTACCTTATGAAAAACGTTTGCAACATGCTTCTTAAAAAATATCCTTGTAAAATCTTTGTAAAATTATGGATAATCAATATGAATCAAGATATTAAATCTGAACAAAAGTGAAAACATGTATATGTATCATTTAGCCCTTTACCACACAATCCCTAACCTTGGGGAAACGCCTTTTGAAAACATTGTGGGAAAAAGAGAAAATACTGGTTACCAGCATTTTCTCCTTTTCCAACAATGTTTTCTAACCACTGATAGAAAAATTCAGTCTAAAAATGCTTTCAATTTGGATGAGCCTAAATTTTTGTTGTTTGCTACAGAGTTAACCCTTTGCCACACTATCGTAAGTTTTAAAGACCATCAGGAAGACTGCTTTTGAAAACATTCTGGGAAAAGGAAAAAAAATTTGGTACTCAGCATTTTGTCCTTTCTCCACAATGTTTTCTACTCTATCTGAGGACTAAAGATTTTTTGTTGCAATTTTGAATTTGTTATCTGCATTTGCTTCAAATTTAGAAGAGTCTAAATTTTGTCGTTTGGGAAAGGGCTGAAACTCCAGTTTGCTATTTGACTAAAGGGTTTTGCAGATCACTGTTCTAAGTTACATTCTTCCACTTTGTAAGAATTTTCTAAATTTCAAAGAAACACTATTTCTCAATCAAATGTTTTAGCCAATCTGGTAATGTGTTACTTTCTAAACTAAGAATCATTTGACCAACAGTTCATTTATCGTCAGCAAATGCTTTCAAATCAAACAAGTCTGAAATTAAACTTTTTTGACAAACTTTTCACAACTGCAGTTGCCTTGGCAGCCAGCACAGATTACAAAATATGCAGTCTAATCTTTGACCTACACTGTCCCCTTTGCAGAGACACTCTAGGCAGCAACCTTAAAATTGCAATCACTTGGATCTTATTTCTAGACTGATAAATAATCTGTTATGATTTACAGGGACCCTAAAGGTTAGATCGATACTTGAATTCCAACCCTAATTACGTTAGCAGTGTAATGTCAAGGCTTAAAAGACACAATCTAGTCGAGACAATTGTCCTTATCGCGTAAAAGTGGTCCAACGATCATAAAAGACAATTAGCAATTCTAGGAAAAAAGAGAGCAAGGAAAAAAAATCAGTCAAACCATTACTAAGCCTTTCCTTGTTTCAAAAACCCTAATAAAGAAACCTTTTAAAAAACATTTTTGAAAAAGGAGAAAATGTTAGTAACCTGCATTTTCTCCTTTTCCCACTTTTTTCTCTGCATTTTTAAAAACAAGTCCAATGATCTGAGCTATATCTTAATTTTTCGTCAGCAAATTCTTTTAATTTGGACAAGTCTGAAAAGTTTGTATTCTGGTAACTACTCAGAATTTCATATTCTAGGAAGAAAATGACATCCTTCTACCCATGGGATTATTTATTGTTTGGTGTTATCAACACCAACTATCAACAATTATCAATGTTTTTTTTAAATCCTTTTTTTTTTTGACAAATCAGCAATATCATTGAATCCATTCTATAACAGATTTCCTCACACTCTGACACAAATTTGTAGCAGATGACATGGCAAGAATACTGTAAAATTTAGAAGAAAATTAACTCTCTTGCAGATGATTATTTTTTACATTGAAAGTATCTTAATAAAGCTAAAAAAATAGATTTGTCTCGGAAAGAGTAGAAAACATTGCTGCAAAAGGAGAAAATACCAGTAACCAGCATTTTCTCCTTTTCCCACAGTATTTTTTTTTAGAGATTTCTTCATTGGGATTGTAAAAACAGTGAATTGTTTGCTAAAGGGTTAAGATCTAAATAAATACATACAGAGTCATCGGAGCAAGGGGAGGAAATGCTTGTAAAAATTTTGTAAATTGGTTTTACCGGTAGTTAAAACTACAATTATGAATTATAGATAAATACAATTTTGAAACATGAATATCAATGTAACAAAGAATGAAAATTCGTGTTTCTTCTAGGACAAAGAATGGTTAATACAAGATGATGATAAAAAAGATAACAATCCTAATGGATGGGAATTTGCGACAGGAAAAATCTAGAGGTCACATTTAATGAAGTGTAAAAATGTTGGCAACTAAAGTAGTCGTTCAGACATTTTTAGAGAAATAAAGGACAATATCCACTGAAGAAGCTTTAACCGTTTTTTTTTTTTCCTACAAGATGTTGATAACTATTGGTGATGCAGCAACACAAAGGAGGTATAACTGATGGAAAGGAAAATATAATTTCCAATAGTATCATAACCACTGTGTGATTGATCATTTTGCCTCAATGTTTTAACTCTTCACCAAACTACAAAAGCCTTGTCAAAACTGTAGCATTAGCAGACAACAAAAGAATTCTGACTCAAAAGTTGAAATTTGTTTTTGGAAATGTAGAAAACATTGTGGGAAATGTGAAAGGTGTCATTTTTTTTTCGAAGGGCCATTACTCCCGTAATAGCACCCCAAATCACAATGAAAATTGCAGATACACAAGCTCCCTATAGTAGGAGAGCTTGAATTTGAATTTCCTTCAATAGATAGACAGCCGTAGGAAGAGGACACAAAATTCCATCTGAGCGCATACCACAGAATGTACAACTTGACTCCAGAATACCACTTTGTTGTGAGGGAGGTGGGGGGGAAAGTAAAAAGAAATAACAAAGGCCAAGTGGGTCACTATTCTGTCTGTCCTTGACTTAGTCATTCTTTCTGGCTTTAAACAGGTCAACCATTTAAGTTTCTAGAAGATTTAACTTGACCCTTTACCAAATGATCCCTGATTTCAATAAAACATCCTAGTGAAACAGAAAATGATCAAACTACAATACATTAAGTATATATATTTATTATATTCCTATCAGTGAATTAGTGGGATTTCTCTGTGTATTACTAGTATTTTTTCAGTTTTTCACAGTGAATAACATCACTAGCGATGATATGGTATTATCACTTGTGATGATATAGTTTTTGAATGTTTTCCAGAACTTTTTTTTTTCCTATATTGCTCACAGTCTAAAGTTTCTGTCTATGCTTAGTAAACATTAGCACAGTGAAAAGATTTTCGGTACAGTCTTTCCAAACAATCCTGAGTTAATGACCTTGTGGGAGAAATCTTTTGGAAACATTTCGAGAAAAGAAGATAGCTTTTGTGGGACAGAGCTCTTGGAAAATATTGTGGAAATACGAAAAAATACTACCAACCAGTATTTTCTCCTTTTTCCATAATGTTTTCTGTCCCATCAGAAAACTTAAGGTCTTTTGTACCAATTTAGTATTTGTCATCTGGAGAAGTTTTTAATTTTGGTGTCTTAAACTTGTCATGTGGGACAAGTCCTTCGGACTTGTTTTTCAACTGCATCACACCCCACTCTAGTGAAAGATTTCTAATATCACACACCACCAGTTGGTTATCCTCTATATATCAAATGTACATGAAAACAACTGTAAACATTGTGGGAAAATGAGACGATGATCATTACAAGCAATTTCTCCTTTTGGTACAATATATATTATTTTTCAAAGGGGTCTGCTGCATGACAAACAAGAGCACCACATGTTGGTGCCAATGCTGGGTTGCTGTTGCTTTTAGACATAGATTGACTTTTAGCAAAATTCTAAGTTGGAAAGGGGACATAACCATGTCAAAAATATTTTGATGGTTACCTGTCCCTGTTGTATAGGTTCCCCTTTTGATAACATTATCTGATGTAATCCTTAAAAGCTTAAAAGCTGTCTGCAGGACGCAATGAGTTAAGTTGCTTCTGGTAACTATGCATGTTAAGATTTAGACTGCTAATACTGTGTATTCAAATACATCAGATACCCACTGTACATCTTTCACTCCTTTACCAAAAAATCCCATGTTTTTGCAACATAAGTGTTGAAGGCTTTTTTTAACTTGTTCAAATTGAAAGCATTTGCAGATTACAAAATAAAAGTAACTCAAAAATAGAAATTTGTTTTAGAAAGGGTAGAAAACATGGTGGGAAAAGGAGAAAATGCTGGTAACCAGCATTTTCTCCTTTTCCCACTATGTTTCAAAAGGTTTCTTTCCCAGGGTCGTTAAAAGTCGGCTTTGTGCAGTATAGTGTTAATCATTGCTGGTAAAGGACAAAATGATATGAACCAGCACTTTCTCCTTTTCCAACTCAGTCTTTTCTACCATTTCAAGGACAAATCCTATTCACTGGAGCCACTGCAATGATGTATCATTTTTCGACAATTATCAATTTACTCATTACGACAATAATTTAAATGTAGCTGAAATGATGGAATTTGTCTTTGACAGGGTAGAAAACATTATGGGAAAAGGAGAAAATGCTGTTTCCAGCATTTTCTCCTTTTCCTGCAATGTTAATTCAAAAGGCTTCTTCGTCAGGGTCCTTTTTAAAATTCAGGATTGTGTAGTGTAGTGTTACGATGGATTTCAAATTTGTCTAGTACAGAGTTGAGGATAATCTGGTCAAAATGGCCTTGAAGATTCTACTATGGTATCTTATTCTTTTAAAAGTCTAATTACATCTGCCACTGTTCTGACTAAACCCATTAGTGAACTCTTTGCCAGATGAAGAAATTTTAGGCTGGTACTAAATTGTAAGCATTTTGCAGACAATTACTTAAACATGGCGCAAATGATGAGATTCTATAAGAAAGGGTGAAAAACATTGAGGTAAAAGGAGAAAATGCCCCTTTCCAGCATTTTCTCCTTTTTCCAAAATGTTTTAAAAAGTTGTATTTCTCAGGGTCAATTAAAGTTGAGATTGAGTGGTAAAGGGTTAAAATGAAATTTTTCCACTCCAGTATTGCTAACATCTTTTGAAAACATTGTGGAGAAAGGAGCAATTACTTGTATCAAGCAATTGCTCCTTTTCAAACAATGTTTTACCATTTGCCTGAAAAGCTAATAATTTTTTTTTCTTCAGAATTTAACCCTTTACCACACAATGACAACTTTTGACACCCCTGATAGAGAAGGCTTTTGAAAACATTGTGGGAAAAGGAGAAAATGCTGGTAACCAGCATTTTCTCCTTTTCCCACAATGTTTTCTACCCTATCAAAGAAAATTCATTTCATATGATCCACATTGAAACTGTCCTCTGCAAATGCTTTCAATTCGTACAGGTCTAAAATTGGTCATGTGGTAAAGGGTTAAATGTTTGTCAATTACATAATATTCTAAGGGTTTGAGTAGATCTGAAAATAGCCGGTAGAGTGATGCACTAAAACTGTCAGACACAGAATAATGTGTCCATTTCAAGAAGGCGGTTAATGGGCCCAGTTATCAGAATTTCCTACTGGAACGGCTCTTCCCTTGACTTTTTTAGCTAAAAAAGAGATTAACTCTTTACCAAGCGACAGAATTTTAGACTGGTCCAAATTGAAAGCATTTGTAGACGACAAAATAGATGTGACTCAGCAACTGAAATTCTATTTGGAAAGGGTAGAAAATATTATAGGAAAAGGAGAAAATGCTGGTTACCAGCATTTTCTCCTTTTTCAACGTTTTCAAAAGCTTTCTTTCTCAGGGTTGTTAAATGTTAGGATTGTGTGGTACAGTGTTTATGATAAAAAAAATATACAAAACATATGAGCCATGCTCTGGCAAAAGGGGGCTTAATGCATCTCCGTGATGCATGATACCAGCCCAAGTCATCACATATTCATGGATTCATAAGAGGCACTTTTTTCAACAAGTGACTTAATCATGTGGTAGATTGGGTCCTTTGACATACAGAAAATTGACCAATAGTGAAAAGTTCCGGCACAGGTCAGCCTGCGCAGGCTGACCTGGGTTGATACTTTTTGCAGATGCAATAAGCCCTTTTTCACAGAGCAAGGCTCATATTTATAATGAAAAAAGTTATTTAACCCTTTACAAACAATCCCGGATTTTCACGAACCAGAGAAAGAAGCCTTCTGAAAACACTGTGGGAAAGGGAGAAAATACTCGTAACCAGCAATTTCTCCTTTACCCACAATGTTTTCTACCCTTCCTAAAACAAATTTCAATTTTTGAGTCGCATTAATTTTGTCGCCTGCAAATGCTTCCAATTTGGACTAGTCTAAAATAATGTCGTTTGGTAAAGAGTTAAAGGCCCAATGGCCGCCCAAAGTAAAAAATGTCTGTCTTAAAATGGATTAAAGTTTAAATCATATCATCTAAAAGTATTGAAATTATTGTGAAGATGACAATCTATTGTTAAACAGTCTGTCCAAGTGTTACTCTTTGGCAGAAATATTAATTTCAATACCAGGTAAAAAGAAAACACAGGTTAGAGCGACTTGGCAATTTTTCACCTTGTCTTTTTGACTGAAAAACGTATGATAATTTTACATACAGTGTAGATCAAGATCAGGCTGCAATAATTGAAAGGAAAAAACATTCTGATCATGGATCTGCACGGTTGAATATTTTGAGAGATATTTCATAAAAACTAAAGGTCAAAATAGCGGTCAAAATGGCGGTGAAATAGCTAGCTACATTAGGGCTTTAGCTAATGAACCATCTAATAAGTGGGTCTAACAGGCTAACCCTCACCCAAACAGTCTCGTGTTTTCACAAGCCTATAGAAGAAAGCTTTTAAAAACATTATGGGAAGAGGAGAAAATGCTGGTTACCAGCATTTTCTCCTCTTCCCACGATGTTTTCAATAGGCTTCTTTCTCAGGGTCGTTAAAAGTCGGGATTATGTGGTAAAGGGTTAACAGACCCATAATTTTGTGATGACTTGCTTGGTATAATGCATCACAAAGACCCTTTTTACCAGAGCAAGGGTCAAATGGTTTTAGTATGTACAAGTTCAGAGTTTTATTGTTTGGTAAACTCTTTACCATATGACGTAACTTTAGACTTAGTCTATGTTGTAAACATTTTGCAGGAGACAAACTATGTGGATCAAATGATAGGTTTTGTCTATAAAACAGTAGACTACATGGTGGGAAAATGAGGAAATGCAGGTTACAGCCATTTTTCTTTCTCCACAATGATATCAAAAGCCATCTTCTTCATGGTCATAAAAGCAGAGGGTCTTTTGGTAAAAGAATTAAAAGTGCAAAACACGATTTAAGCTGCTTTCATGATCAGTATAGATCAAGATTTGACAGCACAGAATACAGTCTGATCACAGTAAGATGGTTAAATTTGATCAGCAATCAATCCTTTTCTCTCCATGTTTTCGACGGGAATTAAGGTCAAAGAGGGAGAAGTAAGAATTTATATTCCTGTTTAGAAAAAGAGTTAAACCTTACCCAGACGACAAAATTTCAGCCTTGTCCAAATTGAAAGCATTGCAGACAACAATATCAATGTGGCTCAAATGGTGCAATTTTTCTTTGATAGGGTAGAAAACATTTTGGGAAAAGGAGAAAATGCTGTTTACCAGCATTTTCTCCTTTTCCCACAATGTTTTCAAAAGGCTTCTTTCCCAGTGTCGTTAAAAGTCGGCATTGTGCGGTAAAGGGTTAAAGCGTAAATGATGCAACAGTACTTAACTGACATAGAAAGGTGACATCATCGACTTTTAACTTCAAGGCTACCGACATACTCAAGGTTAAATACATTAAACTCATTCCCAGCTTAATTACTTTGTTTCTGCGAGAGTTTAGTGCCATTTTACAACAGTACATTTTTAGCTCGGATTTTTTTTTAAAGGAAATTTCGTGAAGTTGTCATTGCCCTGTCCTTATCTCTGTCTCAATTTGCAAGTTATCTTGTATCTTTCACATAACTACCCTTATTTTTAGTGCAATAAATACATCCACCATGAATCTTTTTGTAGTACCCTTGTTTGAGACAAGCAAATAGTGCTATATTTATACTGACCTCCTCTAGAATTTTCTGCCTGAAACTTTGATCAATTGATCAAGTACTATTCAATGAACATTTCCTTGCGTAAGTTTTCTAGTAATTTTGTTCCCAAGTATACTATTATACCGGTTTACACACTAACAGGAAATACAAACATTTTATGCAGAAGCAAATGTATGTAATCATCTATTTGAAAGTAAATGTATGTAATCATCTATTCAATTTTCCAGACCCCACCACCATCCCCAACTCCCCACCCCCGGAAAAAAATCTGGATCCTCCCGTTATGGATCATTTTGTCTATCAATCGACTGGATCTGGGGGTAGAATGGTCCTTTGCCATGCATGAAGCTTACAAATAGCAAAAAGTTTCAACCCATGTCAGCCTGTACGGACTGTGCAGGCTGACATATATATGTACCTCTATTCAGCTGAAACTCTGGAAAGAGTAACTCACAGAAGGGCTGACAGTAGATTCAAGATCAGACTGCACATTATATGCTGCTTGATTCTGGTGTGCACTATCCAAAAAAGCATCTCAAATTCAGCATCCTTAGTGTTCATCTCGATTGATTGAGTGGTGTTTTTCACAGCTTTCAACATAATGTTCAGTCATATTACAGTGATAGCTTGCTTATTTATGTTTGTCATGGGTTGCACTAATACTAGGCAAGGGCTGTGAAATGCCTTGTCCAAGGACCCTCAAACAAAAAACCCAGCTTTTTGAGTGAAAACTGAGGCAAAATCCTCTACGTTGTGAAACCTACTCCTTCACTGCTTCATCAAACAGGACCCGAAGTCTGCATCTATACATTGCCTGACATCACCATTATGATTTCTTCACAAAACAATTTTACCTGCTTTCAAAGTGAACTTAGTTTTACCTCAATTTGAATACTTTTCATCAATACATTTTCATTGTGTCTGGGTAATTTACAGAATATTTTCATGTACAGGGGAGGTAATATAACCAAAACTTTTTTCCAGTATAACATGAGTTAAACAACAAATTGAGTTAACCTACTAATTTCAAAGAAGGAACTTTCAAATAGAAGCCTGAGGAAAAGTGAACATGTAAGTAAGGATTCACTGGTACATACATACAGTGCAACTAACATTGAAGGCGTTTAGCTGTACTCAACTCTTTACAAAACAACAAAATTTTAGATTTGGCCAAATTGATAGAATTTGCAAACCACAAATTCTATGTTGCTCAAATTCTGGGAAATGTGGTAGAAAGGGTGAAAAATATTGTGGTTACCAGCATTTCATCTTTTTCCTACAATGTTTGTTACAAAAGTATTGCTCCTGAGGGTCGTTAAAACTCAGAATTGTTTGGTAAGGAGTTAAGTTACTTTTCTTCACAGTATATAAAGATCTGCTTGCACAGGATGTGAGGTCTGATGTTGGATTTACTTAAGTACCTGCAAAATATCCTAGTAAAAAAAAAAAAAAACCTAATGACAAACAATCACAAGTTTTAATTACCATGGAGGGAAGGCTTCTGAAAACAATGTTAGAAATGGAGAAAAGCTAACGACCTGCATTTTCTCTTGTTCTCGCATTGTTTTCTACTCTTTAAAATCCCATCACTTAAGTCACGTTTAATTGTTATCTGCAACAGCTTCCAACTTAAACAAGTCTTAAGAACTACTGATAATCACATTCAACAGAAATGATCAGTCAACATCTATCACATTTTCATACCATACCTTTGTATCCGATTCAAAACTTTGTAAACTAAGGGTATCATCTTCCAGTTTTCTTTTTCGTTTCCTCTGAAAAAATGGAGAGAAAAACAGATATCAGAACAAGATAAAACTGTACTCAGTCAAAAAAGAAACTCAGGTTAAACTTTTTGGGTCAATACCTTATACATACTTGAATGCCCTATAGAACAGTTTATATCAGTTTAACAATTGATCGAATTTCAAAACATTCTTACCTATTAATTCACGAGTGATAGAAGCATATTTGATGGTACCATGCTAAATCACAACATGAAATTGACACACTGCTCACTGTCTTGTATGCGGCACATTTGTTGTGGCCCTGATTGTCCTTTGCATGGAGTTTCTAAGTGCATTTATCCTCATAAAAATATTATTCCATTTCTCAAACAAAGCAGTTCTAAGTTCGTCAAGAGTAACAGGGGATTCTAACACCTCCTTACCCTCCTGCCAACTTCATCCCAAAGGATGTTCATCTGGGGACAAATCTGAACGGTATTGTGGCCATTTGAGTGGGTTAATGTTATGATTTGCCAGAAAGTCTTGACAAACTCTGACTTTGTACGGTCTGGCATTGTCACCCTTTTAGATTAGGTTGCACTGTTGCACATTTGGCAGAGCAATAGGGCAAAGAATATCATCCCCATATCTTATGGCAGTTAAATTCTCATCTATCACAATTAACTGTGATTTTACCCTGTGTAACATCCCTCCCGAGGCTGTAACCGTGCTGCCCCCATAATATCTATCCCTCTCAAGAAAATAAGGGTTGGCCAAATGCTCCCCACGGTGTTGACTATCTGTACAAAACAGAGTGAAGGGAGACTCCTCTATGAAAAACATGTGTCTCCATCAATGAAAATTTTGTGGGAAAGCGAGAAAATGCTAACAACCAGCATTTTCTCCTCTTCCTACAATATTTCTCACCTTTCAGCAACAAATGGCATTCTTTAAGCCAAATTTACCTTGCCATCTTAAATGAAAAAGACTTACCATTGAATAATGGATAGTTGTTATGCAATCAGTAACTTGTTTCTTTTGAGATAAAATGGTCTTACTATACCTTTTTGAATATGATCCCACATGGTCTATGTATGTTATAGAACATGTAACATTCCAGCAAACTTAGCAAACTTCTAGCATGGACATGACAAATAAGAGTTGTTGTAAAACCTACAGGCTATATATCCCATAACCTCTTCACCAAAGGTCACTGTAAAATGCACAAAATACTGGTGTCCAGTATTTTCTCCATTTTCACAAGATATTTTCAAAAGTCTTCTTCTCAGGGTCTTAATTGTATGGTAAAGAGTTAGGAAAATATGAAAAAAAAAAAAAATGTTTTTTTCATATTAGTAATTATATTTTCTATAACTTACATTTAGTTTAACAAGCATTGACTTACTTTAGACAGAAATACAATTTTTTCCCACTTGGAAGAATGGGTCCCTTTAGGGTCACTTACCAGTCCAGGAAAATCGGGCAATAATCCTATCACAGAATGTCTTCTAGACTTTGATTCAGGAACCCTGAAATAAGCAAAGTTAGATATTGGTAAACACACATCCTTAGCTCAACTCTTTACAAGACAACAAAATTTTAGAATTGTCCACAATGTTTTCCACCCTTTTTAAGAAAAATGTCAGTACTTGAGTCACATTTAATTTTGTCATCTGCAAATGCTTTCAATTTGGACAAGTCCTGAATTTTGTTGTTTGGTAAGAGGTAAACATGACTCAAGTGATGGAGTATGTCTATAGAAGGGAGGAAAACACTTTGGAGAGGTTACCAGTATTTTCTCCTTTTCCGACAATTTTTTCAAAAACCATTTTCCTCAAAGTCTTTAGAACTCCAAATTGTCAGGTAAAGGATTAACTGGCCACAATCAACAAACTTCAACAAGCTGATTATTTGCTGCATTGCATTGATAAAGTTATAAGATAAAAAGGTGAGGGAACTTCCTCTTTAAATCAGGGGTCCCTGTTCCAAGCCCCATACCAGCTCTTATTTTTCCACCTAGAAATTATTTTCCCCAAGTTGGAATTATTTTATGATGTAAGAATTTGGTTATGTGTGATACCAATGATTGATTGATTGAGTTTTGCTTCACTTTCAACACCATCTCACTTTCAACTTGTTCAGATGAATGTCCTGGATTTCACCAGAACTAGAAAAGGGCTAAAGGGCATCTTGCCAAAAGAGAGCATCCATAAATAACTAGCACCTCTAGTGAAGACTGAACTTGGGGCCACCAGGGTTATGAATCCTAAACCTTCATCACTGAACAACAGAGATCCCTGCTGACCAATGAGGAACATTCTCATCCCTGTATACTATTGTCCAATCATTTAAAGTCAGGATATCTAAAATTTCACAGCCATTTTTTTATTAGTCACATGATACTACTGGTATATCAAAATCAAGGCTGATGATGTCGAATGATTCATAGACATTATTAACATCTGCAAGAATTGCTAAAAAAAATTAGGTTTAAAGGCCCAATGGCGGTAAAAAAATCAAAGCTGGTGTTAAAATGCATTTAGATTTGAAACATGCCATTTAGAAGTATGGAAAATATTGTGAAGATGACTATCTGTTATTGTGTGCTCCATCCAAATGAAAGTTGCTGGCAGAAAAATGAATTCTAAAATCAGGCAAAAAATAAACAAAAGACAGAGTGACCTGGAAGGTTTTAACCTAGTTTTGAAATTAACTTCTCTGCCAGCGACTAACACTGGGACCCACCGTACAATTGTAAATTGTCATCTTCGCAATATTTTCCATACTTGTAAATCTATGATTGAAACTGAAATGCATTTCAACACCCCGTGTTTGATTTGGTTCTATTGTTACTTTAACAATCCGCGAATTTTAGAAGCACATAATTATTCGAAACACTGGATTTCCTTCCCACATAAAATTTGAATTATTTCAAGTCATAACTGTGCATGAAAAAAATGGCACTTCCACTAGGTTATGCTGTTAAATGGCAGTCATATGACCATGCCGGCCAGGGAGGTTTAAGGTCAGTCTATTTCTAAAATACTTGGTTATTCTCTGCAAGTATAGCTGCATAACAAAATGGTAACACAATTATCAGTGTGAACAGGACAGGTTACATTAGCTTCATTATACGGAGCATCCTAATAAAGGTCCAAGATGTCTAGGGGTGACTCCTCTTTTATGTTAATTGGCAAGTTTTCAAACATTGGTGGGTCACTATCGTAAATACCGAAAGATAGAGTCACATGGTTAAAAGTATAAAGACACTAAATTGGTTTGGAAATAAAAAGATGCAAATTTCCCCAGTGTCTACTCTAGGAGGATGTGCGAGTGCAGAATTCACGCTAATTATTTCAGATCCAGCATAAATTCAGACCCAATGCGCAATGGTCCCCCGTAAAAAAACAAACAATGAAAAAGTCCCAAAACAAAGAATTCACTCTTGCCTTGCAGGAAAAAAATGCCGTTTTGAATGAAATGGTATCACTGCCGAAGCTGTTTTGCAAGATATTGTGTCCCTTAAAGTTTTTAACCCTTTACCTTACAATCCAGACTTTTAACTACCCTGAGAAAGAAGCCTTCTGAAAACATTGTAGGAAAAGGAGAAAATGCTTGTACCAGCATTGTTTTCTACACTTCCTTAACTCTTTACCACACAATCCCGACTTTCAACGACCCTGACAGAGAAGGCTTTTGAAAACATTGCTGCTAACCAGCATTTCTCCTTTTCCCACAATGTTTTCTACCCTATCACAGACATAAATCATCATTTCAGCTACATCTATTTTGTCGTCTGTAAGTGCTTTCAGTTTGGTCCAATCAAATATTTTGTTGTTTGGTAAAGAGTTAAGCAAATTTCAATCTTTCAGTCACATTTATTTTGTAGTCTGCAAATGTTTCCAATTCAGGTAGTCTAAAATTTTGTTGTTTGGTAACGAGTTAAACCTCCCTTGACAGGAAGTGGGTCAAAACGGCCCACTTCCAAAATGACCCAGTCCAAACAGCCTAATTTGCCTTGTCTTCGACCACTATTATTGCAATAAATTTTATCAGAATGAATTTAAAATCTGTCTTAATCTTCTCTATTTTTCAGAAATTATTTAAATGAATTTAATTTCTAGAGGACATTCCAGAAGCTTCCTTTTGACATGTAAACATTAAACTATTCAAGAAGTCTACTATATAGTCATGGGCAGGAATAAAATTAATGTCTGTCATACGGGCTATTTCGTCCCTGGGCTTGTTCGCCCAGGCTTATTTGTCCAAGTTGAACTGAACATGGCATAAAAAGACTGAGGTAATGAGGTTCTCTATAACCAGGCTTGACATGTTTCATAAATATTGAACCATTTTTTTATTTGGACATTTATTGTGCACTGTACCGTCTCAAGTCCATCGTAAATTTTCTGGTAGCAAGGATACAGCGCTATACTGACTTTCTGTTTCGTCGGTTAAACCTGTGTTGCAGCGAAATGCAACTAACTTTTAGTAACAAACATGACCAAAGACAAATTATTAAACCTTTCATTATATAAAGAGCTTGTAGAAGTCGCTTATAACATGTAAATCTCGGAAAAAACACAAGACAAAATTTATCGTGCGTGGCGGCCATTTTGTGTGTTTTCAGGAGGTGTGCGGTAAAAATGTCATAGGTAAAAATGCCAGAGGTAAAATGTCAGTCAAAATGGTAAATATGCCAGAGGTAATAATGTCATAGGTAAAAATGCCAATGTATTCTCTATTTTAAATATGTGGGGAAAAAGTAGGAGCAATCCAGGTTTGCTCAGTTGCGGATTTGATACCAGGTTGAACGCACTTATTCTAGCGAAAAGCATTTTCCTCTGACCTCTGACCAGATCACATCATAGCATTCTCAGTTGATAACAGATAACTTGTTAAAACTGTTGTAAAATGAATGAGGAAACATTGGAACAAAAGGAGAAATTGCTCATTATGAGTACATTATGGGCAATTTCTTGTTTAGTCACAGTGTTTTTTTAAATTTCGTCTGCTGTTGGACACAAAAAGACTTGTGTAATTTATATACATGTAAATGAACTGGAGCAAAAGGATGATTATTTTCTTTTGTTACATTGTTTGATGATATAGTACAAATAAATGGTAGATGTTAGGTATAACATTTATATTCATGTCCTTTCTTTTCCATTGATGGTTTATTATATGTTTTCCAATTAAAACTAAATAAAAACAATGGGGTACCTGAGCAATATTGTTTATGAATTGTGATAAATGGGTATTTCATTGTTCTTTTGAAAACATTGCAATCCTGAAAAAGAAAATCTGTGAAAAAAGTATCTTAGATGATAGTATGCAATCTTAGACTGCACATTTCTTCTATTTGTCCATAAACCAATCTTGATTTTGACCGACTACTTTCTCAGATGATTCAGAGGCCAGAAATAAGCGAGTTCCGACCAGGTTTCAAACCTGCTACGTCTTGAGCTAACCTGGATGGCTACGGCTTTTTCCCCATATACACTATAGTTAAAACAATTCTGGCATTTTTACCTACGACATTATTACCTCTGGCATATTTACCACCTTGACTGACATTTTTACCTCTGGTATTTTTACCACTGGCATTTTAGTACCTGGCATTTTTACCTCTGACATTTTTACCTACATTCTTTTCAGGAACGTAAACAACTCGAGTAACAGATGAAATGCAGTTTTCACTATGTTCAACGTTTGAATTGAAAATAATTGTATTTCAAACCAAGGGTAATTAAATACGTAAGAAACAGGTATGTTCAAATCCTAGTTTTATGCTCTACTTGTGAAATTATGAGAGTTCAAACTTGCGCACAAAATCTGTGCGGAGCTTTCAACTTATTTTGTCTTGATCGTCTCTGTACCCAGAGGCGACCAGTCAAAAACTTACTTTGCCTTTGGAGACAGTTATCTGTACTACTGCAGGGGTAGTCTCAATAATGAGGCGCTACGGTGATTTTTTTTCATATTTGGACATTTATTGTGCACTGTACCGTCTCAAGTCCATCGTAAATTTTCCGGTAGCAAAGATAGAGCGCTATACTGCCTTTCTGTTTCGTTGGTTTAATATGTATTGCAGCGAAATGCAATTGAATTTAAGTAACTAACATGACCAAAGACAAATTATTAAACCTTTCATCACCTAAAGAGCTTGTAGAAGTCGTTTAAAACATGTAAATCTCGGAAAAAACACTGACGAAAGTAATTGTGCGTGGTGGCCATTTTGAGTGTTTTCGGGAACGTAAACAACTCGAGTAACAGATGAAATGCACCGTTTTCTCTTATGTTCAGCGTTTAAATTGAAAATATTTGTATTTCAAACGAAGGATTATTAAATACGCAAGCAACAGGTATGTTTAAATCCTAATTTTGTGCTCTATTTGCAAAATAATGAGTTTGAACTTGCGCACAAAATCTGTGCAGAGCTTTCAACTGATTTTGTCTTGATCGTCTCCGTACCCAGAGGCAACCAGTCAAAAAGTAACATCGCCTTTGGGGACAGTTATCTGTACTAACTGCGGGGGCTACTGCGCCACTAGCGTTAATATTACCGATGATGTTTACCAGTAGTTTTGACACAATTCCAAAAATAACATCGGCACTAGTCACTGATTCTGAGGTAGATGTTCGTCTACTTAATTTTCAACTTCACATGGCCTTTAACAGTCAATACGGTCTATAAAGTAGTGTGCAACAATGTGTGACGAAGAAACCCGGGCGAACAAGACCAGGGACGACCAAGCCAAAGGATACCCCCGATTCGGGGACTAGCTCCGATCTTATTTTTGTGATTGTTTCTCTGCGGAGACCAATCACAAAAATAACATCGGAGCAACCCTTCAGACTGAAGGTAGCCAAAGGATGAACTGATTTTTGGCCGAAAAAGACCGACTGAACAACCCCTATCTTAGATAGCTGATTTAGCTAAGTCTTCTGCATGATTTAGATTTCATTTTATGTCAAGATTCGTAGATAGAACAATCAGGAGTGCATATCAGATTTGTTCGCATTACTTAAATGTGTTTTCATCCCCCATTTCATGGATCCCATCCCCCGGACGCGATACTGCTTTCGAATAATGGCGGCTGTTTACCAATTTAGAAGTTGGCCAATCGGCATCGTTCAATAGTTAATCGTTCAATATCACTAACCAAGTTCTACAAGTAACGAAATTAAATGAACAAAGCTTTCGGAAGCAACAAAAGTATACGCATGTTTGATATTTTTAATAATGTAAGTGCGCTTATCTGATTTTTTAATTGATTGTGATTATGTGCGAAATCTGCGATATACTTGAGGAAAGGGGAAATTACTTTTATTTAAAATGTTCGTTTCGTATGCCGTCTTTAAAGTACGGTAACCATGTAAACAACTTCCTTGTTGTACTAAATTTCAAGAAACTTAAGGTACTGTACCAGTTTCTTTTCATTATCTTACATTTTTTTTTTTTGTGTCTGTATGCTTTATTTCACATATATTTAAGCTATTCAATTATTAAACAATTTTTTACATTGTTGACATTCACAATGATTGAAAGGGAAAGACTACTACTCAAATAGTAATTTTTCAGACTTGGTTTCAGTTTAAAAATGTCACTCACCAAACTTTATGAGACACCTTCAACTCTTTTTCAAACGAAAAATATTGTAGAGATGTTCCTATTGAAATCGAAATAATTTTCGGGTGAAAAGTTAAATATAAACACTCATTAGATTTTTCCCTTTCAAAAGATTTTAAAACGTTGTGGGAGAGGGGATACCATCAGTCTGAGCAGGGATCGTATGTATACAGCCTTACAGAATCCCTGATTTGAAGGATTATTTTGTGATTGTTTCTCAGCTCTCCTTCATATCAGCTATTCTTATAATAATTCTGGAAATTTCAAAATTTTACTAGTCATCTTTCAGCCAGATGTACAGATATATGTTGCTTTAAACTGCTTGTCAGCTATTAAAATGGACGTGGGTTGATAGATAAATGGTTTAACTTCACGTTGATAATGAATTTAATACACATTTGTCATTGATCTTTTTTAAATGTTACCTTTACTTTTATTTTGACATAAACACATTTAGTTAACTCTTTACCAAACAAACCCTGGTTTTCACGACCCTGGGAAGAAAAGCTTTTGAAACCCTTGTGGGTAAAGGAGAAAATGCTGGTAACCAGCATTTTCTCCTTTTCCCTCAAGGTTTTCTATCCTTTCCGAGACAAATTTCAAAAATTGATACACTTTTAATTTGTTGTCTGCAAATGCTTTCAATATAGAACAGTCTAATATTTTGTCATTTGGTAAAGAGTTGATTTGTAAACTATCACTGATTATAAATTCAGTTAACCCTTTACCACACAATGACGCCTTTTGACGCCCCTAAAAAAGAGGCCTTTTGAAAACATTGTGGGAAAAGGAGAAAATGCTGGTAACCAGCATTTTCTCCTTTTCCCACAAAGTTTTCTACCCTATCAAAGAAAAGTTGCGTCATTTGAGCCACTATGAAATTGTCGTCTACAAATGCTTTCAATTTGGATAGGTCTAAAATTTTGCCGTGTGGTAAAGGGTTAAGTGTGTATGTGTGTTCAATTTCTTTTGAAAAAATAGTACCCTATGATGGTTATTTAAGTGCTAAGTATGACTCCTTGAAAATTACATACAGCCAGTACATTTCAGTTCCTACTCCATGCCCAAGCTGATGAAACAGAAAGCTGATAAATTATAGAAATAAGAACTTTACTTTACTTGAAATGATATCTGGAACATGCCCAGTAAATGTAAAGCCTAGCATTAGTTTTTGTGTGAGTAGGTCAATGGATATTTATGTTTCAAAAAAATAAAATTAGTTCAAAAAAATAGAATTACAAAGAGGTAACAGTTACATTATTTAATTATTTTTGTGTTTTTGAAGAAATTAATGATAATCATTAAAATTTTATTTCATAATCTATGCCATTATTATTGGCAGTCATCAAAAATATTGCTGCATAAAGCTCTTAAAGAGATGCAGGTATGATCAAATTCATTCCAGAAGCACTAGATGAATGACTGACATGGCGGCTAGTGTTGACACAATTAAAAAAAAAGTATCATTGGAGCAAGGCTCTGAATCAGAGTTAGGAAAAGGAGAGAAAGCCGGTAACCATGATTTTTCCCTCTTCACTAAATGTACCCAAAAAGTTTCACCCTTAGGGTTGTTAAAATTCAGGTTTTGTGGTAAAAGGTCAACTCTTAGATCATCAAATAAATCCATTAGACATTCTGTCTAGAAAAAACGACTCAAATACTTTCGGTGTCAGATTTTTTCAGGGTAGTGTAGATCAAAGATCAGACTGTGTTTTGTGCAGTCTGATCTTGATTTACACAAGCCACAAAAGCTACTGTAGTCTGGAAAGGGGCTAGGAAGGTTATTTTTTTTCCAAACTATTTTTTTCCAATAGTTTCAGGTATCACTTGTGAATGTCTGAGGCCACTATGACTATTATCAGGAAATCTAATCATAAAGATCTAATGAAAATAGAAGCTTCCTCTTTCAATGATACAATAGAATTTTAGACTGGCTCAAATTGAAAGCAGTTGCAGACATCAAACAAAATATGGATTTATAAGTGATAGATTTTCTTTGAGAGCGTAGAAAACATTGTTGGAAAAGGAGAAAATGCTGAATTGTGAAATTTCCCATAATGTTTTCAGAAGCAGTCTGCCAAAGGGTCATTACTGTTTGAAAAAGGGTCAAAAACAATTTCCATCATATGAACTGTATCATTTGCAAAAATTGTTAAAACTTGGGATTGTGTGGTTAATGGTTGAACAAAAAATGTTAAGTTGAAAAAAGAATCATTGGAATGGAACAAAATTACTTCGGATTGAATTCTGTTCAACTTATATTGCTAACTCTTTACCAGACAGCAACTTCTTACACCAGTCCAAATTTAAAGCATTTGCATACAACAATTAAATGTGGCTCAACTAATAGAATAAGTCTATCAAAGGATAGAAAACATAGTGGGAAAAGGAGAAAATGCTGGTTTTCAGCATTTTCTCCCTTTCCCACAATTTTTTCATAAGTCTTTTTCCTAAGGGTCGCCAAAACTTGAGCTTGTTTGGGTAAAGGGTTTTGTCATGTTAATGTCATTGTTATAAAAAATGGTCAAAACTGTTAACCTTTGAAATCAGAGACAATGTTGAGCAATAATTTGTCCAATTCTTCCTGTTAAGTTATCAAATAACAGTTGTTACAATGTGTTCAGTGTCTGTGCTCAAACGAGTTTGTGCTCAAACTTTAAAGTCTCATTTATGCTTAAGATGGTATGAAATGAAGACTTTGACTCAATAGGCAGAAACAAAAAAAAAAAGCTCTAAAGTTTAGAAGTTACTCCGTAAGATTTGTCAAATTAAATTTATACAACTTTGAAATTTCATGCTCCACTTAGTTGAACACAAAAATAATTCTATAAGCATTGACCAAGATCTTATTTGTTATGTGCTTAGTTACCACCAAGTATCATCATATTCCCCATTCTTCCACAATATTTCCAGTTGTTTCAAAAACTCACCTGGTTATTTACAGCATCTTAATGGAGCCCTGTAACACAATCTGTAGCATACAGAACTTGAGACCAAGGGCTGAGGCTGGTTCAAATCCCCAGCTCTGTCAATTTCTTTCCAAGGATTAATGAATGTCATTGCTACAGAATTCATTTCTCTCTCATCACTGATCATTGTTTTACGATGGTTGTGTGTGAAAGCAGCCTGTAGCTTGGGAAGGAAGCTGTGCAAAGTACTGGTAAAAGAAACTCCAGGAAAGCAGTATAACTGAAACAATATTGAAAATGGCATTAACCCTTTACCACACGACCAATTTTAGACCTGTCCGAATTGAACGCATTTGCAGAGGACAGTTTCAATGTGGATCATATGAAATGATTTTTCTTTGATAGGGTAGAAAACATTGTGGGAAAAGGAGAAAATGCTGGTTACCAGCATTTTCTCCTTTTCCCACAATGTTTTCAAAAGCCTTCTCTATCAGGGGTGTCAAAAGTCGTCATTGTGTTGTAAAGGGTTAATTAAGCAAACACCATGCAAACAAATAAATTATTATGATTTGTGGTCTGCATGTTGTTTTCAACATGCATGGATGATTCCATTTTATATAACCCAGTAAAGAACTACCGGTAGCTTTGGATTCTCAAATGCATTTGAATACATTGTAATTCTGCATAATTTCTCCCTTTGCTTCAGTGTTTACAAAATTATTCTGCTGCAAGAGGATGTATTAAATGTGTCTTGGACTTATTCCACATGGTATTATACTGTTCATTTACAACGAAAAAAGCAGATTAAAGTCTTATAGCCAAAACTGGGACTGTATTCACCAACCAATCTTCAGAAAATTCTTCGTCTTTTTTTCAAGAACTTTCTAAATTTGAAAGTAACTCAATATCTGGTTGGACTAATCCTATTTCGCCAGTCAGAAGTTGCTTCACTTTCTTAATCTAGAATACAACCAAGAATGAAATAAAGAATGGTTGGTGAATACAGGCCCTGGCCTTATTAACTCTTAACCACACAATCCTGAGTTTTAGCAACCCTGAATAAGAAGCCTTTTGAAAACATTGGGAGAAAAGGAGAAAATGCTGGTAACCAGCATTTTCTCCTTTTCCCACAATGTTTTCTAACCTATCAAAAATAGAAATCATCATTTAGGCTACATTTAATTTGTTGTCTGAAAATGCTTTAAATTTGATCCAGTCATAACTTTTGTCGTTTTGTAAAGAGTTAACAGGCTATTTGCTGCAAATGACTGCTATTGTCCATGACCATTTTCTGCTGGGCTGTTTTCAAAGAAAAGTGTGTGGAAGCACTGTCCTTCAAAAATGTTGACTTTTTCTGATATCTCTCTTCACTGAAGATAATAGAAATAGAATAGAAGATACTTAGAAATTGGGCTATTTGTTAAATATCAAAACTCAAAAGGGAACCCATACAAGAAGGGCAGGTAACTCTCAAAGTACTTTTGACACAGCTATGCCCCTTTTTCAATGTAAAATTAGCAAATACAGTCGAGTAAAGGTACTCACATGGAATGCTCTTGTTGAAAATAATAAGGTGAAAGGAAAATTTCCTCCCAACTAGCAATTTCCCTTATTTCCACAGTAGTTGTTGCCTTTATCAATTGATTTAGCATTTGTTTGTTATTAATCTTCAGTTTACAAGGATATTGCAGTGTTTTGCTGGGGGGGGGGGCAGATTCTGGGACCTTGTTCCTTTGAATTAACCCTTTCCCACACAATCCCGACTTTTAACGACCCTGAGAAGAAGCGTTTTGAAAATTTTGTGGGAAAAGGAGAAAATGCTGGTGACCAGCATTTTCTCCTTTTCCCACAATGTTTTCTACCCTTCCCCAAACAAATTTCAACTTTTCAGTCACTTTTATTTTGTTGTCTGATAATGCTTTCAATTTCGAGTAGTCTAAAATTTCGTTGTTTGGTAAATAGTTAAAAAATGTTCCATCATCATTAATACATGTGGGACTTTTTGAATTCATTTAACCTTTTACCATACAATACACATTTTTAATGACCTGATGAAGAAAGCTTTCAAAAAACATCAAGGCTAACCAGTATTTTCTCCTTTTTCTACTCTTTTTCTGACCTTTTATAGGCCAGTCCCAACATTTGAGCTACATAATTATATTTTTTTATCTGCCAATGTTTTAAAAATGGACCAGACTAAAATTTTCTCATCTGCTAAAGAGTTAATATGGTACTTAGTCTTGGGAGGATTTTGTCCTCTATTTCTGCAAGTTCATGGGACAGCTTGTACCCTCTCTAAAAAGCCTTGGTGGAACACTGAAATTTTGGAACTCATAATTATGTTCTAGAATATGGCCTGAAATTTTAGTACATATAGTACATGTACTTGTACGGCAGGCTGTCTGAAGGTGACGGTTACCTCTTAACCTTTAACCATACAACAGAACTTTAGAGTTGCCCAAATTGAAAGCTTTTGCAGACGACAAAATAATTGTGATTCAAAAACAGAAGTTTTCTTTTAGAGGGGTAGAAAACATGGTGGGAAAAGGAGAAAATGCTGATTATCAGCATTTTCTCCTTTTCCCACCATGTTTTCAAAAGACTTCTTCCTTAGTTTCCTTAAAACTCAGGATTGTATGGTATAAGGTTAATAGGCCATAAGAAAGATGACAGATATATGGTAAAAAGAACAATTCTGTCTCATTTCAGGTACTGGTTCCCTTAGCAACTGTCATACTTGAAGCCATATATATGAGGGAAAAACATGAATTTGAGAAATTTTTTTTTTTCAATTTTTTCTCCAAACTTCAAATAATATTGCTCTAAATCGCCTCATTTTGCTAGGTATGGATTGTGTCATATCTTGGGATTGGTTATAGGTTTGGATAATGATTTGAATTTTTTTCCACAGCTATTCCGAAATCAGTTCTTACTCTTAACTCTTTTCCAGACAACAAAATTGTAGACTCATCCAAATTGAAAGCTTTTGTGAACAACAATTATAACAATGGTTCAAATGCTTGAATTTGTATGTGAACGGTTTGAAAACAGTCTTTGAAAAGGAGAAAATTTTGGTTGCCAGCATTTTTCTCAGTTTACAGTCAAAATTGATACTTGAAATTTAAAGTGGCTCAAATGAATGAATTTTTATGTGGAAGGTTCAGAAAAAATACGGAAAAGGAGAAAACACTGGTTATGAGCTTTATCTTCGTTTCCCTTGATAATTTTAAAAAAAACCTTTACATAATTATAGTCCATAAAACGTGATTGTTTTGAAGAGGGTTAATTACAAGACTAGCCATTGAATCGGTTGTAACAATTTATGTCAACCAATCAGATGCTAGTCTTGGAATATAGCTTAAGAACAATATTTGGATTTGAATGACATAAACTGTACTGACAGAATACAAGAAAGGCGTTTGTCATGGTGTACTTTCATTCCCTTTTGTAGACTCTTAAACATTGAAAGTGTTTCCAGATGTCAAATTAAATTTTGTTTAAGTGATGTAACTTTTCTTTATTACTGTAGGTTATAAAGTATTGTGGGAAAAGAAAAAAATGCTCGTTAACAGCATTTTCTCCTTTTTCCATAATGTTTTTAAAAACCTCTTCCTCAAGGTCTTAAAAAACCTGACATTGTTTCATAAAGGGTCAATTTTTCTTAGAATATTAGGTGAGAAAACATTTTGGAAAAGAAGAAAATGCTGGTTACTGGCATTTTCTCCTTTTCCCATTACATGTATGATTTCAAAAGCTATCTTTTTAAGGGTTGTTTAGATTGTTTTATAAAGGGTTCATTTTTCTTCCAATACCATTAAATTATAACTTGTTCTGTATCCTGGATTTGAATCTGGTTGAAAATGGACAGTTTACTAGTCTTTGACTTAGGGGTTAGAGTCATAATTTTGAAATTTATAGAATATAATGTAAATGTCAAATTTATCATGTACATTGATCAATTCTATATTTATGCCAAATACTTCTTATTTCTATTACTGGAATCCTTCAAGTTAAAGGCACATTTGGTCTGCAACATGCCAAAAAGGGCTTTCGGACTTTTGCGTAAAGTGTCGTCTCTGATCAGCCTGTGCAGTCCGCCATGCTAATCAGAGATGGCACTTCATGTCAACAGTAGATTTTTGTACTACAGTAAACTTGCGCGAAACAGAAAATCATACACAGTTGGATAGTGTTGTCTCGGATCAGCCTGCGCACACTGCGCAGGCAGATCCAGGATGACACCTAATGCAAATGTCTAAATGCTCCTTTTCATGTGTTGCAGGCCATTTAGACTAACAACTAAGACCATGTGTAAGCAAAAAATATTGGCTTTTTATTTGAAATACAATCACATGCACCCATCTGTACTCATGGAAGCACATTTCATTGAATTGCACTCACAGTATCATAAGTATATACACTGTTACTTCTCATTCATTATTCTCATCATGAGTTAGTTTACATTTGTCTACAGGTTACGGTGTATGTCCTTATTATATCTCATTGCAAAACCTGTTCATTTCTTACCAAATATGCACAAGAGTGCTAAAAGAGAGGTAACTCCATTGGACTGGCAATATTAGTTTTCTAATAAAACTTTTGCAGAACATCAGTGTCAAATCTGTTGAAAAAAACATAATTACTCTGATGAAAGAAGTCAGTTAAAATTGGGAACATTTCCTTTCAGAAATCTTGTATTAGGTAAAAAGAATAATGTATTATTATCAAAATTTTAGACTTGTCCACATTAAAAATATTTGCTGATGTACATATTGAATACATATCAATTGATGGTATTTATCTTTGACAAGGTATGAAACATTGTTAGGAAAAGGAGAAAATGCTGGTTACCAGAATCATTATAAATTTTCTCGCACCCTAATGCATTCAGGTCAATTGAAATTTGGAATTTGATGAAATACTTTACGCCCTAGACTGCACATGTATCTCTTCTCTACTTGCTAGCTGTTATTAAGACAAAATGTAATTTACAAATGTTTGGTATCTCATTAATGGTTCTTGGCTAGTATAGCATTTTAGACCCAAGTGAGACTCTTCTTTATAATAGAGTAAAAAGTTCTGTTACTGTAAGGCTAGTTTCAAGTTACATTTTTTCAACATCCTGATATGAGCCTAGGTTATACATTACAAGTCATCTTTTCACCAATTCACTGTAAAGGAAGTTTGAATGCAAAAGTGCAATTAACTTTTTACCAAACGACAAAATTTTAGACTCGTCCAAATTGAAAGTATTTGCAGACGACAAAATAAACATGACTCGAACAATGAAACTTGACTTTCAAAGACTAGAAAACATTGTGGGAAAAGGAGAAAATGCTGGTTACCAACATTTTCTCCTTTTCCCACAATGTTTTCAGAAGACTTCTTTCTTGGGGTCGTTAAAAGTCAGGATTGCTTGGGAAAGATTTAAGTTTGTAGGTGTAAAATTTAGGATACTGGGTATAAACCACCAATAATGACAGTACAGTCTTCTCCAACTGCCATTTTTGGCAAAATGCTTCGGAGAGTTTACTTGTCATTCTGATTTGCTCCCATAATCTTCTTCTAGATTTAGAAAGTAACATAATTTCTGATTGGAGTCAATTACTATCTGCACTTTCTGGATGTTCAGGGGCATCTTGAGTTGTATTGACACATTTCTCACTTTTAGTCAGTCTTGAAACAGAATTTTGAGTATTGGTCGGTTGGTTACCTCAGCAGCTCAGTACCTCATGCAGACAAGTTTTTTTGCATCATTATTGCACATGGAGAAATTGCTTTTGAATAGGCAGTTTTTCATTTTTTCCACATTTTTTTTTTTTATTCATGTATCCTAACATTTATTTATGGATATTATCCTTATTTTACAAAAATTTATCCTACATCAATTCTGCTGCAAACTTTTTCAGAGTGTTTTATTTGTTTGTCTGTTATTTAATGCTGTTTTCAGCACTATTTATCTTTATCCATACTTTCTTGGAGTTTCTGTTACTTGTACTTTGCACAACATACTTTCCAAGCCAATGGTTGCTTTCCCACATTAAAATGTTGTCTGCGCATGTCACATTCTTCGAAGATTTGACCTGTCTGCTATGGCGCATCACCCATCCCCGTATACTTGGGAAAACTGGGGCCTATACCAAAGCTATTACCCAAACCTGTAGGGGCTGTTTTTAATAAACAGCCGGTGCATAGGTTACATGCTAGCTGATGATAGCTGAATGAATCGCACCAGGTAGCGTTTTATTGAGTAAATGTTTATTTCATCTTGAAATTCAAAGTAATGGTTGTCATTTTGAAAAGTAGTCTGGTTCTGTACCCAGAATGCCCAAATTAGATGTGTATTTGTAGATTGCCATCTAGCGGGAGATAGTGCACATTAACACAGTCAAAACAATGTTGGATCATTAAAACTGGGAATTTTCTAATCAAGAAACCACAAAATTTTAAACCTGTCAAAATTTAAAGCGATTGCAGGTGACAATATAAATGTGACTTGAAAACTGGAATTTGTTTTTTGAAGAGAAGAAAACATTGTAGGTAAAGGATCAACTCTTTGCCAAAAAAACAAAATTTTAGACCTGTCCAAAGATAAAGCATTTGCTGACAACAATATAAAAAGACTCAAAAATCAAAATTTCTTTTTGGAGGAATAGATGCTGATTACAAGCATTTTCTTATTTTCCACAAGGTTTTTTAAGTCTTCTTCTTTAGGGTCGTTAAAACTAGGGATTGTGTGGTAAAGGCAGATTGTACATTTAAATGTGACTTCCTGTTAATTAATCCTTTACCAAATGACACAATTCCACAGTTGTCCAAATTAAGAACATTTGCTGACGACAAATAAAATGTGACTTAAAGAATGTGTTTCATCTTTTAAAGATTAGAAAACATTGGTAAAAGGAGAAAATGCTGGTTACCAGCATTTTCTCCTTTTCCCCACAATGTTTTCAAAAGGCCGCCTGCTCAGAGTCGTGAAAACACAGGATTGTTTGGTAAAGGGTTAATATACCTAGATTTCTATGAAAATATACTTCTCATTTTCAAAAGAAGACAGGATAGTCTTTCAGAAATGACCCCACAAAAAATTTGAAGGTCCTGGGATCGATCCTTTCTCAAAGGGATTACATGTTTTTGAAAGAGTTCAATCAA
Source organism: Hippopus hippopus (assembly GCA_946811185.2). Taxonomy (NCBI): domain Eukaryota; kingdom Metazoa; phylum Mollusca; class Bivalvia; order Cardiida; family Cardiidae; genus Hippopus; species Hippopus hippopus. The sequence continues at coordinate 20,138,189 of OX328102.1, read as the reverse complement.
AATCAACAATTACCTCATCATTCTTGAGTTAAAGAACAGGGGGTCACTGGTTCGATTCCCGGCTCAGCCAATTTCTTTCTGAGGCTTGATGATAGTCACCGTAATAGGATTCATTCCTCTCTCACTGCTGATCATTATTTCGACAATTGTTATGCAGGAAAGCAGCCAGTAGCTTGGAAAGAATATTGTGCAGAGTACTGGTAAAAGAAACTCCAGGAAAGCATGGAGAGGTGCACTGGCTGCAGTTATATAACTGAAATACATGTAATGTTTGAAATGGCGTTAAACACCATTCAATCAGTCAATCAATCAATCAGTTCTTGTGTTAGATTTATGAAATTTTGTATGGTAATAGATCTTGATAGCGAGATTGCAGCCATATCTTCATTGAACCCATTGAAGATAGAAGGCTTTTAAAAGCATTTTGTGAAAATGATAAAACGCTGTTACAAGCATTTTATCCTGTACCCTCAATGATTTCTACTCTATCAAAGACAGAAATCATCATTTGAGCTAAATTCATTTTCTCATTCTAAACATATCTTTTTTTTTGGTTGAGTCCAAAATTTTGTTCATCTGGACAAGTCGTAATTTGAATGAGTACCAACAACATAGCTATTAGTGAAGAACAAAATTGAAATTTCTCTTTTAAATCCTGAGTCTCTTGCCCCCAACCCTCCTATGGTCTATATTTCTGGATGATACACTGTTGTATTGCAGAAAAGGTTTCAGAATCTGTGATTGAAATCTAGACTTGCTGTCTCATTCGTTTCCTACAATTTGATCTTTGTTCCTTAACTCTTTACCGCAGAACAAAATCTTAGCCTTGTCCAGTTTGAAAGCATTTGCATGCAACAAATTAAATGTTGCTCAAATGATGGGATTTGACTTTGATGGGTTAGAAAACCAGTTTTTTCTCCTTTTCCCATAACATTTTTAACGGCTATCTACGTAAGAGTTGTTAAAAGGGTTGTTAAAACTCAGGATTTTGGGATAGCGTTAATTAAACATAGAAACCCGTTAGAGCTCAAAGAAATCAGAAAAGACTTTTTGGATTGAAAGAAAAGACATAACTAATGTATTTCTAGCTTTTTTTGTGTGTGTGAAAATATTCAAATAAAATACATGTATGCAGGGAATCAAGATAAGATGACACATTTCCTGTCGTCTGATCTCTGAACTTGAATTTCAATGTCTGCCAAAGTCCTGATGATTGCCTGACTTATAAAGTAAAGAGATAATGATGACATGCACTGTTAACCCCTAGGCTGCTAAGTAAAGGCGACTCAAGGACCTTTTATGAATAATGTAGATCGAGATCAGACTGCACAGGATGTGCAGTCTGATATTGAATGTACACTGTGTGATGCAGAGATAGTTTTCCCCAAAATATACTTTTGAAATATTAGCAACATTTGGGGTTTTACTATGGGCTTGAAAGTTTCATTTCATTTATTTTGCAGGTTAAGGGTTAACATAATACATGGTAAATGATACCCCCTGAGATGTAAGAAATGAAGATCTGTTACTTTTCTGCTGAAAGCATTGTACCAGACAACAACAGAGAACAAAATTTTAGACTCTTCTAATTGGAGACAACCAAATTGTGCGGGGCTGAAATGAAACAGTTGTCATTGAAAGAGTAGAAATCTGAAAACATTGTGCGAAAAGAAGAAAATGCTTGCTAGCAAGATTTTATCCTTTTTCAACGATGTTTTTAATAATGATGGAGCTCCTTCCCGAGAATCCTAAAAACATGGGATTGTTTGGACCTTGATAAAAGCATTAATTCAACCCTTTACCACACAACAAAATTTTAGACCTGTCCAAGTTGACAGCATTTCCTGAAGATAAATTGAATATGGCTCAAAAGATCAGTTCTGGCAGTTAATAGGTAGAACACTTGTAGAAATGGAAAATGCTAGTTACCAGCATTTTCACCTTTCACCACAATTTTTCCAAGTCTTTTTTCCTTTGGACCGTTAAAACTTGAGATTGTGTGGTAAAGGGATAGACATAAATTCAATAGCATTTTTTCACAGCGCACATTGAGAACAGTGAGAACCATTCTTAACAGCACTTTGAGTATACTGTAAATCACTATTTTTTCACGTGAACTTAATTTTCGCTAATATTCGCGAGTTTTTCTCTTCGCGAATTCAACATTCTAGTGAAATATTGATAACAGAATTAGATTTACCGGAAGTTTATGTACTATCCTGAGACTAGGCTGTCCGAAATTGTATCTACATGTTACCGTGCCGCTAGACCTCATCTCTTTGTTTAAATAAGAAACAGCTCTGACAATGGATATCCCTACTTACATCAAACTAATCAGAACTTCACAAAAACCTTTTTTTTTTTTATTATTGAAACAATTACAATCATGTTTCCAAGAAATAGATTCATCATGCATCGCAACTTATACCAAAGAAAATGTAACTCTTTAATAATGGCCTCTAAATTTCAAAAGTTATGTCCCTTTCAGTCACTTTCAATGCTTCCGTGAACTGATCCTCGCCTGATATTCTTTTCATCGTTTCCAAGCATTTGAAGTAATTTTACCAATCATTTTGCATGCAGTGGTTTTACCCTAGACAAATGCATATCAACAGACAGAGATTCATTATTCGTTACTAGTTACTTGTTTTGAGATCTCATTGATATATAAGTATTTTAAAAAATGACTTCATTTCAAATTTAATAGGCCTTGTAAATATCAAAAATGCACAACACACACTGTCTCAATTGTACGTCCAATTCATGTCTGACTAACTCAATATATGTAATAATTATCTTCTTATCAAACTTGTGAAAATAAAGACGAAATCATTATTTGTGAAAAACGAACCATTTAAAGTGACAAACAATACACAATCCAGTTAAACCCTATTCCCTTAACCATAGATCTAAGAAAATTAATGCCTGGATGCTGGTAGACCCTCATTTAGTGGTCTTGCCCTTATCTTTAGGAAAATAAACGAAGAGTTTGAGAAACATTGCAAAAAAATAAATAATTCTTAGTCACAGTTTTTGCAAAAATTTGTCTGCTTAAACTCACAAACGGTCATCTTCGTGTGAAAAATATTGTAACAGATTAGTTCTATTTATGATAATACATAATTTATTTTTCCGTGTTTGCACTTCCTCCATACAATAACCAACATTTTTTCAGCATAAAACTTCCTGAAATAAATGACCCACTTTAGGTTTTGAGGACATTGGGAAGTCGCTAATTCAACAACACGCGAAAAAAAAAATGTGACAAACTCGCAAAATAAAGTTCTCGGTAATTTAAAGTGATTTACAGTAATTGTCAAGAATGTTCTAAATAAATTTGAAAGTGATTGGCTAAACCAAAATTAATGGTTAAGCATATCAGAAATTGTCTTACTTTGTCAGTTAAGAATGAGACTAAGAATGTAATTTAAAATGGTTAGTGAATATACAGTATAAGTGGAGATTTTTGTGAAGTGGAAATGTTTGGAAATAAGCAAACTTTTCTGTTTGAGTATCTTACCACAAGTATACTGGTCAACAAATAAGGAGTGTCTTGAATTTGCAGACATTTACGTACGCTAAATGTCTGTAATTGGTAATTTGCAAATTTTTTAACACACATGTACATCCACATATACAGTAGTTCCAGGTACATAGAATATTGCTGCCTGGTCTTGGATCTGTTCTGTCCATTATAACTCATGAATGTGGTGAAGGCTGCCCTGATATGTTTAGGATCTGACATAAGTTTACATTTGAGATAAAATTTCATGAAACAAACTTAGACAAATTTAATTGAGCAAGCCTCTGGTGAGCATAATAACATTTTTCTGCAGACAAGTTAAATAAAATTTTATTTCCAAAGCCAACAAAATATTACTTTTTTTTTTATCACATAACTACATCTTACAAATTACAGGTCAGAATATGCAAAACTTTGATTAATACATGCATGCATGGTAACTTCCATGAATAAAACCCAATATACTCTTCTGAAGGATGTATAAAATGATGTCACATTTGGTGTGTCACAATGCTCTTCTCAAACATTCTAAGATAAGAAAATTTATAATGGGTATACTGCTTTGAAAACAAGGAAGGTAACATGATAAAAAGAATTGTGGTACCTTTGTTTTAAACTTTCCTAACCCTTAGAGTGCCGAAAATGAAATCCCAAAAGATATTTTCAGTCTAGAAATAAGGTGCAAAATAATCACAATATCAAGTATGCTCTTGTCTAAAGTGTTTCAGCAAAGCAGACAGTGTAGATCAACGATCAATGAAAACACAGAAGGGTATGTGATTAAAAGATATCTGGTGCTTTTGCTTAAAACTCTCTTAACCCTTACAATGCCGAATAAACAGGAAAGATATTTTCAGTCTGAAAATAAAGCTGAACATAATCACAATTTCAAAGTTGCTCTTGTATAAAGTATTTCAGCAAAGTGGACAGTGTAGATCAAAGATCAGGTATTGTCTAAAGTATTTCAGCAAACCGGACAGTGTAGATCAAAGATCAGATCTTGTCTAAAGTATTTCAGCAAACTGGACAGTGTAGATCAAAGATCAGATCTTGTCTAAAGTATTTCAGCACTGGACAATGTAGATCAAAGATCAGATCTTGTCTAAAGTGTTTCAACAAACTGGACAGTGTAGATCAAGGATCAGGCTGCATGTTTTGTGCAGCCTGATCTTATCTACACTGGCCACAAAGGCAACTATAGTTGTGAAAGATATCCACATCATTTATTTTGCTTCTTGATATTCAAAACCACTCCTGGAGATTTCAGTTTCAGGTGACATCTTCCTTGTTCAAGTTACCTGTTTTTTCATATTCATTAGACCTTTACAAGCCAAAAATACATCACTTGGATATATCCAGTTTAGAAACATTTTTAGATTATAAATAAATTGTGGCTCCTTTGATTAGATTTGTCTATGAAAGGGTACAAAAACATTGTGAGAAAAGGACAAAATGCTGGTTACCAGCATTTTCTCCTTTTCCCACTATATTTTCAAAATTTTTTTTTTCTGGTTGTTTAAACTCTGGAAAGTTTGGTAAAGGGTAAAATGAAGACGGAAGACATTTTCTTGTGCCTTTCACCTGTAAAATCTTTACCATAAGACAAGAATTTAAACTTACCTTTACTGAAAGCATTAATTTTGCTGATGTCAAAATCAATGTGCCTGGAATGTTATGATTCGATTTTGAATGGATTGGAAAGTATTGAGAGAAAAGGAAAAATGCTGGTTACAGGCAATTTCTCTTCTTCCCCAATGCTTTCAAAAGCCATTTTTGTCAGGGTCATAAAAATCTAAGAATGTTTGTTATTTCTTTACCAAACAGTCCCGACTTTAAGGTCTACGGCCCCTAACTCTCATATTAAAAGACGGAAGCTGCCGAGGTTGGCCGAATAGCCTTTACGAAAACGTCAATGTTACACGATATTTACCGATGAGTTGGTGAGTTTATGGCCCCTAACTTTCATATTTAAAGATGGAAGCTGCCAAGATTAGCTGAATAGCCTTTACGAATGCGTTGATGTTTACTGATGAGTTAGGGGCCATAGACCTTAAACAACCCTGAGAAAGAATCCTTTAGAAAACACTGTAAGAAAAGGAAAAAATGCCGGTAACCAGTATTTTCTCCTTTTCCCACAATGTTTTCTACCTTTCCTAATACAACTTTCAATGTTTCAGTCACATTTATATTGTCGTCTGCAAATGCTTTCAGTTTAGATAGTCTTAAATTTTGTCGTTTGGTAAAGAGTTAAAGGGTAAAATAATGGGATGGAAGGGAATAATGCCTTTTACTTTAAACTTTATACCAATCAGAACATTTTAAATTTTGTATTTGCCAATATCTTTAATGTGGCTCAAATTTTGTGATATGTCTTTTAACTCTTTACCAAATGACAAAATTTTGGACTAGTCCAAATTGAAAGCATTTGCAGACGACAAAATAAATGATTCAAGTACTGAAATTTGTATTGGGAAGTATAGAAAACATTGTGGGAAAAGGAGAAAATGCACCAGCATTTTCTCCTTTTCCCACAATGTTTTCAAAAGGCTTCTTTCTCAGGGTCATTAAAAGTTGGGATTGTGTGGTAAAGAGGTAAAGAACTGAGAAAAAATCTGGTTACTAGTGATCTGTTCCTGTTTTATTTTTTTTTCCCAAAAGCCATTTTGTGTGAGAGTTTATAAGGGATTATGTACATAAAGAAGGAAGATTTTATCTTTCATACAAGAAAGCATTAAACTTGATTTTGACTGAACCTTTTTTTGTGTTGAGGAAGTTGATATTTTGTAAGAAAAAATCACGAAGACTTGACTTTCAGTACTCTTAATTATGCATAGACACACACCTACACAAAAAAAAAATGCACAAACAATTTGCCTCAGCTGCGATTCAATCTACTACCTTTATAACCCTAGCTAAGCCAGTTGTCCAACTGAGCTATCCATACAACTGTTTTTCTCCGTGTTCAAACTGTTTTTATCCCTTAGTTACACAATAATGGCTACTTCCTTATTGACTGTATAGGAAATTTTACAGGAAAAAAATTACAAAAGTGGATAATCCCGAGTTTTAATAACCCTGGGAAATTAGACTTTTAAAAAAACATTATGGGAAAAGGAGAAAATGCTGGTAACCAGCATTTTCTCCTCTCCCCACAATGTTTTCTAACCTTTCAGAAACAAATCCAATCAACTGAGCCACAGTTAATTTGTCGTCTGCAAATGCTTTGAATTTGGACCAATCTAAAATGCTGTCATGCGGTAAAAGGTTAACTGCATCATATTTGTAGTGTTACATATTACTTGTTCAATTTGATTGGATACACGAGTAACCAATCAATACATGTATTTGCAAATTTGGTTTTAGAAGTAGCTGTATTTATTTATTTTGTCAGGAAGAATCAGTTTGTGTGTTTCCAACTTCTTAATCTTTGAAGTGCTGAAACAGGATGTATTGTTTATGTGACCAATGTAGGTCAAGATCAGACTGCACAGAACATGTAGTCTGATCTTGGATCTACATTGTTGGCTTTTTGCTATTTATTCTGACCTTGACCTTTTCAGTCTGAGAAATTTGAAGTCTCTTTTAGTCTTCAATATTGCAGTATCAACATCAGTAATCCAGACTGACAGATTGCCTATTTTTGGCTTGGCTGTTTTCAAAGAAGTATTGCCATAGCCCTGTCGTCTGCATGGTTATCATCATCATGCAAAACTGACTGATGTCTCTCTTATGACTGAAGATATTTACTATCTAAAGGGAAACCATACAACAAGGGCAGGTAATCTTTTTAGACATTATTTTCACAGAAAGTCAAGCACCTGTGGCCTAGCATTGGCACCAGCATGGGGTAATCTTGTTATTTATTTATTTAGTTAGCACTTCAAGGGTTAATCATGGAAAAAATATTGTGGGAAAAATGGCAATTACAAGCAATTATTAACTCTTTTTATACCATAGACAACACCAGAAGCTTTTTTTGGGCAGTGTAGATCAAGATCAGACTGCACAGAACGTGCAATCTGATCTACACTGTCCACTGCTATGTTCTAGATTATGAACTAACTATCTCTCAATCTTGCAGAAGAAATGTATTTTTGGCTTTTGAGAAAATGCAATTCATTTATTCAGTAGTTAAAAGTTTAATAGCAATTGCTCCTTTTCTCACAATATCTTCCTCACTAATCAAGAGTTATTGCAATGGTGTCTAAATTCGTCTTTGTGGATATTATGAGTTACATCACATATTTCAGAGATCTGTCAACCATTGAGAATGCACTGTGATGATGACATTGACCAACCTTTTCTTTCGTCTGTTGCTGTTGTGTATCTGCTTCACCACCTTCCTGCAAACTGCTCAAACTGCTGACAGTGACGATGCCTGTAAGGTCTTTAATGGAAAGGCACTCACCTTCTATTCCTGCGGGACTAACTGCTCCCAACATGTATGTTGTACTTTTGATTCTTTACTTCTTGCCAGTAACTTTTGCCTATTCTAATTTTTTTACCTTGAATCAAAATTTCTTCTATAGATCTACTTCTTAGATTTTTTTTTTTTTGAAAGCATGAAGAAATTCAGTGGTTACATTTGATTATGAGGTGCAAATTAAAGTGATTATGACTGTTTTGCAATCAAGAACTCTGTCCATTTTCAGGACACCAGATATGATTTCATTGTTCCTGTATGAATATGACCACACACGATCAATGGATTTGAGGAAATTCTGGTAGAAAATCAAAAACTACCAGAAAGGGACTTTAAATCAGATTTTGTTTCTCAAGTTTTTAAGAAAATGTCATCAAAGACTGCTAATTTTCATTCGTGTGCAAAGATGGCTTTAGAGCTACATGTACATAAATAGAATATACAAGGAAATTTACCAGGTTATTGGAATTTTTGCTTTGAAATTCTATATCATAGATAACGGTAAAGCAGTTTATGCCTTATGAGCAATAAAAATATTTCTAACACTGACATGATAATTATGTGAAACTTTTGTAGCTCATTTGGCAGAGCTGTTGGCTACAGCTTTGAAGGTCGTGGGTTTGAGTCCTACCAGGAGCACTATTTTTTTTAAGCATGTTTCTTTATGTTTTTGCCCAACTAAGGTAGACAGCCAAATCCCTTAATAACTATCAGCTTTCTGTCCTAAAAATATTTCCTGTCAAAATCATGTTTAATACCTCTTTAATAAGCTATGTACATGTATTGCTTTGAGGTAGTACTGTTGGTAAAACTTTTTTTTTTGCTCTTCTAATACTTGTTTGTTGGTAGACTAGTTTGGAAACTAACAGTATTGTCTTTCTCAGTTGGTTTATAGAACATTTTTGAAGTTTAGTGTAATTATAAAAATCTGTGTAGCCCAGTCTAAAACTCATTACCAAACAACATCATTTTAGACTTTCCCATATTGGAAGCAATTGCAGATGACAATCCCATATTGGAAGCAATTGCAGATGACAATAAAGTTGTTATTAAAGTGATGGGATTTGTATTTGGTGGAATAAAAAACATTGTGGGAATTGGAGAAAATGCTGGTTACCAAGATTTTCTCCATTTCTCACAATGTTTTCAAAATGCTTTTTCCCAAAAGTCGTTAAATCCTGGGATTGTTTTAATAAAGGGCAAAGAGGTTATAATTAATCAGTCGTACTTTTTCTGCCTTTCTTTCAGGATGCCTATGGATTCTTAAACTGCTCAATAGGGAAAAAAGAAGGTATTTATGGACTTGCAGTGTTTTTCTCAAAAGCCCCCATCCCCTCCCCTCACCCCCTTTAAGTGGACTCTTTCAGACAGAATAAAGAGATGCAAATATTTCAAATTTTGCTGGACTTGTTGTTTATAAAATGTCTCTACAAGACGCAGGTGCCTGTATTGAATCTGATTTGTCAATACTTTTTTTAGGAGTTTGTAGTTATTATGCCCCCCTTCAACGAAGTGGGGGTATATTGCTTTGCTAATGTCGGTCGGTCCGTCGGTCGGTCCGGATGATAACTAGACACAGAATTGACCTAGGTTCATCAAATTTGGCACAGACATGCGCCTCAGAGTGTAGATGATCCTTATCGATTTTGAGGTCAATCGGTCAAAGGTCAAGGTCACAGTGACCGTCAACATGTTGATATATAGACCAAACCTTGTCCGGATGATAACTAGATACAGAATTGACCTAGGTTCGTCAAATTTGGCACAGACATGCGTCTCAGAGTGTAGATGATCCCTATTGATTTTGAGGTCAATCGGTTAAAGGTCAAGGTCACAGTGACCGTCAAAATGTTGATATATAGACCAAACCTTGTCCGGATGATAACTAGACACAGAATTGACCTAGGTTCGTCAAATTTGGCACAGACATGCATCTTGGAGTGTAGATGATCCCTATTGATTTTGAGATCAATCGGTCAAAGGTCAAGGTCACAGTGACCGTCAACATGTTGATATATAGACCAAACCTTGTCCGGATGATAACTAGACACAGAATTGACCTAGGTTCGTCAAATTTGGCACAGACGTGCTTCTCGGAGTGTACATGATCCCTATCGATTTTGAGGTCAATCGGTCAAAGGTCAAGGTCACAGTGACCGTCAACATGTTGATATATAGACCAAACCTTGTCCGGATGATAACTAGACACAGAATTGACTTAGGTTCGTCAAATTTGGCACAGATATTTGTCTCGGAGTGTAGATGATCCCTATTGATTTTGAGGTCAATCGGTCAAAGGTCAAGGTCACAGTGACCGTCAACATGTTGATATATAGACCAAACCTTGTCCGGATGATAACTAGACACAGAATTGACCTAGGTTCATCAAATTTGGCACAGACATTTGTCTCGGAGTGCAGATGATCCCTATCGATTTTGAGATTAATCCATCAAAGGTCAAGGTCACAGTGGTCTCCAAGTTAATGATATTTAGACCTAACCTTGTCCAGATGATAACTAGACACAGAATTGACCTAGGTCCTTCAAATTCTGTACAGATATTCATCTTGGAATGTAGATGATCCCTATCAATTTTAAGGTTAATCCGTGAAAGGTCAAGGTCACAGTGACCACCAGATGATTCAGGGCATGCACTGCCGTTTGCCACTTGAGCCATTTGCTCAAAAAAAATTAAAGTGTCTCAAAAATCATCATGTGGCTCAACTTGTGGCTCCAACATTTTATTCGCATATTATCGGGGACGTAGTAAGCATCGGAGTTGACTGGGAAAAAGCGGAAGTTGAACGCACGTGCCGAAAAGAAAATCAATAACCCAGTCTGTGTATCAGCGACTGTTTACAATCTTGTATGTATACAAACGGCGGTGTGTATAATTATGCGAACTGTTGACAGATTATCACGTTTAACAATTGAAGTGGGCTATAAATCAAAAAGATGACATCGATATTTCCGAATCAATTCTTTTGATATCATTTTATGAACCGTGCCACTTCCTGTATCAATGTGGCAGTAGTGGGGCATGACTGTTTTACAAACAGACATCTTGTTATTATTTATAACTGATGGCCAAGTTTCAAGGACCAATCAGATATGTTCAGGACTCTCACTGTGGTATTGAATTTTCCATTTTATGGTGGGATAAGAAAAATTTTTCTGCCTCATTCAACCTTCATAGCTCTTTTAGTATTTATTGATTTGTTTAGTAAGTAGTACTTTCTCCTTTTCATACAATGTTGTCTGTCCTTTCTAAGATCAGTCCTATCATTTAAGCCACATATTTGATTTTGTGCCTGTGCATGCTTTCAATTTGGGTGAGTCTAAAAACTTTTTTAATGACCCTGAGGAAAAAGGCCTTTGAAAACATCATGAAAAAATGCTGGTAACCAGCATTATTTTTATAACAGTGTTTCTACCCTGTTGAAGAACTTTAGTGTATTTGTACTACTTTCAGATTTTTTGTTTGCTGATGCTATGAATTTTGAGAGTCTAAAATGTGAGAAAAGGTTTATAAAACATTTGACCTTCTCAGTAAGCACTGAAGATGCATGCTTTGCAATTTCAAGCACGTGTTTGTCAGAATATCTGACAAAGAAGGAGATAGTGTAGATCTTAGATCAGACTGCACATTCTGTGGAGTCTCATTTGATCTAAATTGTCTGCTCAAAAAATTGTAAAATCTGGGTTCAGCCCTGCAAGGATTAACCATGTATGAACGCTTTTTTACAGATGTTGAAATGTTCAACTTTACTGATGAGCCTTCATTAGCCCCACCAGATCTGATTGACATAAAGTATCTGTATGGCCCAATTAAGGGCAAACAAGGGTACTACTCGGGGTCCATATATATTCAGTTTCGTCTTCCACATGGTAATTTTCAAGTTTTCATTTTGGCTTATTTGTATCAGAAGAAAACCTGAGGTATTGTCCAAAAAAGCTTGTTTGTTGTCTGTGTCATTGTCATGGTCCAAAATCTATGGCATCTATGACATTACCAAACAATCCAGTGTTGTAACAACCATTCAGAAGAAGCTGTTTGAAAACTTAGTCAGGAATGGAGAAAAAACTGGTCAATAGCATTTTTCTCCTATTCCCACAATGTTTTCTACCCTTTAACCCATTACCAGATGACAAAATGTTAGCCTTGTCCAAATTGAAAGCGTTTGCAGACGACAATTTCAGTGTTGCTCAAATGGTGCAATTTTACTTTGATAGGGTAGAAAACATTGTGGGAAAAGGTTACCAGCATTTTCTCCTTTTCCCACAATGTTTTCAAAAGGCTTCTTTCTCAGGGTCGTTAAAAGTCGGCACTGTGTGGTAAAGGGTTAAGAGACACTGAGCCACATTTAATTTATTGTGTGCAAATGTTAGTTTAACCAGTCTAAAATTTTGTCATATGGTAAAGAGTTAAGATTTTTTTTGTTCAAAATTCGGCTATTTGCTTACTATCAAAAGGGGAACCAATACAAAGGCAGGCAACCCTGACATATTTTTAACACAGTAATGCCCCTTTTTGACTTTGAAATTTCCACTGAAAAAGCAACTGCTATGGAGCAAGGGCACCCACATGTAGTACTTTTGCCATTTCATTGAAACTTGTTAACTCTTTACCTAATGACAAAATTTTGGAGCAGACCAAAATGAAAACATCTTAAAACGACAACTTAAACGTAACTCAAATGATGGTTTCTGTCTTTGAAAGGGTAGAAAACATTGTGGGAAAAGGAGAAAATGCTGGTTTTCAGCATTTTCTCAGCCTCCCACAATGTTTTCTAATGTCTTCTTCCTCAGGGTCGTTAAAACTCGGGATTGTTTTGTAAAGAGTTAATTTTACAGGTCATGTTCCACATTCAAGTACACTTACTGCCTGACTCACTAGGACTGCTGGGATAGGTGATTTTGGCCACCATTGCATTAATAAAGCACACAATAATAATAGTTATAGTATCATAAATTATCATAATTCCTTTCCAAACAATTGCTTGCTTTAACAACAAGAGAAAGGCTTTTGAAAACATGTTGGAAGAAGGAGAAAATGCTCATAAGCAGTATTTTCTCCTTTTCTATAAGATTTTATACCCTTTAAGTGCACAAACTCATAAGTTCATACATTCAGGTTTTGGTCTGCACACGTTTTCAATTTGGATATTTCTAAAATTTTGTCATCTGATACAGGCATATGGCAGCTGGGCAAAATATTTGTGGAAAACATGCAGCTGTTTTTTACAATTGAAATGTTTCATTATGTTCCTGTCAAATATTAAGTGAAATTCTAGTTGGCGTTGAAATTACAAATGTCAAAAAAAAAAATACATGATGGTTTCTATAGTATCATTATTCAACAGTATTTCAGTCCTATCACTTTAACCCATTACCACACAATCCCGAGTTTTAACAACCTGGAGGCAGAGGCCTTTTGAAAACATTGTGGGAATAGGAGAAAATGCTATTAACCAGCATTTTCTCCTTTTCCCACAATGCTTTCTACCCCTCACAAATCAAAATCCATCCCATTTATTTTGTCGTCTGCAAATGCTTTCCATTTGGACTAGTCAAAAATTTTGTCCTTTGGTAAAGAATTAAGAAGATAAGATGGTGATCATCAACATGATGAAAGTTTACCTTTTTGCCAGAAGACAAAATTTTAGACTTGTTCATATTGGAAGCATTTGCAGACGATTAATTATATAATGCTCAAATGAAAAATAAAATAAACAAATAAAAAAAATAAACAAAATTGAAATGATTAAACTATTGTTGAAAATGGAGATAATGCTGGTTACCAGGATTGTGTGGCAAAGGGTGAAAAAATAAACATACATGTGGAAACATTGCAGCTTTAGGAGAAATTGCTCATTACTAGCAATATCTCCTTTTGCTACCATATTTTCAAAAATGGCATTTATATTAATATCAGTTTTGTCTTTCTTTTCAGCTGTTAGGAGAGTGTTTCCCAATGCTGTTCGACTGTTTTTTCAAGGCCTTAGCAAGGACGATTATTACAACACTTGTCCTCGACACAGAATCTTTATCTTCCACAATTATAACCCAGAAAGTATGAGGGAATCTGTGCATCCAGTAAGTAATCTTTTTCCCCTCAATGTTTTCCATGATATCAAGTAAACTGTCTTTGATAGATCTTGAAGTAGCAAATGGGTAGATTGATAGATTTATTGACTGACTTTACTCTTCATGATATTATTTCAGTTAACCAAAATAAAACTCACTTCTGTTTCCTTTGTTTGACCATTACATGTACTAGGATGGAGCTTGGAAGTTTTTTTTTTCCTGAGGACACTCTCACAAACAACCAAGTGGCTCAGATTAGGATTGAACCCAGGACCTATGGATTACTAATCCTACACCTTTACCCTTTACCAAACAATCCTGCTCTTGGAAGTAAGGGGTAAAGCTTTTGAAAAAGCTGGGAAAAGGAGAAAATCCTGCAAACCATCAGCATTTTCCCTTTGTCCCATGATGTTTTCAGACTGTTCAAATACATATCCAATCATTTTAACCCTTTACCACACAATCCTGACTTTTAACAACTCTGATAAAGAATCCTTTTGAAAACATTGTGGGAAAAGGAGAAAATGCTGGTAAACAGCATTTTCTCCTTTTCCCACAATGTTTTCTACCCATCCCAAAACAAATTTCAAATTTTCAGTCATTTTACTTTTGTCGTCTGCAAATGCTTTTAATTTGGACCAGTTTAAAATTTTGTTGTTTGGTAAAGGGTTAACAAGAATTGATTTGTATTCTGCAAATCTTTTGAATTTAGGAAAGTATTAATTTTTTTTGTCTGGTAAAGAGTTTACAATCATGTTACACTGAACACTGTTGTGCTATTGAAAAAAATACAATGTAGGTGAAGACCTTTCTCTTGCAATGTTAACTTTCAGTTTAGCTAAGTGGTACACTGGGGTCAACTTGTATACTGCCCGCCCCCGCCCCCCAGGTGTAAACCCTTTCCCATATGACAAATTTTCAGCTTTTAAATTTAAAAAATCTGCAAACAACAAATATGGAATTGTTACAAATGAGCGAAAGTTTTATGGTAACCATTTTCTCCTGGTCCCACAAAGTTTTCATAAGCCCAGGGTCATTAAAACTCAGGATGGTTTGGTAAACAGTTAACCCTTTACCAAACAATCTATGTTTCAATGACCCCAAAGAAAATGGTTTTTGAGAAGAAGATATCTGATTTGTTGTCAATAAAGTCCTTAAATGTGCACTGGTCATATGGCAAAGACATAGAGGATGCCACTCGTGAAAATATTACCGATGGTGTTCACTAGATAAAATAAATTTCGATCTTTCACCGAAAAAAACAAATATTCTATTTATTTCATGCTTTTAACCCTTTCTGGGAGGTAAGCTTTATCAAAATCCAGTACAGTTTTTTTCCGTTATCCCCCGTGGCGTACCCCTCCTGCATAGCAACGCATTACAATATTACGTCAAGTGCGAGAAATGTAAGGTAAATGATGTCATATTTCCATCTGGTTGTGAGGCACGCGCAATTTACCTAGGCAACAAGAACATGAAAATCGGTATTTTCACTGGTCGTACCCGTGTAATATCGAAAAATATTTTCACTGCTATTTCTCGATATCCTACCGGAAAGCATGAAATAAAGAGTGTTAATTATATTTCTAATGAATGAATTTTAGACTTTTCCTCTGAAAATTTTTTGTAGATGGCAAGTTAAAATGTTTCAATTCATTTAAGTTTAAATGATAGCATTTAAAAGTTTGGAAACTGTTGTGAAGATGACAGTTTGTTATTGCATGGTGGATCCAAATGTTAGTTACTAGCAGAAAAATCAATTTCAATTTTAAAACTAGATAAAATGTTGCAAATGTGATCTATCTTTGTTTTACTATCAGGCTGGTTTTAAAATTGATTTTTCTGCCAGCAACTAACACTTACACAGACCATACAATAACAGATTGTCATATTCACATATTCACAATAATTTCCAATAATTTCTTTTAAATGGTATTGTTTTATTTCTTTAAAGGTTTTGTTTTTGCAGATACTAGCATAATTATATCTTTCATTTTTTTTTGGTTTCAGAGAAATATATCCTACAATTGTTTCTATGGCGTTGAAAAGGGACAAATGATTATAGAAGGTGACTATCGTATCAAGTTTAAGAAGGGATACCTTTTAGGACTAAAGTCTAATCCTGGCCGATGGATTAATTATACTGTGACAATCAATGGTAAGATTTTACTGTAAATCTTAACCCTTTACCACACAATCCCTACTTTTTACAACCCTGAGAAAGAATGCTTTCGAAAACATTGTGAGAAAAGAAGAAAATGCTGGTAACCAGCATTTTCTTCTTTTCTCACAATGTTTTCTACCGTTTACAAAACGAATTTCAATTTGTAAGTCATATTTATTTTATTGTCTGCATATTCTTCCAATTTGGACAAGTCTTATATTTTTTTTTTTCGTTTCGTAAAAGGTTAGATACATCAAATCTCACACTTGTTAGTCTATGCGCTCTCTTTATTTGGTTAAACCTTCACCATACAATCCAGAGCTTTAAAGACGCTGAAGATGAAGCCATTTGAAAACAATGTGAAAAACAAACAAAAGTCCATTTACCAGCATTTTCTCCCTTTTCAGCAGCTTTTTCCACTTTTTAAAGACAAAATCACATCAGTTAACCTTATTGAAATTGTTGTCAGTAATGCTTTCAAAATGGACCAGTCTAATGTCTTGTTGTCTAGTAAAAAGTTTATACGTCTCACTGAGATACTTTGTATGTTTTCTTTCCTACATATGAATTACGAATAGGACAACCTAACTCATGCTCTTAATATTTCCATGAGAAACTAAATATTTGTTTTTATCATAAAATTGCTTGATATGAGCTTGCAGTTGGTAATGCTTCAAATGCGGCTGCATCGTGTCACATCGTAATGTTAATGGGGCTTTCAAAAGTTATTTTTAATCCTTTACCAAACAACAAAATTTTAGACACATGGAAATTGAAGCTTTTGCAGATGACAAATTAGTTGTGGCTCAAATTGTAGAATTTTGTCTGTGAGGGTTGAAAACATTGTGAGAAAAGGAGAAAATGCTGGTTCCCAAACACAAAAACACAACTAACCAAATCATGAGATAAAATGGTCTTGGGACATCCAGAAATTTACAAATACCAGAAAGTTTAGACCAATGTCAGCCTGCGCCAACTGCGCAGGCTGACATGGGTCGATACTTTTTGCAGATGCATTAAGCACCCTTTTCACAGGACATTATCTTTTCTCTTTTTTCCAGCAGTATCTCCAGTTATACCAATAGAACAATGGATCCCTGCCATTGCTGTTTCCCTGGACATAAATAACCGTACAATAAAGGTTTTAGTGGAGAAGGAACCAGCTGAAGTGCAATTACAATATGCTGAAGCAGTACTCCATATGGTTAATAATAAAGCAGGCATTTCAGAAACACTGGTATGATTGCATAAATTCCTTACCAAACATCAAAATTTCAGCCATCTCCAAGTTGAAAACATTTGTAGACGACAAATTAAGGGTGACTCAGATGAGGAAATTGTACTTTGAAGGGGTAAAAAACGTGGAAAACAGAAAATGCTGGTAAGCGGCATTTTCTCTGTTTCCCACCATGTTTTTAAAAGCTTTTCTTCTCTTGAATTTTGAAATGTAGGATTGTTTGGTAAAGAGTAAATGCAGAGCAAGAGCTGTAACTTTATGCTCCTTGTGTTCTAGATGTAACATCTTACCAGACAACAAAATTTTGGACTTGTCTAAATTGAAAATATTTGCAGATGACAAATTACTAGTGACTCAAACCATTGGAAGGAAAACATTGTGGAAAGAGAAGAAATTGTTGGTTACCAGCATTTTCTCCTTTTCCCACAATGTTTCCAAAAACCTCTTTCCTCATGGTCTTTAAAACATATCATTGCTTGGTAAGGGTGCTATCCTTATTCTAACTTCTTACAATAGCAATCTGATGTACTGAAACACTCTGTCTTAGCTAGTAGTATAGCTTGTTTTGAAGTATTATAATATCTGGAGTGGTTTGTGAATGCAGCCCCTCATGTCTGCTACTATTCAGAAACTTTTTAAATTTGAAATTTATTGATTGTTAATATTATTTCAGTCGTGGCAACAGCTCACATATTCATGTACATCCTGGGTTAAGCCAGTACTAAGCTATGTCTCTGAAGTGTCTTGCCCTAGGACAATCCATGGTGCTTAGCTGAAGTAGTAAAATATTTTGGCACTGTAAAAATAAACACATTCAATTTTATTTTTCAATCTTGATTTACAGGTAGATCAAAAATGTACTTTTCATGGCCTGGTGCATGGACGCTATATAGTGACGGTATGTATGTATGTGAGGATGCCTTGTTTTTTTAAGGGAAAAAATACATGTGATCATTGAAGAGGCCACGAGTTTTCGCCAGTTTAACTCTTTACCAAACGACAAAATCTTAGACTGAAAAATTGAAAGCATTTGCAGACGACAAAATAAATGTGACTCAAAAATTGAAACTTGCTTTTGGAAGAGTAGAAAACATTGTGGGAAAAGGAGAAAATGCTGGTTACCAGCATTTTCTCCTTTTCCCACAGTGTTTTCAGAAGGCTTCTTCCTTGGGGTCGTTAAAACGGGGGATTGTTTGGTAAAGGGATAACGACAATAAGTCAATGTTTGATTGAATGTTGTGAAAAATGTGGACCAGTGTTAGTATTTGGATTGATCACCAGGTCAGATCTTTAGCTCCTTAACTCTTTCCAAACAACAAATTTTAGACTCTTCCAAACTGAGAACATCCACAGACAACAAATTCAGAATGGGTACAAATGAGCTTTAGGTCTCTGCTAGGGTAGAAAACATCGTGGGAAAAGGAGAAAATGCTGGTTACCAGCATTTTCTCCTTTTCCCTTAATGTTTTCAAAAGCCTTCTTTCCCAGGTTCGTGAAAACCAGGGATTGTTTGGTAAAGGGTTAACTCAAAATTTTACGTTTGTCCATATTACATTTACAGATGACCAATGAGCCCAAAAAAAGTCGCTCTGGCAAAGGGGAGGTTAATACATCTTTGTGATGTATCATACCAAGCAAATCATCAAGATTAATAATCATGGATCCATTAAATTCCTTTTTTCTAACAACCAACAGAATCTTGAGTTAGAATGGTCCTTTGACATGCAGAAAGTTTAACAAAGGCAAAGAATTTTGACTAATGTCAACCTGCCCAGACTGAGCAGGCTGACATGGATCAGTACTTTTTTTTGGATGCATTAAACCCCCTTTTCACAGAGCATTGCTCAAATCCATGTTGCTCCAATGTTAGAATTTGTTATTTAAAGGGTAGAAAACATTGCAGGAAAAAGGGAAAATGCTGATCAGCTGCATTTACTACTTTTTCCAGAATGTTTCAAAAACTTTTAACTCCAGAGTCGTTTAAGCATGATTTTGTTTGGTGCAGGGCTGAGAAAAAAAATTCTTTTCACGGAGCATTGTTCAAAAAAATGTTGCTCTAGTATTTTAATTTGTTATTGAAAGGATAGAAAACATTGTGGGAAAAGGAAAAAAATGCTGGTAACCAGCATTTTCTACTTTTCCCACAATTTTCTCATAGCTTTTTTCTCCAGGATAGTTAAGGCGCATGAAAGTTTGATAACAGATTAAGAAAAAAAAAGGCTGTTCTAAAGACTTAATTTGTTCCCAAATTATAGTGAAAGTCAGTCAAAATTTGTTCCCAAGTGAAAGTGTTGATTAAATTGATTGAAAGGTATTTTAGGCCACTATTAACATTATAAGCTCCACTGGCCAAAGGCCAGTGAGCTTATGTCATGTCCCTGTGTCAGCTGTGTGTCTGTCTGTGCATGTGGTTACTTTTTTTTCAGACATCTTCTTCTCTGAAACCACCCATCCAATTATGACCAAATTTCACAGAAATGAACCTACCATGGTCCTCTTCAGAATTTCGTAAAAGAATTTGATTCCTTTAAAAACTCTGTTTGCCATGGCAATAAAACTGGAAAATATTGAAAATCTTCTTGTCCAAAACCAGAAGGCCTAGAGCAACCAAATTTGGCATGTAGCTTCATCTAGTGGAGCTCTTCCAAGTATCTTCAAGTTATAGCCCTGAGGTCAAAATTGGCCCCACCCCTGGGATTACAAGTTTTAAATAGGCTTATATATCAAAAACTTTAAGAAATCTTCTCCTTCCATACCATAGGGCCTAGGGCTACCAAATTTTTCATTTAGCTTTATCAAGTGGGCTTCTACCAAGAAAGCCCAAATTATAGCCCTGGGGTCAAATTTGGCCACCCATGGCAGTCACAAGTTCTACATGAGCTTTTACAGTGAAAACTTGAAAAATCTTCCCATTCCTAACCATAAGACCTAGGGCAACCAAATTTTTCATGTATATTCATTTAATGAATCTCTACCAAGAGCATTCAAATTACAGTCCTGGGGTCAAAATTCACCATGCTCTGGAAATCATAACGTTTGAATTGGCCTACAGTGAAAACTTTTAAAATCCCCTCGTTCGTAACCATAAGACTTGGGGGCCACCAAATTTTGCATGTATATTTATATAATGGACCACTACAAAGATTGATCAAATTATAGCCCAAGGGTCAGAATTGGCCCAGCCTCAGAAGTCACAACTTTTACATAGGCTTATATAGTGAAAACTCTAAAGATCTTCTTGTCCCTGACCATAGACTTATGTTATTTGGCATGTGGCTGTATCTTGTGGACCTCCTCCAGGATTCAAGTAATTATAGCTTTGTGATCAAAAATGGCTTTGCCCTGGGGTCACAACTTTCACATTGGCTTTTGTTTAGAATAAAAATTAAGTCTTCTTTTTGGAAACGTTTGGCCTAGAATTGCAATGTTTGATATGTATGCGTGTACTTATTTGCCAGTGGAGCAATACAGGGCTATAATGGCCCTCTTGTTTTAGTCATATGAGGGTGACAGCACACTTCTTCATGTATGACCTTGGGTTCACAGGTACTAGGCTAAGGCTCCCATGTGTCTTGCCTAAGGACACTTTAACACTTTGCCAGGCCATGTAGGACCCATTTAACTCTTACCTTACTGTTGACAACACCAGAAGCTTTTGTGGACAGTGTAGATCAAGATCAGACTGCATAGAACAAGCAGTATGATCTCTGATCTAAGCTGACCACTACTTAACTTTCGATTAAGGCCAAACTGTCTCTTCATCTTGCAGTGGAACTATATTTATAGCCAATGAAAAAGTGTAAATTATTTACTTGGTAGTGAAAGAGTTAACAATGAAATAAGAAAAAGATCATTTTAGTTCAAATTTGTCACATAAACACCGTAATACTGATATTACAGGCTGTTATTCGTGGTACGCTTAATGGGAATTTTCAAAATTGGACTGGAGAGAGCGTGGAAATTGATGCCAGAGGCATACCTAAAGATGGTAAGTTTTCATCTCAAATCAAACAATTTCACCCTTTACCAGAAGACAAAATTTCACCCTTGTCCAAATTGAAAGCATTTGCAGACAACAATTTCAGTGTTGCTCAAATGGTGCAATTTTACCTTGATAGGGTAGAAAACATTGTGGGAAAAGGAGAAAATGCTGGTTACCAGCATTTTCTCCTTTTCCCACAATGTTTTCAAAAGGCTTCTTTCCGAGGGTTGTTAAAAGTCTGTATTGTGCAGTAAAGGGTTAAAATATCTAGATAATAACCCTAACCCTTTGCCAGACAACAAAACCTTAGACTTCTCCAAATTGAGAGCATTGCAGACAGTAAATTGAACATCTCTAGACTAACGCAAATTGTACATGAAAGAGAAGAAAACAATGTGGGAAATGGAGAGAATGTTTGTTACCAGCATTTTTTCATTTCCCACATTGTTTTAAAAAGCTTTCTTTCTCTAGATTATTTAAATCTTGAATTGTTAGGTAAAGGATCGAAACGTAAGTTTTTAGCTCGGCCATTCAAAAAAAAAGAATTAAAGTTATTGTCATTACCTTTAAGAAAGTAAAAAGATTATTGTATAGATTTTGTAATATATATCGAAGAAATCATTATAAGGTAGCAGATAGGTTGCATTTTTCTTTTTGGAGATTCTGACCATAACAATGGCTCAAGTTTTGTTTGATGATTCAAGATTAGAACAGGAGGTGTAGACTCAGTGAGAGTGTTTCTCAATACATGTTGGTGTATTTTGCAACTGCATGTAACTTCACATAGATTGTGAAGACCCTTTACCGAATGATCCCGTGTTTTAATGATCCTGAGATAGAAGCCTTTTGAAAATGTTGTAGAAAAAGGAGAAAACACCAAATTGGACAGGTTGAAATTTTTTTTCTGTAAAGGATTAAGTAACTAAAGGCTACACATACCTTTGCCGTGGGGAGAAAAGAAATGAGCCATGCTCTGAGGACAGCGGGCTTAACCCTTTACCACACAATCCCGAGTTTTAACGACCCTTAAGAAGAAAGCTTTTGAAAACATTGCAGGAAAAGGAGAAAATGCTGGTAACCAGCATTTTCTCCTTTTCCCACAATGTTCTCTACTCTATCAAAGACAGAAGTCATCACTTTAGCTACATTTATTTTTTCGTCTACAAATGCTTTCAGTTTGGCAGACAAAATTTTGTTGTCTGGTAAAGAGTTAATGCATCTTCAAAAAGTATCGACCCAGGTCAGCCTGCACAGTCCGCGCAGGCTGACCTGGGCCGAAACCTTTTGCTTTTGGTCAATTTTCTGCATTTCAAAGGACCATTCTACCTCAGGTTTCAGTTGGTTGTTAGAGAAAATGGATTTTATGCATCTACAATTATATGATGACATGCTTGGTATCATGGAGATGCATTAAGCCTCCTTTTGCCAGATTATGGCTCAAATAAGTAATGACTGTGAGTCTGTGTCAAACTTCTTCGCAAGATTCAGGTACTGGGCATCTATAAAGCAACATGGTAAAGAGAGTGTGATTTGTTTTAAAAATTGCAATGGATATGACCCATCTAGTGAGGGTTCATCTACTACAGCAGTATGAACGAAATTGATGCAGAATATTTTCTAGCTCATTAGAATAAATACACTGTCTGATCTTTAACCTACACTGTCTGCTCATACCTTATTGCCACAGTGTGCTTTAACAAACCCTGAGAAAGAAACCTTTTGAGAACAATTGTGGGAAAAGGAGAAAATGCTGTTGACCAGTATTTTCTCTCTTTCCCACAATGTTTTTTATCTTGCCAAAGACAAATCATGTCAGAGGCAATTTAACTCTTTTCCACATGAAAAAATTATGTACTAGACCAGATTGAAAGCATGTGCAGACGACAACATAAATGTAGCTTATATGACAAATTCTGTCTTTGATAAAGTAGAAAACATTGTGGGGAAAGGAGAAAATACTGCATTTTCTCCTTTTCCCACAATGTTTACAAAAGCCTTCTTTCTCCAGGGTTGTTAGAACTCGGGATTGTATGGTAAAGAGTTAATTTGTTATCTCGTAACTCTTTACCGAACGGCAAAATTTTAGACTTGTCCAAATTGAAAGCATTTGCAGACGACAAAACAAACATGAATCAAAAATTGAAACTTGACTTTAGAAGAGTAGAAAACATTGTGGGAAAAGGAGAAAATGCTGGTTACCAGCATTTTCTCCTTTTCCCACAATGTTTTCAGAAGGCTTCTTCCTCTTGGTCGTAAAAATCAAGGATTGTTTGGTAAAGGGTAAAGTCTAAAATTTTGCTGTGTGGTAGAGTTAAACAAAACTTATCAGATTTCCTCAAATGTTTCTCCTTTGCGTCTTTTGTATGTCTTGGTTTTACAATAAAGGTTTAACTCTTTACCAAACAACAATACTTTGGACTAGACCAAATTGAAAGCATGTGCAGACAACAAGACAATTGTAGATGATAATATAAATGATGATTCTGTCTTTGATAGGTAGAAAACATTGTAAGAAAAGGAGAAAATGAAAGTTACCAGCATTTTCTCCTTTTTTTCCACTATGTTCTCAAGAGCCTTTTTCTTCAGGGTTGTTAAAACATGGGATTGTGTGTGGTAAAGGCTTAAATTTTTACTAGACAACAAAATAGATCTGTTCAAATGATTAGATTTGCTTTTGAAAAGGTAGAAAACATTGTGGGAATTGAAGGAAATACTGGTAAGGAATACTTTCTCCTTTCACCACTATGCTTTAACAACTGTTCCTCCTCAGGGTTTTAAAACACAAATTACCCAGGAAAAATAATGATAAGAAAACGTCTCGTTTAGGCTAAGTGTGCATGACATCACTTTATTTTAACAGAGTATCATCTTCACTATGTAGACCCAAGTGTCAAACCCCTGAAAATCTTCTCCATGGTTGGCGGATGTTTAATTGGGCTAGCGTTACTGGTTTTACTCGGTGGGGTTGTGTATCGGCACAGAGTCTGTAGGAAAGTGTTAGCTATAAATAGTAAGTATTTGATTCTAGATCTTTGAAAAAGTGAACTCTTTACCAGGCATAAAATTTGAGACTTGTCCATATTAAAAGCATTTGATTTAAATGTCCATATTAAAAGCATTTGATTTACATGTGACTTAACCCTTTACCACACAGTGACGACTTTTACCGCCCCTGAAAGAGAAGGCTTTTGTAAACATTGTGGGAAAAGGAGAAAATGCTGGTTACCAGCATTTTCTCCTTTTCCCACAATGTTTTCTACCCTATCGAAGAAAAATCATTTAATATGAGCCACATTAAAACTGTCATCTACAAATGCTTTCAATTTGGACAGGTCTAAAATTTTGTCATGTGGTAAAGGGTTAACTGATATGAATCATCTTTGAAAGGATAGAAAACATCATTGGGAGGAGGAGGAAGGGGCTGGTCACCAGCATTTTCTCCTTTTCCAAGGATGTTTTTGAAAGCCCCTGTCCTTAATTTCATAAAAGTATAGCACTTTTTGGTAAAGAGTTAAATTATTAGAATTATATAGTGTAGAGTGTTTTGTGCCATTTTCAACATTATTTCAGTTATATCAAAGTGGCCAGTGCACCTATACAAGCTTTCCTGGACTGGTTTTTTTTTTTTTTTTTTTTTAGCTCACCTGAGCAGGAAGTGCTCATGGTGAGCTTTTGTGATTGTGCTGTGTCCGTCATACGTCGTCCATCAACTTTTACCTTGTGTACGCTCTAGAGTCTGTCTGATACTCATGAAACTTGGTCAGATGGCTTGCCTTGATAATACCTAGGACGAGTTAGAAAAAGGGTCATGTCGGGTCAAAAACTAGGTCACAAGGTCTAATCTTAGAAAAACCTTGTGTACGCTCTAGAGGCCACATTTTCAGTCCAAAACTCTTGAAAGTTGTCGAAATGTTTTTCTTGATGATTTCTCAGACGAGTTTGAAAATGGGTCACATCAGGTCAAAAACTAGGTCACTAGGTCAAATCTTAGAAAAACCTTATTTAGGCTCTAGAGGCCACATTTACGGTGCAATACTCATGAAACTTGGTCAGAATGTTTGTCTTGATCCTGTATGAGTTTGAAAATGGGTCACATTGGGTCAAAAACTAGGTCACCAGGTCAAATCTGTAAAATATCTTGTATAACTCTAGAGTCAACATTTTCTGTCCAATACTTATGAAAATTGGTCATAATGTTTTACTTGATGATCAATATGATGAAATTATAAATGGGTCACATTGGGTAAAAAACTAGATTGCCATGTCATATCTTGGAAAAACCTTGTGTACACTCTAGAGGCCACATTTTTTGTCCCAATACTTATGAAAGGTGGTCAGAATCTGTTTTGATATCTACAGTGGGAAAATAGGCTATGTTTGGCTAAAAAGTAGGTCACTGAGAGAAATGCTAGAAAAAGCTTGTGTACAAGCTAGAGGCCAAATTTTCAGTCCATTAATTATGAAAGCTTGGTAGAATGTTTGTCATAATATCTTGATAGAGATTGAAAAGGGGTCATGTTTGGTCAAAAGACTCAGGTGAGTGACTTCAGGGCCATCATGGCCCTCTTGTTTTTTACCAGTACTTTGCACAATTTTCTTCCTAATTCACTGGCTGCTTTCCCTCATGGCCATCATCAAAACAAGGATCAGCGGTGAGAGAAGAATTTATCTTTTCATGATGACTATCATCAATCCACTAAAAAAATTTGGCCAAGCTGGGGATTACAACTAGCGCAGTACTGTTCAAAAGGGCATTCTACACAAAGAAACTAGAAAACATTGCAGCAGCTGTCCTGATTGCTGGTACTTGCAGTGTACAAGTCCAGAAAACAGTGCTTGACAAGGAAAAAGTTTTTATTGCCATATTAGACCTTAGATCACGTTCATTATCCCTATACCAGGTGACAAAAATTCAGACTTGCCCAAATTCAAAGCATTTGCAGATGACAAATTTAATGTGGTCCAAAGCAAAAGCAATATCTCTGATAGGACAAAAACATTATGGGAAGAGGAGAAAATGCTGGTAACCAGCATTTTCTTCTTTTCCTACACTGTTTTCTAAAGCTTTCTCCAGGTTTGTGAAAACTTGAGATTTATATGAAAGTGTTATCCAAAATTGTTTGCTGCAAAATTGTCTCAGGTGTTCATGTATCCCACAATGATAAATTTCAAAACCTGAAAATAATCTGTATCTGACTATCCCAAATAGAGCATGATGACACAACTAGTGTGCATACTACTTTAAACTTAGTTTCAGATTTAATTTGCCAAAACATTACATTATGATATTCATCTGTCATTCATATAAAGAAATCATTATCCACAGAACCAGTATCTGTTATAAATTCTTACCATTTTTTTTAATAGAATCGTCAATAATGGTATTCTTGTGATGTTCAAATTTCTTGGTACATGTATATAATTAACCCTTTACCAGATGACAAAATTTTAGACCTTGTCCAAATTGAAAGCATTTGCAGACAACAAATCCAAAGTAACCCAAAAACTGATATTTGTCCATGAAAGGCTAGAAAACATTGTGGAAAAAGGAGAAAATGCTGGTTACCAGCATTTTCTCCTTTACCCACAAGGTTTTCAAAAGGCATTTTCCTCAGGGTCGTTAAAACTCAGGATTGTGTGTTAAAGTGTTAAACTGATACTATGGTGCATAACCCTGTGTCAAGGTTTTAATTGCATCATGCTGTGTTATCAAAATATATTTGAGCCATGCTCTTGAAAAAGTGGGTTTAATGCATCGAAAAAAGTATCTGTCCAGGGCAGTCCATGCAGGCTGACCTGGGTCGAAAGTTTTTGCCATTTCTTAATTTCTATGTGTCAAAGGACCATTCTACCTCATGATTCAATGGGTTGTTAGACAAAATGGATTTTTATGGATCCATAATTATGTGATGATTTGCTTGGTTTAACTCTTATACTACACAATCCCGACTTTTAACAACCCTGAAGGAGAAGACTATTGAAAACATTGTGGGAAAAGGAGAAAATGCTGGTAACCAGCATTTTCTCCTTTTCCCACAGTTTTTTCTTCCCTGTCAAAGACAAAAATCGTCATTTGAGCTACATTTATTTTGTCGTCTGCAAATGCTTTCAATTTGGTCTAGTCCAAAATTATGTGGTGTGGTATAGAGATAATGTATCACTGAGATTCATTAAAACCCCTTTTGCCAGAGAGCGGTTCATTTCAAATTATCCTATGCTGAAAGAAGCAAGTTCAAGCCCCAATAAAGTTTCTTCAATATAATTCACTCTGTATTTTTTGCATTATTTCTCTGAATCTATGATGAATTTGATTTTTATTTCCAGGAACTGCAAAGGGATTCATTCTACATCCATATGATCACGAACCACATTCGATCCCTTTGGAATTCATTACAAAGTTTGGGCGACTCTTGGAAAATAAGTGTGTTTGCTCCTTGTCTTCATGGAAACCAACAAAATTCAAGTCAAGGGCAGACTTAAGAAATTGGCTGGAAAATGAGTTTAGATCTCTGACTTTTATAATAGTTTTTTATAACAGTTCTTGTTATGATGTTGAAGATATAAATGCAAACTTTTACTCTTGCATTTTGAATGAGGCTGTTGAGAGAAAAAGAGTGAGTCAGCTACATATCATACCAATATGCCTAACATTTTCACATAATTTACCGTCGGTTATCGCACAGGAGATTTGTGTAAAGTGGGATGACCTTGAAAATTTGTATTGTCGCATGCATGGCCATGTAGAAGTTCCTCTGGAGAGAAAAAAATCTTTAAGTGGAAAATGGAAAAGTACCAATATTGGAAAAGATCTTTTAGAGTTATTTAGAAGGTTGCCAATTCAAAATGCTAGTGATAGTTGGAACCAGGAGACTGATATTAGAGAAGATGTATTGAGTTTTAGACAACCTGTAAACAATGAAGATCTTGCTTGTACACCACCAGGAAAACAGGCTGTACAAGGTATGAGACAACTTGCACTGTCACTTAATGCAGAAAGTGATGAAAATTTGATAGAATCTCAAAACAAAGGATATGATACAGAAACCACATTTTACGATGTAAAGGCTGATGTTCACTCTGATAGGGCAAAAAAATATGAAACTGAAATTAAGTCACCACACCAACACACACCCCCAGATAAATTGGACAACCTACATCCCCCACAACAGTATCCATGTAGATCTGATGGGAACCATCAGGTAATGCATGTGCACAGAGTACCGGACATTGAAGAAATGAGCCATACAGCTGGGCACCAGCAGCACATGATTCACTGTGAGAGTGATATTCATCTAGTGGATAGTTTTAGTCCCTTACATCTAACTGGTTTTTGTGATTCTACTGATTTACCCAATCTAGAAATGAATGGTCAGTTCCAAGATGAGTCTGACCCCACCTATCATGATGAAACTTATCCAATGATCCAGAGGGAATGTAAAAGTCAAGCAGATTTCTTGGGAAACCAAGGATACAGACCACCTACATGTAAACATCAGAACATGCATGACTTACCTCAGAGACCCAGCTTTGGAACACATTTACCTCAAGGTCAGTATGATTTCCCTGATATAGATATGGATTTAGTCCAAGGACTTAACACATGTAGAAAGGAAGATTTTGGTCTCCCAATCCATTTTCAATCAAGATCTGATGTACCACACAGAAATGCCTTATCACCGGATGACAGACAGTTTGCAAATCCAAATGGCTATATTGCGCATGAATTCCTTTCGAAATTCCATGATGAAAGTAGGCCTCTTTTGGGAGAAAAAACACACCATGGAAGTCTCTTTGTGGCAATGGATCCACCGCCTTCTGAAAAGAAATTATGGTCACAGTCAAGTGCAACTCGAGGTCCTATACAACGTAAACCTCAGTATAACAGAAAATATAATGATAATCATAGGATTGATAATACCCCAATGGTTGGTCACAGAATGGATTTAAATGCATTAGATTTGCAATGTACAGATAGACCAGTGGTGAACCAAGGTCATTTTCAGTTTGAATCTGACTATGTCAGGAAAGACTATGGTTTAAACCAAAGTTTGGATGATGGAATCATGAGTTTATCACAGACAGACTTGACTGAAGATGACTTTGAACGCTTCACTCCAGTACCACCTTCCTATCATGAAAGTGAGGAAAGTATTGCATCAAGTGATCAATTGAATGAGCTTTTCAAGATCAATGAAGAAGCCTCAAAAGGAAATCACTAGATCTGTATATGATCCATGAATTTCCATGAATTGATCTACTGTACCTTTGAAAAGTATTGTTGAAGGTACTATTTTTTGATAGAGTGTTTTCTTTTTATGTTTCATTTCAACCTTTACTAAAGGATAAAATTTTTGACTTGCCCAAATTGAAGCTCCTGTAGGTGACACAATAACTGTGACTTAAAAATAAAAGTTCACTTTTGGAAGGGTAAACAGCATTATCTCCCTTTCCCACAATGTTCTGAAAAGGCTTTATCCTTAAGAGTTTAAAACTGGGGTTAGTGTGGTAAAGAGTTAAGTAATTAACCAATTGGCTTTCTTTACAACCTTGAGGATGAAGACTTTTTAACCCGTTACCACACAATCCTGAGCTGTAATGACCCTGGGGGGAAAAGCCTATTGAAAACATAGTGGGAAAAGGAGAAAATGCTGGTAACCAGCATTTTCTCCTTTTCCCGCAATTTTTTTCTACTCTGTTAGAGCCACGTTTCATCGATTGAGCCACATTTAATTGTCATCTGCACAGGTTTGAATTTGGATGAGCGAAAAATGTTGTCATTTGGTAGAGTTAAAACATTGTGGGAAAAGGAGAAAATGCTGGTAATCAAAATTTTCTCTCTCATACCGTTTTCTACCTTTTAAAAGGTTAATCATATCATTTTAGCCTTATATACATTGTCATCTGCTACTGCTTTCTCTAAAGAACGCAAGAATATGCATGATATACATTGTCATCTGCTACTGCTTTCTCTAAAGAATGCAAGAAAATGCATGTTTCTACATTTTATCCCTTTACCACAATAATTTTAAAAACAGTCATCCTTAGGATCATGAAAATACAGAATTGCTGAGTAAAAGGTTTGTAGCCTTATAAGTGCCTTACACTATTAGATCTATAGTTTCTTTTGTAGTGAAGATCTAGATCAGTCTTCAGAAAAAATGCAGACTGGTCTTTGATCTACTCTGTTTTATGATGAGACATTCTGGACAAGAGTATCATTGAAAGAGCAGTTGTTTGGGTGTTTTTTTCTTCACTGAAAATTTTGACTGTATTTATTGCATCAAAGACATACCCAGTCATTTGTGATAGGCATGTTTTTGTCTTTATCAGAGATTCAAAATATGTTATATTTATGGTTTGGCTTTCAGTTTAACCCTTCACCAAGTAGTTCAGTGATTCAACACCCAAGATGAAGAAAGCTTTTGATATGAAAAAAATCGCGGGAAAAGGTGAAAACTTTGGTAGCCAGCATTTTCTCCATTTCCCACAATGTTTTCTACCTTACCAGAGAACTTCAGTCTTTTTATCAGTTTAAAAATTGTTGTCTGCAGATGTCATTGGAGAAAGTTAACACTCAAGAGTGCACACAATCACAGTAGGATAATCCCATTGAATATCTTTTAGATATTTCACTTTAACCTCTTACCAAACAATGCAATGGTTTTACAACCCGGAGCAATTGAAGGCTTTTGAAAACTTCTCTGAAAAGGAGGAAATGCTGATAACCCTTTACCAAACAATCCCTGGTTTTCACGGCCCCGGGAAAGAAGGCTTTTGAAAACATTGTGGGAAAAGGAGAAAATGCTGGTAACCAGCATTTTCACCTTTTCCCACAATGTTTTCTACCCTATTAAAGGCCTAAAGCTAATTTGTACCAATTCTGAATTTGTCGTCTGCGGATGCTCTCAATTTGGAAGAGTTTAAACTTTGTTGTTTGGGAAAGGGATAATTAGCATTTTCTCCTTTGCCAACTATTTTTTTTTCTCTCTTATGATGAAAACCACATCAGTTGAGCCATGTTCAACTTATCATCTGCAAATGCTCAAACTCCATAGAAAATTTTAGACTGGTCCAAATTTGCAGAAGACAAAATGATGCTCAAATGGTGAAAGTTGTCTTTCAGAAGGTAGAAAACATTGAGGGAAAAAAAGAAAATGCTGGTTACCAGTATTGTCTCCTTTTTTCCATAATAATTTCAAGTGCCTTCTTCCCTGGGACAACAAAGGATTGTTTGATAAATGGTCCAGTATACATGTATTTTGTATCAAGTTTTACTTTTATCATCAGGTAAAGTGTTAATTTCATAAATGAGCAATGCTCTGGCAAAAGGGGCTTATTGCATCTCCATGATGCAGTATCCCTAGCAAATCATCTCATATTATTGGATCCATAAAAATGAGCCATGCTCTGGCAAAAGGGGGCTTAATGCATCTCCGTAATCTATCATACCAAGAAAGCCATCACATACTTATGGATCCATAATAGCCACGTTTTTTAACAACTGACTCAATCACGAGGTAGACTGATCCTTTGACATGCAGAAAATCGACCAAAAGCGAAAAGTTTCAGCCCAGGTCAGCCTGCGCAGACTGCGCAGGCAGACCTGGGTCGAAACTTTTCGCAGATGCATTAAGCCCCCTTTTCACAGAGCGTGGCTCAAATCTATTTTGTTTAAAAACCAATGAGGTACATGAGGTACACTGGTCGTTTGACATGCAGAAAATTGACCAAAAGCAAAATAGATTTGGCCCAGGTCAGCCTGCTCCGACTGCTCAGACTGACCTGGGTTGATACATTTTGCAGATGCATTATGCCCCCTTTTCACAGAGCATGGCTTAAATGTTTTATACCAAAGATTTCATTAACCAGTGCCATACATGTACAATTTTTTGTTAACTTTTTCACCAGACATCATAATTGTAGACTCGTCCAAAATTGAAAGCATATACAGAGTACAAATGGTTTACGTTTTTGAAAGGGTAGAAAACATTGTAGGAAAAAGAAAAAATGCTGGTTACCAGCATTTTCTCCTTCTCTCACAATGTTTTCAAAAGCTTTCTTTCTGAAAACTTGGGATTGTTTAGTAAAGAAATAAAGATCAAGGAATTCCATTTGTTCAGATAATTTTTTTTTGTTGTTTAAATAATTTGTGCCATACGATTTAATTTTTTTAAAATTTTTAAGCTTTGGTGTTTTTCAAAGAAAACATGGAGGTATATCATAGCACTATCATCATGTGTATTGTTGTTGTCTGAAGAGTTTGTCATTTTCTGATATCTCCTGTCACTACTTAAGATGTTTCCTTCAAACTTTGGCTAGTTTTTAACTATCAAAAATGGGAAACTCTTACTAGAAGGTCAGGTAACCCCAAAATTATATTTGATACAATTACTAACATGCTCTGTTTTCATCACAAAATTTTAATAAAAAAGTAACTTAAGCCAATTGTTAGCACCAGCATGAAGTGATCTTGCTTTTCTTTTTTTAGCTCTATTGGCTGAAAGCCAGCAGAGCCTATGTCGTTATTGTTACAGAAGTTTTTACTCTATGGTGGAAGTTTTCTTTGGCAAGGAACTTTTTCCCCTAGCACTAGAACTGGTAGATTCCCCACAAAGCATAATATATAAGTGTAAAGTTGACTTCTGATAATGTTGTAAAAATTGTTAACCTTTTACTAAACAACCCTATATATGTACAAACCCAGAAAAGGAAAGCATTTGAAAACATTGTGGGAGAAGAAAACTAAATTGCCTGTTTATCATGAGGAAGAGGAAGATGGTTGCCAGCATCTTTTCCTTTTTTTCTGAGTCGATAGTTACCTTAATCAAGGTCAAATCATTCGATTTGAACCATATTTCACCCATTACCACATAATGCCAATATTTAATGATTCTGTTCAAGAAGACTTTTGAAAACATTGTGGGAAAAGGAGAAAATGCTGGTAATCAGCATTTTCTCCTTTTCTCACAATGTTTTCTACCCTGTTAAAGAACTTCAGTTTATTTGTATCACTTTCGAAATTGTCATCTGTAGAAGAATTCAATTTAGAAGAGTCTAGAATTTGTTGTTTGGTTAAAAGAGTTAAAATGTCATCAACAAATACCGTCAACTTGGATAGTTTTAAAATTGTATAGTTTCGGAAATAGTTAATCTGTTTTATCTATGTCTTTTAATCTTTGCATTTGCATGTGTGACTTTCATTATGTTGTGACAAAGGGTAGTTGTTTCACAAGGTCATCTCTATTTTAATTCTTTTTTAAACAGATTTTGTTACCTATCACTAATAAAGAATGCCATACATACCGACAATGAATCTTGTCTTTTAAGCTTTGCATTTGCATGTGTGACTTTCATTATGTTGTGACAAAGGGTAGTTGTTTCACAAGGTCATCTCTATTTTAATTCTTTTTTAAACAGATTTTGTTATCTATCACTAATAAAGAATGCCATACATACCGACAATGAATCTTGTCTGTTTTTTATACACCGCCGGAGGCGACGTATATTGGCGTCATCTTCTCCGTCTGTCCGTCCCTTTGTCCGTACGTACAGACGTCCATTTCTTGTGAACGCAACTCCTCCCACATTTCTTGCTGGATTTGAATAAAATTTTCACGGAATGTTTCTCATCATGTGACCTATCGCATATTGTCAAGGTTTTGTGATTTGTAGCTGTGTCATGGAAAAAGGGGGCTTCATGTTATATTTCATTCCATTTCTTGTGAACGCAACTCCTCCCACATTTCTTGACGGATTTAGATAAAATTTTCACAGAATGTTTCTCATCATGTGACCTATCGCATATTGTCAAGGTTTTGCGATTCATAGTTGCGTCATGGAAAAAGGGGGCTTCATGTTATACTAGTATTTCATTCCATTTCTTGTGAACGCAACTCCTCCCACATTTCTTGACGGATTTGGATAAAATTTTCACAGAATGTTTCTCATCATGTGACCTAGCGCATATTTTCAAGGTTTTGCGATTCATAGCTGTGTCATGGAAAAAGGGGGCTTCATATTTCATTTTTCACCAATATCTCTTTAATTACTTGACATATCTCAACGGATTTGGATGAGATCTTCACAGATCATGAGACCTAGCGCATATTGTCAGGGTTTTGGAATTTATTTCTGTGTTGTGGAAAAAGGGGGTTTCATGTCAAATTTAAACTGCATCCGTCCGTCTATCCGTATGTACGTCCATTTCTTGTGACTGCAACTCCTCCCACATTTCTTGATGGATTTGGATAAAATTTTCACAGAACGTTTCTCATCATGTGACCTAGGGCATATTGTCAAGGTTTTGCAATTCATAGCTGCGTC
The DNA here is from genome assembly GCA_946811185.2 of Hippopus hippopus. Lineage (NCBI taxonomy): Eukaryota > Metazoa > Mollusca > Bivalvia > Cardiida > Cardiidae > Hippopus > Hippopus hippopus. The sequence goes on along the minus strand of OX328102.1, from coordinate 20,103,450 downwards.
ATGGAAAAAGGGGTCTTCATGTTATATTTCATTTTTCACCAATATCTCTTTAATTATCTCAACGGATTTGGATGAAATTTTCACATATCATGTGACCTAGCGCATATTGTCAGGGTTTTGGAATTTATTTCTGTGTCATGGAAAAAAGGATCTCCAACTAATGGACATAATTTCATGAAACTTTATATTTTTATTGGTTAATCAAAGCCAACTACCAATGAGTCTGTTGTGCATCCGTCTGTCCATCCATCAGTCCGTGTGTAAACCTTTTAGATCACAAGTAACACAATATATCCATTGAGCTACCCAGGCAGGTGTTAGAAATTCCAACACTTTAGTCTGTGTAGCTAGCTGCTTGAAATAGCAGCCATGTGGCGGCGTATATTGTGACGACGGCACTCTTGTTTTTACTGTAGAGCTCTTGCCCTATTTGTAATCATGATAGCTCAATTAAGGACAAGGTTGAGCTTTCTGCTTACCTCCCTTTAGCATGACTTCTGTTCAGAGAGTACAGGAGCAATTTAATTAGCTCCTTACCAGACAACAAAATTTAAAGCCCCACTAGCAACCAAAAGTATACAATGCAGATGTTAAAATGCATTTAAATTTAAATCATACCATTTATAACTAAGGAAATTATTTTGAAGATGGCAATCTGTTATTATACAGCGGGTCAAAGTGTTAGTTTTTGGCAAAAGTGAAAATTTTAAAAGCAGGTATATAAAAATGACAGAGTGACCTTGCAACTTTTTACCTACTTTTCAAATTCATTTTTCTGCCAGCAACTAACACCTTGACTATGTAAATGGCATGTTTGAAATTTAAATGCAATTTAACACACTCATTGTTTACTTTTGACCACTATTGCGGCTTTATGACTTGTTCATATTGAAAGCAAGGACAGATGACAAATGAATTGTAGCACAAATGATTGTGTACAGTATAAGTGATTTTTTTCTGCGGGTATTTAATTATCTGTTATGTCCGCCAACCAACTCAAGGCCGAAGAAATTAAACATGCAGATGATAAAGTCCAATTTTGTATGTCTACAACACAGCATCAAAAACATGGATGACTTCTGGTTATAGGGTTATGTATAAAAACACTTATATAGTCAATCTCGCTATAGAAGAGCAATGTTCATTGAATTATGATTTTTTGGTAGTGTAGATCAATACAGTTATGACTTTTGAAATGAAGATTTAACACCTAGTTACCAGGCTCCATTTCATAAAATCACCCATTATAGTTCTACATTTGTTTTTTGCATAAAATTGTTAAAACACCACAAGTCAAATTCTCACATTTCAAATATGTCAATAGGTCAGCATTTACCATTTTCTTACACTAGGGGAAAACCAATTCGGACGGGTTTTGCAGCACCTTCATGATGGCTTAATTATGCAGTATAGCGGTGAATCTCGGACTTAGGCACTGTGTTACTCATTCGGGCTATCATTTTACTTGCATTTCATAGTAAACTGTCTACTGAAGTATGAGCCAAGATGTTGAGAAAGCGCGATTTTTGAGACTACTGCAAAATGGGTAAATTCGGACGCGATAGGAAAAATACGGACACAAAAGCGGGGAAACCGGAACAAGTCAATTATCGAAGTGTAAAATTCGAACAGCTTGAAATTGTGTTTTAAAATAAAACTAATCAATTAGAGATATTAGGAGTTGAGAATTATCAATCTGCACAATATTCTTTCCTAGCAGTTTATCATTGACATAGAATGTATTAAGAATAATTGTTGCTAAATCCACTTGTTTGTTATTCCAAGATTTTCTTTGACAACTTGTTATTAAAATTAGAATGAACCTTTATCGGCCCTTTTCCAGACAATGACTTTTGTTATATTTACAGTAAAAGGGCTTTTGGAAGGGCCGATCGTAAATAACCCTTACAATAGCTATCGGTTTATACCAATTAATACCTTCATTTCTACCAGTCCGAATTTATACAACATCTGAAAAATAGTGGGGGAAATTCGGACGACAGAAACTTTACTTATTTTCTCATTGTTTTCTGCCTAAAAGTACTCCAAATTGTTACAATCGTGTTGCTTATTAACTCATCTGTTAATAAGCATCACTTCTATAATGTATTTATTCATACCATACCTTGTAATGGTTCGAGAACGGGGCCTGCATGAATCCTCCTTGTTTTGAAGTCAGCCCACTATCGTAAAGAACGCGTGGGTGGATTACTTTAAGAAACTTAAATTAAGCCCCCATTTTTGTGACCTAATAACTTATGGAATTCCTTAAAGAGGACAGAAACCCAATTTCAAAGAGGTAATAATTTAAGGAATTAGTTCAGCTATTTGTCAAAAAACATGGATTTTAGAGAACTGTCCGGATTTATACCTTTGTCCGAATTTACCTGGTTTTCCCCTAAATAATGATATTGTTGTCTGCTATAGTTTAACAACTTAGGAGACTTATCATTGTGTTTATACATGTACATGTATGGAATACCATCTTTTCCAAAAACATACTATTTACAGTTTGGTAAAAAACTGATGGTTTCAGAGAAGTTTACAAAAAAGTTAAGGCATGCACAGATGCAAAACAGACACAAGGCCATGACATAATCTTGCTGGTCTTCAGCCAATAGTGCTAAAACCCAAATACTGCATTTTCAAAACCATTTGGCAGTAATTCTCATCTTATCAGATAGAGTAGACCAAAGATCAGACTAAAAGTTTAGTCTAACCTTGATCTAAACTGTCCACATCAGTATATCGAGTCACACTTTGGAGCCAACAGGTTTACTCTTTCACTACCGAGTAAATAAATTGCATTCTTTCAATGGCTACAAATGTAGTTCCGCTACAAGATGAAGAGACAACTTGGTCATAACCTAAATTACAGTAGTGGAAAGTGTAGATCAGAGATCAGACTGCACATTCTGATGTCATCTACAGTAAGGAAAGAGTTAAGGAAGAAAGGAAATTTTGCTTTGTTCAAAGACAACTTTATATATTCATGTCGGTATAAGTGAATTAAGTAAAGATGGATGTTTGTTCCATTCAAGTGTACTTTATTCATGTAAGTATAAGCAAATAAAGAGAAAACAATGATAAAATCACAATGAGCAATAACAAATGGTCATAATATTGAAGATAGATCTATGAAACATATTCAACAAACATAAAACAAGTAAAGACAACACACCCAGCAAAGTTCAAGGTTACATTTTCCTTCTCCCATCTGATTGGCCAAATATTATCAAAGACTGAAAACTGACCAATCACAAAGCAGGACAATCACGGGCATGCATTTGACAACCATTTTTAATTTTTTTTTTTTCAGTCTTGAAATAAAGGTATCTTACCAGACATTGTCTGACCCTCATTTCATCTTTACCAATAACAAAATTCAAGACTTGTCCAAATCAATATTTGCAGCCAATGAATTGAAATTAAATAAGACTTAAATGTTATATTTTGTCGTGGAAAGTGTGGAAAACATTGTGGAAAGGGAAGAAAATGCTGGTTACCAGCATTTTCTTCCCTAAGTGCAATGTTTTCAAAAGCCCTCATCCCCATGGCCGTTAAAATAAAAGGATTGGGTAGTAAAGTGGTAAGGTCTCTCTGTTTAAACTTCATCCTAACCCAAGGAATATTCCACTGCTAAAATCTTGTCTTCATCAAAACTTAAGCTAAAAAGATGACTATTCACACAATCAGAATTTGTTTCAAGCTTTTACTACACAATGAATTTTAACAACTGTAAGGAGAAAGCCTTTTCAACACATTGTATGAAATGAAGAAAATGCTGGTAACCAGCATTTTCTCCTTTTTCCACAATGTTTTCTGCCAAATCGAAGACAAACATTCATCATCTCAGCCAAATTTAAATTGTCTGTAAACGCTTTCAATTTCAAGTCTAAAATTTGTCATGAAAACTCTTCATCATGTGAAAACTCTTCATCATGAAGTCATTTTATGATGTCAATTGACTTTTTTTACTAAAATTGGGAATTTTGTAAATAAAATAGGCCACAATCAACCTTTTGGTGTGTAATTATCAGGTAATTTGTTACATGTCCATTCATTGGTCAAAAGTTCCATATTAAAATGTCATGATGGAACCAATGAAATGCCTTATAATCATTCATAAGAACAAGATTCTGGCAGCCAAATTACCAAAATGGGATAGTGGCATAGTGAAATCCTTCAATCATAGCAAAAATGCTGCAAATCATTCAATTCATGTCACTTGTACAATAAAGAAAGCACATGATGAGCAATTAATCCATTTTTCACAATGTTTTCTAAAATAATCTGCTTTAAAAACAGAAGAACTGATTAAAGTTACATTTTTTTCAACTCTTAGATAAACAACAAACTTTAAGACTTCACCAAATTGAAAGCATTTGCATACAACAAACTGAAAGATGATATCTTGTCTTTGAAATGGTTGAAGATATTGTGGGAAAAGATATATTTTCCTCTTTCCAAAAATTTTTTCAAAGGTTGTCTACTTCTTGGTCGTTGAGAAAAGGAAGTGTGTGGTAAAAGGTTAAGGAACTAAGCTGTGTAAGAAACTCAAGGTCATACTTCACAAGGTAAAGGGTTTGATCTTGACTTGTACAATGTAGAACATGACCTTGACCTACATGTATATCTAAAATAATGTAGGACTATAAACGCTTGACCTTGAGTTTATTTAAAACTTTGTAAAGCAATAAATCTGCTCCACCAAGTTAAACGACAGAGTGAGCCTGTATTCAACAACCATTCACAACAATTATTGTCGAAATTCTAAATTCCAAGGCTAGCCATCTGATTGGCTGAGACAATCTGTCTCAGCCATTCAGATTGCTAGTTCAGGGCCTGTATTCACCAACCATCCATAAAAACATTCTCAGTCTTATTCTTTCGAATTTTCTAAATTTGAGAGAAGCACAACTTCTGATTGGCTAAACCATTTCATTTAGCCAATCAGAAGATGTGTTACTTTCAAATTTAGAAAATTCTGGAGAATAAGACTTAGAATGTTCTTAAGAATGGTTGAACATGGACCCTGAAATCCAGACTTGAATCTAGAATGGTTGCTGAATGTTGCCCCTGGTTGAATACAAATATATATATACAGTGATGACTAATATATAACAAATAAAACTGTAAAAACAAGCATTAACATAAGAGGCCTTTTACAGCAAATGAGACATATGGTATAAAATGTAAGTTTTATAAACCGTAGCACACATTAGATTACTGACTTGTAACAAAGCAACCATTTCTGAACACATCAAAAGCATTTAACAATATTATTACTTTTCAGAGCTAAAACTTGGCAGCCCATCTCCCTCGGCTGTCTTTTCAATGGATTAAGAAAAAGATTCAAAGGGTCTTAACATTCCAGCATTTCCTCCTTTTCCAACAATTTTTTCTTACCTTTCAGAAACATACCCAATCACTTGAACAACAATTATTTTGTTGTCTGAAAATGCTTTTGAGCAAGTCTGAAATTTTGCCGTATGGTCAAGAGTTCAGAAAAATATTATATTTCAACTGTTTCTCACCACTAAGACTTCTTTATCCCTGAAGTACACAATTTATGGATACACTGCAGAAAAGGAGCAATTGCTTGTACCAAGTAATTTCTCCTTTCTCACAGTTTTATATCATTCAACACATACAGTTCAACATAATCAGATGCTATTATTACTCCCACCAAAACTACGCATATAGTTAGTGGCTATAGATACTTCATCAAATTCCAAATTCTCATTGACTTATATGTGCAAGAAAACTAATTAAACTGCTTCTTATCATTAGATTATTAAGGAAAACTAAACTGGTAGAAAACAAGGTGACTGGAGTTATTACAATAATACTCTATTAGTGTCCATTGCCTGACATCAAAGTTATAGTTCTCTAAATCCAAGTGGTGTTATTTTTCTGCCTATGTTTTGGGACATCCCCATTGACATCAATGTGAAAAGATGCTTTTCTAAAATATTGATCACTTTTAATACAGCTGCATATAAAATTGTACTAAGTCCGAAAACATATATTTCAATGTCAAATAAAGTTTGCTTTATTTTCATAAAAGTTTCATATATATGGCTTCAATTCTCAATCCACAACAAATTGAAAAGTAAAGTTGAAATACAATATGAAATTAAATCTGGATTCAGTCTTTAAAGAAATATTTATGGCCAGTAACTGTAGTATAAAAAAATAATAAAAAGGGTATCACATGCAGGTTCCAGTGCTCAGCTGCAGTTGTGTTTTTCAGTAAAAAATTGAGTGGAATTATTTAACACTTTACCACACAATCCAGAGTTTTAACAAACCTGGGAAGAATCATTTGGAAAACACTGCAGGAAAAGGAGAAAATGCTGATAACCATGTCCAACTATCTTTTTTATCTTTTCCAGACCAAACGTTATCATTTAAGCTAAATTTGATTTGTCCTCTGCAAATAATTTCAATTTCAACAACTCTTAAAATTTTGTCATTTGGTAAAGAATTAAAGAAAGGAAAATAAGTTTTGGTATGGAAAATGTTTTGAGAGAAGAAGCAATTGCTCCTTTTCCCAAAATACTTTTCTACTGCAGTAATATAAAATCCACTTTGCCAGTGACCCAGTATAAAAGTTGTTCATATTCAAGTCAGTCATCCATAAAAGATGTAAGGGATTTAATTCATATGCTATACAAAGTTAACTCCCTTCTTTAACATTTAATGCAAGACATGGGAGAAATTGTTTACTACAATTAATTTTACAACACGAAAAGTAACACACACAAAAATACTAATATATCTTTTGATCTGTCAAAAATAATATTTTAACTTCAACATTCACTCAGCTGTAGCAAGCTTAAACAGGATGTACAAAGTTAATACTATTGAATGTCAAGAACATGTTGACAGTGAGAATCAAGATCAATCTACAAAGAACACATACAGTCTGATCTTGAATCTACAATGTGCAAATTTGTTTAACCCTTTACCACACGGCAAAATTTAAGACCTGTCCAAATTGAAAGCATTTGCAGACGACAATTTCAAAATGGCTCAAATGGTGCAATTTTTCTTTGATAGGGTAGAAAACTTTGTGGGAAAAGGAGAAAATGCCGGTTACCAGAATTTTCTCTTTTTCCCACAGTGTTTTCAAAAGGCCTCTTCTTCAGGGGCGTTAAAAGGCGTCATTGTGTGGTAAAGGGTTAAATATTTGCCTGCAAGTCTGGTCTTAAAGGTGGCCCTTCAGATTTTGGGATGAAAATTTTACAAAAATACAAAAAAATCATCCTTATACTCCCAAAGCCTTTTAATTTTCATTCATAAAACCCCAGTAGTCGAAAACCGTCCGACAACAAGAGAAATTAGAGATTTACTACGGCCCAGGTCGACACCGACGGGAAACACGGTCTATTTTTACATGAGTAACTCACTCATTTACATACCGGAAATACACAGACGAAGCTTCAAACATAGCGTCCAAAGAAGACATTATAGTGGAAAATAATTACATGTTTGTTATGTTATGGACTTTAAGCGTCATTAGTCACGTGCCAGTCACTTGACATTCCCACAATGCTTTTTTGATTTTTGGCGCGAAATCTAAAAATACGTTAAGAGGCTACGTAGCCTTTTAAGGGAACACCATCAAAAAAAATTTTTTTTGCAATTTTATGATTCTTAATTATTGATGATTTGTATTGTTTTCTCATATAAATTTCAGTGATATATATATTTTTTAATTTGGTGAGATGTAAAAAATCTAAATACCCACCTTTAAATCCTTTATCAAACAATCCAAAGATTTCACGACTGAGAAAAAGAAGTTCTTAAAGCCATCATGGAGAAAATGCTGGTAACCAGCAGTTTCTTCATCTCACACGATATTTACATGTAAAAGGAAAAGTTCCATTATTTTAAGCCTTATTTAATTTGTGCCTTTTGCAAAAGCTTTCCGTTTGGACAAATCTAAAATAATTATGACAATTAGGAAAGAGTTCTGTAAATAATATGTGCTATAAATTCAATCCTGCAGCTTTGAGCTCTTTTCTCTAACAACAAACATAATTTAACTCTTTACCAGACGACAAAGTTTTACACTTGTCTCTTTTTAAAATATTTGCAGACAACCAATCAATTGTTACCAAAATGATAGGATTTGTGTTTGTATGGGGAAAAAAAAATCTTTGGAAAGGAAAAAACTGCTGGTGACCAGCATTTCCTCCTTTTCCAAACATGTTTTCAAGTGAAACAGTTGTTTAAACAGGATTGCCTTGTAAAAGGTTAACAACAACGTAACAACAGATAACTTCAGCTTCCCATAGAATCTGTCGCCATCTCAGACTGAGTAACAACCATCTGTGGACTGAGAAACAATGAATTGGCATTCTGACTTCCTGTCGCTCCATATATACTCGTCGACTCTGACAGTGTTGATAAACTGACTGTTGTCTGCAATCCTTGACTTGCCATTTGAGTGTTGTACTCTGCTGATTCCATACGCAGAATGTAAGGAATAATACTGTCAATTTGAACATTACCAATAAGTCCTGCAAAAAACAATTCTTCCATGATGTTAGCTTGAAGTGACTGTAATGGTGGTAACCGTAGCAAAAGTTTTGCCAATCTGTCGGGACTATCAGGGTGAGATTCCTGTAGATACTGCTGCAGCTCCCTCTGAACTCGTTCTTGAAACTTTTCAATGAGAGGCATGCTAGGCAACGATGGATTATCTGAAAATGGAACGGTGAACATCAATGCCTTATCTGCCTCTTGTAATCTGCTAGTTGAATAACCAAGCAACCAAACAAAAAAGCTAATTGCCCAGACAGTATAGGTCAAGATCAGACTGCACATCCTGCACAGTCTGATCTTGATCTGACCTTTGACCTACACTGCTTGATAGTTTGCATAGACATTCCTGCCAAACTGCTGTTGCAATGTTTTCTTTTTCTCTATTGCATTTATCCAAAGCTTTTCTGTTTAAAAAACTTCCACTTTCATTACCACCAGCTACAGATCTATTCAGTAATATTAAACATTGCAATACCCCAATTAGTAACCTTCAGATCCCTAAATAGTGAGCTTAAATTTCTCTGAAGCTATTACTGTAATGAAAAACTCCTATAACTTTCAAAGCCATGGGACCAAAGATAAAGACCTTTGAAAATTTCCTACAAAGCATAAGTTATCACCCATACAAATAATCTGCAGTAGTTATAAACACATCAGACCAAACTTGCAGAAGTGTGATCTCATAAATAGGTTATATCAAACTTCATATGGCTCCTTATCTGCTGATAGATATCCTTCATTTTTTGAGAACATTCAAGCTCTTGATATCTTGATGACACAAACAAATATGTAAGTTTCACAAGGATCAGGCCTCACATGTGGACTCTATCACGCAAACAAGAAGCTAGAGGCCCTTGAGGGTCTGAAATCACTCTACTGGCAGAAATTTTGCTTTTTTGCTAGCATACATTATGAATTCATGAAAAAGGAAAAACAAAAAAAAACGTGGGCTTGAACCCATTAAGACACCATAAGAAGGCATGGTGAATTGAACAAATAGTGAAAAAAATTGAAGTACAATTTCTCAAAACCAATGATAGGGTTTCAGTATGCATTGTATTTAACAATCCTAGCAAATTTCAAAACAAGAGGGCCATGATGGCCCTGTATCGCTCCACTGGCTATTAAGTAAAATTCTGACCAGTCGTTTCAGAGAAGAAGAATTTTTAAGAATTTCTAAATTTCCATATAGTGCAAGTAGCCCCCATTCACCAGAGCCACATTTTTTGACGGATCAAAATTTTACGAACAATTTTTGAAAAAGGTCACCCAAGCAACAATCCTGTGAAATTATTTCAAAATCTGACCTGCTGTTTCACAGGAGAAGATTTTTAAAGAATTCCTTCATTTCTGTATAGTGCAAGAAGCCCCCATTCACCAGAGCCACGTTTTTTGACGGATCAAAATTTTACGAACAGTTTTTGAAAAGGGTCACCCAAGGAACAATCCTGTGAAATTATTTCGAAATCTGACCAGCGGTTTCAGAGAAGAAGAATTTTGAAGAATTCCTTCATTTCTATATGGTGCAAGAAGCCCCCATTCACCAGAGCCACATTTTTGACGGATCAAAATTTTACGAACAATTTTTAAAAAGGGTCACCCAAGGAGCATATCTGTGAAATTATTTCAAAATCTGACCCGTGGTTTCAGAGGAGAAGATTTTTAAAGAATTCCCTAAAAAATTCCATTTGGTTGCAATGGCAACCAGAGTTTTTGATGGAATCAAATTCTGTGAACAGTTTTTAAAGAGGACCTTCCAAGGAACATTCCAGCCAAGTTTGGTCCAAATCCGCCCAGTGGTTTAGGAGGAGTTGATGTTTAAAGAATTGTTGACGACACACGACGCACGACGGACACCAGGTGATCCTAAAAGCTCCCCTTGAGCACGTTGTGCTCAAGTGAGCTAAAAAGTTAACATACGGATGGACGCACAACGGACAACGGGCCATAACATAAGCCTGCTGGCCTTCGGCCAGTGGAGCTAAAAAACTTGTCTAGCACCAATCATGTATCACTGCAGCTTGATAATCAAGGGAGGTAAATAGTAACAAACTTTATCTTTCATAAAAAGAGTTATTCCCTTGATTAATGTTTAAATTGAAGTGACAATATTTTGAAGCCCATGTTAAACTTGAGATCCCTGGAATGAAGGCAATTTTGACCCCAGACCTACAATATGAAACTAGAATGTGTGGTTATAAACAAAAAGATTTTTTAATCTTGCCCAATAAAAAGTCATGTAAAACAAGTTTGCTGAATAAAAGGCCCTGTAAAATATGTGATCCATGACACAGGTTTATCAAGTTTTCACTATAAAAGCCAATGTAAAACTTGTGACCCCTGGTGTGGAGTCAAACTTGACCCCCAAAGTTAAAATTTGGGCCCTCTTGGTAGAGGCCCATTATATAAAGTTACATGCAAAATTTGGTAGCCCTAGGCCTAAATATGGCTATGTACAAGTAGATTATTAAAGTTTCCTTATATAAGACCATGTAGAACTTGTGACCCCCTGGGGTGAGGCTACATTTGACCCCCTGGGCTATAATTTGGGCACCCTTGATAGAGACCCCCTAGATAAAGCTAAATGCAAAATTTGATAGCCCTAGCCCTTATAGCTAGATGCGAAAGATTTTCCTATATAAGCCCGCCCATGTAAAACATGTTACCCCCCGGAGCGAAGTCAAATTTGACCCTCGGCTATAATTTGGACACCCTTGGTACAGGTCCACTAGATAAAGCTACATGCCAAATTTGGTCGCCCTAGGCCCCATGGCTAGGTCAAAGAAGAATTTTAAAGTTCTCCCTATATAAGCCCATGTAAAACTTGTTATATAAGCCCATGTAAAACTTGTTACCCCCGGGCAGGGCCTAATTTGACCCCAGGGCTATAATTTGAACAATCTTGGCAGAGGTCCACTAGATAAAGCTACATGCCAAATTTGGTAGCTCTAGGCCCTATGGCTAGGTAGAAGAGGAATTTTAAAGTTCTCCCTAAATAAGCCCATGTATAACTTGTAACCCCCGGGGCGGGGCCAATTTTGACCCCAGGGCTATAAATTGAAGAAACTTGGTAGAGGTCCACTAGATAAAGCTACATGCCAAATTTGGTAGCCCTTGGCCTTACGGTTTCAGACAAGAAGATTTTCAAAGATTTTCAAAATTTTTCAGTTTTGTTGCCATGGCAACCAGAGTTTTTGAAGGAATTAAATTCTTTCAAGAAATTCTGAAGAGGACCATGGCAGGATCATTTCTGTGAAGTTTCATCAAAATTGGATGGGTAGTTTCAGAGAAGAAGACGTTTTTAAAAAAAGTTAACGCACGGACGGACGGAGGGACGCACGGACGCACGGACGGACGGACGCACGACGGACAACAGGCCATGATATAAGCCCGCTGGCCTTCGGCCAGTGGAGCTAAATATGTGACTAGTAATGTGGACTTTGTTGAGTAAACAATACTAAGTCATCAAATGGCTACTTTTTCCTAAACTGATTACTAGATTTTCTGCACTTTTAATCCCTTGATGAACCAAACAATCTTTGCAAGTTTTGAAAGAATTGGATGAAAATATGAACTTCATTACCTAAACATGAAATGAAAATTTTCAACTTTAAATGACTACTTTTCCCATACTGACAGTCAAATTTTTTTCAAAATCATTAGGGTTCAAGCTGTTGATGATACAAAGCAACTGTGCAAGATTCACGAAAATCCAAACACAAATGCAGACTTTATTGCGTAAACAAGAAATGGAAATTTTCAACTTCAGATGGCTACTTTTCCCATACTATTTGTTGAATTTTTTTCAAAATCAATAAGGTTCAAGCTGTTGATGATACAAAGCAGCTCTGCAAGATTCACAAAAATCCGATCACAATTGCAGACTTTATTGCGTAAACAAGAAATGGAAGTTTTCAACTTCAGATGGCTACTTTTCCCATACTGTTTGTTGAATTTTTTTCAAAATCATTAGGGTTCAAGCTGTTGATGATACAAAGCAACTCTGCCAGATTCACGAAAATCCAATCAGAATTGCAGACTTTATCTCGTAAACACGAAATGGAAATTTTCAACTTCAGATGGCTACTTTTCCCATACTGTTTGTTGATTTTTTTTCAAAATCAATAGGGTTCAAGCTGTTGATGATAGAAAGCAACTCTGCAAGTTCCATGAAAATCTGACCACAAATGCAGACTTAATTGCGTAAACAAGAAATGGAAATTTTCAACTTTAAATGGCTACTTTTCCCCTACTGTTTGTTGGATCTTTTTCAAAATCAATAGGGTTCAAGCTGTTGATGATACAAAGCATCTGTACAAGTTTCCTGAAAATCTGAACACACTGACAACGGAAACCATACCATGACATAAGCTCTGCTGGCTTTCAGCCAGTAGAGCTAAAATCTGACAGAAAGATGGACATAGGACAATGCAAACTTCACCATCTCTTATGTTTAAACTGGCGTTTTGGAAATAGAGCAAAAAATAAACAAAATCAAAATTGCTTTACCTGGTGAGAAAAGTAGCAGTGCTTTTAAGTATGAATATTCTTGATTGTCAACTTGTAATGACTGCATTTTCTGGATGTAACTCTGTAGTTTCAGAATGTGTTCTATCACAGCCCTCACCCTGTCTCCCAAAGTTTTGTCTGCAAAACAGAGATACAAAATGTCACACAATATTTAACCTGTAACAGTAAGGCCATTTTTAGATGTAATAAAACATTGCTTGTCACAAGTAACTACTCATATTTCCACACACATATGTTTTTCAGTCTCATATCAACTGCAAAAAGTCATAACCCTCTAAGCCCCATACAGGAAATGAAAGTGAGAATATGCAGTCTGATCTTTGGGTCTATGCCGTCCACTTGTTTAGTTTATGAATCTCTAATTATGTGATGACTTGCTTGGTATCATGCATCACGGAGATGTATTAAGCCTCCTTTTCACAGAGCACGACTCATTTATAGTTTATATATTTGGACCCAAAAGAGCTAACTGTAAAGTGCCAGATAAACCATTTTCTAGATAACTGAAATATTTTGATAAATAAAGAATGAATTCAGCATTACCTATTATTTACAGTTCTTCTGACAAGTTACCTTTTATTTTATTGATTGATTGATTGATTGAATGGTGTTTTACGCCGCTTTCAACATTATTTCAGTCATATCATGGCAACAGCTCACATATTCATGTTTTCCTGGGTTTCACCAGTACTAGGCTAGGGCTCTGAAGTGTCTTGCCCAAGGACACTCCTGTGAAACCCAGTGGAGCCAGTGAGGCTCGAACCAGGGGCCTCCAGGTCATGAGTCCTACACTTTACCACTGAGTCACACAGGTCCCTACCTTTTATTTTAAAGTCAACCTTAGTTTTGCCCTTTTTAATACACTTCCAAATATTTGAAAACAGAAAATAATAGTTTCGATCTGGATAATTATGAAAGTAAAGAGTGCATTGTGGCCAACACAGTGTAGTTCAATCTATGGATTGTGCACATTTTCTTTTTGTCAAAATATTTTTTTCAGTCAGACCTAGTTAAACAAATTAACTCATTACCTCCTAGAAATGGACTTTTATGTCAAACAGGGGACTTTTTTTTTTATAAATATTATGGCAAAAGAAGAAATTCCTTGCTAAGAGTAATTTCTCTTTTGCTACATAGTTTTCACAAGTATTAAATCCTAATTCAAGTCGATAGATGTTTTTTTTAAATTTGTCTGCTGCAAATTTATTTCAGGCATTAAAATTTTTACCTGTTTCAATTGTTGATTGCAGATGATTTAGGATTGCCATTAACATGGTAGATAACGACATGGTTTCTGCACATTGAGCCAGGCCCAGTGTAAACAACCCACTCCAGCAGTTACGTACTAGCACTGTTTGAACGTCCTGACTGAAAAACAAAGTCCAGGTATATCAGGCCATTATAATTGATGGTCCTAATTCTTTATCTTATAGCAAAATTTTGGACTTGTCCAAATTGAAAGCTTTGGCAGACGTCAAATTAATGTAGCTTAAATGATGGGATTTGTCCTGGTAAGAATAGAAAACTGTGGGAAAAGGTAAAAATGCTGGTTACCAGCATTTTCATTTTTTCCCACAATGTTTTATTAAATATTCTACATGGTCATTTAAACATGGAATTGTTTGGTAAAGGGCTTACTCTTGTAGTGCTAAATGAATGACACTGACCATCTCGGTCAGTACGGATAATGCAATTTCAGTGCAGTCTTTGTCAAAATATCTGAAAAGGAACTGGACGGTGTAGGTCCAAGATCACAATACACATTCTGTGCAATCTGATCTACATTTGCACTGTCTGCAATAGGATATCTATTCGGGTCCAGCACTTTAAAGAGTTATTATGTGTCTAAAAATATTTCTGTTATATATTCTCATGACAAATTATCTGAGTAATTGATTAGCTAGAGAAATAAAACAGCCAAAAGACAATTTTTCCAAGCCAGAGCGCACGCCGGGGTATCAGACTTGTGACATGCAACACAAACTTTCTTTCTGGCGATTTTTCACCTCTCACTTGTGATGCATGTGAGAAAAGTAGTCAGTTACTTGGAAAGAAAGTTGTGTCAGTACTGGTGTGAGAAAGCAAGGAAACACATGGTAACCAGCATTTTTCCCACTATGTTTTCTATCCCATCAAAAACAAGTTTCTTATTTGAACCACATTTAAATTTTTGCGTGCAAATGCTTTGGTTTTGTACAAACCGAAATTTTTGTCGTTTGGTAAATGGTTAACCAATACGATACAATTAATTTGTGATTGACAGGCTCTGCCTAATCCGTTACTGGACAACAAAATTTCAGACTTGTCTGCATTGAAATCACTTTAAAACTTCATTGTGGTTCAACATGTGGTCTTTGTCTTAAAAAGGGTAGAAAGCATTATGGTAAAATGAGAAATTGCTGATTACCAGCATCTGCTCCTTTTTCCCAAATGTTGATCAAAGCATTCTCTAAAAAGGATGATAAATCTGGGGATTGTATGGTAAAGGGCAAAAGGAATGTAAGAACACAACCCAAACCAACATAATATATCTACTGCTGTTTTTGTTCCTTCAATTTTGCCTCAGCTTAACTTACACGGAAGATCAAGAATTTGAGCCACTCATCCTCCAATATGAGATAATGACACTCTTCAAATACCCCACCGTCTTTATGTTTGAACCATACTTTGGCAATGGGGGGGGGGGGGTTGACACAATGACAAGTTTTAATGACCATAAAGACAAAACCTTTTGAAAACATTGTGGGAAAAGGTAACCAGCATTTCCTCCTTTTCCAATGATGTTTTCTACCCTTTCACTGATGACTATCACAATTTGAGCCACATTTAATTTTTGTCTGCAAATGCTTTGAATTTGGACAAGTCTAAAATTTTGTTGTGTGGTAAAGAGTTATTGCATCTCTGTAGAGCATTATACCAAGCAATTCATCACATAATTATAGATCCATAAAATTCACTTTGAAAACAACCATCATGAAACATGAGGTACACTGGTCTTTTGACATGAAAAGAAAATTTACCAAGCAAAAAGCTTTCGACTGTGCAGGCTGACCTGAGTCAATACATTTTGCAAAAGCATTAAGCTCCCTTTTCACAGAGCATGACTCATATACAGACTAATGCTTTAAAAATAAAGGAAATCAATGGCAAGACTATCTTTTAAAAATGGTATGGCAAATACTTACCTGAGTAAAGAAAAAGCTGCAATTGAGCGTGTCCAGTGCATGGACAAAAATAACAAGCGTGAGGCACTTTCACAGATGAAATGAACATTCAAAAAGGCAGGCATGGGAGAGGGGGTAGTTAAACTGAACACAAAATTCTGTCGCACTAATACTGGACCTGAAAATAGGGGGAAAAAAAATACTATATTTAAATTGCAGAGAATTTTTTCCCTCAAAGTAGATTACTTTTGCAAACACTGTGGCAAAAGCAGAAATTGCTCATAATGCTCCACATCTCCCTTTACAACTAGAACAGTAGCAAGCAGATTAATACCCTCACTGGTTGCCTTGTCAGTGGATCATGAAAATATGAGCCATGCTCTGTGAAAAGGGGGCTTAATGCATCTACAAAAGTATCGACCCAGGTCAGCTTGCACAGGCTGACATGGGTTGAAACTCTTTGCTATTAGTAAATTTTCTGCATGTCCAATCACCCCTTTACCTCTAGATTCAGCAGTAGTCAGACAAAATGGATTTTAGAGATCCATGATCATGTGATGACGTACTTGATATTATGCATCTCAGAGATGCAATAAACCCTCTTTTGCCAGAGTATGGCTCAAATTAAAGTGCCTTTAACATGCCTAGTAGTAGTCCACCAAGCATGACGTAAATTACAGGTGCACAAGTGCACATGGTAAGAAATCTAACATTTGAATTAAAAACTTTCAGCCAAATCAGTTGAAAACTGTAAGAGGAGAAAAAAAAAACTCAAAATTGTGTCTACTGATGGATGGATAGTGAGACAAATGGACAACCTTATTCAAGCATACCCCCCTCTAACTTCACTCTAGACAGAGCAAAAATGTTTTCAAACATACTCATGAATTAAACTGTTACTCACATCAATCATCTCCACTTTATGCGGATGTTTTAAAAGTGGTCTGCAAATTTGATTTCTGGGCATACTGGGGAAATCAGTATAAACCTTCACATATCCTTTAACAAAAGAATTATCAAAACTTCATATGAAAAGAATGTATGGGAAAGTTTTGATAACTGCAAAACTATAAATATTTGTTGAAAACTAATTTCTGTTGATTTTGTGGAAAGATTACTAAGCTAGTACAACACACTGACAAAACTTTGATATGCAATTCTCCTTTACCTTTACCAAACAACCCTGAGGGATAAATCTTTGGAAAACCTTGTGGAAAAAGGACTAAATGCTGGTTACCAGAATCTTTTCCTTTTTTCCACAACATTTTCTATCTTTTCAAAGATAGTTCCAACCATTTGAGTCACATGTAATAATTGGTAGTATGAAAATACTTTCAATTTGGTCAAGTCTAAAAATTTGTTGTCTGGTAAAGAGCTAACACTTTATCAAGCATCAAATTTCAAACTCTTCTAAACTGAAAACATCTGCAGGTTACAATCAGAAAGTAGTACAAATGAACTGAAGATCTTTGACAGAGTAGAAAGCATTTTTTGGAAAAGGAGAAAATGCTGGTTACCAGCTTTTTCTCCTTTTCCAAAAATGCTTTTAAAAGGCCCTTTCCTCAGGGTCGCTAAAACTTGCGACTGTTTGGCAAAGGGTAAATTTCTAATGGCAGTCGGATTTATCTACAGACCTTCTATATCTATCACCATATTGTTATCATCACTTGTTGTAGACTGGTCCATATCTATACTAGAATGGTCTCCAGATGTACTGTTCTCCTGCAACAGACAAGGGTATCAGTAAAACTTTATCCTTTACAAAATAACCAAGTGTTTCAATAGCGATATTTACACTCAGCCATATTGAAGGAAGTTACAGAGGACATTTCAAATGATTTTCAAATGATTGTATTTGTCTTTCTCTAGGTAGAAAAAATTGCAGGGAAAGGAGAAAAGGCTGGTTACAAGCACTTTCATCTTTTCTCACATTGTATTCAAAAGATTTCTCTCGCAGGGTTGTTAAAACTCAGGATTGTGTGGTTAAAATTAATCTTTATCATACTTCTTCATTTTAGAATCGTCCAAACACAAACTTGTTGAACATGGCGAATTAGATGTGACTCATATGATGAGATTCTTCTCTGAAAAGGTAGAAGACATTGTGGGAAAACTGAATTTCTCCTGTTTTCACGATGTTTTCAAAAGCCTCTGGGTCATTACACCAAGACATTATTTGGTAAAGGGTTAAGTATAAATTTGAGTTCCAGTACAACCTGTCTTAACTCTTTACCAGACAGTAAAGTTTTAAACTTGTCCAAATTGAAAGCATTTGCAGACGACAAAATAAATGTGGCTCAAAACTTGAAATTTGATTTGGAAAGGATGGAAAACATTGTGGGAAAAGGAGAAAATGCTGGTTACCAGCATTTTCTCCTTTTTCCACAGTGATTTTAAAAGCTTTCTTTCTCAAGGTCGTTAAAAGTGGGGATTGTGTGGTAAAAAGTTAAGCAAACTCCTAAGGGACGCTGAGACTGTCCTTGTTAAACTCTCTACCCCACAATACTGAATTTTAACTACCCTGAAAAATAAGGCTTTTGAAAACAATGTGGGAAAAGGAGTAAATGCCGGTATTTTCTTCTTTTCCCACAATGTTTTCTATCCTATCATAGAAAGAAACCATCATTTGTACCACATTTGTCATCTGCAAATGCTTTCAGTATGGTCCAGTCCAAAATTTTGCCACTTAGTAAAGGGGTAAGAATGGTTGCTTAAGATTGGCAATTGCTTAAGTCTTCACCAAACAACAGAAGTTTAGACTGGCCTGAACTAAGAGCAATTTGCAGATAAAACACAAGTCACTCAACAAGAGGGCCATGATGGCCCTATATCGCTCCAATGGCAAAGTGCGGTTTCGGCCAGTGCAGCTTCAGCCAGTGCGGCTAAAAATTGAAATATGTTTTTTGAAGGGTAAAAAACATTGTGGAAACAGGAGGAATTGCTCGATACCAGCATTTCCCCCTTTCTCCACAATGTTTTCAAAAGCCTTTTTTCCTGGGATCATTATAACTCACGATTTTGTGGAAAAGGGTTAATACAGATACCTTTCAACGTATTTGCCTCCTCTGTGAACTCGAGTAATTGTATGGTGTTTAACACCGTTTGCAACATTATTTCAGTTATATCGCAGTGGCGAGTTCATCTATCCATGCTATCCTTCACAAGCCACTGGCTTGGCAACTCGAAATAATGATCAGATGTGACAAAGGAATGAATCTTGTTGCAATGAATATCATCAAACTTTGGACAGGAAACCACAGAACTGGGGATTTCAACCCTTGACCCCCTGCTTTTCAAGTCCTGCTTGATTATACAGTTCACTTTATTAGCTACATAGTCAGGTGGCAGGGCACTTGGAAACATGTTCACGGCTGTGGGGAATAATGTCGCCTCGAACCAAAGGTTTAATGGAAGTGGCCCTCAGACAGGTTTTACTGCATCTTGTGTAGATATAGCAATAAAAAGAAACTGTACAAAGATTTCAAAAGTCCTCCTTACTTGACTAACACTGTCTGCATGTTGTACAGCTTTAGCTAGTGTATCAAAGGCTTTGGCCACAGACTGGTTCACATCCTCAGTACTTTGATTTCCATTGATCACTGGGGGCTGCTGGTCACTCTCGGGTTTTCCCATCAGCGCAAGTGTTGTGACTACATTGGCCAGGGTACTCAGATCTATAGTAAACACAAAATCATTTCATGCCTAACCCTTTACCACAAAACAAAGTTTGTCCAAAGTGAAAGCTTTTGCAGACAGGAAATAAAATATGGCTCAAATGAAGAGATCTATCTTTGAAAAGGTAAAAATATGGTTGAGAAAGGAGAAAATGCTGGTTACAAGCATTTTCCCCTTTTCCAACAATGTTTGTACAGGTCTTTTCTGTTAGAGTTTTTGAAATTCGAGATTGCGTGTAAAAGGGGTAACTGTCCCTTTTTTCAACAATGTTTCTCATTTGATTCACATAAGTTATTGTTGTTTCCTATACATCTTATCCTTCAACCCTTTACCCAACAGTCCAAAGTTTACATGACCCTGTGGTAGAAGTTAGTCTTTAGGACACATTGTGGCTAAAAGAGAAAATGCTGGTAACCAGCATTTTCTCCTTATCTCTTAATGTCTTCAAAAGCCTTCAAAACTTGGGATTGTGTGGTAAAGTTTTAAACTTGCATGATAAAATCACCCCTTTTTACATACTAATTTTCTCAATCCCCTTGAGTGGTCTCTGAATAAGGGTTTGTGCTATCAAATCCAACACCGAGCCCCTGAAGCTCTGATGGTAGCACACAGGACTTGAGAACAGGGGGTTTCTGGTTCGATTCCAAGGATTGATGATAGTCACTGGGACAGGATTCATTCCTCTCTCAATGCTGACCATTGTTTTGATGATGGTTATGTGGGAAAGCAGCCAATGGCTTGGAAAGACTATTGTGTAGAGTACTGGTAAAAGACACACATTGAAAACATGGATAGATGCACTGGCCGCTGCAATATAACTGAAACAATAATGAAAACCGCCCCAAACACTATACAATCAATCAGTCAATCTATCAAATCCAAACACTTACCTGTATTTGATGAAGTGGGTGTACTCAGGACAATGGGACCTTGATCTGTTTGGACTAATCTCTCTTGTAAGTTAGCAAGCAAGTTCACTGCCTGCCCATCTCCCCCCTGCAATGTACCAGTTTCAGAAGGTGCCTAACAGTTAGGCACAAACTATTAGAAATGATGTCCAACTGTCAATGGTGTTCTTAACCCTTTACCAAACAATATGGTGTTTTATCAATTGGTAACTAGCATTTTCTTCTTTTTTCACAATGCTTTCACTCCTTTCAGAGACAAATCCCATCAATTTATTAACAGTGCTTTTACTTTGGTAGAGGCTTTAATTTTGTTCTTGGTGCAGAGTTAGTTGATAATTTTATGAAATTAGGGTAAATTATGAAAAAGGCATCTGATTTGATAAATTTTCCTTGTTTTTTTTTTTTCTCAAAATTTGGAAAGTAACTCTTTACTACACAACAAAATTTGGGATTGATCCAAGTTCAAAGCATTTGCAGACTACAAATCATGCTCCCATTGAGCATTTCTTTAAAGAGGGTACAAAACATTGTGGATAATGAAGGAAAAGCTGGGAACCAGCACTTTGTCCTTTTCCTGCAATACTTTTTAAAAGCTCTCTTCGTCAGAGTCAAAGAAATGAAAGGGTAATGGGCCAGTTCTATATACATAATTCTTAGCGAAAGTATACTCGAATGATGTGTTTTATTCTGTTACTCTGGTTGGTCATCAGTTTAATTCTTCACCTTACAACACAATTTTAGGTCCAATTTCATGGCATTTGTAGACAAAATATTAAATGTGGCTCAAATGATGAGATTTACCTTTGAAATGGTAGAAAACATTATGGAAAAAGTAGAAAATACTGGTTACCAGCCTTTTATTCTTTTCCCATGATCTTTTCCAAAGCCTTTTTCATCAAGGTCTTTCAGAAATGAAATTGTTTGGTAAAGGAACAAACAATATTCTGGTATAAGGCTGTTTTTTCTATGGTCACCTAAATACGGCAAAAGGCACAGTTCAGCATATATCACAACTTGGTGAGGTGAAAATAGCAACAACACAGACAGCTGATTTTCCTGCCTATGAAATATTAACCTTTAAGCCGCTAAATAGATGAAATGAAAGTTTCCACTTAATAATAGTAAAAACCCAACTACTGAAATTTCAAAGTTGATTTCATCGGGAAAAGAATACTGTATTGGACAGTGTATATATCCAAGATCAGACTGTATATTTTGCGCAGACTGATCTTGGATATACACTATCTACAAGTGCTCTGAGTTGCACTACTCAGCCCAAGGGATAATCCTTTATTCTTTACCAATTACCAAGCAAAAAAATTTTAGACTGGTCCAAAAATTAAAACTTTTGAAGATGACAAATTAAATGTTGCTATATTGATTGAATTTTTCTTTGACAAGTTAGAAGGCATTATGGGAAAAGGAGAAAATGCTGGTTACCAGCATTTTCTCCTTTTTCTGCAGTGTTTTCACAAGCCTTATCACTCAGATTATTAGTGCACTGAAAAAGCTCAAAAGCCATTTTCTGTCAAGAAATGAGATTCAAATAATTTAAATTTAAAGGTTGACTTGTCTATAAAGTTTCAGCATATTAGATAATATAAATCAAACATCAGACTGCATGTTCTATGCAGTCTGATCTTGATCTACACAGGCTGCAAAGGCAACTACAGATGTGAAAGGCACTTTAGACATTAACTTAAGATGTTTTGTGAATTTCTGCAAACTTCGCAAGTATAATATCAAAGGGTGCCTGAAACATCAACATTACTAGTCACCTTTGGGCTGAACATGGGAATAGCTGTTGAAGGACTGTTAATGTCTTTTCTGATGTATATCTTGTTGGTTGAAGTAGCAACCATGGGGGAAACTTTTTCTTTGTCTGCAGGTTTTCTTTCCTGTTGTACAGCTGCAAAGGAAAATATTACTCGAGTCATGCAGTGTGAAAAGGGGGTTTAATGCATCTGCAAAAAGTATCAACCCTGGTCAGCTTGTGCACTCCACATGGGGTGACCTGTGTCAAAACTTATTGCTCTTGGTCAATTTTCTGCATATCCAATGACCATTCTGCCTAAGGATTCAGTTGGTTATTACTCAGAATAGATTTGATTTAATCAATGATTATCTGATGACTTGCTTGGAATACTAGTAATGCATCAGAGATATGCATTAAACCCCCGTTTCACAGACCATGGCTCTTTTTTTGAAGCTTAACTTGTTGGACCTGTTACACAAACTGTATTTCAAATTTTTTTTCTGCAATAAAAGCATCTGACAAAAATATGTAAAATATGGATGTTTGCCACTTATTTCTTTTAACAAGAGGGCCATGATGGCCCTGTATCGCTCCACTGGCTATTAAGTAAAAACACTACAAGCCAAACATTACAATATTCAGCAAATTGATTTCAAACACGAGGACATGCAAACATTTTTCTATCTAATCCTACGAGAAAGTTGTGATCCATGGGCAAAGCCAATTTTGATCGCAAAGCTATAATTATTTGAATCCTGGTGGAGGTCCACAATATAAAGCTCCATACCAAATAATTCAGTTCTTGAATGTTATAAACAAGAAGATTTTCAAATTTTTCTCAATGAAAAGCCCTGTAAAACATGAAACCCATGAGACAGGGCTAAATCTAATAGCCTTAGTCTTTATAATGGTTAGTAACATGATGACTTAAGATAGTTTTCATTACAAAAGCCCATGTAAAACTGGTGACCTTGTGTTCCGTGGTGTGGGGACAAACTTGGGTCAAGGACTATAATTTGGGCCCTCCTTGTAGAGGCCCACTAGATAAAGCTACATGCAAAATTTGGTAGACCCCATGGCTATTATTTGAAGGAACTTGGTAGAGGCCCACTAGATACAGCTACATGCCAAATTTGGTAGCCCTAGGCCTTACAGTTTCAGAGAAGAAGATTTTTGAAAATTTTCTATATTTTTCAGTTTTGTTGCCATGGCAACCAGAGTTTTTGAAGGAATAAAATTCTGTCATGGGATTCTGAAGAAGACCATGGCAGGATCATTTCTTTGAAGTTTCATCAAAATTGGATAAGTAGTTTCAGAGATGTTTGAAATAAAAGTTAATGCACGCACGGACAGATGGACGGACGGACCTTCAGTGTCAGTAAAAAACAAGTATATACATCAATCTCAGTTTGAAATATATCTTTTTAACCTATTACCAGACAATCCCTACTTTTGATGACCCTGAGAAAGAAGGCTTTAGAAAAGCATTTTCTCCTTTTCTTACAATGTTTTCTACTGTTCACAAAACAAATTTCAAATTTTCAATCACTTTTATTTTGTCGTCTGCAAGTGCTTTCGATTTAGACGAGCCTAAAATATTATCGTTTGGTAATGAGTTACATGTGTGCTAACAATTGTCATAATAAATCACTAAGATTTTTTTTCAAACTTATATTATTAATACTTTTTCTAAGCTAGTCATCATCAAACAGTAGACATGGTGTATTAATATGAACACTTCATAGTTTGTAAACACAGTCAGATATGTGGAGGATAATTTTTTGTTTTGGTGTATGATTGAAAATTCTTTTATTGAGTTGAAACAAATGCTAAAAGCTCCCCTTGAGCATGTTGTGCTCAAGTGAGCTAAAAAGTTAACATACGGATGGACGCACAACGGACAACGGGCCATAACATAAGCCTGCTGGCCTTCGGCCAGTGGAGCTAAAAAACTTGTCTAGCACCAATCATGTATCACTGCAGCTTGATAATCAAGGGAGGTAAATAGTAACAAACTTTATCTTTCATAAAAAGAGTTATTTCCCTTGATTAATGTTTAAATTGAAGTGACAATATTTTGAAGCCCATGTTAAACTTGCGATCCCTGGAATGAAGGCAATTTTGACCCCAGACCTACAATATGAAACTAGAATGTGTGGTTATAAACAAAAAGATTTTTTAATCTTGCCCAATAAAAAGTCATGTAAAACAAGTTTGCTGAATAAAAGGCCCTGTAAAATATGTGATCCATGACACAGGTTTATCAAGTTTTCACTATAAAAGCCAATGTAAAACTTGTGACCCCTGGTGTGGAGTCAAACTTGACCCCCAAAGTTAAAATTTGGGCCCTCTTGGTAAAGGCCCATTATATAAAGTTACATGCAAAATTTGGTAGCCCTAGGCCTAAATATGGCTATGTACAAGTAGATTATTAAAGTTTCCTTATATAAGACCATGTAGAACTTGTGACCCCCTGGGGTGGGGCTACATTTGACCCCCTGGGCTATAATTTGGGCACCCTTGATAGAGACCCCCTAGATAAAGCTAAATGCAAAATTTGATAGCCCTAGCCCTTATAGCTAGATGTGAAAGATTTTCCTATATAAGCCCGCCCATGTAAAACATGTTACCCCCCGGAGCGAAGTCAAATTTGACCCTCGGCTATAATTTGGACACCCTTGGTACAGGTCCACTAGATAAAGCTACATGCCAAATTTGGTCGCCCTAGGCCCCATGGCTAGGTCAAAGAAGAATTTTAAAGTTCTCCCTATATAAGCCCATGTAAAACTTGTTATATAAGCCCATGTAAAACTTGTTACCCCCAGGCAGGGCCTAATTTGACCCCAGGGCTATAATTTGAACAATCTTGGCAGAGGTCCACTAGATAAAGCTACATGCCAAATTTGGTAGCTCTAGGCCCTATGGCTAGGTAGAAGAGGAATTTTAAAGTTCTCCCTAAATAAGCCCATGTATAACTTGTAACCCCCGGGGCGGGGCCAATTTTGACCCCAGGGCTATAAATTGAAGAAACTTGGTAGAGGTCCACTAGATAAAGCTACATGCCAAATTTGGTAGCCCTTGGCCTTACAGTTTCAGACAAGAAGATTTTCAAAATTTTTCAGTTTTGTTGCCATGGCAACCAGAGTTTTTGAAGGAATTAAATTCTTTCAAGAAATTCTGAAGAGGACCATGGCAGGATCATTTCTGTGAAGTTTCATCAAAATTGGATGGGTAGTTTCAGAGAAGAAGACGTTTTAAAAAAAAGTTAACGCACGGACGGACGGACGCACGACGGACAACAGGCCATGACATAAGCCCGCTGGCCTTTGGCCAGTGGAGCTTAAAATCACATGAAGGGCAAGTAGCAGACAGGTAAAAAAAAAAGATTTTTTTACAGTGGAACCTAGAACACTGGTGTCATAGAGTGAAAGTAAAGATATATTAAAAGTACCATAAAATCTTCCAGTACTGTTCAATACTGGGAGATTTTATAGTAATTTTAATATATCTTTACTTTCACTCTATGACACGGGGGGAAAAGGAAATGTTTCTTGTTGTAAGCAATTAATCTTCTACACTGTATCACCTCAAGGCATGTATATTGCACCAGCATCAAATTGGCACATTTACAATTATGTTCAGAACTAGTTGACAAACAATGACAAAAGTCTGGAACTACTTTTTTTGTTTACATGGCTCTAGGTCAGGACAAACCAAATATACTCACATTCAGATCTCATTCCTATCTGTAAACATTTCTGCAGTCGACAATACTGACACCTGTTTCTGTGGGGTTTGGTAACAGGACAATCTTTGGCACCCCTACATTGGTACCCCAACTGTTTTCTTATACTTCTTTTGAAAAAACCTTTACAACCTTCACAGCTCACTGCTCCATAATGGCGACCTGAATCAGTAAAAAAAAAAAATATGATTAACCCTTATCCTAAATACATTAAATGAAACTTTTAAGCCTATGGTTAAAACCTAAATAATGTTGTCTCAAACTTATTTTTTGGGAGAAAAATATATCCTTATTGGACAGTGTAGATCTAAGATCAGACTGCACATTCTGTGCAGTCTGATCTTGATCTACACTGGCCACAAAAGGTCAGTGAGCAGTGCTTAGCAGCTTAGGATTAAGATTTTTAATATGCTGATATGTGGATGGGAGCTGTAGCTGGCTTTAGGTTCAATGTAGTTTAAGATCAGACAGCACAAAATATGCAGTTAAATCTTTGATCAGGGCTGGAATTCACAATCATCCTCAATTTTTTTCTCAGTATGAATTCAAAGTTAGAATGTAATACAATTCCTGATTGGCTAAATCATTTGGGTTAGCTAATCAGGAACAGTGTTACTTTGGAATTTAGAAAATTTTTGAGACATGGAATCGAACGCAATTTGGAACAATGGATCGATACGGCAACTACATGTCTTTTTCCTACAGTGTTTTTTACCTACTCAAAGACAAATCCCATCATTTGGCCACCAATTTATTATGTTCTCTGAAATTGCTTTCAATTTCTGCAAAATTAAGATTTCAATTTGAATTGGCTGATTACCAATATTTCTTTTTTTTTTGCCACAATGTTTCCTTCCTTTAGGGTTGATAATTAAAGCTCCTGATCATTTGTTAACTCTTTAGTAATCAACAAATTTTAGACCAGTCACAATTGAAAGCATTTGCAGACAACAAAATAAACATGACTCAAAAATTGAAATTGTTTTGGGATAGGTAGAAAACATTGTGGGAAAAACAGAAAATGCTGGTTACCAGCATTTTCTCTTTTTCCCACAATGTTTTCAAAAGCTTTCTTTTTCAGGGTCATTAAAAGACTGAATTGTGTTGTAAAGGTTTAAATGGGTTAAGTCCTAATAGCCTTACCTGAAGCTCTGTCACCGCACACCAGGCAGGGCTCAAATTTGACCTCAAACTGCTGTTTTGCTGAGACATTGAGTTTTTCTCTCTGGGCATTCAGCTGCTCTTCTCTGAGTCTCTCTAGTCTTTGGGCATGTTGCAAATCCTTGGGATTAGAGAAAAAAAACTCTTTGGCTCTCTATCCTTTAACCTGCTGGGCAAGACTCAACTCTTCAACATACAACAAAATTTAAGTCTTGTCCATAATGAAAGCATTTGCAAATGACAAATTGAATGTGGCTTATATCATGGAATATACGAGGGGTGTTCGAAAAGTTTCGGGACAATTGGCATCATTCTTTTATTTATTAAGATTTTTTAATGATTTTTTTCGGTATTAATAGCTACAACTGTATTCTATAAGTTAATTGAAAAAAAATAAACGAAGATATACGTCAAACGTGATGAATGGTCACTATAGCAACGTCAAGTGGGCCACCTTGACGTCACCGCACAAAATAACTTTTTTTTAATGGCAAGTATCGATCACAATAAGCACTCAGTATGTTTTTGAATTGTGTATGACAAAAGTATTCGCCCGCTGGGTGCCCCGTCTACTACCAGCCACCAAAAGCTACAGTGAGTCGCCGACAGTAAGGCTTTCCTGAAACAGTACAGAGAACGTGGTGACAGGTTCTTGGTATTCATTATTACGGCCGATGTAACTTGGATTGGTTTGTATGATCCAGAGACCAAGCAAGACAGCTCTGTGTGGAAAACCCCTAATTCACCCTCCCCTACAAAAGCAATGGTGAAACGTTTTATTTTATTGAAATGAACGGAGTTATTCTCTGCCACACACTGCCGATTGGGAAGACAGTCACAGCACAGTATTACTCGAAGGTACGGTCTTTTAATTTTTTAACTACATTGTACATAAAATGATCTTCTATTTTATATGATGACAGAATTGGTTAGTGAAACCAGTGATTGATAAACATAATTTCGTTGTTGCATGTACATAGATGCATAGGTTCAACCATAAGCTCATTTCAGGTGCACCGACATGAGTTGATCAGCGCTGTATAAGAGAAACGACCAAAAGAACCAGGCACATTCTACTTATATCACAACAACGCCACACCTTATACCTCATCAACTGCCAAGAAAGCACCTGCTGATAGACAGATTAACACTATTGCGCACCCACCATACTCCCCTGACTCGCACCGTGTGATTTTTGGTTATTCCCCACTATCAAGCGTTACTTACGCGGCCACTGCTTCGACGACGTCGATGGCCTTCCTATCGTGGTCAGGGAATGTATAAGGAACATTCCATCATCAGACTTCAAAAACTTTTAATTTGTGCATACATAGGCATCAGAGGCGCACTGAGCATATCGTGGAGTATTTTGAATAACCATGACTATTTCAGGCATTTGTAAAGACAAATTTTTTATTCGGTGCATCAAGGTGCCCCGCTCACATCGACTTGACGTTGCTATGGTGACAATACATCACGCGTTTCGTGTATCTGTGTTTATTTGTTTCAACCAACCTATAGAATATGGTTGTAGCTATCATTACTGAAAAACTCATTGAAAAATATCAAAATATAAAAGAATGGCGGCACTTGTCCCGAAACTTTTCGAACACCCCTCGTACCTTTGAAAGGACAGAAAATGTGGAAAAAGGAGAAATGTTGGTTACCGCTATTTTTTTCCTTTCCAAAAATGTTTTCATAAACCTTTACATAAAAATCCTGTAATTCAAGGACCCTACGGTAGAAGGCTCTTGAAAACATTGTGGGAAAAGGAAAATGCTGGTAACCTGCATTTTCTCCTTTTACCCACACTGTTTTCTACCCTTTTGCTTTCAGAACTCATCATATCAGATGCAAAGGTTTTCAATTTGGAAGAAAAGTTAAACATTCTGTTGTCTAGTAAACTGTTATCTTTTTATCAGATGCATAATTTCAGTCATCTCCAAAATACTGAATTTGTTTTGGGAAGGGTAGAATACATCATTGGGAAAGGACAATATGAAATTTGTTGGCTTGTTTAGAGTTATATCATCTTCCAGGAAAACCAGGTTTGTGACAAAAACCATAGTGGCAAAAGGAGAAATACCTCAAAATGAGCAAGGGATAACCATTTATCAGATTGCAAATATTAACAACAAATTTTGTCCAAATTAAAAGAACAGGTGAAACCCTTGCAATGTTTTCAAAAGCCTCTTTTGGTTTGAATATATGAACTATGCTCTGTGAAAAGAGGGTTAAATGTATATGCTAAAAGTATTGTCAAGGTCAGCCTGCGCAGTCTGTGCAGGTTGACCCAGGTCAACATTCTTTACCACATGGCTCAGCCAGCCGTCAGACAAAATAAATTTTATGCAACACGAATCATGTGATGACTTGTTTGGTATTCTGCATCAAAAAGAGACATTAGTCCTCCTCTTGCCAGAGCATTGCTCATATTTATTTTACATCCATTGTGAAACAAGTTTTTACAACATATATCAATCCTAGCCTTGAATGTGAGAGACCAACGCAATACCCCCACACCACTGTCTCCCACAAAGCCTCTTCTGAGGCTCTTCAGGCTCCTTTAACTCTTTACCAAACGACAAAATTTTAGACTGGTCCAAATTGAAAGCACTTGCCGACGACAAAATAAACTAAAAGGTAACTCAAAAATTGTTTCGAGCAGGGTAAAAAACATGGTGGGAAAAGGAGAAAATGCTGGTTACCAGGATTTTCTCCTTTTCTCACAATGTTTTCAAAAGGCTTCTATCTCAGGGTCGTAAAAACCAGGGATTGTTTGGTAAAGGGTTAACTCTACACCAAACAATTCTGAAAACAAAAGGCTTCTGAAAACAATGTTGGAAAAGAAGAAAATGCTGGTAACCAGCATATTCTTCTTTTCCCAAAATGTTTTCTAGCCTGTTAAAGACAAATCCTATCCTTTTAGCCACATTTAATTTGTTGTCAGCAAATGCTTTCACTTTGGACACATCTTGCCATTTTGTTGTTTGGTAATGGGTTAACTCTTTACCAAACGACAAAATTTTAGACTGGTCCACATTGAAAGCATTTGCAGACGACAAAATTAATGTGACTCAAAAATTGAAATTTGTTCTGGGAGGGTAGAAAACATTGTGGGAAAAGGAGAAAATGCTGGTTACCAGCATTTTCTCCTTTTCCCACAATGTTTTCAAAAGGCTTCTTTTTCAGGGTCGTGAAAACCAGGGATTGTTTGGGAAAGGGTTAATACAGGATTCTTTGGCATAGACTTAACCCCTTGCCACACAATGCCGATTTTTAACGAACCCTGGGAAAGAAGCCCCTTGAAAAAAATTGTGGGAAAAGGAAAAAAAATGCTAGTTACCAGCATTTTCACCTTTTCCTACAAAGTTTTCTACCCTATCAAAGGAAAATTGAACCATTAGAGCCAAATCGAAATTGTTGCTTGCAATAAATTATTGCTTTCAACTTGGATAAGGCTAAAATTTTGTAGTCTGGCAAAGGCTTATTCAAATGCTCCCTTTTGACCTCCTGATTCACCTGTAGAAATAAAACAACACAGAAACTGAAAGGCTACAATGTGTCGCCAACAGTTACTGACCTTCAACTTGCATACCTTCCACTCTCCAGAGTTTAGCGATGTCAAAGACCCAGTAGGTATCTGTAATACTTGTTGCCCGCTCAGCTCTGTCTTCAGCCTGTTCGCAAGTTCTGCTGAAACAACGAGGGGTGTTCCGCCATTGGTGGCTGTAGATGTTGTGGGCATCTGTAGAAGAGAGCAGTGTTACCATGATGGGTACTTAGGATACAATCCTAATCTCTTTACCAAATGACAAAATTTTGCACTTGACCAAATTGAATGAATGAATGAATGTTGTTTTATGGCGCATCGACAACTTCGGTCATTTAGCGCGCATATCTGTGTTAAAAGATAGGAAAGGTGGGATTTTAAACTGAAAAAGGTTTGAATACATTTATCATAGTAAAAGAGTTGAATTAAGAAGAATTATGTGTGATCTTAATATGTATAAAGGACATTACTGAGTGACAGGGCAATCCCTATCAACTCAAAAGGTTTGAATGACAGAGCTAAGTATGCGATTAAAAGGTTTGAACTAAATGTTGGATTGATAGTGAGAAGTTTTTAAATGAAGAAGAAATATGTATCATTTATAATGTGCATAAAATATGATATTGAGTGGCTGGGCATTCGCTGCCTACTCGATAGTTTTAGATTAGAGGGTAAGACTGAGAAAATTTCTTTTCCTTGGAAATGAGTGTTAAAACTCAAAAGTTTTAGATTAAAAAAGGTAAGACTATGAATCAGCTGACAAGATATCCAATATAAAGGCGTATAAAGAATGTAAAAAGATGGGTAAGAAACTCAAGAGTAAATATCACAGTTTATTGTAAATGCCAATCTCTTTTATGAAAGCGATAATAGATTCAACGCTGACAGAATCAAAAAGATTCTTTAAACTATTGACGTTGAAATATTTTGAACGAACTGGCTGAAAGTCAATGCAATCTAGTAGGATATGTTTTATAGAAAAGGATGCATTGCATGGAATACATTCAGGGGCATCGTCTCTGGTCAAGAGCCAGGAATGTGTGATGCGTGAATGGCCAATTCGAAGTCGTGCAATTATCACTTCTTCTCGACGAACAGACCTGTAAACGGGGTACCATTCACCAAGGGACGGTTTAACTGAATGCAGTTTATTGAAAACATCAGCATCCCACTGGGATTGCCAAGAAGATTGGATATGTGTTAAAACGGAGGATTTAAAATCAGTGTGTGGAACTTTAAAATCTGAAATGGGAAGGTTAAGTGCAGATTTGGCAGACCTATCGGCATTTTCATTGCCTTTGATGCCTACATGACTTGGAAGCCAGCAGAACACCAATCTATTCATAGAAGAAATTTGTGAGATCCTTTCGAGTAAACTACAGATTAAGGGATTCTCAAGGCATTGATGTGAAAGGGCTTGTAATGTTGACAAAGAATCCGAAAAGATAATGAAACGGTTGGAATTAGAACGTTCAGCTAGATTAAGGGCAAGATCAATTGCTTTAATTTCAGCAGAGAAGATAGAGGAGTTGTTTGGAAGGCGACACTTTAGGCTCCTTTTTCCATAAACAGCGGCAGCTGCTACAGAATTTCCTTCTTTGGATCCATCTGTATAGATTGGTTTGAAGGAAAAATAATGCTCCTTTATCTCGTTGTATCTAGCATGAAACACAGTTCTATCCGTGACAGACTTTTTGTCAGACGCAAGGTCAAATCTGAATTCTGCACTATTTAGTGTCCATGGAGGGATTTCAGAGATTTTATAGTCGGCAATAGACTCAGTGTCTATGCCAAGGTTATCTACAATGGGCTCCATGCGGATACCAAATGGAGGAATATCATTTGGTTTCCTTTCAAAAAGATGTTTATATTGAGGTTTAAAAACAATGTTATGAGTTGGATTAAAACGATTGGACTTCAGTTTTAAAAGATATTGAAGCGAGAGTTTTTCCCTCCTGTAAGAAAGAGAAGGTTCATTAGCCTCAACATAGAGACTATTGACGGGAGAAGTTCTGAAAGCTCCAAGTACAAGACGTAGACCTTCGTGGTGTATAGAATCGAGAATTTTCAGGTAAGATTTACGGGCAGATCCGTATACAATAGATCCATAGTCTAATTTGGAGCGAACTAAAGACCGATAAAGCCGCAAGAGGACTTTACGGTCTGCTCCCCATTCAGAATGGGCCACAACCTTAAGAAGATTAAGAGCCTTCTTGCACTTCTTTTTAAGTGCAGTGATGTGAGGAAGGAAGGAAAGCTTTCTGTCAAAGATGACTCCAAGAAATTTAAACTCAGAAACGACTTCAATTTTAGTTTTGTCCAAATACAGTTCAGGGTCTGGATGAACACCTCGTAGATTACAGAGGTGCATGCACTTAGTTTTGGACTTTGAGAATTTGAAGCCATTTTCATCAGACCACGTTTGGAGCTTGTTGAGACACTGTTGAAGTTGTCTCTCAATAATATTCATATTTCGAGATCTGAAGCATATAACGAAGTCATCAACATAAAGGGAACAGTCTACACCAGGACAGATAGCTTTAACTATACTGTTTATTTTCACACTGAAAAGTGTAACAGAGAGAATACATCCTTGGGGTACACCCATCTCCTGTTCACGGGCTCCCGAGACAGTATTACCAACTCGGACGTGGAAAAGACGTTCATCCAAGAAGGCTGAAATAAAAAGAGGAAGACGGCCTCGAAGACCAAAGTCATGCAAGTCTTTAAGAATTCCGTATTTCCAAGTCGTATCGTAAGCACTTTCAAGGTCGAAAAAGACAGATACTACATGCTGTCTATTAATAAAGGCTTCTCTGACAAAGGTTTCAAAGCGGACAAGATGATCTATGGTGCCACGTTGGCGTCGAAATCCACTCTGTACATCAACGATGAGCTTGTTTTTCTCTAAAAACCAAACAAGCCTGTCATTGACCATACGTTCTAAGGTCTTGCAGAGACAACTTGTAAGAGCTATTGGCCGATAGTTAGCCGGGTCACTAGTATCCTTGCCAGGTTTTGGGATAGGAATGACTAGTGCTTCCCGCCAGGATGAAGGAAAAACACCTGACTGCCAGATATCATTGAAAATATCAAGTAAAACTGAGAGAGAAGTAAAAGGTAAGTGTTTTAAAAACTGGTAATGAACTTTATCTGGGCCAGGAGAAGAATCGTGAGCTTTATTCAGAGCAGATCTTAATTCTTTAAAGGTGAAGAGTTTATTATAATGCTCTGAATTAGAAGAATTGAAATTAAGTTTTTTCTTTTCTTCTCTGGCTTTATTCCTCTGAAACTTTTCAGAATAGTTTGCAGAGGAAGACTTTTTGCAAAAGGTGTCGGCGAGAGCATCAGCTATATTTTGGGGTGATTCCAACGAAGTATTGTTAACTTTAAGGTGACTAAGAGGGGGCTGGCCTTTGCCATTGATCTTTCTGATCATGTCCCAGGTTTTTTTAGTAGTAGTTCTACTATTTAATTTAGAGACATATTGTCTCCAAGCCTTGCGCTTACTTTCTCTAATGGTTCGTCGAGCCTTTGCTCTGGAAATACGGAATAAGTTATGATTTTCTTTGGTAGGCCTGAGGTTAAACTTTCTAAGGGCTTGTTTTCTGTCTCTGACAGCCTGTTTACAATCATCATTGTACCAAGGCTTGTCAGGACGTTTTGGATTTGTCGAGGTCTGAGGGACGGACTGTTTAGCTGCATCAATTAATAGGGAAGTAAAAAGTTTTGCAGGATCATCGCAATCTCCAAATTTGTCATGTGTAATGGTCTGTTCACAGAGGGTTTCAAATTTATTCCAATTGGCTTTGGAAAGCTTCCATTTCTGCGGTCGTACATTGCTGGATGGTTGTGTAGATGAAAAGATAATGGGGAAGTGATCACTTCCACACAAATCCTCAGTCACTTTCCAGGTGAAATTGGGAAGTAAGACTGGGCTGCATAAGGTTAAATCAATGGAAGAGTAAGATCCAGTTGCTGGATGCAAGTAGGTTTTGGACTTGTTATCATTCATGAAAGACAAAGAGTTGTTCGAAATGAAGCTCTCCAACTGTAAACCTCTCTGGTTAGTGTCATCGCAACCCCACATAACATTGTGACCATTAAAGTCCCCAGCAAGAATATAGGGGGATGGCAATTGGGAAATGAGATCATTCAGATTGGTCTCATTGATAGGTGTGCTCGGGGGGAGATATAAAGAACACAGTGTAACAGCACTGTGTAAAGATAACCTGATGGCAACAGCTTGCAAGTTTGTATTAAGAGAGATAACTTTATGAGGAATGTTGTTGTTAACAATAATAGAAACACCACCTCTGGCTTTTTCGCCTTCGGTAAAGATTTTATTGTAAATGGAATGATATTTGATAGAGATATCATCCTCCCGTTTAAGGAAGGTTTCTTGCAGACAAACAGCAACTGGTTTGTGATCATTGATTAAAAGGAAAAGTTCATCAAAGTTTGACTTCAGACCTCGACAATTCCATTGGATAATGGTATCCATTGTGCATGAAGAAAGTATAAAAGCTAACGTAAAAAAAGAGGCCGTAAACCAATGCATTTTAAAATAGATTGATTAAGATTTCATTACACTTGTCTCGGGTATGGACGAGTGCCAAGTGTCAGTGTCCTTGTTCCAAGGATCCTTAGAAATCGACCAGATAGAGACTTCCGAATCTGAAGCCTCACCTTCCAGATTCTCAGCATCTGCATCCATGTCCTCTAGCTCCGAAAATCTATTGGAGGTAGGGACAGGATCATTTACTCTGATTGTGATTTCACAAGATTCATGGGTATCTCTGGGTTGTGGTTTCGATTTCGAAGAAGATCTTTTAGGAGATCGGGGTGCATGATTAGATTTGCTCTCTTTAGATGAGACGTTAGATTTAGTTGTAGACTGTGAAGATGGAGGTTGGGGTTTCTTTGGAGGCTGTTGTGAAGGGGGAGATGGCTTTGAAGCTTTTTTCGAAGAGATATTTTGTGAGGAGGTAGATGGTTTTGAAGTTTTTTGTGAAGAGATACTTTGAGAGTCTGTGGATTTTGAGGGTGTAGAAGTTTTGTTTGTTTCAGACGCAGGCTGAGTCTGAGTAGAAGGTGTTGGAATTTGGACATTGGGAATGAGAGCTTTCAGTTCATCAGTCATTTCAGGAAACTTTTGGAGAAGTTTTTTAGCCAACAGTTCGCAGGTTGGACAATGTCCATTTGCAGGCAAAGGAGAAGCAACATTTGCATATGGACATTCTTTGGAATAGGTAGGATGAGAAGACTTGCAATTGACACAGAGAAGGGGGTTATTGCAAGTCTTTTGGTCATGGTCTTCCCCTTCAAAAGTACATTTGGGACAAACAGGTGTGCTTCTGCAGTTACTTTCATGATGGCCGTACCGTTGGCATCTGTAACAGCGCAACGGATTAGGCACATAAACATCGACCTTGACCGATTGAAATCCAACTTTAACTGAAGTAGGGAGAGTTGGCGTAGAGAATGTTAAGATATAGGTATGTGTATCTCTACGAATGCCATTTCTGAGAACTGAAATTCTTTTCACATCAGACACAGCCTGGCTTTTGAGGTTTGTTTTGATTTCCTCCAAAGAGTCACAGAAGCTTAATTCTTTGCATCTAATGACCCCCTTGGAGGTATTAAGGGTCTTGTGAGGAAAGATTTTGACATCAAGATTGAAAAGTTTCTTGTGTCCAAGCAGGTTTCTAACTTGTTGTTGCGAGAAGCACTCAACAAGCAAGGTTTCATTTTTAAGTTTTTTAACAGATTTTGGTGTGCCTAAGATTGATGAGATAGATTTTTCAATGATAAAAGGTGAGAGTTTTGTTACTGGTTTAGAAGAGTCAACTGATTCAATAACTAAAAAGCGAGCAAAAGTTGTTGAAGGTCTTGAGTATTCTGATTCAGAATCTGAGTCAGAGAGTACACGCTTGGCCTTTTTTTGAGAAGCCATAGTTGTTGTTGAATATTCATCACCGATGCTCCCCACCCGCCTCGGAGCCCAACAAGGGGACATGATCCGGGGAAACCTAACTCAGATCATGACAAGGATACATCGGTGATATACTCGAAGTGAAAGGGCTAGACCGGACAAATGTAGGCCCGCAGAATGTCATACCAAGCATAGACTGTCTTTGGGCATTTACAAGTGTCAATCAAACACCAGACTTTCACCCGATTAGCCCATGAGCCACCGCCTTCTAGGGTATTGACATACAGCAACTGATGACAGAGAAATAATGTATCTGTGTATGTATGTGTAAAAGAAAACAGTCAGAGAAACACCTTAGGGCTCGGCATGACCAGCCGATTGATCAGGACGGGCCTTCCTGACCCCTCGTTTAGTTCAGTTCAAGGCCAAAGTGGTGTGTTGCAAAAACAGAGCTACCAAAGGGCCATACTCTGAATCCACTCAACCACCAGGATCCCGTCATCGAACGACACGAGTTGCAGCCCACGGCAAACAGGCAGGCACAGTGGGGGGGTCTTACCCCTGCTGTAGTGCGACAGCTGAGCTATTTCTATCCCCCCGCCCAGCTGGGGGTCACCAAATTGAAAGCATTTGCAGACAACAAATAAAATAATGCTGAAATGATGATTTTTATCTTTGATATGGAAGAAAGCATTGCGGGAAAAGGAGAAAATGCTGGTTACCAGCATTTCCTCCTTTTTCCAACAATGTTTTCAAAAGGCTTCTCTGTCAGGGTCTTTAAAACTCTGAATTGTGTGGTAAAGGGTAAACCAATCCAACAAAATTTTAGACCCACAAGAGTCACAAGTGATGAAATTTGTCTTTCTTAGTTAAACAAGAGGGCCATGATGGCCCTGTATCGCTCCACTGGCTATTAAGTAAAAACACTACAAGCCAAACATTACAATATTCAGCACATTGATTTCAAACACGAGGACATGCAAACATTTTTCTATCTAATCCTACGAGAAAGTTGTGATCCATGGGCAAAGCCAATTTTGATCGCAAAGCTATAATTATTTGAATCCTGGTGGAGGTCCACAATATAAAGCTCCATACCAAATAATTCAGTTCTTGAATGTTATAAACAAGAAGATTTTCAAATTTTTCTCAATGAAAAGCCCTGTAAAACATGAAACCCATGAGACAGGGCTAAATCTAATAGCCTTAGTCTTTATAATGGTTAGTAACATGATGACTTAAGATAGTTTTCATTACAAAAGCCCATGTAAAACTGGTGACCTTGTGTTCCGTGGTGTGGGGACAAACTTGGGTCAAGGACTATAATTTGGGCCCTCCTTGTAGAGGCCCACTAGATAAAGCTACATGCAAAATTTGGTAGACCCCATGGCTATTATTTGAAGGAACTTGGTAGAGGCCCACTAGATACAGCTACATGCCAAATTTGGTAGCCCTAGGCCTTACAGTTTCAGAGAAGAAGATTTTTGAAAATTTTCTATATTTTTCAGTTTTGTTGCCATGGCAACCAGAGTTTTTGAAGGAATAAAATTCTGTCATGGGATTCTGAAGAAGACCATGGCAGGATCATTTCTTTGAAGTTTCATCAAAATTGGATAAGTAGTTTCAGAGATGTTTGAAATAAAAGTTAATGCACGCACGGACAGATGGACGGACGGACCTTCAGTGCCAGTAAAAAACAAGTATATACATCAATCTCAGTTTGAAATATATCTTTTTAACCTATTACCAGACAATCCCTACTTTTGATGACCCTGAGAAAGAAGGCTTTAGAAAAGCATTTTCTCCTTTTCTTACAATGTTTTCTACTGTTCACAAAACAAATTTCAAATTTTCAATCACTTTTATTTTGTCGTCTGCAAGTGCTTTCGATTTAGACAATATGAAACTAGAATGTGTGGTTATAAACAAAAAGATTTTTTAATCTTGCCCAATAAAAAGTCATGTAAAACAAGTTTGCTGAATAAAAGGCCCTGTAAAATATGTGATCCATGACACAGGTTTATCAAGTTTTCACTATAAAAGCCAATGTAAAACTTGTGACCCCTGGTGTGAAGTCAAACTTGACCCCCAAAGTTAAAATTTGGGCCCTCTTGGTAGAGGCCCATTATATAAAGTTACATGCAAAATTTGGTAGCCCTAGGCCTAAATATGGCTATGTACAAGTAGATTATTAAAGTTTCCTTATATAAGACCATGTAGAACTTGTGACCCCCTGGGGTGGGGCTACATTTGACCCCCTGACCTATTTGGGCACCCTTGATAGAGACCCCCTAGATAAAGCTAAATGCAAAATTTGATAGCCCTAGCCCTTATAGCTAGATGCGAAAGATTTTCGTATATAAGCCGGCCCATGTAAAACATGTTACCCCCCGGAGCGAAGTCAAATTTGACCCTCGGCTATAATTTGGACACCCTTGGTACAGGTCCACTAGATAAAGCTACATGCCAAATTTGGTCGCCCTAGGCCCCATGGCTAAGTCAAAGAAGAATTTTAAAGTTCTCCCTATATAAGCCCATGTAAAACTTGTTATATAAGCCCATGTAAAACTTGTTACCCCCGGGCAGGGCCTAATTTGACCCCAGGGCTATAATTTGAACAATCTTGGCAGAGGTCCACTAGATAAAGCTACATGCCAAATTTGGTAGCTCTAGAAGAGGAATTTTAAAGTTCTCCCTAAATAAGCCCATGTATAACTTGTAACCCCCGGGGCAGGGCCAATTTTGACCCCAGGGCTATAAATTGAAGGAACTTGGTAGTGGTCCACTAGATAAAGCTACATGCCAAATTTGGTAGCCCTTGGCCTTACGGTTTCAGACAAGAACATTTTCAAAGATTTTCAAAATTTTTCAGTTTTGTTGCCATGGCAACCAGAGTTTTTGAAGGAATTAAATTCTTTCAAGAAATTCTGAAGAGGACCATGGCAGGATCATTTCTGTGAAGTTTCATCAAAATTGGATGGGTAGTTTCAGAGAAGAAGACGTTTTAAAAAAAAGTTAACGCACGGACGGACGGACGGACGGACGGACGGACGCACGACGGACAACAGGCCATGACATAAGCCCGCTGGCCTTCGGCCAGTGGAGCTAAAAACAGCCATTTCTCCTTTTCCCTTAATGATTTCCCTTCTTCCCCATGGTCGTGAAACAAGAGACAATTTTATAAAGGGTGTAAGCTGTGATAAAGGGTTTAAGCCTTAATTCTTTACCAAATAATCCCATGATTTAACGACACTGAGTGAGGAGGCTTTAAAAAAACATTGAAGAAAGAGAAGAAAATGCTGGCAACCAGCATTTTCTCCTTTTCCCACCATGTTTTCTGTCCTATCAAAGCTCTTATACTAACTTTTAAATTTACCAATTTTGAAAATGTCATCTGCAGATGCTCTCAATTTGAAGGCAGGTGAAAAGGATTAAATAAATGTAAAAGGGACGGATCAAGACAAGTTAAATGATAAATGATTTGATATTGTCAAAGTATAATACAAAATACCAAACAGTGTTAAAAAAAAATATTGTTGGTTGTATGAGTAGTGTAACTCAAAATCAGACTACACTTCAACTGTAAACTCATCTTGGTTCTAAACTGCCTGATACATGAACTTGTCAGACAATCTGAGCACAGACAGCCTCAGCCCATTCACTTATTTCCTGCTGTAACAAACTAGGGACAGACAATTTGAAAGATGGACATTCAACATGAATGACAAAAATTATTACATAATACATACTAAAACATTGTTGTAAAAGAAGAAAATGTAATTTCCCTTGGATAATGTTAATCATAAAGTAGTATGTTACTTATTTGACATATCATCAAGACAAACATTCTGACCAAGTTTCAAGAGTATCAGGCTGAATATGTGGCCTCTTGAGTGCACACAAGCATTTTCTAAGATTTAGCCCTGTGACCTGCTTCATGACACGACATGACGCAATTTCATACTTGTCCAAGATATTATCAAGACAAACATTCTGACCAAGTTTTATGATTATCAGGCTGAAAATGTGACCTCTAGAGTGCACACAAGGTAAATGATGACGCCTGGACTACGCATGGCGCGGGACGCACAACTGACACTGCACGATCATAAAAGCTCACCTTGAGCACTTCTTCCTCATGTAATTTAATTCCAACCAAAATAGTTTTTTTTTCCCTCAAATCTCAAAGGAGGCTGATATCTGACTGGTTAAATGAAAATGTTTGCCAACTATGGTATAGCAAATCAGAAGTTGTTTTACTTTCTAGATAAAGAATGGTTGGTAAATGCAGGTTCCAAACTCACTATTATACTAACTTGCATTCACAGTCTAATTCTAGATCTAGAAAAAAACCCAATTTCTGACAGGCAAAATCATTTGGTTTAGCCATCAGACATTATGTTACTTTCTAAATATAGAATCAAACATGGAATGCAGTTTAGATTTGAGAGGGTGCTTGGCCAAGGCTACTGAGATCAATCAAATACTTACAGCTGCTATAGACACAGGTAATGTAAAGTTGGTGGCAGGTATGGTAATAGCCTGTATATTGGGTGTAAGTCCTATGGCGGTTCCACTCGTCGATCCACTGGGTACTTGAATACTTGGAACTGACGAAGTCAAACAATACTTTCTATCATCTTTCAGGTCTACTGTCCCTAACTCTCATATTAAAAGACGGAAGCTGGTGAGAATAGCCTTTACGAAAACGTCTTTGTTTACTGACGAGTTAAGGGCCGCAGACCTTAAATCATTTCATTAGGTTTAATTCTAGCTTATTTTAGAGGAACAATATAATTGATCCCCCGAGAACAAAACTGGATAAGAGCATCTAATGGTTTTGAAATTGGAAGTGGCATACCATTTAATGCTGGGGCCCGTGCTCACCTGCTTGGCTACAGTAGCTTTATATGAGGCATGTTTGAGTCGAATCAACAGCGAACTTGCAAATATTTGAATGTCAGAGTTTGAAGTAAATATCTCAGTAATGACAGAGATATTGGAAAAGATTGGTTTTCACTGAAAATATATCGAGAGTTACCTATTAACTCTTTACCACACAATCCTGAGTTTTAACTACCCCGAGGTTGAACAGGCCTCATGAAAACATTGTTGAAAAAGGAGAAAATGCTGGTAACCAGCATTTTCTCCTTTTTCCACAATGTTTTCTATTCTTAAAAAGACATATCTTGCCATTTGAGCAATATTTAATTCGTCGTCTGCGACTGCTTTGAATTTGGATCAGTCTAAAATTTTGTCATTTGGTCAAGAGTTAATAGCTAACAACTCCCAAGTTTAAACATAACAATCTTTAGTAATGGAGTACACATCCTTTGTAATGATACACATATCTGGAAGGCCAATTTTTGCAAAGCAAAGGTGACACAAGGACTATGACAATGCCAAAAAGTTTTATTGAAATTCAGACAAACAATACTTTAACTGAGAAAGATGTTCCAATCCTCTAAGCATTTTATGTACAATACAGTCTTCATTAAGGAAGGTACCAGTAGTTCTTCAATACTTAAACCTTTATCACACAGTCCAAACTTTTAAGGATCCAGAAGGAGGAGGGCTTAGAAAACATTGTGGTAAAAAGGAGAAATTGCTGGTAACCTGCATTTTTTCCTTTGTCCATATGTTTTCTACCTTATCAAAGAAAGAAAGCAACAATTTCATGACATTTAATTTGTCTGCAAATGCTTTCAAATAAGCCTAGTCCAAAACTTTGTTGTAAGGTACAGAGTTAACCCCTTACCACACAATCTTGTCTGTTAATGACTCTGAGGAAGATGGCTTTTAACCAGCATTTTACCACATGATCATGTCTTTTAACTCTTTACCAATCAAAAAAGTTTTGGACTGGTCTAAATTGAAAACTTCTGCAGACGACAAAATTAAAGTGACTTAAAAATTGAAAGTTCTAGTTGAAACAGTAGAAAACATTGTGGGAAAAGGAGAAAATGCTGGTTACCAGCATTTTCTCCTTTTTTTCACAATGTTTTCAAAAGGTTTCTTTCTCAGGGCCGTAATAAACACGGTTTTGTTTGGTAAAAGGTTAATGACACTGAGGAAGAAGGCTTTTGAAAATATGGGAAAGGAGAGAATGCTGGTAATCTGTAAATTCTTCTTTTCCTACAACCTTTTCTACACTATCAGAGATCTACAGCTCATAAGTACCAATTTCTTATTTGTCATCTGCAGTTATTTTCAGTTTGAATAGCCAACAATTTATTGTTTGGAAAAGGGTTAACTCTTGACTCTTTACCAAATGACAAAATCTGACGAAAAATCAAATGTGCCTTAAATTGGAGGGAGTTGTCAAAGATAAGACTGAAAACAATTTGGAAAAAGGAGAAAATGCGGGTTACCCGCATTTTCTCCTTTTCCCACAATGTTTTCAACAAGCTTCTTACTCAGAGTTGTTTAAAACTCGGAATTGTGGGATAAAGGGTTAAACAAACGTTTAAAAAAGGAGACCGTTCCAAATTAAAAGCATTTGCAGATGCCAATTTAAATGTGACTCAAAACATGGAGCTTGTCTTTGTTAGGGTAGAAAACATGGTGGGAAAAGGAACTCATCATTGGAGTTTGAAGCAGTTTCTCTTAAATTGTCACATAAATTTTTCAAGGTAGCTGGCTGCAAAACGAAAAACTTTCTCTGTAAGACATTGAAAAGTTACTAACCTGAAGGAGCCAGTATCTGCACTAAATTTTCAGGTATTGTAGACCCGTCCATCACAATCACAGGTCTGGCCCCTGTTGGGCCCACAGGGGTGGAGCTTTGGCTTGTTGTTGCCCCTTCTTCGACAGAACTCATCAAACATTAAGTCCAAGTTTCCTGCAAAAATCAAAAAAACATTACAGACTCAGTTCCACACATGTGCATGTCTGGTAGCTCAGTTGGTAATGCAATGGAGTTAAAGCCAGGCTGTTGCTAGTTGAATCCCCAGCCTGACCAATTTTTTTCTGGGGTTTGATGATAGTCACCTAAACAGGATTCAATCATTTCTCACTACTGATAGTTGCTTCAACAATGGTTATATGGGATAGCAGCCAGTGGCTTGGGAAGAAAATTTTACAAGGTGCAGGTTAAAAGAATCTCCATGAAAGCATGGATAGGTGCACTCACTGCTGCAACATAACTGAAATGATGTTGAAATTGGCATTAAAAACCATACAATCACTCAATCAATCCAAGTTAATAATTATTATGTGCAAGCCAATGTCCTGTCCCCATATTAGAAAAGAGTGGTACTTCGGGAAACTTTATCAATCATAATGATTATGATTATAATGGGATATCAATGTCATGAAGCGAGCCCTCAGTCAGATGGTCATTGGTGTTCAGTATGTAGTTGCATCTGACTCTTAATCAGACAACAAAATTTCAAGGAAGAAATTCAAAGGGTAAAAAACATTGTGGGACTGGGAGAAAATGCTGGTCAGCAGGCTGCATTTTCTTCTTTTCCCAAAATGTTCTCAAAAGCACTCTTCCTAAAGAAGAATTAAAATTAACTGATATTTGAAGTAATTCTTTCAATGATCTTTACACAAAATTTATTGACAATTCTAACTAGAGCTATCACTAAACGTGATCATACCCCCCACCAGCTCTTGTCACAAAACAGCTCTTTGTC
Organism: Hippopus hippopus; assembly: GCA_946811185.2. Taxonomy (NCBI): domain Eukaryota; kingdom Metazoa; phylum Mollusca; class Bivalvia; order Cardiida; family Cardiidae; genus Hippopus; species Hippopus hippopus. Next base: position 20,058,827 of record OX328102.1, on the reverse strand, counting down.
ACAGAATGCAAAATGGTTTAGTACAAAAGTAAGAACTGCACAAAAAAAAACTACTAGGAATAGAGTTATGGTTCTAGAACACTGCACTTCTCATTAATGTGGTCTAACTACTAGGAATAGAGTTATGGTTCTAGAACACTGCACTTCTCATTAATGTGGTCTATCTGTATATGAAGTTTGAAGTCACTAGCTTTAAAACTTTGGAAGTTATGCCCCAGACAAAAATCCAAAGTTAAAATTAACAAAGGGCATTAACTCTGAAAATAGTGGGAAAGGAGTTATGGTTCTTGCACAGTGCAATTTGCTTTAATGTGATCTAATTGAATATGAAGTTTGAAATTACTAGCTTTTGTACTTTGCAAGTTATGCCCCAGATAAAAATCCAAAGTTAAAATTAATAAAGGGCAATAACTCTAAACAAAGTGGGAATAGAGTTATGGTTTTTTGTACACTGCACTTCTTGTTAATGTGGTCTATCTGTATATGAAGTTTGAAGTTACTAGCTTTTATACTTGGGAAGTTATGCCCCAGACAAAAATCCAAAGTTAAAATTTACAAAGGGCAATAACTCTAAAAATAGTGGGAATAGAGTTATGGTTCTTGTACAGTCTACTTGGCTGTATGGTGATCTAATTGTATATGAAGTTTGAAGTTACTAGCTTTTTTACTTTGCAAGTTATGCCCCAGATAAAAATCCAAAGTTAAAATTTACCAAGGGCAATAACTCTAAAAATAATGAGAACAGAGTTATGGTTCTTGTACACTGCACTTCTCGTTAATGTGGCCTATCTGTATATGAAGTTTGAAGTTACAAGCTTTTTTACTTGAAAGTTATGCCCCAGACAAAACTGCAAAGTTAAAATTTACAAAGGGCAATAATCCCAAAAATAGAGGGAATAGAGTTATGGTTCTTTTACACTACACTTTTCCTTAATGTGATCTACATGTATCTGTGTGTGAAGTTTGAAATTACTTGCTTCTATACATTCAAAGTTAAGCCCCGGACAAAAATCGAAATTTAAAAATTTACAAGGGGCAATCACTCTGAATATACTGAAGACAGAGTTATGGTTCCTGTACAGTGCACTTCTCCTTAATGTGACCTATCTGTATATGGAGTCTGAAGTCACTAGCTTTTATAATTTGGAAGTTATGCCCCGGACAAGCTGGACAGACGGACAAGGTGACACTAGTATACCCCCCCCCAAACTTTGTTTGTGGGGGGGAGGGGGGTGGGGGTATAATGAATTCTATCATCAAATATTATTTTAACAAGAGGGCCATGATGGCCCTGTATCGCTCCACTGGCTAGAAATTAAAAACCCTACATGCCAAACATTATAATACTTAACCAATTGGTTTGTAATTTGAAGACATACACATGGCTAAATTTGGTAGCCCTAGGTCTTGTGGTAAGTAACAAGAAGATTTCTAAACATTTCACTATATAAGCCCATGTAAGACATGTGACCCTTGGGGCAGGGCCAATTTTGACCCCAGGGATATAATTTGGGCTCCCTTGGTAGAGGCCCACTATATAAAGCTACATGAAAAATTTGGGTAGCCCTGGGACAAATTGCTAGGTACAAGAAGATTCTTAAAGTTTTCCCTATGTAAGCCCATGTAAAACCTGTGACCCCCGGGTGGGTCCAACTTTGACCCCAGGGCTATAATTTGGGCCCCCCTTGGTAGAGGCCAACTGGATAAAGCTAAATGAAAAAAATTTGGTGGCCCTAGGCCTTATGGCTAAATATAAGAAGACTTTTTAAGTTTTCCCTATGTAAGCCCAAGTAAAACTTGTGACCCCCAGGGCAGGGCCAATTTTGACCCCAGGGCTATAATTTGAAGAAACTTGGTAGAGGTCTATTAGATAAAGCTACATGCCAAATTTGGTAGCCCTAGGCCTTATGGCTAGGTACAGGAAGATTTTTAAAGTTGACACTATATAAGCCTATGTAAGACTTGTGACCCCCGGGGCGGGGCCAATTTTGACCCCAGGGCTATAATTTGAAGAAATTTGGTAGCGGTCTATTAGATAAAGCTTCATGCCAAATTTGGTAGCTCTGGGCCCTATGGTTTCTGACAAGAAGATTTTCAACATTTTTCAGTTTTGTTGCCATGGCAACCAGAGTTTTTGAACGAATCAAATTCTTTCAAGAGCTCTAAAGAGGACCATGGCAAAATCATTTCTGTGAAGTTTCATCAAAATTGGATGGGTAGTCTCAGAGAGGAAGATGTTTGAAATAAAAGTTAACGCAAACACGCACAGACAGACGCACGGCGGACACCAGGCCATGACATAAGCCCCATGGCCTTTGGCCAGTGGAGCTAAAAACCATTACAGATTTCATTTTAACTAAATGGTTGTATATATTAACTCTTTACCACACAATCCCCACTTTTAACAACCCCTCAAACAATTCTTGATTGATTGATTGATTATACCGTGTTTAACGCCGTTTTCATTGTTTCAGTCATATCGCGGTGGCCAGTGCACCTATCCATGCTCTCTTTCAGTCTCTTTTACCAGTACTGCACACAATATTTTTTCCAAGCCACTGGCTGCTTTCCCACATAACCATTGTTGAAACAATGGTCAGCGGTGGGAGAGGAATGAATCCTGTCGCAATGACTATCATCAATCCTTGGAAAGAAATTGGCCGAGCCAGGGATTGAACCCACGAACCCCTATTCTCAAGTCCTGTACGCTACCGACTGAGCTACCGGGGCTCGGCCCCCTCAAAGAACAGGACTTTTGAAAACATTGTGGGAAAAGAAGAAATTGCTGGTAACCAGCATTTTCTCCTTTTCCCACAAAGTTTTCTTCTCTTTCATAGACAAATTTCATAATATGTGCACAATCTATTTGTTGTCTGCAAATGCTTTTAATTTGAACCAGTCTAAAATTTTGTCATTTGGCTAACATTAAATGAACTCTTTCGAAACCCAACCTCAACTTTTTCAATGGCTACAGATACAATTCAGCTGCAAGATAAAGAGACAGCTTGGTCTTAATCTGAAAAGTAGTGGACAGTGTAGATCAAAGATCAAACTGCAAATTCTGTGCAATCTGATCTTGACCTAAACTTTCCACAAAAGCTTTGTGTGCTGTCTATGGAAGGAAAAGATTTAACTCATTAAGCACCATTCACAACTATAGTTGCCATTTGCAGGAACTGTAAATCATGACTGTTTGATCTACGCCGTCTGCCTTGCTTCGGGGATTCAGCAACCTTAACTCTTTACACCAATCCTGAGTTTTAATGACCTTGAGAAAGAAAGCTTTTGAAAACATTGTGGGAAAAGGAGAAAATATTAATAACCAGCATTTTCTCCTTTTCCCACAACGTTTTCTACCCTACCCAAAACAGATTTCAGTTTTTTAGTCTCATTTATTTTTCTGGCTGCAAATGCTTTGAATTTGGACAAGTCTTTAATTTTGTCATATGGTAAAGAGTTAAAATTGCAATTACATAATTATGTCTCATTTCTCGATTAAAAACATCTATAGACTGAAAATCATTTGGCACTGTAAGGGTTAAAACAAGAGGGCCATGATGGCCCTGTATCACTCCACTGGCTAATAAGTAATAACTCTACAAGCCAAACATTACAATACTTGGCCAATTTGTTTCAAACTTGAAGACATACAAAATTTTTTCTACGAGAAAGTTATGACCCCCAGGCAAAGCCATTTTTGACCACAAAGCTATAATTACTTGAATCCTGGTGGGGGTCCACAAGATAAAGCCCCATACCAAATAATACAGGTCTAGAATGTGTGGTTATAAACAAGAAGATTTGCAAAGTTTCCTCAATAAAAGGCCCTGTAAAACATGAGACCCATGAGACAGGGCTAAATTTAGTAGCCCTAGGTCTTATTATGGTTAGTAACAAGAGGATTTATCAAGTTTTCGCCACAAAAGCCCATGTAAAACTCGTGACCCCTGGTGTGGGGACAAACTTGACCCCAAGACTATCATTTGGGCCCTCTTGGTAGAGGCCCACTAGATACATGCAAAATTTGGTAGTCCTAAGCCTTATGGCTAGGTACAAGTAGATTTTTAAAGTTTTCCTAATATAAGCCCATGTAAAACTTGTGACCCCTAGGACGGGGCCAAATTTGACCCCAGGGCTATAATTTGGGCACCCTTGGTAGAGACCCACTAGATAAAGCTACATACCAAATTTGGTAGCCCTAGGCCCTATGGCTAGGTACCAGAAGGATTTTAAAGTTTTCCCTATATAAGCCCATATAAAACTTGTGACCCCCGGGGCGGGGCCAATTTTGACCCCAGGGCTATTATTTGAAGGAACTTGGTAGAGGTCCACTAGATAAAGCTACATGCCAAATTTGGTGGCTCTAGGCCTTATGGTTTCAGACAAGAAGATTTTCAAAGATTTTCAATATTTTTCAGTTTTGTTGCCATGGCAACCAGAGTTTTTGAAGGAATCAAATTTTTTCAGGAAATTCTGAAGAGGACCATGGCAGGATCATTTATGTGAAGTTTCATCAAAATTGAATGGCTAGTTTCAGAGAACAAGATGTTTGAAATAAAAGTTAACGGAAGCACGGACGCACGACGGACACCGGGCCATGACATAAGCCTGCTGGCCTTCGGCCAGTGGAGCTAAAAAACCTTTACAGGAAAAAATTGAGTTGCTACCCCATGCCCTGCAAGACCCAGGTCAATATTCTGTTTAGTCTAAACCATCCTCTTTCTTACCTGTTCTGGTCAGTTTTGACCTATGTTGAACCTTTGACCAGTACATGAAATATCTGACCAATTAATAAATCCAAAACTTGCCAATAGTTCAGAAGTGAATGAGTGATGACCTTTGTCCAGACCCAACCTTACTCTCAGAATGCTGATAACCAACCGAATTAGTGGCTTTTCTGCAGCATAAAGAGTAGACTTCACAAAACTGTATCTGATCTTAGTCTACCTATGTAGTAATACAACTTCTTTGACCTATGATGTAGAAAGCTTGAGACACATTTAGCGAAACTACATCAACTGATTCTAATCAACAAGTGTACAAATAGAACTTGGTTACCCCCTGAGGCTGTAAGCTTTGGAAAACATAGTGGAAAAAGAAGCTATAGCTAAAACAAAAGGTTTCTCCTAATCCACAATGTTTTCTGTATAATTGAAAGGATTTTTTTCCCCCCTTTCTTCCCACAAAAGTAAAGCAGCGATTACTGTCCATGATTTACAATGATAATTTATGGTTTAATATATTTGGATAACCAGGAAACCAGTCACCTTCCCTGTCTCAAATTGAAAAAAAAAAAGAGGAAAGTTGTTTATGATTTGGCTGTTATACAGTTCTTACCGTATTATTTCCGAAAAGAAGCAAAGAAAAAAAGAAAGAACAAATTTAGGAGTTTGTTTGAACTCCTGGAAATCTGTCCTACACATTAGAATTTGCTTCCATCATCACTAGATCCTTTTCTTTTAAAACACTATTACTTTAACCATCCTGAGGAGGAAAGCCTTTGAAAAGATTATGGGAACAGATTATGGCAAAAGTAGAAAATGCTGATAACCAGCATTTTCTCCTTTTTCTGCAATCTTTTCTACCCTTCCAAAGACAGATTCTGTTGTTTCAGTTTTATTTAATTCATTGTCTGCAGATATTTCCAATATTTAGACAAGTCTAAAATTCTGACATTTGGTGAAGAGCTATATATTCTAAATAGCTGATCTTCATTACAGAAATAGGCCACCTCAGATTATCCTCAGAACAACCACCTCATTTCCGAACACTGTTTTTCATCCTTTCAAAAACAAATTCCAGTCATTTGGTACTTTAATAATATACTGTCTGTTTATGCTTTTAATATCCACAGGAGAGTCAAAACCTTGCCATCTCAAAGGAGTTAACTGCAGGTTGTCACAGTTCAGGCATTATCTCAATACTGGTAACAAACCTAAATCTGAATTCATTTTAAGTGTCAAAACCTTGGTTAGTTTCCTTCACAATTTCAAGGCAGTGCTTAACATTTTACCTAACAACAAAATGTAACACTTGTCCATATTCAAGGAATTTCTTCTCAGGGTCATTAAAACTTAGGATTCTGTAGTAGGGGATTAAGCGGAATAATTGATTTTAATTACATGAGCTCTTCTCCATTGACATTGCTAACGCTATTATTGGCAGCATTTTCTTCATTCCCCACAATGCTTTCTATACTTTCAAAAACAAATCCCATGATTTGACACTAATCTGATTCTTTGTCTGCAAATCCTTTCAATTTGGCCTAGTCAAATCTTTGACCTCAGTCGAAAGACATGTAAAATGATGATAGTATTTAGGCCTAACAAAAAAAAATATCTGTGTTTAAGGTTTCGGTCCAAGATGATGTAGGTAGGGTACGTAGGGATTTTTTTCCAAGAAACTTTTCATATGGCCCAAATACCGAAATCACGCCAGACAAATTTTCTTTTTCAATTGTAGCTGAAAAAGTTCAGAGTCGGCAACATTTTCTAGGTAGGGTTGGGGAACCCTAAACACAGATAAATTTTTGATAGGTCTTATGGGTAACTACCATTTTCCTCCTTTCCCACAATGTTTTCTGCCTTATCAAAGACAAATCTTTTCCATTTGCGATACACTTTATTTGTCGTCTGCAAATGCTTTCAAGTAGGACAAGTGTATGAACTCAATGTTTGGTCGTTTAATATTGTAATTTCAAAGATCCAAGATCAAACAGCTTCAGAATAATGATTTTCTTTTCTTTCATTTTTTTACTGTTCTTTAATAACTTCTTGTCTATGTTACACATACAAAATTTTATCCATCTAAAGTTAGCCTTCATCATTCATTAGTTCATTTGAAAGAGCTGAAATAATTACATGTACTCACGAAATTTGCATTTTCCATATTTACATGTTTAGTGAAACAACTCCATGTACTTGTGCACAGTAATCAAGTAATTCAAATGCAACCTTTTCCCTCAATTAACATAAAATTGGTGAAGCAATTCCAAAGATTTAATGTTGTGAAATATTCCTTTTACTGATTCTATGACAATATATTGTACTACATGGACTGCATGTATTCAAGTAACACCGAAGTTGAAATATGTTCTGTTTTATTTTCTCCTTGCAGTTGTGCACCCTATTTTCAATTAAAACATACTACAGTGAAAAAAATCTGAAAAGACTTTTCACCATTTACCAAACAAGCCCCTATAGAAGAATGCTTTCAAAAAATTCAAAATTCATTGTGACTTAACCCTTTACCACACAATGATGACTTTTGACACCCTTGATAGAGAAGGCTTTTGAAAACATTGTGGGAAAAGGAGAAAATGCTGGTAACCAGCATTTTCTCCTTTTCCCACAATGTTTTCTACCCTATCAAAGAAAAATCATTTCATATGATCCACAATGAAACTGTCCTCTGCAAATGCTTTCAATTCGGACAGGTCTAAAATTGGTCTTGTGGTAAAGGGTTAAGCAAACCAGCATTTTCTCCTTTCCCACAATGTTTTCTACGCTTTCAAAGAAAATTTTCATCATTTTAGCCACATTTCATTTTGGCATCTGCAAATGCTTTGATTATGGACAGGTACAAACTTTTGTTGTCTGGTAAAGAGTTAACTGTTTACAACATGACAAAAATTTTGACTGGTCCAAACTGAGAGCATTTGCAGATGACAAATGTTGCTCAAATAAAAGAATATGTACCTGAAAGGATAGAAAACGTGAGAAAAACAGAAAATGCTGGTTACCAGCATTTTCTCCTTTTCCCACTTTGTTTTCAAAAGGCTTCTTCCCCATGGTCATTAAAAGTTGAGATTGTTTGGTAAAGAGTTATAGACAAAAAATTATAATAATCCTTCCCTGTCACTGACACTAACAATAATATTATAACATTGCACACGCACAAGGAAAGTTCAAAGGTGATCACAATAGACTACATGTACTTACTTTTCCTTTACTGTTCTGATCATAACTCTCTGATAAATTTCCAATTATTGTTCTACAATATCGGGCTGACTCAAACTGTTGAATTCCTCTGTTTTTCAACCTTTTCTCTAATTAAAATATTAAAAAAATTCCCAATCATGAAATATGTGACTATCCCTTCCTGTAACTCACATTAATATCATAACATTGCACAAGCGTAACAAAGTTCAAAGTTGATCACAATTATTGTCTGTTTAATTTTCCCTTCTGCAACCTTTCTCTCCAATTCACAAAAATAATCAAATAGTCTGAAAGACTTAATGACATAATTTCTTATCATCCCTTACTGGAACTGACACTAATCATGATATTTTAACAATGTAGTAGCATACCAAAAGTTCAAAGTTGATTTTAACTCCATTTATTATTCCAATTATTGTTCCACACTTTCAGACTGACCAGCACTGACCATCCGACTGACCTCCAATCAGGTTTATGGTGCAAGGTAATAAACCGTAAGAATATGACCTGATGGAATATAGTCCGCCAATAAGCAATGCAAATATTTCGCCAAGATGACCTCATCTTAACCTATGCTCTCTCCGTGACATTATAACCCTTCTGGTTAACCCAATCTGTAAGGAAATATTAACCTCCATAACCCTTTACCACACAATCCCAGGTTTTGACGACCCTGAGAAAGAGGCTTTTGAAAACATTGTGTGAAAAGGAGAAAATGCTGGTAACCAGCATTTTCTCTTTTTCCCACGATGTTTTTAAGCCTATCACAGACAAATTCCATAATTTGAGTCATATTTAAACTATCGTCTGCTAATTCTTTCAATTTGAACAAGTCTAAGATTTTGTCGTTTGGTATAGACTTAACCCATTTACTAGATGAGAAAGTTTTACACATGTCCAAATTAACACTTTACCAGACAACATAATTTTAGATTGGTCCATTTTGAAAGCATCTGAAGTCTACAAATTAAATGTGGCTCAAATGTTGAGGTTTGTGTTTGGCAGGTAAGAAAACATTGCGGGAAAAGGAGAAAATGCTGGGTACCAGCATTTTCTCCTTTTCCCACAATGTTTTCAGAGGTTTCTCCTTCATGGTTGTTTTAACTCAGATTTGCGATCTTTTAACACAGATATGCGCGCTAAATGACCAAAGCTGTCGATGCGCCATAAAACAACATTCATTCATTCATTCATTCATTCATTCAGATTTGCATGGTAAAGGGTTAAAAGGATTCACACACAACAAAATCATTCCTTTATGAACAAAACAGTGTTTTAAAGTTTTAAAAACCCTGAGGAAAGATCCTTTTCAAAGAATTGTGGGAATATTTTTGAGATAATGCTGGTTATCAGTATTTTTCTCACTTTCCATCAATGTTTTCTACCCTTTCAATGACAATTCCAACATCTGAGCTATATTCAATACATTGTCGGCAAATGCCTTCAGTTTGGACTATGGTCTGTTTGTGTTAAAGTGTTAAATGTGGCTTTGAAAATAATTTCTTCAAGTGCTTTAACAAAATTTAAGACTTGTCCATACTGAAAACATATGAACCATGCTCTATGAAAATGAGGCTTAATGCATCTGCAAAAAGTATCAACCCATGTCAGCCTGTGCAGTCAGCATAGGTTGACAAGGATCAAAACTTTTTTGGTACAGTTAAATTTCCTGCATTTCCAAGGACCATTCTACCCCCAGGATTCAGTATGTTGTTAGACAAAATGAATTTTTTGGATCCATAATGATGTGCTGACTTGCCTGGTATAATGCATCATGGAGATGTATTTAGCCCCCTTTTGTCAGAGCACAGCTCATTTGTAGAAGTCTCTGGTTACTTGTAGCAGCATTTTATCTTTTTCAAACAATGTTTTTAAAAGTTTATTTCCCCGGAGTCCATACAACACATGATTGTTCGGTAAAGGTGTAATTTTCCAAAGGTTACAGGGTCAGGAAAAAAGAATTTCTGTTAACTCAATTAGAAATTTCAATCATCATTTTTATCATTTGCCTGGTTGTAAAGCTTTAGAATAGGACAGGCTAGTACTTCTCATTGGTGTGATCCTCTTTTGCCATGCTGATATTTTAATAGAGTGACCATAGGCAAGGTATTATAAAAGTCAATCCTAAAAGGGACAGGTATTTGTGCGCACTTTGATGGAATGTTTTTTTTTTTTTAATTTTTAATGATAAAATGACCAAGAATCCCTATCGAGAATCCCTACCATGGTAGAACACTGCCAAACATGCTGTGTTCCTTAGAAGTATTGGTACAAGCAGAATTAAAGACAATTCCAAATATATTCATGTTCTGAAAACATCAATTCTCAACAGTTCACTACAATCCAAGTCTTGGTAAGTCTTCTGAACAAGCTTCAACGCTTTCACATTAGTTATGAAACAAGATCTACAAGTCCTATTGATCATTCTCAATGATTGCCCCCTAGAAACCTAACCAGAATTTCATGTGGGTACCATAGTTTTAACCCTTAACGTGCTTTTCACAACTAGTTGCCTTTGCGGCCAGTGTAGATCAAGATTTCACTGCACAAAATGTGCAGTCTGATCATTAATCTACACTGTCTGCTGCTTTGCTAAATCTTTATGGATAAAAGCAACCAACTGCAATTATTTTGGGTCTTATTTTTCGACTGAAAATGATGGTTGGGTTTATTTCGTGGTCATAACTACGTATGTCACAAATTTTTCTCACGAACAGACTTTTTAAAAAATATGCACATATAAAGCTCATCATGACTCTGGGAGATTACAGTAAAAACAGATATGGGTCACAGTGCTCATTTCTGATAAATTTCACTTTAAAAAAGGTATATAAAGTTCCAAAATTCAGCTGATATAGGACTTCACACGCTTTTCTTTAAAAGTCAGTTAAATAGAAAAATTAAAGAAAGAATATACAAATATACATCATTTTAATGAAAATTTATTTGGTATTACACAAAAAATATATAAAAGCCTGGTTTGAGTATGGTAAATGTAACAAATATGCAGTTGATATATAGACCATTGAGTTAAAAAGGGAGATAATTTTACCGAATTAAGTGTTAAGGGAAAAAAAAAAACAGAATAAAGCTCAGTAGAAATAGTGGGAAAAGGAGAAATTGATCATTTGGAGTGATTTCTCTTCTTCCTACAATAATTTTCAAAGTGTACACACCTATACTTCCGCAGCTTCAAATTTCCTACTTTTGTTTGCTTGTTTGGCGTGTAATGCTGTGTCAACAATATTTTAATTATTACAAGGTGACAGTTCACAGATACATTTTTTTCTCTTTACTTATGCTACCTGAAGAAAGTGCTACTTGTTTCAGTGCACCAATAGTATTTACCATATGTGCAAAAAACACATAGGTGCACTTTTGATTCACTATCCATGACAAAAAAATGTGTGCAGTAGGACGCATGCAAACATTTGTGATATATGTCGGTAAAAGGTTGACAACACTCATCCACTAAATTCCACCCAAGGTACCACTGGCGTGATAGGCAAACGCTCTACAGTACCTACTCTACTGTCCCTCACTTTTTAATCCTTTATTACACAATTCCAACTTAAAATGACCCTGGAGAATACGGCTTTTGAAAACATAGGAAAAGGAGAAAATGCTGGTAACCAGCATTAATTTTCTTATTTTCCCACAAAGTTTTCTATCCTTTCACAAGCAATTCCAGCATTTACATTTAGTTTGTCGGGTTGCAAAAGTCAAGACTGTTTGTTAAAGAGTTAATAATTCATAGACTGTAATCCTGAAATATTTCCTGTTTCTTTTACTGCAGTTTCTGTGTCTTGTTACCACGGTTGTCTTTTTTTCCAGAGGTGTCCCTTTTCCAAAGTTGTCCTTTCTCCAGAGGTCAGAGCTCAATATACACCTGTATGTGGCAATGATAAGGCATTGCCCTGGAAACCATTACGTATGATATAACACTGACCATAGGTCATCCACCTGTGAATCCCTTTCTATCAATCCCATTTATATAATGCTCATGGGGAGAAAGGCTTTTTGAAAGCAATGTGGGAAATGGAGAAAATACTAGTATACAGCATTTCCTCCTTTTCGTACAATATTCACCATATGATTGATGACAGGTTCAACATCCTTGCTGCAATTGATTGGTCGCCTATTCATGCAACCAGTATTTCCAAATCTAAACATTTATTTTCTGGTAAAGACTAAAGAGTTGAATAAGAGAAATAATGAAAACCTGAACTGATGACCTCAGTATTTCTTACCAACAGAGAAACTAGCAGATATATCAAAAAGTCTCCATTGAAATTATACAAACTACCGCAGATTTGTCAATGTTGGAATTCCATGTCAGATTACAGTTCACCAATTACAATACAAATACACGTATAATATTTTCTGTCAAAGCATTGGATAGCTTTACCCCTTTACCGCACAATCCCTAGTTTTAACAACCCCGACAAAGAAGGCTTTTGAAACATTGTGGGAAAAGGAGAAAATGCTGGTAAGCAGCATTTTCAACTTTTCCGACATTGTTTTGTACCTTTTCAAAGACAGAAATCATCATTTGAGTACTCAATATGTTGTCTGCAATGTTTTCAATTTGCACCTATCCAAAATTTTGTTGTTTGGTGAAGAGTTAAGGCAGGTGAAGATGATAAATCAAAGTGCTGAAACTACTGAAATTTCTCTGAAATTGTTGGTAAAGAAGGAAATACATGTATTGGTCTCCAGCATTTTTTACTTTTCCTACAACGTTTTTAAAAACATTTTTTGTCCAAACATTGGACAGCCCCTTTACAAACAAATCCCTTAATCCTTTACCACGACCCTGAGAAAAAAAGCTTTTGAAAACATTGTGGAATAAGGAGAAAATGCTGGTAACCAGCATTTTCTCCTTTTCCCACAATGTTTTCTACCCTACCAAAGATAGGCATCATCATTTTAGCAACATTCAAATTGTCGTCTGCAAATGCTTTCAATTTGGTCCAGTCCAAAATTTTGTCATTTGGTAGAGAGTTAAGGCATGACACTATGGGAGAAAGCTTTTAAAAACATTCTGGAAAAAAGAGGAAATAATGGTACACAGCATTTTCTTCATCTCTAACAATGTTTTCTATCATTTCAAAGACAAACATCATGATGAGTCACATTAAACCCTTTACCAAATTTACAAAATTCTAGTCTAATAATGTCACTGACCCAAAGTGAAAGCATTTGCAGATGGCAAAATAAATGAAACTCAAAACTTGAAAATTTGTTTTTGACATGGTAACTTGTAACCAGCATTTTCTCCTATAACCATGTTGTTTTAAAAGGCTTTTTCCAACATTTTTTAAAAGCCTTTTTCCAGGAAGTCATTAAAACTCAGGATTGTAATTTGTCCACTGCAAATACTTTTAATTTGGACAAGTTCTAAAATTTTGCCTTCCGGTTCACAAGATTTTTCAAAAATTTGTCCAAGTGATCTGCTTTTTACCCCAACATGACCCAATTTTGAACTTGTCTGAAATATCATCAGGACAAACATTCTGCCCAATTTTCATGAGTATCAGACTGAAAATGTGGCCTCTAGAGTGCACACAAGATTTTTCTAAGATTTGTCCAAGTGACCTGCTTTTTGACCCAACATCATGGAATTTTGAACTGTCTGAAATATCATAAGGACAATCATTCTGACCAATTTTCATGAGTATCTGACTGAAAAATGTAGCCTCTAGAGTGTCCATGTGAACTCCCCCCACCCCACCCCGAGAGTCATGCTTTCATAAGACAGAGGAAGAGACTTTTCAAAGTATTGTGGGAAGAGGAGAAAATAATGGTGACCAGCATTTCCTCCTTTTTATTGCCACATTTTCCAAATCATCATTGCATCATTCATTTCAAGTCAAACCCCACCATTTGAAACCCCCCCCCCCCAAGTAGCTATTTGCCTTTGCTTTCAAACTAGACAAGACATAAAGTTTGTCATTAGCAAAGAGTTAACTTTGAAACATGCATCTTTAAATCAATATGAACAATCTGCAAAAAAAATAAATGTACTACAGCACACTGACATGGCTAGTTTTCCGGCTATTCTACCCTTAAAGTGTATTCATTCTTCCATAATAAGATGATAAGCTCTAAAAATTACACTACTTCCTTATTGTAAATGTAGATTCCACTGTTTTTTTGAAGATGACTATTCAGTAGTGTTCTAGTTAAGTATCGCAAAGCAGACGATGTAGATCCAAGATCAGACTGCACATTTTGTGCAGCCTTATCTTGATCGATGGCACTCGAAAAAGCTATTTACATTCATTGGTAATGAAAGAATTAAAAATTTATGCTGCATATTTTGTGGATTTTGTAGATGAAGATCAGACTGCAACCTATTTAAACATTGAGATGTTCTGAAAAAAACTATGGTGGCATATTTCTGCCACGAGGTAGGAGATAGCTATCATGATAATCTTAGAAAACTATCACGATAAATTAAAGTTTCCTGGAAACTTTATCGAGATAGTGAAAAGTTTCCTGAAAAAAATATCACGATAAACTTAATATCTTATCGCAAAATTTCTCAATAGTGCACAGAGCTGACATTCGAGATAAAATTAACGTGATAGTTCTATCTGTTTCTCGATATCTATAAATGGTAAATTTTATCATTTGGATGAACTCGGTAGTTTTTGACTAATAAGACTGCAATAAGTAAAAATTCGAAAAATTAACAATTGTACCTTAATTGGTAAAGTTTGACAAGACTGGAAATGAACAGAAGTCTGTAAAATCACAAAGACGACTCGAAATGCCTCCTACGAACAACTTTAAAACCATTTAGGGAAAAGCAGAATTCATAAGGTTGAAGACGAAGATGTTCCGAAACAGTATCTAATTAAAGATACCGTGAATGTCAGTTATGGGCACGAAAGCAAAAATAATCATGATAACAGTTAGAATTATCGCGATATTTTTATCATGAAAATTTTTGTTATCTAGATAATATTTCCAGGAAACTTTGTTTTATCACGATAATTCTCTTAAATTATTGCAATAGCTGTCTTGTATCTCGCGGCAGAAATATGCCACCATAAAAAACAGCCTTGAAATTCAAATATGTAGATCCACTGCTGATAGTATGCTTTATATTTAGTTGATACTGCTGGGGTTTACCCAGTGAAGATTTTGACCCTTGTAAGCTTGTATTTCCACCACAATCAGTACTAGTAATTCTAACCTCACATGACCCTTTTGCTGACAGGTCAAAATTGAAAATCAAGACAGTACATAAATCTTGTTCAGCTGTCTAGCTAGAACAGTCTTATATATACCTTTCCGCTTGTTTCCCTTAAATGGCAAAAGATTATAAAAAAAAACCCATAAAATACTACTTTTTCTTACAGCTAATCTTATAAGTACCTTTTTACTCAAAATAAAACAAATAATACAGCAAGCCATATGATCAAGACCAAAACACTTTCATGTGCAGTAGATCTATTGGGAAGGTCTGAAAAAAAAAAGGCTATACTTTTCAAAGTCATTTCAAAAAAGTCACCTAAGTACTGGGAGCTATTAGAAAATTTAGCACTGCGATACTGACAGAAAACTGCAAAATGACGTAAGAGTACCATGTGACAAGCAAAAGGGCGGAGTCGAGACATATTTGATTAACATAAATTATGCATATGACCCAAATTCTTTTTCTGCCGAACAACTAAGGGGGCAAAGGTCACGTGAAAATCAATATTTATCCCGGAAAACTGACGACAAAGCCAATGCCTTACGTGACAGCAAAGTCCTGAACATTTCAGCGGCGGAATCTTAAATTAGTACGACAAATTTCAAACATATTTAGATTCAAAAGTCGGATAGTAAGTGGAAGAGAAGATTAACAGGAAATGTTTGGCCGTGTCATGGGGACAAATACACAAAGGTCATGCACCTTTCACTTCGCCATGTGGGTAACCACAACATGTAAACATTGCAAATATTGATAAGTCTCTGTAGTACTAATGAATCATTCCATAAAGTTGTAATATGTCAGCGCTAAGAACAAGCAGACATGAAATAAAACGAGAGATAACTTCTTAGTTTCTTTTCGAGCAAGAAACTATTATGGCGTTCAATCTCACTGGTTCTGCGTTTATCTTCTAATTCATCGCGAAAGACCTGCCTCTGTCAGTTTGATTCTCAAACGATTTGGACGACTTATAGAATATATTAAAAGAGAAATAATGTACAATATACGTACAGACTTCTACGAAAGAACAGAATCTCCTTCTAACGACGATTCAGTATGTCCCAGACAGCTTAAAGGTCAGAGGTTGTGACCCGTGCTCCTTGACGTTGAAAGAAGAAATGATTTGATTGGATAGAATATGGAGACATGTGATTAGTTTAGTTGCGCAATCTTTTGCGCATAACAACACAGGAAGTTGCCGAGATTTCACATGTCAACACTTTGCAGACGCTTACTAGTGCCACAAATAAAGCGTGCGTATTTTCAATTCTATTTACGGTATTGTGGCCAAAGTAGGTTTGGGTTAAACAGTCACTGCCGTAAAACGGATCTGAGTTTTGTAGTTTGCTGATCAGTTTATTGGCAAGGGGTCGAAACAATTCGCCCCCAAGAAGGTAACTCGCCCCATAGACGGCTCGCCATTATATATATATATATATATATATATATATATATATATATATATATATATATATATATATAATAAATAAATAAAGGAGCGTAAGCGAATTTCGCTAGTAATCGAATTTCGCCAACTATGTTCTTGGGCAATATTTTCGTATCTGTGAAACCATCCATTCATGGAAATGATTGATATCTTAGCAGCAAAGGTGTTTTGAACTGTCATTTTAATCTAATGACAGAAAAATACCTATCAATAGAAAAAAAGTTCATAAGCGACCTCTCACATGGTTTTCCCTGCCATTTTATTATCACTTTTCAGGTGTCTCTTTTATAGGCAGATTTTAAAAGATACTTTTAGTTTAAAACTTTTTTGTGTCTTCTATTTTCGGTTTAACAGGTTATCTTTTGAACTTTAAAAACCGAAGTTTTGTATGGTGCACCTAAAGGGAAATATATCCATATGAATGACAGAGGGGTCCTTATTAATTTTTTTCCTAAGAAAATAGACTGAATCAGGTACAAAAACATAGACAAGAAAATAGCTTTTTCTGAGAGCTACAAAAGGTTATTTTTTTTAGATTTACAGCCTCTTTATCCCCAACACTGTCATCCCGAGTTAGATTGTAATATTTCAGTGCCACAGCAGAAATAATTACACGAAAAATCCGTAATTGTCGATTTTTTTTTCTGAGAGCTGCGTTTTGTTTTATGTCCTTCAGGGTTTTTATCGTAGGAAGTAAATGTAGAGTTAATATGCAAGGGAGGCAATGAATATTGCTGAAATGATGCTGTGAATTTTTTATTTCATCTTACCCTCTCTGGGGCCTCTAATTTTTGGAAAACCAGAGTTGTCGAAATTGGCTTACTCTTTTTATAGCTGGCGACTTTGTACTGTCTCACTTCTAACGATGTTTTGACAGATAAATTTAGATGTTTAAGTGGTAAAGATTATTTATACAAAAGTATTTGAATACAAGTGCATAGATATTTAACCATAAAGAAAATTACTATTGTTTTGTGCAATCCGCAAGAGCAGTTACCCTTGCGTGGTGAAATTCGATTACTCAGTAAAATGATTAAGGCAAAGCCTTAAAGCGAGCAGCGCTTGAAATTCTTGCTCCTTTTATTGAAAGGGGTGAATCTCAATATCTTATGTCTTTATATTATAGTGAGTATGCATGGATCTAGATATAATCCAGGCTTTTATTATTTCACCAAACTTCCCTGAATTAAGTCGGTCATACTAAGATATGCCACAGCAGTAATTTACATGACAGGTATGCCATGAAAGAAAATGACACACAACAGCATATTTTTAGGGTAGAATGTACTTTAGAGGACACACTTCTACCATTTTGTTATTTTGCCATTAACATCCAGGTACCTTCAGAACGGTTGCTCCGATGTTATTTATGTGATTGGGTCTCCACACCCCTTCAAAGCAGCCCTTCTTCTTCAGTATCTGGAAATTTCAAAATCTTACCTGCAATCTTTCAGTCTATGTCTTTAATCTGCTTGTCAGCTACGAAAAAGGACATGAATCAATAGACAAATGATTTAACTTCACATTGACACCAAGTTAAGGGCAAGGTTTTCATTAATCTTTTTGTAATTTACCATTTATTTGACATAAACATATCTGGTTAATTTGCAAAACAAACACTCATTATAAATTCAGTTAACTGCGCATGCGTAGTCAATTTGAATTGAAAAAATGATATTGTGTGATCGGCAATTCAAGTCATAAATATGACTCCTCGTAAATGAAATACATCCAGTACATTTAGTTTTCCTTTCAATGCCCAAGCTGATAACACAGAAGCCGATAAACTGTGAAAAAAGAAAAGAACTTAAATGTACCGGAAGTGACTTCCGAAACGTGTCACGTCACGCACAGCAAAAGTGAATAAAGTCCAGCTTAAAATTTTAAACTCATCCGATCACATGTTGACAAGCACAAAAGTAGTGAGTCAAAACATTGACTAAAAACAACCTTCTATTGGGAGTAAGATTATTTTCAGGAATAGGAAATTCCAATGAATAGTGCATGTACTATTATTAGCAATCTGTTTGGCCTCAATAATTTCATGGAGTTTTCCTTCATGCATGAGCTCCTAAAGTAAACATTGCCACGCCGTGGTACCACTTCAGTAATTTCACGGGCTTTTAATTCACCTGGAACTACAGCATGAGACCATTGTAAACATTTTCATATTTAGGAAATTTATTCCAATGAAGTTTCAATTCCTTTAAATTTAGTCCTTACGCAGCAATCGACTAAATTTTATCACCTGAAATAAGACTCGTAGTTTAAGCAAGAGAGTGAGTCATGGTTCATTTGACCCGGGACTTGACACTTAGAAATTGGAAATGACCCGTTTTTGACACTCAAAAATATATGCCTAAGCGTCAATCTGACGCATGATATTATCGGCTAAAGCTTCATATAATAGGCACATGTGCATCCACCAGAAATATGGGTTTTAATAAACACAATCAGTATCAAATTTATAGGATGCATGCAGCTCTATTTATCACAGCTAGATATGCTGGCGATTCATCTTTGAAAAGGTGTTAAAGGCGTTAATCCACTTTTCTAGTGTAAAAATCACAGATTTTAAAGTTATCTGCTACTAGAATTGGTAAATTAATACAAAACATGCTCTAACACTTCTCCAAAAATCAAATGATTTGAAAAATAGATCGGTGAAATAACACAAATACCCATGACATGACAAAAAACTAGTTTGACATCATCTGATCAGAGGCACTTCAAACTGTTTTGTCATCTTAAAATAATGAATTTAAACACTGAAATTGCGCAAATCTCTGTATAAGACAATAAGTGGAAGCTAAAATCTTTTTCTTATAATGAGTAAAAAATTTTTGTTCTTTTATAAAAAGAACATCTATTTGTGTCAATCTTGGCCTGTATACATCAAACATTGTAAAATTAAACAAAATTCTGTATGTAAATGACTTAATTGATTGGAAGAGACAGACGTCTCATTCAATAAGACTGCTTGTCATGTATTATTCTTAAGAACAAAGTCCGTAACAAAGAAACAAATGAACAAATGCATAGCAGAAATACAGGGACCTGGCAGGATTCAAACCTAGAACACCCGGACGAAAGGCCAATACCATAACCACTGAGCTAAAGAGAATTCTCCCTAACGCAGTTGTTAGGTATTGTATTTAAATCGGGATGAAGCCATGCATGAAGGAGTGGTCTCCTGTAACACATCCTCTCTTAAAGTCATCATTTATTGATGACTCAAAGCCTTATTAGGCAGAAAGTCCGTTTTTAGCTCCACTGGCCAAAGGCCAGAGAGCTATTGTCATGGCGTTGTGTCCGTCGTGCGTCCGTCCGTCCGTCCGTTCGTCCGTGCGTGCGTCCGTAAACTTTTTCTTTAAAAAACTTCTCCTCAGAAACTATTGACTGGATTTTTACCAAATTTCACAGGAATGTTCCTTTGGTGGTCCTCTTTCAAATTCCTTCAAATAATTGTGTTCCATGAAGAATTCTGGTTGCCATGGCAACCAAAGTAAAAAACCTTTAAAAATCTTCTCCTCCCAAACCGCTATTTGGATAGCATTATTATTTTGCAGGAATGTTCCTTAGATACAGGTTTACAGAATTCCTTAAAAAAAAAAGATCTGTCAAAAAACATGGCTTTTATGGGAGACTCATTTTCCTTTTATGGTATGAAGTAAAATCTTTGAAAAATTTCTTCTCTAAAACTATTCATTGGATTTCATTGTTGTTTTGCAGGTAAGTTCCTATGGTGGTTGTCTACCAAATTGTTTCTTCAGTGTGCTAAAATGCAGGATTGAATGATAATTGTTAAAAACTTCCTTTTGCCATTATAGAAATATCAGGCCTGTGGAGTGATACAGGTGCTCAAGCGCCTCTAGTTGGACAACAAATGGGATTAATGACTCAATGGCCAATCCCGGACGAGCCCCTTTATTTAAGAGATTTGAGAGAAGCATGGTGAGCGTGTGGTGTAGTCAGACCAAATTGCGTTGATCTTGAGGGAACTTGGCGCAGTTGCGATGATCGTAAAGATCTTGACAAAGTTTTGGACGTCAAAAATTTGGTCACAATTACCCCTATTTATTGTTAATCTTGGGAGAGCGTAATAGAACATGGAAATCACAGTAGAAGGTAGCAAAACTTAACAGACCTTAACACAGCGCATCGGACCTTGATTGACCATTGTAGTTGATCTTGGTATACTTTTAAAAACGATAAGAGGATGGATGACCCATGCCATCAGATTATACCCAAATCATGCACAAAAAGTGACAATCTCGATCAAATCGGTGACATAAGTAGTAGAATACCGTAGTAATCATTAGAGAACTAGAGAGAACTTTAGAGAACATAATGAAAATTACGGCATGTCTTTTACCAGAATCGTTTTAGTTTTCGTTACAAACCGCCGAAGCTCATAGATCAATGTTAAATTAGCGTAATCGTGACAACATTTTTGACCATCAAAAATTCTGTGAAGATCCTTACAATCATCCCGATAGCACCAAGTTCCCTCAAGATCAACACGATTCAATCCCACGAATCCACATACTCATCACGCTTCTCTCAAATTGTGGGCATCGTGGCTTATGTAAACGTAGCATAAACAAGTATATTCAAGCCAGCTTACAGTCAATACAGTATCAGTAATATATTAGATCTTGTTCAACCCTTTATCAAACAATTCCATATTTCTACGATCTTAAAGAAGAAGGCTTTTGAAAACATTATGGAAAGAGGAGAAAATATTGGTAACTAACATTTTCTCCTTTTCCCACAAACTTTCACGTATTTTCAAAGCAAAATAAATCATATAAGCTACATTTGTCCTCCGAAAATGTTTTCTAGATAGATGAATCTGAAAGTTTGTTGCCTGAAAGAGAGGTATTACAGACATGTTTGAAGGACTGCATATTCTAAATGATCTGGTCCTGAGTGCCAGTACAACCAACTTCAAGCCAGCTTGCTGTCACTAGCGACATATCAGTTTTTATTTAGTGTCCTGATGACAAAATTTTAGTCTTTTAGGCAAAAAATCAGTGTGGATTAAATGATGGTATTTGCCTTTGATAGGGAAAAATACATTGTGGAAAAAGGAGAAAATGGTGGATACATGTATGATGTGCTTTTGCCTTTCAGTAGTTCTACTAGTATTATTTAGTTAACTCTTAACTCTTTACCAGACGACAAACCATTAGACTGGCCCAATTTTGGCCAAATTTGAAAGCATTTGCAGTCGACAAATTAATTCTTGCTCAAATGGCAAGTCTTGTCTTTCATAGGATAGAAATCATTGTGGGAAAAGGAGAAAATGCTAGTTACCAGCATTTTCTTCTTTACCCACAATGTTTTCAAAAGGCTCCTTCCTCAGGGTCGTTAAAACAAGGGATTGTTTGGTAAAGGCTTAACTAAACATCTTGATTTTAGACTGGTCTAAATTGAAAGCATTTTTGGGCAACAAAATAAATGTGACTCAGAAATCAAAACTTGTTTATGGAAGATTTGAAAACGTGGGAAAAGGAGAAAATGCTGGTTACCAGCATTTTCTCTTTTTCCTGCAATGTTTTTAAAAGCTATCTTTCTCAAAGTGGTTAAAACTCGATACTGTATGGTAAAGGGTCAAGCATCAACTTCCAAGAATTACGTAACTCTGTTTCATATTTCATGGCTAAGTGCATTGTAGTTATTGTTGCGGTCAGTTTTAGTGGTCAATATTGGATTGACTATATAACCTGGTCAAATGTGAAAAGCCGGACATGCACATATATAGAGAACAAAGGTTATTAAAAGGTCATCTATACAGTCACAAAGCATTAATTAAGTTGGCAAATAGCAGAATTTTGAAACATGTTCTGCACTAACTGTGGTAAGCTCTATTGATTTTCATGTTTGTGGTTGACATTCGAACACGGTGGTTGACATTCGAACTTAACTTTCTGCCCTCATGAGCAAGCTTCTGGTTCATCCTAATCAAAAACCTGAAGGTTTAAAAATTTGGAATGAATAGAAAATTACAATATTGAAGTATAGTTTACTGTTCATCAGAAGACCTAATTTTAGACTCTTCCATATTGAAAGGATTTGCCAGTGTAGTTAAAATGATGCGGTTTGTCTTGAAAGGGTGGAATATATTATTGAATGGACGAAAATGCATTTTTCATTTCCCACTATGTTTTCAAAAGCCTTCTATCTCAGAGTTTTAGATACAGGGCATGGTTAGGTGAAGGGTTAGATTAAAAAGTAATGCAGAAAAAAAAATAGAAAAAATATTATATTCAACAGTTATCTATTGATGCTATCCCCTACTTTTGTTCAAAAGGTTTGACATTATTGCCAGCTGCAGATTTTTTTTCCTTGCTGAAGACCCTTTTTAAAACATTGTGCCACAAGAGTGAATTTATTGTTCACAGGCAATCACTCCTTTTGCCCAAATGTTTCGCCTATCATAATACTAACATATTTTACCCGCAAAGCATCTTTCACAACTAGTCGGCAACTTGCTGTTGCAGTCAATGTACATCAAGATCAGACTGCACAAAGTATACAGTCTCGACTTTGATCTACAATGTCTGCATTGCTTAGACATTTTAGAGAAAATCAAGCTTGAAATTGCATTTATTTGAGTCCTTTGTGGCTCAGAGGTAGAGAGTGAGATTCGTTCCATTGAGGCTGAAGGGGGACCAAAGTGGGGAGGCGGGGGACCAAAGTTTTGGGGCATATGAATATGTGAGCTGTTACTGTATGACTAAAATAATATTGAAAGAGGCTTATAACACCAATCAATCATTATTTGTGTCTTATATCTAGATTGTAAATATCTTTTTAGTTTATTTGGCACCCTGAGGGTTATGATCAGTTGAATTATACATGTATATAGTTTTAAAGAATTTTTTTCAGTGATATCTACTGATTTCACGTAATATATTTCTTCATAAACTACATGTATAACTATTTGATGAATTCCAAATTAAAGATTATTGAACAAGAGAAGAAAAGAAGAAAAAGGGACAGTATTGTTTTTAATCAGTGTGACAAGTAAAGAAGTCTTTATTCTCAGTTCGTCATAATGTTTTTTAGCTCCACCGGACGAAGGCCAGCGGGCTTATGTCATGGCCTGGTGTCCGTCGTGCGTCCGTGCGTGCGTCCGTGTGTGCGTTAACTTTTATTTCAAACATCTTCTCTGAAACTACGCATCCGATTTTGATGAAACTTCACAGAAATGATCCTGCCATGGTCTTTTTCAGAATTTCTTGAAAGACTTTGATTCCTTCAAAAACTCTGACTGCCATGGCAACAAAACTGAAAAATATTGAAAATCTTCTTGTCTGAAACCACAAGGCCTAGGGCTACCAAATTTGGCATGTAGCTCTATCTAGTGGACCTCTACCAACTTTCTTCAAATTATAGCCCCGGGGTCAAACTTGGCCCTGCCCTGGGGGTCACAAGTTTTATACGGGCTTATAGAGGGAAAACTTTAAAAATATTCTTGTACCTAGCCATAAGGCCTAGGGCTTCCAAATTTTGCATGTAGCTTTATCTAGTGGACCTGTACCAAGAGGGTCAAAATGATAGCCCTGGGGTCAAGTTTGGCCCTGCCCTGTGGGTCGCAAGTTTTACATGGGCTTATATAGGGAAATCTTCTCATACCTAGCCAGAAAGCCTAGGGCTACCAAATTTTGCATGTAGCTTTAGCTAGTGGGCCGCTACCAAGAGGGCTCAGATTATTGCCCCAGGATCAAGTTTGGCCCCGCCCCGGGGGTCACGAGTTTTATATGGGCTTATATAGGGAAAACTTTAAAGATCTTCTCATACCTAGCCATAAGGCCTATGGCTACCAAATTTTGCTTGTAGCTTTATCTAGTGGGCCCCTACCAAGAGGGCCCAAATTGTAGCCCTGGGGTCAAGTTTGGCCCCGTCCTGGGGGTCACAAGTTTTACATGGGCTTATATAGGGAAAACTTTAAAAATTTTCTCGTACCTAGACCCTAAAGCCTAGGGCTACCAAATTTTGCATGCAGCTTTATGTGGTAGGCCTGTTCCAAGAGGACCCAAATTATAGCCCTGGGGTCAAGTTTGGCCCCGCCCCAGGGGTCACAAGTTTTACGTGGGCTCATATAGTGAAAACATAAGAAATCTTCTTGTTACTAACCAGAAGACCTTGGGCTACTAAATTTAGCCCAGTCACAGCGGTCTAATGTTTGACAGGACCTTTGATTGAGGAAACTTTGAAACTCTTCTTGTTTATAACCACACATTCTAGACCTGTATTATTTTGTATGGGGCTTTATCTTGTGGACCTCCACCAGGATTCAAGTAATTTTAGCTCTGTGGTCAAAAATGGCTTTGCCCTGGGGTCATAACTTTCTGGTAGGATTTTATAGAAAAAGTTTTGTATGTCTTCTAGTTTGAAACCAATTGGCCAAGTATTGTAATGTTTGACTTGTAGTGTTTTACTTATTAGCCAGTGGAGCGATACAGGGCCATCATGGCCCTCTTGTTTGTTATTCAAACCATTACCAAACAATCCCATGTTTCAATGATAGTAAGTAAGGTGAAGCTTCAGTTATTCAAATGGCAGTAATTCCTTTGGAATTGGGTACAGTGAATTATCCCAGCCTGTAATTTCTATACATACCCAAGGAAACCTTGGTAATTCCCATGGGTACAGTATAACTGGTTACCCCCAGATTAGTTAAACTGGGGTAAATCCAATGGCTAAAGTGTAACCCCCAGCCATTCGCTGAGTAGTGAAACTGGGGTTTTCCCCATGGGTACAGTGAAACCCCAGTATTTCTTGTGGGTGACCATGTACAATACATGTACATTTCTTGTGCTGGGCTAGAAGTTTACTTTTGTTTTGGAGCATGTGTCTAAAAGGCATTTGTAACAATATAGCAAAATCTGTGACACCTTGCTCTCTAAAATGCTGAATCTCAGGTGTCCCATCCAAAATTTCAGCCTGTTTGCCTGGTCAATAGCATACAGGGCTTAAAACCAGGTGGTTGCTGGTTCAAATCCCCAGCCCAGCTAATTTCTTTACAAGGACTAATGATAGTTATTGTGACACAATTCATTCCTCTCTCACCAGTGATCATGGTGGTTATGTGGGAAGGCAGCCAGTGGCTTGCAAAGTATATTGTGCAAAGTACCTGTACTGTCAAAAGAAACTCTGGGAAAGCAAACAGAGCTGCACTGGCTGTTCCAATATGACTTATAATGTTGAAAATGGTATTAAAAACAATAAAACTGGGTATCTTATTTTCATTTCAACCGTAGGACAATATTTGTGTTGTGAATTGTTATCCCTTTGGAAATAACAACTTTGATAACTGATAAACGTATGATGTACCGGTATTCAAATTTAGACAGCTGCTCCTGTTCAAGATACAAAGGACAATTGAATTACAGTAACCCTTTACCAAATAATCTCTACTTTTAACGACCCTGAGAAAGGCGGCTTTTGAAAAAATTGTGGGAAAAGGAGAAAATGCTGGTCACCAGCATTTTCTCGTTTTCCCACAATGTTCTCTACTCATTGAAACAGAATTTTTATACTTTAAATAACATTTGATCTATCACTTTCAAATGCTTTCAGTTTAGACAAGGTTATAATCTTGTTGTTTGGTTAAGTGTTTAGTAAGTATGATATTATGGACAGGTACATAGGATACGTAAATGATGTATAAGTAGGATTTTTATATTGTTATTTTCTTTAATCCTTTACGAAACAATCCTGTGTTTCAACAAGTCTGAGGAAGAAGGCTTTTGAAAACAATGTGGGAAAAGGAGAAAATGCTGGTAACCAGCATTTTCTCCTTTCCCCACAATGTTTTCTAACCTTTCAAAGGAAAATCACATCATTTGAGCTCCAATTACTTTCTCCTCTGCAAATGCTTGTAATTTTATTAAATCTCTTCTTTTGTAAAGTGCTAAATTATTGGTTGTGTTTTGATGCTTTTGTGCAGATGAAGATCAGGCTGTGAGGAATATGAATTCTGAGTTTGGATTTCCATGTTTTGGATAATTTAACTCTTTCACTACTGAATAAATAGGTAGCATTTTCTCAACTGTTACAAATACAGTTTCACCGTTAGATCAACAGACATTTTGTCCATAATCTAGAATAAAGCAGTGGACAGTGTAGATCAGATCAGACTGCATGTTTTGTGCTGTCTGATCTTGATCTACAATGTCCATAAAAGCTTCTGGTATTGTCTATGGTGTGGAAAGAGTTAATAAGATACTTTGGCTAAAATGAGGATTGATTCAAAGACTTTTTTATTTGTTTTGGCGTCTGCAAGTGCTTTCAATTTCAAGCGTTGTTGTCTGGTTAACAGTTAACTTGCAGTCAGATGCCTCTGTCAGCTACAGAAGAACATTCTTTTTCTGAATTGTTTTAAAATGCTGAAATATTGGGGAAAAAAAGATCAACATTGACTTTTGATAAAGATTTATAAACTTTGTGGAAAGAAAAATAAAATGTATCCTATTGATGTAGAAATCTTTGTAGGAAAAGGATCCAGTGCACAAGCAACTGCTCCTTTTCCATCACGACTGATAAAAGATGTCAGCCTCTGGGGTGTAATTAGCCTCACTTGTCCACGTTAACTCTTTACCAGTTGTCCAAATTGAGAGCACTTGCAGATGACAAATTAAATATGATTCAAATAAAGACATTTGTCTTTAACATGGTAGAACAGATTGTGGGAGAAGGAGAACATGCTGGTTACTAGCTTTTTCCCCTTTTCCTACAATGTTTTCAAAAGCCTTTGTTCTCAGGACTTTTGATAAACAAGATTGTTTGACAAAGCCTGTTGCTAACAGGTTAATAGGTTAAAGTACAGATACAAAGGTCAGATGTGAAAGGTCACCTGAAATATTGGTAAAAGGTCACATGTCAGTCTAATTAATATGTTGATGATCTTGTGTGATCCATAACAATTAATGACAGTAATGATCAACATTGGCTGCCCAAAGGGTCCACTCCCTCAGAGGCCTCTTACTGCTGATGTTACTGCCAATTCATGATTTCTTAAGTACTGAAATTTTGTAACTTTATAGTCCTGCTTGAGGGTAATCTACAACTAAGTCTTGGACTTACTGAAATTGAAAGGTTTTGCAGAAGACATAGTATTACTGTATACATGGCTCAAAAATTGAAATTTGTTTTAGAAAGGGAAGAAAACATTGTGAAAAAAGGAGAAAATGCTGATTTCAGCATTTTTTCCTTTCCCCACAATGGTTTCATAAGCATTTTTGCTCAGGATTGTCAAAACATGGGATTGTTTGGTAAAAGCTTAAAAGTATTAGCAGAAGTGTTGTGCATCACATTTTATTTTCAAAATCGTTTCTGCAAGTACGTAATTTGTCCGAAGATAATATGGTGTAAGAAATTCTGATTTCAATTAGAAGGTCGTTAATTTTGTTGATTTCCAAAATCATGAGTACTCACAAAGGGAGCTACCATTATTCAGATATTTATGACCTAACGAACTTCAAAAATACTTCATCATGTATAAAGAAAAAAAAACTTTTCATTTGTACATGTATTTCCTTAATGGGCTATGTAGCCTCATAATGTATAACATGCAGAAAAATGTATTTTGTAGTACTGGTATTTTTTCAGTGTTTAAAAAAAAGTTCTAATTTGCGGCTGAAAAATCTAAAAAGGCCTCTGTAGATGATAAATTGATCATGTATAACCACCGGAAAGAAGGCATTTGAAAATATTGTCCAAAAAGGAGACAATTTTTAATGACTTATCCAATTATTTAACCCTTTACCAAATAATTTCCCTTTTTTACGTCCATATAAGAAAGAGGCTTCTGAAAACACTGTGTGAAAACAAGAAAATTCTGTCATTTTAACCACAGTTATTGTCTGGGAGTGCTTTTATGTGGATGAGAGTATAATTTTCTTGTCTGTTACAGGAATCCACATAAAATCTGTGTCTTCAGATACTCCTGGGATCCTAAGTATTGACAAGTCTAAAATTTTGTCATCTGTTGAAGAGTAAAAGCCTATGTAGTATAGGATTCACTGGTAAGAACAAGTAGAATTTTGTCACGATAAGGGATAGAGGGCTTATACTTGACCTGGCTGGTCCAAAGGTCATATTGATATAACAAATTATGCTTTTTAAGGGGACCTCATGTTGACACAATATCTAATTTGGTCATACTATCAAAGGTTTGCAAGGTTAAGAGGTCATGACCTTTCTTGATCTTAGGTAATGCCTTTCTCTTTCATACCTGGGATTAAGTGTTGCACTAATCCCACAGTTTTTCAGGTGACAGGTCAAATTCGAAAATTTAGCATGGAAACAGCTTGCCATTGCTGTGAGGATAATCAGTATCATAGATGTTGAGTAGTCTGGGTAGCTCAGTGGTTTTAGCACTTGCTCTAAGTTGGGGTTTCAGATTTGAATGCCAGACTGGCTACTTTTTCCCCTGTTACAAATTACCACGTTGGTGTCAAAAGGAATCATTAATACCATCAGGATCTTATGAATTGGGGAAAGGGGTAGCTCAGTGGCTAAAGCATTAGCAATGAAAGTGAGGCATGGCAGATTCCAGTCCAATACCGGCCATATTTTTTCACCTTACAAATTACTATATTGGTTAGAATAAGTGTAGTTGTTCTGGCAATATGATATAATAGAAGGTATCTTAGATATGATGTTAAGGTTGGCATGAAAACATTAATTAATGAGACAGAAGAAATTTTACAGACAATCAACGCCAGGATCATGCTTCACCAAAGAAGCTGTCTGATTTGGACCTACAATGCTTCATAAAATGTAAGATGCCCTGACAAAACAGCCTTGAAAATGTAACATCACTGTCTTTTTTGTTGAATAAAAAGTGCTTATTTTATTTTTGTCAGTTAGAGGTACTTGGCATTGGAGTGGTGATTTTAGCTCTGTATGGGACAAAAAAACTTTAATAAGACTTGTCCAGATGGAAAGCATTTTGTATTGGACACACTGAATGAATGAAATTTTATTTTTGAACGGTAGAAAACATTGTGGGAAATGGAGAAAATGCGGGTTACCAGCATTTTCTCCATTTCCCACAAGGTTCTCAAAAGCCTTTCACCCCAGGGTCAGTGATATTCAGGATTGTTTGGGACAGGGTTAATCATGATACAGGATTATAATAGTGAAAGGGTTGTAACAAAAGGAAGGATGGGGGTTAGTAATTGTTGCCAAATTGATTGTCAGATAATTAAAAAAAGATGAAAGTGCTCTTTTGTCCCAAGGCTCTCTTGTTTCAACCTTGCCCAAAAGTCGACCTTTACCTGTAGATAGATGCAATATAACACATGCAGAGGACAGGCAGAGGACAAATCTAAGAATTTATAATGCTGCTGATTTATTTCATTGAGGTAGTGATGAAAGCAAGTAGATTAATCATTAAACCTATCAGATATTTTCATCATAGAAGTAAGACAAAAATAATAGGAGTTTCATGGTTGCTTTTGTCTACAGTGTTTCAGCAAAGCGGATAGTGTAGATCAAAGATCAGGCTGCTTTAAGGCTTAACTCTTTACCAAACGGTAAAATTTTATACTTGTCCAAATTCAAAGCTATTGCAGACGAAAAATGTAATGTGGTTCTATTGTTGAAACATAAATTCAAAAGTGGAGAAAACATTGTGGGAAAAGGAGAAAATGCTGGTTACCAGCATTTTTCTCCTTTTCACACAGTGTTTTCAGAATGCTTTTTCCCCAGGGTTGTTAAAACTCAGGATTGTGTGCGTAATAAAGGGTAAATTACTAATTTCCCTGTTTTCTGCAACATACGGATATCCCTTTCCCAATACCAGAAACCTCTTACTGCCTTAAAAATTGCGACATTTAACTTTTAACCCTTTACCACACAACCCTGACTTTTAACGATCATGAGAAAGAAAACTTTCGAAAACATTGTAGGAGAAGAAGAAAATACTGGTAACATTTTTCCCAAAAATGTTTTCTAACATTTCATAGAGCAGTCCCATTATATGAGCAACATGTAATTTATCATCTGCAAATTAATGCTTTCATTTTGGACAAGTCTAAAATTTTCTTTTGTGGTAAAGAATTAAAACATCCTTATAAATAATACATATTACTAGTATGAAATTATGTTTGATGCTTGAAAAATTGTCAAAAAAAATTGTAGCAACTGAGAGCTTTATAATAACCAACAGTTTCAGCTTTTGCCACTATGTTTTCTAAAGTGGTGTAATGCACAACAAAAAAAAAAGTCATCTGCTGCACTATAAAAGTGTCTGTATCTGTCTGTCTTTTCTGGTCCATTTTTTCATTTTGTTTTTGTCGGTATTTTGAACTGGGAAAATTGAAAAAAGCACTTTTTCCTGTGAGGTAAATGGATAAGATGATTATCAAAATTCACAAGTATTTATTTTTTTTCTGGACTTGCATTGTATTTAGAGCTGGATAAATTTAAAGGGAAGAATGTGAGCTGATATATGTATATTTTGTGAAAAGGGGACTTAATGCATCTGCACAGGCTGACTTCAATCAAAACTTTTTGCTTTTTGCTTTAGGTAAATTTTCTGCATGTGATTGTCAACTTAGGACCAGTGTGCCTCATGATTCAGTTTATTGTTATTTTATAGACAATAATGGATTTTATGATCTATAATAATGTGATGACTTGCTTGACATAATGCATCATGGAGATGCATTTAAACCCCTGTTGCCCAAGCATGACTGGTAACTCTTTGCTGATGCACCCAAATTGACAGGAAAAGATGGAAACAGTTTGAATGATTGCATTTGGTCTTTTTATTATGATATTTTCATAAGTCATCTGCTTAAAACTAATGGAATAACATACCTGTTTAGTATAAACAGATAGTGGAAAAAGACACACAGTTCAGAAAAAGATACTGACATCCAGAAATTACCATCGTTAGAATTTCCATGTTGTTTAACCCTTTCCCACACAATCTCAACTTTTCACAAAGGCATGCTGGGAAAAAAAGCTTTTGAAAACATTGTGGGAAAAGGAGAAAATGCTAGTAACCAACATTTTTTTCCTTTTCCCGCAATATTTTCTACCCTATTCAAAGGCAGACATCAATATTTGAGCTACATTTAATGTGTTGTTTTCAAATGCTTTTTAACTTGGTTCAGTCCAAAATGATGTATGGGAAAGGGTTAACCAAATTATGCAGACAAGGTATTCTCTAAGCTGGGGAAAATGATTAAAATATTGTAATTTCTGGTCAGAATGTAAGCACCTATTTTTTTTGTAAACAATGTAGATCTGGCGAAAATGGCGATCAGCAGCACAGGCCCTGGTAGATCAAGATCAGACTACCTTTAAACTGTAGTGGTTTGGTCCATGGTTCTGATTGAAAAAAATCCATCTCATTTGTGTTGTGCCATCAGGTTAAGAGAGGAAAAATGAGTAAAATGAACTCTTTACCATTGAATGAAGTTTATTTAAGTCCAAATTGAAAGCATTTGAAGATGGCAAATTAATCATGGCTCAAATGTTTGGATTCGCCTTGGACAGGATAGAAAACATTGTGAGAAAGGGAGAAAATGCTGGTTACCAGCATTTTCTCGTTTTCCCACAATGTTTTCAAATGTTTCTTTGGTAAAGGGTTAAGACAAGGTATAAGTGGGAAAAAAAATGACAAAAATTTAATGAAAGGCTTGAAATGGGTGGGAAGACAGCTTACTCATTGCCCTCTTAACTTGATATGGTAATACCAAACAGTGACATGTTAGACTGGTCAAAATTCAAAGGCCTTGCTGACGCACAAATTGTATGACTTAAATGATTGGTTTTGTATTTGAAAGGATCGGAAACATGGTAGGAAAAGGAGAAAATGCTGGTTACCAGCATTTTCATCTTTTCCCACTGTGTTTTCAAAAGCTTTCTTCGTTACGGTTGTTCAAACTGTGGTAAAGGGGGGGGGTTAATCTAATTTGCAATAGACAACTTTGCAACTATCCTTTTAGAAGTTTGGTACATAAAAACAATTTTGACAAAAGGAGAAGTGCTACTTATGAGCAATTTATCTTTTTGCCTAAATGTTTTCCAGTGTGGTCTGCTTCAAGATGAAAAAGTCGTCTGCAAAAGGTAAATGACTGAAGCATGAGGGAAGACAGTTAACTACCAACCAGACTACAAAGTTTTAGACTCATTCATTTTGAAAACATTCCAAAACAACAAAATTAATGTGGTTCAAATGATGAGAGATGTCTTTGAGTAAGTAGGAAACATTGTGGAAAGAAAAAAAGAGAATGCTGATTGCTAGATTTGTGTTCAAAAGCCTTTCTCCTTGGGACCATTAAATTACAGGACTGTTTAGTAAAGGGTTAACTCTTTACCGAACAACAAAATTTTAGACTAGTTCAACATGAAAACATTTACAGATGACTAATAATAGATGTGACTCAAATGTTCAAATTTGCTTTTGGAAGGATAGAAAAAAATTGTGGAGATAGGAGAAAATGCTGGTTACCAGCATTTTCTCCTTTTCCCACAATGTTTTCAAAAGCATTTTTTCTCAGGGTTGTTTAAAGTTGAGATAGTTTGGGAAAGGGTTAAATGACATGGCTGTTGTGTGATGTTGATGGATTTCAGGTCTTTTCTTTTTTATATTTTTTATGCACATAATTTGGGTTGTTATTATTCTGATGTTTAAGATTACTCTTATATACAAATCTATGAAGGGAAAAACTGAAGTTTGTTACTGTGACTTTTATTTCCAGTTTTATGTAGTGCTAATCTTAACCCACCAAAGGAAAACTAAAGTTTGTTATTTCTACTTTTGTTTTGGTGTTATTGTTTATAAATCTAAAAAGGGAAAAACTTAAAAGATGATGGTTTGATCTTTATTTCTGCTTTTGTTCGGTGTTTATAAATCTACAAAGGGAAGACTAAAATTTGTTACTTCTGATTTTGTTTGGTATTTTTAGCTTAGCTATTTATGAGTTTTTGAAGAAATTGTCAAGGTACATGTATTGTAATAGCTCTGGCGTTGTTGTCTGCATTGTCATCATGCAAAAACTTTGACATTTTATGATATCCCTATGATTACTAAGGATATTTACTTCAAATTTGGACAAGTTGTTAATTACCAAAAGGGAAACATGGGCAGGTAAACAACAAAGTATTTTTGACACAGTTATGTACCTTTTTTGACTTAAAATTTTCACTGAAAATCAAGCAACTGCAGCTGAGCGTTGGCACCTGCCTGCAGTGCTCTTGTTAAAAATTCAGAAGAGAAAAAGTAGAGTTTATTCCTTTTTTGCTTGGTATTTATAAATCTACAAAGTGAACACTTTAGTTACACTACGGTCACAATGTGAAACTGCCGCCTGCCGATTTTTAGACAGCGTTCGAACTGCTACCGGCCGGCGCCAGCCCGATAATCTGACGGCGGCAGGCTGGTTTACGGGGGATATATAAATCTAGATTGCTCTCGTATCACTACAAAGTGTTCATTATTACTATCAACCACAAGATAAATAGATTTTTAAGAAATTTTTCCTTCCACAAGTTGCCCGCTAAAGGCAGCGGTAAGGGGAAGGACAAGGCGCCAGCACCGAAGCACAAGAGACCAGAGCCCAAGCCCCAGCAGTAGGCAAGTCTCTGAGTCACTCTGGTGCTATTAGAATCACCATGACGACTATTTTGTATGATGGATGGCCTCGGATTTATTTTCGGGGGCCCGGGAGTCTGCACTCGGCAGATCGCCGTCCTGCCACCTACCAACACCGACAGTCGCCTCCCAGCTGCTTTTCAATCCCCGCCCTGCAGCCGGCAGATATTTTGAAATCGTACAGTGGCATGTCGGTAGCATAACGGCAGCAGGCCCCATGCTGGAGAGTGGCAGTTAGTTCCTACCGATCACCGGCCGAAGTTTGAAGGCCCTCGAACCCCACGATCGAGTAAAAATCGCGCTGCAGCCCGTCTGCCGCTTGATAGCCACCACGCGACTACGAAATGAGCCCGGCCGGCGCCCTGACGACAGGCACAATTGGAAAAAATCGGCCGGTGGCAGACAGAATTTTAACTTTTTCTTAAAACTTCAGCGGCGTCCTAGCGGCGTCTAAAATGCCTCCTGCCGCCAGCCGATTGTGCCTGCCCTCGAGCTGCCACCGGCCAAATTTGAGTGAAAACTGGCAGTAACCACGCCGGCAGGCAGCATTTACTGATTTGTGACCGTACTATTAGTGATGCTGATTTTGTTCAGTGTTTATTGGAAGCCGCTCGAAAGCGGCTTCCAGTAGGAATGTACCTAAACTATTTACCATGTAGATGATCAGTAATTATTCGATAAGTCATTATTTTTGTAAAATTTCTAATAATGTTGTGTTGTTGTGACAGAATTACTCCACATGACTCTTTCTTAAATATTCCAACAGACCTACATGAAATTCAAACCTGGTTTTCTTGCAATATATAGTTCATTCCCAAATAACAATAAAAAATACAGAAAGATAAACATCCTTTAATTGGCTAGTCCTCCGAAGTTTTCAAAGATGTAGGATTCCTTCTATTTTCCCAAACGAAGTTGTTATGCTTTCCGTTTATCACCAGCTTTCCCACCTCTCAATGGTTTTCGCATTTGTCTACTTTTTTACAAAACAAAATAATGATGATTATGATATAGAGAGCATCTTAGAATATGATAATCAGAAGCAATTTTATGTACAAATTTTTCGTCCAATTTTAATTTGTAAAGGATAAAACGGCGGTTACCCTTCGATCAAGGTATAGACTGGTTACATCCCTACACAAGAGGCGTCTATGTCAGCTATTTATAGAATACTTGCGAAAAGATGACCCTTTTCTTCCCTTCATCGACACTTTAGCAGAATGGATTTTAGTTACAAGGAACATCTACCTTACGAGACCTGTGAAATTTAGTATTTACTGTATTGTGTGTCGAAGCTGTTATGATCAGACTGTATGTGCTGTACGGTATGGTCCTGATCTACAGAACCCTTGAAATCAGGCCTGCTTGAAACATGACGTATGGATTGTGATGTACATTGACTACAGTAATTATCATGGTGGTGCCTGGTGCTCTAAGGGTTGAAGCTGCTCGAAAATGACGGAAATAGATGAAGATCAGACAGCACATAGCCCGTGTAATATTTTTTTTAATATTCTATAAGATATCGTAAACATAAAAGAAAATCTTGTTTGTTTTCCTTACTCAGTGTATTTATTTCGTTGTGCAGTCGAAGGCTTAAAGTTATTACAGAACCTATTACTGTGAATATACAGCTTTTTACGTCGCTGCTGGTCAAAGGTTTAGAATAGCTCTTGAAATTTACATTAGAAGTTTTACACTAGGTACGTATAAGGCCTATGCAGAAAATGGTTCAAACTACTGTTTATTAAACGAAATATGTATAGTAATAGATATTATGTTGTGGTTGAATAGATCCAGATCTTTAAAGACTTAAAAAAATCTTTTGTGTGTGTGCGTGGCTGCCATTTCAGGAATAAAAGAAACGTGGTTTGTGCCAACTGTGCAGGCTATGATCAGAATGATTTTGGAGATGCCATGCAAAAGTTTTTGTTTCTAGAGTAGAAATGTTTGATTCACTGTTACAAGCATGCTAAGATACTTTTTGACAAGCAAGAAGATCATCTTTTAGAAAAAAGTTGTTGAATATTTTCTTTTTTTTCTTTTTTGTTGTAAAAAAAATGAAACACAAAGAAGAGATCACTGATAAAAATTGTAAATACATGTAAACATCATATGTGAATAACGATCTTAATATCATTTTGAATAATTGGTAACTTAAATAATTCTGCAGTATTGCCTTTGATGCCGCTACAGAAGTTTACTTTCTAAAATCATTTAATAAATGGAAAATGCTGTATTTGAATGCGCAATTTCTCCATTTTCAAATTTCGAGTAGAAATTTAAAAATTCCGATGCTTTTACGTGCTTTTTTTTTTCAGTTTTTTTTTTCCAAATAAACATCACTTTATAATAATAATCATAATAACAAGATTATTTAAGATTCCTCTTTAAACTTCTTTTTTTTTTTAGAATTAGAATACATGTACGTATTATTTTCTGTTTCTTTTTTCCTTGCATTTTAGTACCATTTGTCATGATTTTCCATTGGTGGGGGGTGGGGGTAAAAACAGATACAAAAAATGTAATCACAATTTCTCAACAGAGTCAATATTTCTGAAATTGTCCACCAAAAGATTGCGGCTTCTATGATGCTATGCATCATAAATTTGTCTTGTTGCTGCCTGTAACAGTACATCTGTATTTTTGAGATGGTCACTGTACCTATTTAGGTACTAATATTTCTTGTGTTCTTGTTGTAACCAGTTCCTGGCAGGAAAATAAAGGTAACACTTTCTCATACATAAGTCTGACATATATATTTGCATGTTTCACAGGCATTTATTGTGGTGCCGCATGAGCGGTTGCACTATATTTTTATTCGCTTTTGAAAAGTACCTATGGAGGCAGCCATATTGTTTACTCGGCTTCCAGTCATTTCGTACCTAGGCCATTTAGTACAATTTTGGTCATTTCGTACCCACATATACTTTTTACTTTGGTCATTTCGTACTCACTTTGATCATTTCGTACTCACTTTGATCATTTCGTAACCACTTTGGTCATTTCATACCCAGTTTTTAGTATCAATTTGGTAATTTAGAACCTAGATTTAATACTATTTTCTTATGTTGTTTGCCGAATCACAACTGCTTTTGTACATAGCTCCAACTGAAATTGTGTTAAATTTCGCCAAAGAATGGCTATGATTGTGTCTTACCATTATTGGTTCTTTCTTTTTTAAGTTTTAATTTGCATTCTAAAGATTGTTTAGGACTTCTCAGTTCATTTCTCACCGAGTTCTGCATAAATTTACTTTGGTTAATTTGAAATGCGTTAAAAATTTTCTGGAAAGAGGCCACATTTTCGTTGTGTTCTTCATAAATCATGTTGCAAAACCATGACTCTTTCTTAGACTTTAACTCTTTACCAAACAATATAATTTTAGACTTATGAGAGCATTTGCAGACAACAATTCGAATGTGGTTACCATTTTCTCCTTCTTCCACATTGTTTTCAAAATGATTCTTCCACAAGGTTATTAATACTCGGGATTAACACAATGCCTTAAATGGTGCAAACTTTAAAAATCTTCTTGTCCAAAACCAGATGGCCCAGAGTTTAAATATTTGTCATGTAGTATCACCACATGGACCTCTAAGAAGTTTGTTCAAGTGATGCCCTTGGCGTAAAAAATTAACCTGTGTAATGTGCCCTATTTCAGAAACAACTGATTTGCGGCGCCATTGATATTATGCATCAATATTTTCTTGTTCCACCATTTGCCACCTTGTTTAATTGACTGATAGATTAAAATAATTGTACTTCATGTTCGAAAAATCAAGATATCACTGCAGTTGTATGAATTAAACCTTTACCACACGATCCTGAGTTTTCATGACCCTAGGAAAGAAGCCTATTGAAAACATTTTGATAAAAAGGGAAATGCTAGTAACCAGCATTTTCTCCTTTTCCCACAATGCTTTCCTGTCAATTCCATTATATGGGGTAAAATTTAATTATCATCTGCACTTACTTTCAATTACAAGTCTACATTTTT
The DNA here is from genome assembly GCA_946811185.2 of Hippopus hippopus. Classification (NCBI taxonomy): domain Eukaryota; kingdom Metazoa; phylum Mollusca; class Bivalvia; order Cardiida; family Cardiidae; genus Hippopus; species Hippopus hippopus. Next base: position 20,020,607 of record OX328102.1, on the reverse strand, counting down.
ATGTTTAAAGGGTTAAACCTCCAGCCTATAATCCCCCTCTCTAAAGGCCTTGAAGAATAACAATCTATAAGCATTTTGGGACAAGGAGAAAATGTTTGAAACTAGCATTAGTAAATTTTTCACCTTCCCACAATGATTTCTGCCTGTTGAAATCCCTGGTATTATTTGCAATCTGCAAATGCTTTCATCATGCTTCACTTAACCATTCACCACACAATCCCGACTTGAACGACCCTGCAGGAAGACAAGTTTGGAAAACATTGTGGGAAAAGAAGAAAATGCTGGTTACTATCATTTTCCTCTTTTCCAACATTATTTTCTAACCTTTGAAAGACAAGTCTGATCGTTTTGAGCCACAATTAATTTTGTTGTTATAATAAGTTCAAACTTACCATGATGAATCTCTGTGATGTGTAGTTGTGCATGTGACTCTTAAAATTTGGATCTCTTTACCTGTTCTTGATTTTAACCCATTTCACTGACAAGTCCCTTTGGGCGTATATGCGCCACTCTGCGAAGCTCTTGTTTAAAATTGCTTTTGATTTCCATGAGTCTAAAATTTTATTGTTTGGCAAAGATTTAACTCTTTACTACATAATCCCGAGTTTCTATGACCTTGAGAAAAACAGACCTTTTGAAAACATAGTGGGAAAAGGAGAAAATGCTGATACAAGCATTTTCTCCTTTTCCCACAATGTTTTCTTGACTATTTGATTCCAATCCCATCATTTGTGCTATGAATTTTGTAGTCTGCAAGTGCTTTCAAATTGGACCTGTCTAAAATGTTGTTGTTTGGGAAAGAGTTAATGTCGTCTAGAAGGGCTTTTAATATTTCAACATACAGAGGAATCTAAATGTTGTCATATGGTAAAGAGTTAACCTTTAACACACAATACCGAGTTTTGAAGACCCTATGTAAAATTGTGGCAAAATGGAGAGAAAAAGGAGAAAATGGTAACCAGCATTTTGTGTTCTTCCGATAAAATCATTGTCTTCTTCCCTATCAAAGAAAAACTCTTATCATTTAAGCTACATTTGTGTTGTCATCTGCAAATGCTCACAATGTAGACAAGTCTAACTCTTTGCCATGTGGTATAGAGTCTATTAACTCTTTACCACACAGTCCCAAGTTTAACAACCCAGACATGGAAGGCTTTTGAAAACATTATGGGAAAAGGAGAAAATGTTGGTAACCCTTCCAAAACAAATTTCAGTTTTTTAGTCATACTTTTTTGTCGTCTGCAAATCTTTCCAATTTGGAGTAGGCTAGAATTTTGTCGTCTGGTAAAGAGTGAAATGAACAAATTCTATATTACTACAGTAGACCTGTACTTGTTTCCTTTATTTTCAGGATGAGATGGCAGTTCATAGTGCTGAAGTTTCATTGGTTAGTGACATGTTGTTATGGTTATGACTGGGATGGTCTCAACTTGCCAGACGAGCATGTTCCATATTTTTTCACAAACAATCCTGAAATAAGGACACAATGCGAAGAAGATAAAGAATGTCCCTTTAAGGTGATTCTCTCTTAATTCTTGATTATCTCTAAACTTCCTGGAATAAAAAAATTACAGCCAATGATTTTTTAAACATTTTTGCGAATAAGAGATTATCAACTGAATCACCTTCTTTAACAAACTACAAAATTTTGGACCCATTCAAATTGAAGGCATTTACAGATAACAAATTAAATGTGGCTTAAAGGATAAAATTTGTCTTTCAAAGGATAAAAAACATTGTGGGATAAGGAGAAAATGCTGGTTACCAGCTTTTTCTCCCTTTTCTTCAATATTTTCAAAAGATTTCTTCTTGAGGGTCGTTAAAATTTGGGACTGTGTGGTAAACAGTGAAAGGTTTAGCCCTTTACCAAATAGTCCCATATTCCCATGTTTTAACAACCCTAGGAAAGGCACCTGGAAACATTGTGAGAAAAGGAGAAAATGCAAGTAACCAGTATTTTCTTCATTTCCTCCAGTGTTTTCTATCCTTTCAAAGATTTACAGTTTCGTTTGAAGTACACTGTCATGCTAACATTAGACAGAGATAATGTTAATCTGCTTGATTTGGATGTTTTATAATTGTAAAAAGACTACCAGTTGCAGTGAAAAATCCATTTAACAATATTAAAAAAAATTCTTGAAAAATGCAGGTTTTATCTGCCCTTTTAGAACCCTGTAAAATCGAAGTTTTCTGTGAAGAAAGAAAAACACCAAAGTTATTTCCACATAGAGATTACTATTTGCAAGACAGTCTCTGCTTAGTGGACAGTATAGATCCAGGATCAGTCTGTACATTTTGTGCAGTCTGACCTTGATCTAAATTTGCTGCAAAAACAACTATAGTTATGATACTGTAACAACTTATGGTAGAGTGTTTCCTTATGGGGTTCCAATCCCAGTTCAGGCTTGGATTTAATAATAAAATATAGATAACTAAAGATGACTTCCGTCTCTCCGTTTTATAAAATGAAAAAACTTAATAAACCACGAAATTAAAATTATAGACTTATTTATTCTCTCTTTCTCTCTTTTTATCTGTTTGTAACTTTTCAAAATTATCTATTGTAAAATGATAAAACTCAAAATAAATAATGATTTGTTATGAAAATAAATAACGGAGGGTTAACCTTAGATCAACTGTTTGGAAGTCCAGAACAGTCTGTGTTCTGCCCTTATATACATACAGGCAGTGCACAGAACGCTGTTGTGCACCCAAAATAATGCACCAAAGAATCTGTGCGAAATAACGTTCAAAACGCACATATCACAATGCGCACGTCAAAGTGCACAAGGAAAGTTGTGCACTGCACCAAGAATCCTGTGCATTTCGACGTCGCCGGCCCAGTCACTCAAAATGGACGAAACTTTACAAAGTTGATTGAAAATTAAACCTAAATGCATAAAATAATAAACTTTAAATGTCAATAATTAGGATTCGTACTTTGGATTACAAAAAAGACTGTTTTCTTTGGTAGAAATTTACGTTTGTTAAATCTGACAGTTCTCAAAGAAACGAAATTCAAAGCGTCCGCGCTTTGACAGCTCCACCTATCCCATGATGCATTGCAAAGTAAACATTCAAAATGGCCGTGCCAATGCTTCAATATCAAACACCACTGCAAACAAAAGGAAGTTGCAACGATTACGGATGATGACAGCAGGTAAATACTGCATAAAAATAATGTTTAAACCACAGAGATAAAGCAAAATACAATCGTGACATGTATCTCCGACGAGTAAACACAAAATCTGCAGTTATTCAGGAGAAAATAGTCGGTCATAAATAGGTCAAAGCTGTCAAACGAAACGGATTATTACATTACCCCCCACTTAGAGTGTTGTAGCTCCTGCTAACACTTAAAAGATAAAATAAAATTTTAACAATAACACTTGCAAATCTAGAGTCCGTTTCATCGTGTTAGCATAAGAGAACGTCCAGACACTCATATTTGTTTAAACTTTAAAACATGTTCCACAGTCACCTGTATGAGCTTAGGTATAACTTGAATTTCACTTTTCACTATTTAAATTAAACGTGTTAAGCACAATGTCACATTAAATATAAAGCACTATTTTAAGATGAAATGCACTATGCACTAAATAACTTGCACTAAATAACTTGTTGAGTCCAATTTTAAATTCACTAAACTTTATATAAAAAAATTTGAACTTGAAATCTATCTGTGTCTGTCTCGTCTGTCCTTGTGTTGGCTGTGCTCTCGCTCTCGTCTATTGTAGTGTTGTGTGTTTCTTCTATCCTCCCTCTCACGCTGATCTTCTCGTGCTCGTTTGTTTGAATTGTCTTGGGTCCTATGTCTGTCAGTCTTTTCATCGTCTAGTTTTCTCTTCCTGTCAACTCTGCTGTGACTGGAATGGGTTAGGGACTCACTCATGTCCTTAACTGTTTTAGCCAGTTGTAACAAGGCGGCCTCCTGTCGTCTCAACACCTCTGTGTTTGCCTCAACAGCTGTTTTGATATCCAGCAGGAGCCTTTTTCTTTCAGTTGAGGAAGCAGAGGAGACTGACGAAGATGATGAAGATGATGAAGCTGCATCTTCCCGAGGTACAATAGGCTCCACTGTAAGGGGCTCAGGCCTTTCATCTAAAGTTGGAGTGGCCTCAGCATGGCTTTGTCCGGGAAGATCATCTTCATAGTCTAGTAATTCTTCTAGGCCAGTCTCTAACGGTTCAGGGGCTCCAAAGGGACTCTTCACCGGTTGTGGCGCTGTTGTTGGCTGTGCTAGCTGTGCCTGCTGCACCTGCTGCGCCTGACCTATTCCTCCTGTCAAAACTGTGCCCAACAATTGATGAAGCTGAGCTATCACAGGGCTTTGCAGTAACTGTCCTGCTACTAGATTGTTGCTGGTACTCGGCAGGAGTGGGGACTCTGGCAATAGACCCCCTGGAAAGCTTGTTTCTACTGCCTGGGCCAGAAGATCCTTACCCTTTGACTTACTGGCCCAATGTCTGGCTGACTCCTCCGCAGACAGAGCTACCATATCTCTCTCCCCAATTTCGTAAGGAAACTTGTTCACAACCAACATGTCTGGCGAATCTTGAATCCCTTTTTCCTTTAGCATTAGGGCATGTCGGGCGAAGGTTTTCACATGCTCTCTCAGCTCACTCTCCTTGAAACACCGAAACAAGCACAGCTTACAATAACAAGGCACATCGTCCAGACTGAGGTGGTGCTTCAGAATGTGGTTGGTCACCCGATACTTGGCCTCTATATAAACTTCGTTCTTCTTGTGCAAGCAGCGCAGACACTGGTAGGCCCTCCTCTTAGCTTCAGTTTGTTTTGATACCACAGACATGTTCTGCAAGACAAATTGGAACAAATTTTAAATAGCTAGAAAGTCAGAACTAAATGACACTGCCTGGGGTCATACATAGCTCTATACCATATTCTCCAATCCAATTGACAGTTTCTATGGCAATTTGGGAATCGACCGCAAATATAACACTACTGCTTTCATAGTCAGACAACAACCCCATACCATCTTGAGCATCCTGCATGATCCCAAGCCCTTCACTTCTCATCTCAACTTACGCCTTTTACATTTAAAACCATCTGCTCTACTTTGTTCGTTTCACTGGTACAAATACAGCTGACTCTTAGACCTTTTGCATCCCCCTGACTCAAATGGTATTTTCTCTCTTGCCATAGAATGCGGATTCAGGCAGTTTTCAGAGCAGTGCTATTTCTTTAACCCCCTTTTCCACAATGTTTGCCTTATGCATACTGTGTCTTGTTTCCTTTCATATTTTCAGTGCTTTTTAATTGCATTAAGTTAATATTGTATCCTACTGTTTATGACTTGCCAAGTTATTGTAATAAAACCTTAAGAAAGTGTCTGCATTCCTTAATTTAAAGCGACCCAACCTCATAGTAAGTTTTCAGATATCAATTTATAGGAATATCAAACCAATGTAACAGTTTCAAATGAACATGAACCTTTAACTAAATAACAAATGTAAGTTTAACGACACAGTTTCACTGAACACGCACAAGTTATTTCCACTAAACACTGTAACAGTAGTCATTTTAGTTTAGAAGTTATAATGTCATAATTTAATTTTCACTAACACTATTTACACTTTTGCTTATTTAACACTTTACATGCTTTGTTTATCCAGTTTGGTACTTTATTTCCCTCATAACGCTTAAGCTTGTCATGGTGGACAATTTTTTCTTTCCCAGATTTATCTATCTGGACAACAAAGTTTATATCATTAAGAGACTGTTTAACTAAAAAGGGTCCCTCATATGTTCTCTCTAATTTGTGTGCTATTCCCACTTTATGTCTTTCAGATAACATCCATACTGCATCTCCAGCTTTGTAACTGTTGTGGACAATCTTTGTGTCATATATCACTTTGTTTCTTTGCGCTGCAGCATGAAGATGATCTCGTGCCACCCGATGTGCATGCTGCATGTGAGATTTTAGTACATCAACATAATCGCTATATGAGGTAATACTGGCCTTGTTGTAAATGGTATTGCTACCGTACACCAATTCAGAGGGCAACCTTACTTCCCTTCCCATGGTTAAAAGATTTGGAGTTAAACCTGTACTCTCATGCGGTGTAGATCTGTAAGCACCTGCTAAACATCCCAAGTGCTGGTCCCAATCATCTTGCTCTTCACACAAATATGCTTTTATCATGCGTACTAAAGTCCTGTTAAATCGCTCAGTCTGGCCATTACATTTTGGGTTCTTTGGGCTGGTTCTGACTTTCTTGATCTCTAACATTCGGCATCTTTAAACACTCTGCTTTCGTAATTTCTTCCTTGATCACTCAGGAGTGATAGTGGACAGCCCCATCTGGCTATAAAATCATTCAGAACACTAGAAGCGCATGTCTCTGCAGTTTGGTCAGGGACTGGGATTACTTCAACATACTTGCTAAAATGGTCAGTGAGGACTAAGATGTATTTGTTCCCTCTGGGTGTCACTGGTAACGGTCCTATGTAATCTGTTGCTACAACATCACATGGTGCTCCAGTGGTTATAGTTCCTAATGGCGCCTTGGGTTTCTTATTGGGCTTCTTAATTGATGCACAGGTGTCGCACTGGCTAATGTACATTTTAACATCGCTTTTCATCCCGAACCAATAATATCGCTGTAGTAGCCTCTCATAAGTCTTTTTACACCCCATGTGTCCGGACAGTAAAGAATCATGAAATTGCACAAGCAGACTTTTCTTCATGCTGTCAGGTACGAGGAGCTGAGTATGACTACCACATCCATTTTTCCTATTGAAACACTTGTACAAGATACCATCTTTGATGTCCAAAACATCCCATATGATCCAATAATGACGTGTGGCAGGACTAAATCTTGCCATAGTGCTTGCGCTGGGTTTGCAGTCCTGTATTTTTGCCTGAAAAATGGGCGATATGTCTGGATCTTTGGACTGGAGATTCCTAATTGTAGAGTGATTTTGTTCACTTGCCCAAGACCAGTTATTCTGGTCCCCTACCGCCTGGTTTCCCTTTTCCACTGGCATGCTGGAGGGTCCTGGTTTAGGTTCAGAAATGGCTCTTACAAGTTTGTCATTTGTTATACTTTCTGCATTTTCTCTGAACTTGTTATCCATTAGTCCAGTGTGTTGCATGTCATTTGCTCTTTTGATACATTTCTTACAGGGACCACATTTAAGATGTTCATCCATATCTTGCAGAGAACAGTCACAGTCTCTGGGATTGTTACAACGTGAAAGAGCATCACAATGTCCCTGTTTCTTGCCTGACCTATATTCAATTGCAAAGTCACAATGCGAAAGGATCTCTATCCATCTTGCAATCTTCCCTCTGGGTTCTTTCAGTTTGAAAAGCCACACTAGAGCTTGGTGGTCACTTCTCACAATGAAATGCCTGCCCAAAAGGTACTGTCTGAAGTACTCCACAAAATAACGAATTGCGAGTAATTCTTTCTCGGTAATACAATAATTCTGTTCAGGTTTGTTGAGTGCCCTGCTAGCATACGCTATAACCCTTTCACGTCCACCTTGAATTTGTTGCAGTACTCCTCCTATTCCAACATCTGAGGCATCCACGTCTAAGATGAAATCACCTGCATTGTCTAAAGGGTATCCCATTATGTCAGATCCAACAAGTAGGTCTTTAAGTTTTTCAAACGATTTTTGACAGTCATCTGTCCAGATAAACTTTTTCCCTTTGCGTGTTAGCTCCACCATTGGGCGTACGATTTTTGCAAAGTCCTTAACAAATCTGCGATAATACGAACACAATGCCACAAATTGTTTCACTTGTTTTGCATTTGCTGGCACTGGCCAGTCAACTATTTTGGCTATGTTTACAGGGCTGGGTTTAACACCAGAGCTGGACACAACCTGACCGAGGAAAGTCACTTGTTCTTGCAGCATTTCACATTTCTCAGGTCTTAACTTTAAGCCAGCTTTCTGAAGACGGTCAAACACCTCTCTTACTCTGTGTATGTGCTGTTCGAAGTTAGTACTAAACACAATTATATCATCTATGTAAATAAGACAAGTCTCCCACTGAAGACCTTGAAGTGCAAGTTCCATGGTGCGTTGGAAGGTACTGGCCGCATTATTCAGCCCAAATGGCATTCTCAACATTTCGTAATGTCCATACTTGCATACAAATGCACTTTTCTGTATGTCATCCTTTTTCAGAGGTATCTGGAAATACCCACTTGTAAGGTCAAATGTACTAAATAGCGTTGACCCTGCTACTGCATCAAGACAATCCTGAACTCTGGGCAGTGGAAATCCATCTGGTTTTACCAGGGCATTGACTTTTCGGTAATCAACACAAGGCCTTACACTTCCGTTCTTTTTTCTCACCAAGACAATAGGACTGGCCCATGGGGAAGTGCTCTTCCTAATTACACCTTTCGCAAGAAGGTCCTCTATTGCCTTTTTCTCCTCACTAGCATAGGCCATAGGTACACGTCTGGGAGGTTGTTTGATCGGGAGGGCATCACCAGTGTTAATCGGATGTTCAGCAAGGTGTGTCAGCCCTAAGTCCCACTCACTCTTTGAAAATATGTCTTGGTAATCATTCAACAAGCTAGCCAGGATACATTTCTCTGTACAGTTTCTGTCCACTGATGATCGACTGAAGAGGTCTGTCAAATGTGCAGGTATGCTTTTATCTGATTTGCCTAGATTTTTAACTTCTCTCAGAACTTTGATTTCTTTGTTCTCAAACTGGACTCTACGGATTGAATGGTTGTTTCTTTCGTTACAAGAACTTTCTTCCTCTAACAATGTAGTTTGTATTTCACTGATTCGTTGTGCCTGTGCTACAACTGCGTCTTGATTTATAGTGACTGATGTAGGGAATGGGTTCAAAACCCGCACTTTACTAGTTACACAATTGTTTATATCAACAAGTACAGATGCCATCTGCAAAGGATAGGTTTCCTTGAAGTGAACTGTTGGTTCTATGATAAAATCTGAGTTTTTGTCAAAGTCATCACTCTCTTTCCGTTCAACGTAAACATCCAACAGGGCCTCACTCTGTGGTGGTATAACAACATGGTCTGCCATAGTTACTTTTCTAACACTGTTTCTCATTCCAATCTGGATACACGGTATTTCTTCTCCTCTGAAGACGATTTTTGCTTTGCTCAAGAGGATGTCAGCAGGGCCTTGCTCATCATCTTGCAGTATGTCTACACCAAGAAGTCCGTCATCCTCAATATCTGCGACAATCAATTCCTTTTGAAGCCGAATTGGTCCAATTTCGATGTTAAAGATTGCTTTTCCATACTCGTTTATTGGCATTCCTCCGGCCCCTATTAAGCAATTCGTTTCTGTAAGTTTAGGTCGTTTCTCTGGGGGAATCCTTTCGTACACTTTTCCAGACAGAATGGTTTTTGTTGCGCCAGTATCTGTTGTAAATATGAGTTGTGTCCCTTCAATAGTGCCCTTTACATATACACCTTCACTGTAAGATTTTCTTCTTCTAACGACATACTGCTTTTCATCTAAAATTTCAGCTTCTGTTTTCTGGCCGTCTTTTACTTTTACTGGGGCATCACCTCGGCCGTCTGGGTCAGCCCATTCTCGTTTAAATGGTTTCTGCTTGCACTGGTACGCATTGTATTTTCCTGGTTATTGGTCTGCCTTCTGTACGTGCTAGGTTTCCTATGAGGACAATCTCTGATGAAATGACCAGGCTTATGACAGTTAAAGCATTCTTTTGACGGCTTTCTGGTAATGTTATTTTTAGTAAGAAGGCTAATTTTATCTAGTATTTGCTTAAGCATGTTTCCCATCTGTAGTTCTTGGTGTGGAATGAGGTCTGTATCTTTAATCTGCTTGTTTTGGTTTTGTGGCTGTTTCTGTTCTTTCAATTTTGTGGGTTTGGAACGCACTTGGCATGCATATTTTCCATCACTGTCACTTTCACCCTCTTCGCACTCTGAGTTTTTTGCACTACGTACAAATTTCTTCATCTTCTTTTCACCATATGGGGACTGTGATAGTCTTTTTCTAGTTTGTATGTAATTGACTACATGGAAAACTGCCTCATCGATATCGCATGGGTCCTTCACATACTCAACTTCGCACCTAACTTCATCATCCCTGAGACCATCCAAGAATCTTCTCACCAAGTCTTCTTGTCTTGTCTGTATATCACGCCCCTTATGGGCCTTATCGTACAAACATTTCAGTTCCGAGGCATATTCTTCCGCTGTTTCACCCGACTTTTGATTTCTGTTACTAAATTTTGCCGCAAAAGTTTTGGAAGTCTCCACCACTCTGAATCTACAATTCAGCTCAGCAACTAATAAGTGGTAGTTATTTAAAGCTTCTGGTCTAAGCTGTGAAAAAACAAAGTCACCAGCACTACCCTGCAATTTTGGGAGCAATTCATCTAATTTGTCCTCTGAGTTCCAACCTTGTCTGTTAGCTACAGCTTCAAAACGGTTAAACCAAACTCTCCAGTCTTCTTTCCCACAAAAGGGTGGTATTTTTATTGTACCGGAACGGTTCTGTCTGTTTTGTCTACACTGAGGTCTAAAGCTTCCCATATTTTCTCTTTCTTCATGCTGATTCAAAACATCACCCCTACATGGCTGGCTAGGTGAATAGTTTCTGCATTCTCCGTATCTTGGTTGGTGACAGTTTACATAAGTTTGATTCCTTGGCTCGAAATGATCTGACTCCCTCTGCGATATTGTTTGAGGTAGACTTATGCTCATTCTTGCTTGTAAGTGGCAGCTTTCATTTTGATTTTGCTCAGCTTGTGTTAGTTGATGATTATTTGCTTCAGCTCTCGCAGGGTGGTTTGAACAGCTGTTCATATTGGTAAGTGTGTCAGCTATACCCTTCAATACTCCTGTGATCTGAGTCTGCATTTGTACCATTTTATGAACAGCGTCTGCCACATTTGACTGATTGCAAGATTCTGTATTTCCCGTGACAGGACTTCTGTCATTTTCTGTAAAACTGCTGTTTTGAATGCTATTTTCTGTAGGACTAGTCAAGCAGTATGGGTCTGTACTGGCCTGCGGGGTTACTTGTGCTTGGTCTACACTTGTTGGTAAGTTGAAAAAGACTTCTGTTTCTTGTTCAGAATCTGTATCACACATTTTTATTTGGCTGTTGAGTTCGATCACTGAATCTAAGTGTTGAAATTACAAGATTCCACCTCTCTGCCTCCAAAAATATGTAACAACTTATGGTAGAGTGTTTCCTTATGGGGTTCCAATCCCAGTTCAGGCTTGGATTTAATAATAAAATATAGATAACTAAAGATGACTTCCGTCTCTCCGTTTTATAAAATGAAAAAACTTAATAAACCACGAAATTAAAATTATAGACTTATTTATTCTCTCTTTCTCTCTTTTTATCTGTTTGTAACTTTTCAAAATTATCTATTGTAAAATGATAAAACTCAAAATAAATAATGATTTGTTATGAAAATAAATAACGGAGGGTTAACCTTAGATCAACTGTTTGGAAGTCCAGAACAGTCTGTGTTCTGCCCTTATATACATACAGGCAGTGCACAGAACGCTGTTGTGCACCCAAAATAATGCACCAAAGAATCTGCGCGAAATAACGTTCAAAACGCACATATCACAATGCGCACGTCAAAGTGCACAAGGAAAGTTGTGCACTGCACCAAGAATCCTGTGCATTTCGACGTCGCCGGCCCAGTCACTCAAAATTGGACGAAACTTTACAAAGTTGATTGAAAATTAAACCTAAATGCATAAAATAATAAACTTTAAATGTCAATAATTAGGATTCGTACTTTGGATTACAAAAAAGACTGTTTTCTTTGGTAGAAATTTACGTTTGTTAAATCTGACAGTTCTCAAAGAAACGAAATTCAAAGCGTCCGCGCTTTGACAGCTCCACCTATCCCATGATGCATTGCAAAGTAAACATTCAAAATGGCCGTGCCAATGCTTCAATATCAAACACCACTGCAAACAAAAGGAAGTTGCAACGATTACGGATGATGACAGCAGGTAAATACTGCATAAAAATAATGTTTAAACCACAGAGATAAAGCAAAATACAATCGTGACATGTATCTCCGACGAGTAAACACAAAATCTGCAGTTATTCAGGAGAAAATAGTCGGTCATAAATAGGTCAAAGCTGTCAAACGAAACGGATTATTACAATACTCTCTCTGAGGGTTGATTTACTCATTTTGGTACAGTTCAACAAAAAAAAAAGAAATCCAACACATTTGTCAGGAAGCTGAAAGTTTAGGAATAAGAGGGTGGTACGATATATCATGGAGTGTTCAAAAAAAGATTCTATAGACATGTTCGCATGAAACATTGTATGCAGCAATTGCTTCCTCTCCGGTTATGTAAAACTTTTAATATCATTGTACCTGTGAATGTTTCTCCAGTGTGTAATGTTTGTAATAATTTTGGTAGATCACTGCTACAATATTCAAAAGAGATGAGTTAGCCATGGTAGTGCTATTAATAAAGCCTATTTTAACCCTTTACCACACAATGACGCCTTTTGACACCCCTGATAGAGAAGGCTTTTGAAAACATTGTGGGAAAAGGAGAAAATGCTGGTAACCAGCATTTTCTCCTTTTCCCACAATGTTTTCTACCCTATCAAAGAAAAATTATTTAATATGATCCACATTGAAACTGTCCTCTGCAAATGCTTTCAATTCGAACAGGTCTAAAATTGGTCGTGTGGTAAAGGGTTAAATACATGAGCCATGCTGTGGCAATTGGAGTTTAACACATCTCCATGATGCATGATACCAAGCAAGTCATCACCTAATGATGGATCCATAAAATCCACTTTGTGTAACAACTGACTAAATGATGAGGTATGCTTGTCCTTTCATACGAATAAAATTGACAAATAGTAACTGACTTGGTTTGATACTTTTTGCAGATGCATTAAGCCACATTTTCACACAGCATGGCTCATTAATGAAATGGACATACATGTACTTAGTCAGTTCTAAAGAACCATGTATTGCACTTTAATAGCTGTTTTTGTCAGAGTATGTGACAAAGGAGTGAACAGGATCAGACTACATGTTCTGTGCAGGGTTTAATTTCTATCTTGTCCTACTATTGCACAGGAGGCCTTGTCTCAGACAAGATGTTGGGGTTATGAAGATGATTGTCCCAAAGAACAGAGATTGTCTAGTCCAACTTGTCCCGAAGATAGTGTCTGGTAAGTTGACTTAAAAATTAACTGTAAACCTCCTACAGATGACCCTTTTTGAAACATAGTGGCATAAAGAGAGAATTTCTCGTAACAAGCTATTTCTTCTCCAGTGACAGTGTTTCCAAATAAAATGGATTAATGTGTATTAATCCATTTTATTTGACTGTATCATACAAGAAAGTCTTCAAAGCTGTCTGCTGCAAATTTGTTACATTACACAGTCATACAGGGTCCATGAAAAAAAATTAACCCTTCACTAGATGACAAAATCTTTGACTAACCCAAGTTGAAAGCAGTTGCAGAAGAAAAAATAAATGAGACTGAAAAACTGAATTTCGGTTTGGGAAGGGTAGGAATCATTGTGGGAAAAGGAGAAAATGCTGGTTACCTGCATTTTCTCCTTTTTCCACAATGTTTTCAAAAGGCTTCTTTCCAAGGGTCGTTAAAACCCGGGATTGTTTGGTAAAGGGTTAACTTTACCACACAATCCCAAGTTATAACAACCCTTAGAAAAAAGTCTATAAAAACATGGTGGAAAATGAGGAAATGCTGATTTCAACCTTATTATAGAAAAAATTCATTATTTGACACCCATTTGTCATCTGCAAATGCTATCAATTTCGACATCTCTAAAATTTTGTTACCTGGCAAAGAGTTTATGTAGCACTCTAAGGGCTAATAACAAGTGACAGCGAGTTACGGGCAAAGCTCTTAACGAGCAAAGTTTGTTTTGCGGTAACACCATTCTAGATTTTTTAAAAATAAAATTACAACTTCGTACTGGGTTTTAGTCTGAATCTAGATGGAGATGACTTAAAAAAAAAAGAGTGTCTTCTGGTTCATTGCACAGCACCACACATATCACAGTCTTCCGTACTTTTACTTGATTGGTCAAAAATGGAACAAATGATCAACCGATCAGATGATAACTTAAAATCATCATCAGTTAAATGTGTACAGATTAACTTATTTCCAACTTACTTTTAGTGTATTAAACTTCTATTTTTGTATTACTATTCATATTGTTCCGTGCTAGAAAATAATGAAGTCATAATTCATCCACTATTTTTACGTCATGCATGAGCCGTTTGCCCATAGAAAAATATGTTGAAGAAGTAACAAAATTGGTGTTGAATGTTTCATAGTGCCACTTATTGAGAAAGTGGAATTGTGAGATTTTTTTTTTTTTGCTTTTTTTCTGTTTTTCGTAATAGATCTATATAAAATCTGTATTTGTTCATATGTTATGAAAGTTTGTTAGTAGACTTGTATGATTTGTTTTCCCATTTATAAACCAGATATCTAGATCTAGATCTACCGGACAGTTTAAAAGTGACTATATTTACTAGGATTGATATTCTAACTAGTCATTGCAACACCACCGATCTTTGTTTGGATGATGGACATGTAGGAAAGCAAATAAGAAAAAAGAAAGAAAGAGTAACAAATGATCTAAAAAGTGCAATCTATGCACGCTAATTAAAGAAACTTCAGTGAAAGCATAGACAGGCGCACTCCCACCATGACAGCTGCTCTGGTTCGCATGGGTCACATGTATATATATATATATATCTACGAGAGAATAATGCATTCTATTGCATTGACTGTTATAAACCCTAAATATTAGTGTTGGCAATGCCACGATTCGAACTCCAAAACGGATGATATGAAGATATAGATCCAGCTTGACATTTGAATTATTAGATACTTATCCTACAAATGACTCCTGTCGCTCGTATTGAGGCTTTGCCTTTCCATGTTATCAAATTTACTCATTACTTGAAGCGTGAATGAAATTTTTAGTTTGAGCAGATTACTAGTTGAAAGAGAACATGTGTTTTATAAGAATGGCAGATACATGTATTATAAAAATTAATAACTAGCCATGTTCTTTTTCAAAAGGACCAAGACAAAAGCAGACCAAATAGACAACTTCTGGAGAGGAGCTGATTTTGGATATGTGGTGGAAAGAAGGAAAGAGCTGACAGTTTTCTGCAGGCCAGAATCAGAGGTGAGTGGACTATATAATTGCACGAGGGTTGTTCCATAAATTCGCGGAATTCGCCTGTAATTCCAATATGGAGTGTTGAATTTGAAAACAAAATACATCTAAAGAAACGTTAATGTATACCTGATACATGTTTAAATTTTCATAGAGATACATGAAACAGATAAAAATACATCTAACTTTAAAGAAGAGATGTAAGTGACACTTGAAGCACACCGACGTTTACGTCACATTGCCTAAACGTCAAAAATAAGCGCACGACTAACTTTCTCTGCATGGTCGCCCCCTGTTGCGATGCACTTTCTATGTCTGTGTATCCACTGATCAAAAGTTACAGTTTTAAGGTGGTCAGTTAAGATCCTGTATGTTGCCGTAGTCGATGGACCTATCTCTTGTGTAATATATCTCACGGTTAATCATCTGTCCCTATCAATAATTTCTTTAACGAATTCCCCACTGTCTGAACACTTGTCGGACAACTCGGTCTTGTATCGTCTTATATGGAACTCCTGCCTTTTCTAAAACGTTCATGTCATTTATAAACAAATTTTTTACCACTATACGACAAAGTGTCTGATTCCCTAATGCGTTTTAATGTTTCCACCGGAGAAAGTTTAAGTCCAACAGAAAACTTTACGACAGAACGTAACTCAACGTCGTCAGCTGACGTCAATTTTGTCCCCGAAGTCATGACTGCAAATGTCTGCTGAGATGTAACTATCCGACGGAATGTTTTCAAATTCACTGGAAATGACGTCGAATAACGTCGGTAACGCCAGTCGCTTTTGCGCCAAAATTGCATGCGGATTTCACATTTTTTTTACATTTTCTGAAAAACTAAAATGTCAAAATTTTGACTAGCTTCAAGTCACTCTACCTTGGTTACTAAAGAAATCAAATTCTTTGATATACATTGGAAGAAGACATGACAAAATTTGTCATATACTTGACATTATGTTAGGGTATAATCTCTGAAAGTGTGGTGTGAATTTAATGTAAAACAAAGATTTTCATCAACAATTCCGTGAATTTATGGAACAGCCCTCGTATGTCAGAGGTACAAGAGGGGTAGTACCACTTCAATTCTTCTCCAAAACCTATTGTCTTTAGAATTGTCTCTTTGAGATAGTTCTAATTAGCACTCACAACATGGGTGTTTCTGAAATAATGGTTTTAAGATTTGATTAAACTCCCCCCCACACACACACATTACCTGGACCCCTGGTTGACTTAAATCTGATTTTGGTAGCCTGAAATTAAACATGCTAACCTTAAGAATGTAAAGAAGAACCACTGCTCATTTTACAGGACAAGATTAGACTGCATTGAATGTAAAGTCTGATCTTTGATCCATGCTGTCAGTTATTTTGCAATATCAAATTGAGAATGAAATATTAGCTTAACTCTTTACTAAACAACAAAATTTTAGACTAGTCCAAAATGAAAGCCTTTGCAGACTACAAAATAAAGGTGACTCAAAAATTGAAATTTGTTTTGAGAAGGGTAGAAAACGATGTGGGAAAAGGAGAAAATGCTGGTTACCAGCATTTTCTCCTTTCCCCACAAAGTTTTCAAACGGTTTTTTTCACAGGGTCATTAAAAGCCGGGATTGTTTGGTAAAGGGTTAAGCTACAACTTTGATATTTACTTTCTATTTATAGGACGATTCACTTTTAGAATGTGCCAAATATGCCCGATATTGCCATGCAAGAAATATTTATTTTGATTTCCGAAATCGCAAAATTGGCGAAGGAACAAACAGGTAATTACAAAACTTCGTCTTTGGTGGAACACGATTTTGTTTCGTGATAATTAGTTAAATTCATTAATTAGTGAGTAGATAAAGTTTACTTTTTATAAAAGGATCCTTTATTTTGGTAATTCTGATGAAGAAGCCTTTTGAGAACATTGCATGTAAAAAGAGAATGCTGGTAATCAGCATTTTCTCCTTTTTCCCACAATGTTTTCTATCTTTTTCATAGAAATTCCATCATTTGAACCACATTTAATTTGTCATTTGTAACAGCTTGTAATATGGACAAGTCCGAGTTTTGTTGTCTGGTCAATAGTCTTTGCTTCAAAAGTAGAATACCAGAAAATGATAATCATTTCCATTTCTACTAAATGTACTCTGTATTTTGGCAATGAAAGTTATTGTCAGTGAAGTTCAGTCTAATTAATAACATTTTATTGTTTTCATGTTTTTATCTATAGCAGGAAACATTGTAAAAAAAGACTAGATGTTGGTTTTGTTATATATATATATTAGCTGTTTTCCATGATGTATTCCAGCTCACAGTCATCTTACTATCTTAACCCTTTATAGCACAATGCCGTCTTTTAACGAACTTGGGAAAGAAGCCTTTTGAAGACATTGTGGGCAAGGGAGAAAATGCTCATAACCAGCATTTTCTCCTTTTCCCACAATATTTTCTACCCTATCAAAGAAAAATTGCACCATTTGAGCTACATTGAAATTGTCATCTGCAAATGCTTTCAATTTGGACATGGCTAAAATTTTGTTGTCTGGTAAAGGGTTAACACGACTGGTACATTCATACTGATTCTTTTAATAATATGTTCTTTAATGCAACTTTCAGAGTAACAAATCTAGTAGTGCATTGAGTTTCTGTAGGAAATATATGGGAATTTGTTCATTTTAGGTTTAGGGAAGATTTTCTGTTAGAGGGAGAAATTGGTGGTCACTGCGCCTTGAAAAAAAGTGCCTTAAAAGCTGAAGGAGAGCACAAAAGTGCCTTACAGTCATGGTGAGTCAATCCAAGCCCTTCGTGACTTTTTAAAAAAATTTTTATCTTCATAAGTTTCAAATGTATATAGCATCAAAAAAATAATGGACAAAATTAATGTATTTAGCATAAAAAAAAAAATAGACTGTTTGAATCCAATACTACACAATTATATCTTGCAGTCTGTTTTTGACTTAACCCTTAACACACAATCCCGGCTTTTAACAATCCTGAAAAAGAAAACTTTTTGAAGACATTGTGGGTAACCAGCATTTTCTCCTTTTCCCACAATGTTTTCTGCCCTACCAAAGAAAAACTCCCCCATTTGAGTCACCTTTAAATTGTCGTTTGCAAATTATTTCAATTTGGACAAGTCTTAAATTTTAGGACTTAAATAATGGTAAATGTCTTGAAAGAAAGGATATCAATTAACTCTTTAGCACATGACAAAATTGTACACTTGTCAGAATTTAAAGTAATTTGCAGATCACATATAAAACTGACTGAAATGATGGGATTTGTCCGTAAAAAGGTAGAAAACATAGTTGGAAAAGGAAGAAAATGCTCTTGACAAGTATTTTCTCCTTTTTGCACAGTGTTTTCCAAAGTCTCTTAATTAGGGTTGTAAAAACACAGGATTGTTTAGAAAGGATTAATAAAATAGATGAGATTGACAGGAAATGAAAGAAACAAGTAAAGATAGTACATAAAATGTGCTGCAAACATAACTTTATGCAAGAAATGTGCTCAAAAAGTCATTTTTCCATATATGTTTTTACAAGCCAAAAGTTTCTGGAACATAGATTAAAAGAAAAGCATTTGCTCTGTTACAGGGCTCATTCTGCCATTTTAGGTATTTACCACATATCCTGAAATATCCTGAGAAACATTTTGCTGTATCAATAACACATTTTGGAAAAATTTGTAGATATATATACATGAGTAACTCTGCAAAAAGTTAAACTGAAACTTTAGCAAAAAATTAGGTTAACTCTTTAATCCTTTACCACACAATCCCGAATTTTAACGACCCTGAGGAAGAAACCTTTTGAAAACATTGTGGGAAATGGAGAAAATGCTGGTAACCAGCATTTTCTCCTTTTCCCACAATGTTTTCTACCCTTTCCAAAACAAATTTCAATTTTTGAGTAATAGTTAATGTGTTGTATGTAAATGATTTCAATTTGGACAAGTCTAAAATTTTGTTGTATGGTAAAAGGTTAACAAATTATCCTGTGTTTAAAGGACCACGAGGAAAAGAATTATTGAAAACATTGTCTGAAAAGAAGAATATTCTTGTAACAAGCATTTTCTTTATTTCCAAAAATGTTTCCTGTCCTTTCAAAGACAGATCACATTACTGGAACCAAGTTTAATTTGTTGTCTGCCTATGCTGTCTATTTAGATGAGTGTAAAATGTTCTCATCTGGTGAAGATTTAAGTATGAACACGAATTTTACAAACATCAGTCATCACTGTAGAGAATTCTCATGCAGGTTTAGTCCCTCTGTAGTAACGTAATTGAATATAAAAAGCAATTTTTGTTATAGGTTTGCTGAAGTAGAGCACTATACCTCACTACCATTTCAACCAATTAACGATGAGAACTGTGATATTATAATAGACAAACCTGTTATGTTTATGAAGCTTGATGCAGGTAAGTGTCTCCTGCAACCCTTTACCAAACAATCCTTTTTTTTTAAATTGGTCAAGAAAGAAAGCTACTGAAAACATCTTGGGAAAAGAGGAAAATGTTGGTCAAGCATTTTTTTGTTTTCCCACAATGTCTTCTACCCTATCAAAGACAGCTTTTATTGTTTAAGCCCAATTTTCTGTTCTCCGCAAATACTTTCACTATGGATGAGTCTAATATTTGGTGGAGAGTACACAGTATGAATTTGTTTGTTTGTTTGGTATTTACCATTGTCAAGGTAACTGTTCACCCTTCCATGCATTTGTGGAGTTAAGTTTACATTATATGTTACACATAACTCTTTCAAAAAGATTAGCTGTTTTCCTTAATAGCAAATAGTCCCAAACAGTATTCAGCCCAGAGAGAGCAATAAGTTTTGTCACAGTGACTGTTTTAAAAAGAGTTTGGCCAGTCTTGGATTCAATCTCAAGGCCTGAGGATTACAGGCCAAGCATGTTACTGAGCTGATGAGCTCGCTTTCACTTAAAGTTTTTTTGGTATTGTAATAGTCTGCTTTTTAAAACATTGAGGGGAAAGAAGCAAGTACATATAACAAGCAATTGCTCCTTTTTCCACAAAATATTTCATACAGCCCAAAATAAAAAGACAAGCAGGAGAAACATTTGAAGAAAAAAGAAGTTCAATA
This sequence comes from Hippopus hippopus, assembly GCA_946811185.2. Lineage (NCBI taxonomy): Eukaryota > Metazoa > Mollusca > Bivalvia > Cardiida > Cardiidae > Hippopus > Hippopus hippopus. The sequence goes on along the minus strand of OX328102.1, from coordinate 20,000,343 downwards.
CTTATCATTTTTAGTCAGCTGTTTTCAAAAATGTGAATATATGCATCATCTTGTGAAAACTTAAACATTTTCTTACTTACATCAGTAATTATGTCAAATATTTACTTCAAACTTAAGCTGTTTGTTAAATATCAAGGCAGAACCCATACAACAAGGGTAGGTAGCCTTAAAATATTTTTTGATAACAGTAAGGCCTCTTTTTTAACTTTGATTTTTTTTAAATTTTCACTGTAAAAGTTCTTACAGCTGAGTTTTGACTTTTGCATTTGGCAATTTTGTTTGTTGTGATTGTTGTTTTGTTTTGGTTTCTTTTTTTTTTTAAATTCAGAGTATTAATCTGTTCCAGGTGTAAACATGTATCACCATTTTTGTGACTTTATCAACTTTTACACATCCCAGCACATCAACAATTCATTTTTACTAGATCTTCAGATGATTAATTGGGATACTGTAAGTACTTTGATCTTTTATTTGAGACCTATGATTTTCCATCTCATCCATTGCCTACAGGCAAATTTCAGACAAACTTAAAATTGTACTATGTGAAACAAACAAGAAATATTTCAAGGAAAGAAAAGCATTTTTCCATGACATTGGGAACAATGTGAAAAGAGGAGGAGTTGCTTGTTAAATTGGCCTGCCACAGTATTGTTGATTCTCATTACTTCCAGAATTCTCATATCTTCGTGAATCTATGTTGGCTATATTTGTTACACACATTTTTTTTCTTGTGGCTCCTGTGAAACCTTTTACAGACGTAAACATTCCAGAGAAGCTCTCTACGCCGAAGAATTGGGTCAAAAACAGAATTACATTTAAAAAAGTCACATTTTATCGAAAACCATCTTTTCCACCCATAATTCATCAGTTGTTTGTACATCACAACATTTATTTACACTTAATGCCCATGATTTCAAAGTACAAGACAGAAAATGCATCTGTGATAAGCCTAGAGGCTGTGACCTTTAGGAATACTCCGCTGGATGACGTCATTTGACTACATTTTGAATGAGTTGGTGTTTTTTGAGAATGATTCACAAAGTTATGGGAAATTGTCTGGTCAATTTCTGGCAGTGATCAAATGTATTTTTAGGATGATTTCGCCATGTAAAATAAGTTAAGTGTACTTTCCCTTGTCCAACAATGATTTCTGACACTTTCCCTGTCTATAAATGTGCCTAAATTAAATCTATGCCTTGTTTGTCTCTTGGATGGCATGAAAATACCAGTTAGGTTCACGAAAATATTAGAAAAGGGTATATGTGGTTGTTGATGATGAATGGCTCCATTTTTGTGTTGCCTTTTTATTTGTAGAGGAGGCTTGTGTATATGTTAATAGATTTTAAGATGTCTAGAATTAAACCTATTCATGCTTTGGCTGAATCTTTCCTAGCAAAAACCTACTTCAATTAATGCAAAGTACTAACCTTTTAGGCAACACTAGGTGAGGTCTTCTAATGTACATGTACTAGAAAACTGTGTGAGAAAAGAAGTTATTACTTGTATTAGAAATCAGCTTTTTTTTTTTTTCACATTTTCATGAAAATTATGCATGGTAGCCTAGGTAGTTTTTTAAGACAGCCTAGTGTCTGATATTCATGTAATTTTGCCTATGATGGACTTTGCACACAAACCCTGAGAGTACTAAATAAATAAAATGGACCTTTACATAGAAATACAGCCGAAATATTACAATTTCAAGATTGTTTTGGGGAAAAAAAAAACATGACAAAGTAGCAGACAGTGTAGATCAAAGATCTGACTATACATTTTTTGCAGTCTAATCTTGATCTAAAGTGTCTGCAAAAGTAACATAAGGAATGCGTAACCCTTTACCACACTGCCGGAGTTTTAACAACCATTGGAAACAAAGCTTTTGAAAACATTGTGGAAAAAAGGAGAAAGTGCTGGTCGCAGCATTTTCTCCTGTTCCCACAATATTTTGTAGTTTCAAAGACAAATCACACCATTTCACGAAAAATCAATTTGTCTTCTGGAAAAGCTTCAAACTTGGACCAGTCTAAAAAATTTTTCGTTCGGTAAAGAGTCAATAAAGTCAAATAGTAGGAAAATTTCAAACTGATGTACAGTGGAATAAATATATATTTGCATATACATGTATATAACTTTGTAACAAACTTTTATTTTACAGAGTGCAAATCCATATGGGGACCTTTTTCATGAAACATATCAAGCATTTACTGAACTTCCAATAATAAAGTTAAATGAGTTTGAAGGAAAGAGGGTAACTATAATTTTCCTTTTTTTCTCCCCAAACTTTATTAACACATAGTTCTATTGGAGACTGATTAACTCTGTATCAGTAATATGTTTGAAGCACCAGCTTTGCTTTCACTGTTTACCACACAATCCTGAGTTTTAACCCTTTCCCAAACAACAAATCTTAGACACTTCCAAAATCAAACCCCTCTGCAGACGACAAACTCGGAATGGGTGAAAATGAAGTTAAGTCCTCTGATAGGGTAGAAAACATTGTGGGAAAAGGAGAAAATGCTGGTTACCAGCATTTTCTCCTTCTCCCACAATGTTTTCAAAAGCTTCCTCACACAGTGACGTTAAAAGCAGTGATTGTTTGGTAAAGGATTAAAGACCTAGAGGAAGAAAGCTTTTGAAAACAGTATGGGGAAAGGAGAAAATGCTGGGTTTCTACCATCTCTATAAGAAAGTTTCCACCATTTCAGTGACAATTAATTTGTTGTCTGTAAATGCTTTTGATTTGCACAAGTCATTTGGTAACAAGTTCACTCAAAGTAGTATAGGTTTTAGTCTGTGTACTTATAAGAAATATATAGTTTTATAAACACAGATACTTTGCTGTATGTATGTCCCATTAACTCTTTACCAAACTTCAAAATTTTAGACTGGACTAAATTGAAAGCATTTGCAGACGACATACTACATGCAGCTGAAATGATGATTTCTGTCTTTGTTAGGATAGAAAACATTGTAGGAAAAGGAGTTACCAGCATTTTCTCCTTTTCCAACAATGTTTTCCAAAGCCCTCTTTTTCAGAGTTGTTAAAACTTGGGATTGTGTGGTAAAGAGTTAATCAAGTGTTCCCTTGGCTACTAATTATTCCCCTTGAATACACACACATAGTATTTCATATATTAGGATGTACTTGAATCAGACTGTCCATTTGTCTGTCCATCGATCTGTCTGTCTACTTTCACATAAACTTTTTGTGTCACAAACTCTTCTTCACTTTTGCTGTCATTGTATGGAAACTGTATGAACTGGTAACTGTTGATGTGTAAAACTAAAATTTCAGATGACATTTGATATTAAAGAATTGTTTCTCTCTGATTGTTTACTAACATTTTTGCCTAATACTCATCAATTTGGAGCAATTGTCCTTTCATTTGAATCTATATGTAGGGGTAGCAAGTCACCTTTCTTGACAGTTCTAGCTTTACTTGGAAACTAGGGTAATATCATAAAATGGAAAAGATTGTCAAAAGGAAAGAATATGACTGAAATGGGATTGCAAAGATTGCCGGGATAATGATGAACTTTTTTTACTCATGTCTACCTAATTTTTTGTTTGTACTTAAAATGTTTTTTTATCAGACTATCACTCAAAATATCAAACAGTGTAGATTCAAAGTTAGATTGCATCTGCTGTGTAGTCTACTTTTAATCTACACTGTTTGAAAAGTAAAATAGTGCTTGTCGGTTTAAGTAGGAACCCATCAACAGACAATTCCTTGTTTTTAGCTCCACTGGCCGAAGGCCAGCGAGCTATTGTCATGGCGTTGTGTCCGTCGTGCGTGCGTGCGTCCGTCTGTCCGTCCGTTCGTTCGTCCGTGCGTGCGTCCGTAAACTTTTTCTTTAAAAAACTTCTCCTCAGAAACTATTGACTGGATTTTTACCAAATTTCACAGGAATGTTCCTTTGGTGGTCCTCTTTCAAATTCCTTCAAATAATTGTGTTCCATGAAGAATTCTGGTTGCCATGGCAACCAAAGTAAAAAACCTTTAAAAATCTTCTCCTCCCAAACCGCTATTTGGATAGCATTATTATTTTGCAGGAATGTTCCTTAGATACAGGTTTACAGAATTCCTTAAAAGAAAAAAGATCTGTCAAAAAACATGGCTTTTATGGGAGACTCATTTTTTTTTTATGGTATAAAGTAAAATCTTTGAAAAATTTCTTCTCTAAAACTATTCATTGGATTTCATTGTTGTTTTGCAGGTAAGTTCCTATGGTGGTTGTCTACCAAATTGTTTCTTCAGTGAAATAAAATGCAGGATTGAATGATAATTGTTAAAAACTTCCTTTCGCCATTATAGAAATATCAGGCCTGTGGAGCGATACAGGCGCTCAAGCGCCTCTAGTTTTATGAACCTGAGGTAGAAAGCTTTTGAAAACACTATAGGTAATGCAGGAAAAGCTGGATAACCAGAGTTTTATCCCTTTCCATTAATGTTATATAACTTTTCAAAGACATATCACATTATTTGAGCTTATTCAATTATTTGCGGCAAATGCTGTCAGTATGGAAGGGTCTAACATTTTTCTCCCAGTACAAAGTTAACACTTTACCTCACAATTCTGCAGTTCCGAGTTTAAATGACCCTGAGCATGAGGCCTTTTGAAAACATTGTGGGAAAAGGAGAAAATGCTGGTAACCAGGGTTTGTCGTTTGGTAAAGGGTGAGGTCCTAATTATTTCAGTTGTGTGTGAAAGAAGCCGTCTTTCCTCTGCTACCCAGAATGAGATGGGGAATGTTCTACAACATGCCATTAGTAAGTTAACTTAGATTTGTTTGCTAGAGACATTGTTAATGTTCATAAGGATGTACAATTGTGCATTCATTTTTGGAAATTAACTATCTGATGATTGTGAAATTATATATTTCATCTTGACCGAATATTCAGGAAAACTAAATTTTCAGACTGTCAGGAGTTAGGACTAAATGTGATTTATTTTTACATTGGTGACTTACTGCACATTCGGTAGTGCTGTTAACGATATACATGTGAATTATATTGATGAAAAGTCTGTCTAATGTAAGATTGTATATTTCTTGTTACAAAAGTTATAGACTGAGGTCCTTTTGTAATCAAATGTGCAAGTATTTGCCAAACAAAGCAATGTGTACAGCCATAGGTGATGAAGGTAATTGATAAGTAAAGGTGTCCAAAACTATCACATTATTGATTTCACATCAGTATTTGGTCAATAGGTAGGGTTTTCTTTAACAAAGAGCATTTTTATCTTACGAGGTAGTTGGAACAAATGCATCAGATGTCATTAAAACCTGAAGTCACATCTTGTACTACTAACGGCTTGTACCACTAAAGGCTTATAAAGGCATGAAACATGTCTGATGTCCAAGTGTACAGTATGTTTGAAACATCCATGTAAATTGATTGCATGAATCCTTTCTCAAGAGCATGATATGTTGCTGTGTACAGTATGGATCAAAACTTGAATGTACAGAACATGCAGTCTGATCTTGGATCTATATTGTAGACTGGTTTGTTTGAAACAATACCCTAAGTATATTTTCATTTGCAGTGAAATTGTATTTGAGTCATGATCTGTGCAAAGAGGATGTAATGCACCTGCAAAAAGTATGGATCCATGTCAGCCTGCATGGTCTGGCAGGCTGACATAGGTTGAAATTTTTTGCTATTTGTTAATTTTCTGCATATCCAAGGACCATTATATCTCATGAACCAGTCAGATGCTAGACGTAATGTATTGTATGGATCCATGAATGTGATAACTTGCATGGTATAAGGTATCACAGAGATGCATTAAACCTTTTTTTACCAGAGCATCACTCATATCTTTTTCTGTAAAAAACAGAATGATTTATTAATTTTAAGTAAATCAAATTATTTAGATCTTTGTAATTTTGTTCCTTCAAACAGATACCAGGGTGCTATAGCAGTAGTTTGTTTCAAGCATTTTCAGCACATCTAGTGCACAGATTAAAAATACCTCAAGAGGGACCATTGGTAAGGATATTAACCCTGAGAGAATCAATCAGAAGTTCAGTTAATTTTGCAGACAGTCTAGATTAAGATCAAACTGCAAAGAATATAAAGTTTGATTATGAATCTTAATTGTCTCATATATTGTTGAATTTTCACAAATCAGCCTTGACATTGCTTTTGATATTCATTACACGAAGAAAACCTGTTTATTTTGGCTCTCTGAAGGTTAGATGTTAATATTGTTCATGTATATGCATGTGTATGATCTATTGTAAAAACCTGTAATTTCTGTGTGGTCTGATCTTGGTCAACAACATGTGCAAAAGCGCTGAAACTTGCTTAAGCATTCAAAGACTTTACTTCAAGGGTGAATGTAGATTATCCTTTTACAAAGCTGTTCAAGGTTTTCCCGACCCTTGGAAAGTGGGCTTTAGAAAACATTTTGGGGAAAAGGAGAAAATGCTGGTCACCAGCATTTTCTCCTTTTCCAAAAATGTTTTCTACTTGTTGAAAGAGCTCATTTGTACCAATTGTGAATCTATTATATGCAGATGTTTTGAATTCAAAAGAGTCTTGAATTTTTGTTTGCTCACCTGAACACAAAGTGCTCAAGGTGAGCTTTTGTGATCGTGCTGTGTCCAACATTTTTACCGTGTGTACGCTCTAGAGACCACATTTTCAGTCCTATACCCGTGAAACTTAGTCCGAATGTTTGTCTTGATGACATATCAGACGAGTTCAAAATTGGGTCAGGTCGGGTCAAAAACTAGGTCACTAGGTCAAATCTTAGAAAAACCTTGTGTACACTCTAGAGGCCACATTTTCTGTCCAAAACTCTTGAAAGGTGGTCAAAATGTTTGTCTTGATGATATCTCAGACGAGTTAGAAAATGGGTCATGTCAGGTCAAAAACTAGGTCACTAGGTCAAATCTTAGAAAAACCCTGTGTATGCTCTAGAGGCCACATTTTCAGCCCAAGACTGTTGAAAGTTGGTCAGAATGTTTGTCTTGATGATATCTCGGACGACTTCGAAAGTGGGTTAGGTCGGGTCAAAAACTAGGTCACTAGGTGAAATCTTAGAAAAACCTTGTGTATGCTTTAGAGGCCACATTTTCAGTCCAAAACTCTTGAAAGTTGGTCATTGTTTGTCGTAATAATATCTCAAACGAGTTTTAAAATGGGTTGTGTTGGGTCAAAAACTAGGTCACTAGGTCATATCTTTGATGAACCTTGTGTATGCTCTAGAGGCCACATTTTCATTCCAAAACTCTTGAAAGTTGGTCAGAATGTTTGTCTTGATAATATCTTGCACAAGTTCAAAAATGGGTCATGTCGGGTCAAAAACAAGGTCACTAGGTCAGATCTTAGAAAAACCATGTATACGCTCTAGAGACCATATTTTCAGTCCAAGACTCTTGAAAGTTGGTCAGAATGTTTATCCTGATGATATCTCAGACAAGTTCGAAAATGGGTCATATGGGGTCAAAAACTAGGTCACTAGATCAAATCTTAGAAAAACCTTGTGTACATTCTAGAGGCCACATTTTCAGTTCAAAACTCTTGAAAGTTGGTCAGAATGTTTGCTTGATGATATCATGGACAAGTTTAAAGAAGGTACATGTCAGGTCAAAAACTTTGTCACTAGGTCAAATCTTAGAAAAACCTTATGTATGCTCTAGAGGCCACATTTTTAGTGTAATACTCATGAATCTTGGTCAGAATGTTCGTCTTGATGATTTCTTGGTTTAGTTTGCAAATGGGTCATGTCGGGTCAAAAACTAGGTCACTGGGTCAAATCTTACATAAACCTTGTGTACCCTCTAGAGGCCACATTTTAAGTCAAATACTCATGAAAGTTTGTCAGAATGTTTGTCATAATGGTATCTTGAATGAGTCTAAAAATGGGTCACATTGGGTCAAAAACTAGGTCACCAGGTCACATCTTTAAAATAGCCTGTGTAGCTCTAGAGTCATCATTTTCTGTCCAATACTTATGAAAATTAGTCAGAATGTTTGTCTTGATGATTTCTTGGACCAGTTTGCAAATGGGGCATGTTGGGTCAAAAACTAGGTCACTGGGTCAAATCTTACAAAAACCTTGTGTACTCTCTAGAGGCCACATTTTCAGTCAAAGACCGATAAAAGTTGGTCAGAATGTTTGTCAATATATATCTTGAATGAGTTTGAAAATGGGTCACATCTACAATGGGAAAATGGGCTATGCTTGGCTAAAAAGTAGGTCACTAAGAGAAATTCTTGAAAAAGCTTGTGTACAAGCTGGAGGCCAAATTTTCAGTCCAATAATTTTGAAGGCTTGGTAGAATGTTTGTCATAATATCTTGAAAGAGATTGAAAATGGGTCATGTTTGGTCAAAAGACTCAGGTGAGCGACTTCAGGGCCATCATGGCCCTCTTGTTTGGAAAAGGGTTAAAGAGACGACTGCATTATTCTTAGTGCATATAGAAACTTGAGGGAGGAAAAATGAACTAGAAATATTCTTTTTAATCATTAATGTTCTGGATACTGTTTTGACTATGTGGATTTCAGAAGATAAGGTTAAAAAAGGTATAAAGTTGTTAAGTGCATGGAAGTACGGTTTCCATGCTAAAAAAAATGCAATAGTATGTAGACAATTGGACTTGCCATGATAACTGTAATGGAATGTCATTAACCGTAGCATTTTTTTGTCTCAGTCAATCAAAGAATTGTTAAACTGTCTTGTATCATCTGTACGATATACTAACATTCTTGGCATACATGAGAGTCATGTTTATCATACAATGTATATGTTTTTCAAAATTGTGGACATACAATGTGACCTCATATCTAAAACTTCATTCATGGATCAATCAAAGTTAGTCTTTACAACATTTAAGAAACTTTGACTGAAAAATTAATGACTATATACACATTCTGTGCAAATGAAAAAAACATAAACAAATATATTTGTTATATATCATATATGAGCCATGCTCTGTGAAAAGGGGGCTTAATGCATCTGCGAAAAGTATCGACCCAGGTCAGCCTGCGCAGTCCGCGCAGGCTGACCTGGGCCGAAACTTTTCGCTATTGGTCAATTTTCTGTATGTCAAAGGACCAGTCTACCTCATGATTGAGTCGGTTGTTAAAAAAAGTGGCTATTATGGATCCATAAGTATGTGATGGCTTTCTTGGTATGATGGATTACGGAGATGCATTAAGCCCTCTTTTCACAGAGCATGGTTCATATATGTATAGTATTCTTATTTTTCTTTTATATCTTTTCTCTTTAAGCCTGGAAATATAAGGGTGACCCTGTTGGATAGAAAGAGCCAGTATAGAAATATCCTAAATCAGGATGAGGTATTGTGACTCCATTCACTTTTACAGTATTCTGTTTCTTTTTATTGTACATTGCAAAGATCTTTTGTAGGAATTTGTGTCAATACTATGTCGCTTGGAAATGCTAAAAATAAACCCTAAATAAATCTTGTAAACAATACACTATATTCGTAGATATACATATGAGCCCGGCTCTGGCAAAAGGGGGCCTAATGCATCTCTGTGATGCATTATACCAAGCAAGCCACCACATGATTATGATTCATTTTGTCTGACAACTGACTGGAATCAGATGTAGTATGGTCCTTGGACAAGCAGAAAATTTAGAAATAGCAAAAAGTTTCGACTCATGTCAGCCTGTGCGGACTGCACACGAGTCAATATTTTTTGCATATGCATTGAGGGCGCTGTTCGTAGAGCATGGGTCATATACATGCACAATGAGATTGATTTTCAAGATACCCATACTGTGTTATTGTTTTGAATTTTTGTGCTTGTAAAAGTAACAAAATATGGACTTTCAAGTATACCTAGTTAGTTTTGCTGTCATTGTACTTAAACATAATATAGCTATAATTAACCAAAATGTGTAGGTGTGCATGACACAGTTTTCATATGTCTTCTTTGTGGTCCACTTTGAAGTTAAATATTTGTTTTTCGTAATCCTTTGAAAAAAATCCTAAACATTCTGGAAAATCTATAGATCTATATTTTCAATACATTAGAGCAGATGTGAAAAAAATTGTGACAGAAAGATAAACAGATGTTCCCTTTACAGTAATATTGTTAAAAAGTGGTCTTCTGCCAAAAAAAAAAGTTGTTTTTATCTAAGTAAAGTAATTTTATTAAGTAATTCAAACTGTATTCTGTGAGTGATAAGAGATATACTGAGGGTATTTTAACATTTTCCCTCAAAAGGTTCTTATTAACCCTCCGACTGCTCAGCGTGATTCACCGACCTTTTGCAGATGGTGTAGATCAGGATCAGACTGTACAGAAAGTGCAGTCTGATCTTGGATCTACAATGTCCGACATGGAGATATTTTTCTCCAAAAAATAAGTTTGAAATAGCATTATTCAGGTTTTTACTATCGGCTTGAAAGTTTGATATAACTTATTTAGCAGATTAAGGGTTAACAACAAAATTATCTTTTAGTCTTATTTTCTTTTACAGTTATTCAATGCATTGAAGACAGTCGGTGAATATGAAGTTAGGCTAGTTGCATATAAGTACAGGTAAATGAATGATCTGGTTTGGTTTGTTATAGACTTAATGTAATTCTGATTGTTATGTTGTAGTAACTTTCACGGTGCTTGTCTTTGATTCAAGCAGTGTGAGAAAATTTGATATTGGGTGAGACCAAAGGTCGAGAAAGTTGTCAAAGTTTTCTTAGACTGCAAGAAGCAAATACAAGCACCAGGAAAGTTACTACAACATAATATTCCTTTTGTAAGATACTTACAACTTTCAACTACAAAATAATGCAATAATTAACATTTTATTTGAAAACAGTGAATAAAATAAAACAAATATTGGATTAGTTGGTAATAACGTCGATCGTATGAATGGCTGATGAATATCATAGCGGACCCTTTTTAAAAATCAAATCGCAAATCAGTGCATGAGTATTCCATGTGCAATATATGTCATCTTACAATATTTGGAACCATATTTGACACTGTGTAGATACAGATTATTTTTCTGTTGTGTGTGATATTTTATCCACATGCAGCGCATGTATTTGAGTTGGAAAATTTTCAGGTATATAATAAGTGCTAGTATAAAATTTTATTTTTACCAGGTGTAGAAGAATATCAATAGAAGTCAGTCTAAATCAGTCTAAATATTATAATGGTTAGTGGGTGAACTCTTCTAAATTCTGGCACTGGTAATTAACTCTTTACTAGAAAACAAAATTTTAGACTTGTCCTAATTGACAGCATTTACAGACAACAAATTAAATGTGTTTCAAATAATGGTATTTACCTTTGGTGGGGTAGCGAACATTGTGGAAAATGGAAAAGAATGCTGGTTGCCAGCATTTTCCAAAATGTATTCAAAAATCTGTCTGAGATTAACAATGGATTGTTGGGTAAAGTGTTAATTTGAAAATTGAGTAGATAAAGTAACATAAAATTAGTGTATCTTGTTCTAAGGGCTTGTACATTTTAGAGACAAACAGATTTTAGGATACAAGTTGCTAGGCTGATCAGGAGAAATATTGACACCAGCAGTAAGACTAAACTCAATGTTGAAACTGTTATCATATTACGAAAAAGATGAAATGTTTTTAAATTGAGACTGAGATCAGACTGTTGTAAGTGATGTTTCATATAACACCAATTTCAACATTATTTTGATCATATGGCAGCAGCCAGTGCACCTATCCATGTTTTCCTGGATTTTTTTTTTTTTACAATATCCAAGCCACTGGTTGCTTTCTCTCATACACAATGGCAAGAGAACGTTCAGCAGTGAGAGAGGAATGAATTATGTTGCAATGACTATCAGTGATCCTCAGTAAGAAATTGACTAAGCTAGGGGAATTGAAACCAACAACCCCTGGGTTTCCAGCCCTGAATGTTACCAACTGATCTACTGGGCTTGGCCACTGGCCAGACTGTTATAATTAAAAATGTAACATGAGCCATGCTCTGGCAAAAGGGGGCTTAATGCATCTCTGTTATTCATTATACCAAGCAAGTCATCGCATAATTATGGATCCAAAAAATCCATTTTGTCCAATAACAGACAGAATCATGAGGTAAACTAGTCGTTGGACTTGCAGAAAATTGACCAATAGCAAAACGTTTTGGGCAAGGTCAGCCTCTGCGAACTGTGTAGGCTGACCTAGGTTGATACTTTTTGCAGATGCATTAAGCCCCCTTTTCACAGAGCTTGGGCCCGCCCGGGTGGCTCAGTGGTGAGCGTGTCGGACTCATGACCTGGTGGTTGTGAGTTCGATACCCGGTTGAGGCGAACTTTCTTTCCGGCGCATTTTCGCCTCTCACCTCTGCTGAAGCATGTGAGAAAAGTGGTCGGTGGCTTTGGAAAGAAAGTTGTGTTAGTACTGGTGTGAGAAAGCCAGGAAACAAATGTGCGTCACCGACCGCCATGATATGACCTTAGCTGTTAAAGTGGCGTTAAACCCCAATACAACCACAGAGCTTGGCTCAAATATAAACACCACAAAATTGATATGGGAAAAGTTAGTCTTATGCAATTTTCTTCTTTTCCTTTTCCATCCATTATTCCAGCATAGAATTCAAAACAATTCAAAGTATCTGTTGTTCTATTGTGTTTTTATTTTACAGTATCACATAGTTAACCTTCATCTTTTTTTCTTTTTCCAATAGGCAAATGCCATACTTAGAGCAAGTAGAAGTGAGTATTACAAAGTTAACCTCTTTCTCTTTCTTTTTACTTATGATTTCAAGTGACATAGTTGCATAATGTTGTAGCTCTTTCACTGATCCACTTTAAAAGAATGAATTCTGTCGGTATGATTTTACAGATGAAAACAATTTACAAGTTAATCCTTTTAATGTGTCTAAAATTTTGTTCTCTTATAAAGATATTAACCTTTATCAAACAATCACTTTGACAACACAGAGCAAGAGGACTTGGGAAAACATTGTTGGAAAAGGGAAAAATGCTGGTAACAGGCGTTTTTAGCGCGGCTGTTGAAGAAGAAAATGTTGGTATTGTCATAGCCCTGGCGTTGTCTGCATCATCATAGTGCGAAAATTTTGACATTTTTAGCTCCACTGGCCAAAGGCCAGCGGGCTTATGTCATGGCCTGTTGTCCGTCGTCCGTCCGTCCGTCCGTCCGTCCGTCCGTCCGTTAACTTTTTTTTAAAACGTCTTCTTCTCTGAAACTACCCATCCAATTTTGATGAAACTTCACAGAAATGATCCTGCCATGGTCCTCTTCAGAATTTCTTGAAAGAATTTAATTCCTTCAAAAACTCTGGTTGCCATGGCAACAAAACTGAAAAATTTTGAAAATCTTTGAAAATCTTCTTGTCTGAAACCGTGAGGCCAAGGGCTACCAAATTTGGCATGTAGCTTTATCTAGTGGACCTCTACCAAGTTTCTTCAATTTATAGCCCTGGGGTCAAAATTGGCCCCGCCCCGGGGGTTACAAGTTATACGTGGGCTTATTTAGGGAGAACTTTAAAATTCGTCTTCTACCTAGCCATAGGGCCTAGAGCTACCAAATTTGGCATGTAGCTTTATCTAGTGGACCTCTGCCAAGATTGTTCAAATTATAGCCCTGGGGTCAAATTAGGCCCTACCCGGGGGTAACAAGTTTTACATGGGCTTATATAACAAGTTTTACATGGGCTTATATAGGGAGAACTTTAAAATTCTTCTTTGACCTAGCCATGGGGCCTAGGGCGACCAAATTTGGCATGTAGCTTTATCTAGTGGACCTGTACCAAGGGTGTCCAAATTATAGCCGAGGGTCAAATTTGACTTCGCTCCGGGGGGTAACATGTTTTACATGGGCGGGCTTATATAGGAAAATCTTTCGCATCTAGCTATAAGGGCTAGGGCTATCAAATTTTGCATTTAGCTTTATTTAGGGGGTCTCTATCAAGGGTGCCCAAATTATAGCCCAGGGGGTCAAATGTAGCCCCACCCCAGGGGGTCACAAGTTCTACATGGTCTTATATAAGGAAACTTTAATAATCTACTTGTACATAGCCATATTTAGGCCTAGGGCTACCAAATTTTGCATGTAACTTTATATAATGGGCCTCTACCAAGAGGGCCCAAATTTTAACTTTGGGGGTCAAGTTTGACTCCACACCAGGGGTCACAAGTTTTACATTGGCTTTTATAGTGAAAACTTGATAAACATGGATCACATATTTTACAGGGCCTTTTATTCAGCAAACTTGTTTTACTTGACTTTTTATTGGGCAAGATTAAAAAATCTTTTTGTTTATAACCACACATTCTAGTTTCATATTGTAGGTCTGGGGTCAAAATTGCCTTCATTCCAGGGATCGCAAGTTTAACATGGGCTTCAAAATATTGTCACTTCAATTTAAACATTAATCAAGGGAAATAACTCTTTTTATGAAAGATAAAGTTTGTTACTATTTACCTCCCTGGATTATCAAGCTGCAGTGATACATGATTGGTGCTAGACAAGTTTTTTAGCTCCACTGGCCAAAGGCCAGCAGGCTTATGTTATGGCCCGTTGTCCGTTGTGCGTCCATCCGTATGTTAACTTTTTTTACAGGGCTTTTCATTGAGAAAAATTTGAAAATCTTCTTGTTTATAACATTCAAGAACTGAATTATTTGGTATGGAGCTTTATATTGTGGACCTCCACCAGGATTCAAATAATTATAGCTTTGCGATCAAAATTGGCTTTGCCCATGGATCACAACTTTCTCGTAGGATTAGATAGAAAAATGTTTGCATGTCCTCGTGTTTGAAATCAATTTGCTGAATATTGTAATGTTTGGCTTGTAGTGTTTTTACTTAATAGCCAGTGGAGCGATACAGGGCCATCATGGCCCTCTTGTTTAATATGTCTGTTAGTACTGAACATATTTACTTCAAATTCGGACTAGTTGTTAACTATCAAAAGTGTAACCCATTCAGCAGTGGCAGGTAACCATTAAAATATTTTTGACACGGTAAAGCCCCTTGTTCTACTTATAATTTTAAAAAAAAAATTGACATTTTATAATATCTCTGTTAGTACTGAAGATATTTACTTCAAACTTTGACTATTTCTTATCTATCAAAAGAGGAACCAATTCAACAGGGAAAGGTGACCATCAAAATATTTTTGACACAGTTATGCCCCTGTTTTGGTGCTCTTGTTTCTTTTTCCAACAATGGTTTCAAAGATGATCATTATCACTTAAACCACATTTAATTTGTTGTTTACAAATGCTTGAAATATGGATGAGTGTATAGTTTTGTCGCTTGGTAAAGATTTAAGTCTAACATACAAAAGTATCATAGACTTATTCATGTTGAAAGCATTTTCAGAAAACAGTTGAATGTGTCTAAAATGACAGGATTTATCTTTGAAAGGGAGGAAAATATTTTAGGAAATGGAAAAGTGCTGGTTACTGTTCCCATGGGATTGTTTGGTCTAGGCTTAAATATTTCAACCCAACACTTTGTATTGAAGTTTTGGAAAACATTGTGGCAAATGGAGGCTTCATGCTAAACAGTTTTCTCCCTTTTTTGTAAGGCTCTTGAGTAATGATGCATCAAATGGCAACAACGATTTAAAAGAACATTATTTCTTGTTACAGATATCACACAATTCAGACATATTCATTGGAATGCATGGTGCTGGTCTTACACATATGCTATTTCAACCAGACTGGGGAGCTGTTATAGAAATGTAGGTACATTGACCTTAATTTCGTTATCATTCTTACTACAAAGATTTATTTGTAAGGTTTAACTCCATACCACATGACAAAATTTTAGACTTGTCCAAAATGGAAGTATTTGTGGGGACAAATTGACTGTGTCCCAAGAGGTTTGTTTGCCAACAGTTTAAAGTAAGGGAAGAGAAAGTACAGGTATAGATTGTTCAAGGGTAAAAAGAACAGTGCTGACTATCAATGTTACTTAGATTTGCCATTTGTAACACTTTCAGATTTAATTGTGGAGATAAGAATTGCTACTATGACCTTGCCCGTTTGAGAGGGGTGAAATATTTTACCTGGGAAAAGCAGGATAAGATGGAACAGGAAGATGAGGTATGACAACAAAGCTGTCTTTAACTCTTTACCAAACGACAAAATTTTTTACTGGTCCAAACTGAAAGCCTTTGCAGACAACGAAATTTATGTGACTCAAAAATTGAAGTTTCTAGTGGGAAGGGTAGAAAACATTGTGGGAAAAGGAGAAAATGCTGGTTACCAGGATTTTCTCCTTTTTCCACAATGTTTACCAAAGGCTTCTTTCTCAGAGCTGTAAAAACCTGGTATTGTTCGGTAAAGGGTTAATCTCTTCCTCTCTCCTCTGTCTCTGTCTCTGTCTCTGTCTCTGTCTCTCTCTCTTTCCCCTACCGCTCTCTCTCTTGAAATTATTTACAAACACATGTGAAAACATTGTGGAGAAAGGGAACATTTTTCATGGCTCTTGTGTAAGAGAAACAAAGGGGATTCTATGTAAAGTTGTGATGAATACAATTTGATGTTTTAGATATTCAACGGAACAATTTTGTAAATGAAAAAATTGCATGTTCTCTTTCTATGAGGGCTGTTTGATAAATTTGTGGAATTTTGTTGTAAAGATAAAAGTAGGATACCAATCGAGATCATTTTTAGCATACATATTAAACGATGTATACCGGAAACATCCGTCAAATTTCATACAAATTCATGCAGAAATACATTTTCAGTGGAGAATTACAAAAAATATGCAAACTTACATTGTCGGGCCTTGGATGAGAAAAAATAACATCAATATCATTCCAAGTCAAGAGATCGGCATACTTTGACTATTTTTTCATGTTTGTTTACAGGGCCACCATCCTACACTAGGTGCTCACCAAAAATTTACCAATTATAAATTTGATGTCGATGAATTCATGAATTTAGTGGCGAAGGCAGCAGACCATGTGAGATCTCATCCCAAGTACAGGGCTTCACAGCACAGAACTAAATCCTTACAGGACAAAGACGAATTGTGATTTACAAGTTTTTATGTCAGAGTCGTCATAGATTGACCTGTTATCACCTGACCAATAGGGCTAGATTCATCAACCATTTTAACCCTTATCCTGCTAAATAACTGAAATGAAACTTTGAAGCCAATAGTAAAACCCCAGATGTTGCTATTTCAAAGAAATACTTTAGGGAAAAATATCTCCATATCGGACAGTGTAGATCCAAGATCAGACTGCGCGTTTTGTGCAGTCTGATCTTGATCTACACTGTTCGCAAAAGGTCAGTGAGTCGCACTTAGCAGCCTAAGGGTTAAATTGCTGTTGAAGTCTTCATTCTAGATTTAGAAAGTAACCAACTTCTGATTGGCTAAAAATTTGGCTAAAATTGGCAAATAGGCCAATCAGAAGTAGTTTTTCCTTCTAAAGTAAGAAAACTCATGAGAAATGCCTATGAATATTACTAAGAGTGGTTTATGTCCCTAAATGTGCCTCCTTTGGCAGGTGATATCAGTTTATCTCAGTAACTTGTAACATCATGCAAGAAATTTGTAGCAGAAAACTTCTATATAATCCATAATAAAATAAAGATAAGTAATACTAGTTAGGGGGCTTAGTCCATAAATGCATGTGAAAATATTGCAGCACAAACATATTACCGGTATTTAGTCAGAGAAATTTGTTTTGCCATTATGTTTTCAAGATGATAAGATATGTGATTAGAAGCCAAGAAATTGGCTTTAGTTGGCTGTAGTCTTCATTAATTGTTTCATAAACTTCTTGTGGATAAATTGATGATATTCACTTTCCTAAAATGGTACCTAAAGGGTTTAGATACTATTATTATACTAGTATTATTGAACTTTGTTTCAAATGGGTCAAAAAGTACAGAAAAACCATGTTGCAAACTCAAAGGTCAAGGTTACAGTGCTTGTTTGAATTTGTCAATATTTGCTGTAATTATACTGATGATGGGTGTTTCTGTCAGGCCCATAAATGTGAAATGCATGGTTGGATTTCTGAATAATATGATACAAATTATCACCATGGATGGACAATGTGTTGAGTGCAAAAACCATTTCGCTAGCGGAAAGGTCAAGTTCACAGTGCTCAGATGAACTTTGTCAATTTTTCGTACATTTATAGTAATAATGGTTGCTCATGTCTAGCCCATTTGGTAGGATTTAGAAATTATTTGGCATAAAAGATCACCATGAATAGACCATGTGTTGCATGCAACAACCATGTCACCAGGTTAAAAGTCAAGATCACAGTTCTCGATTGACTCTGTGAGTTATCTACTAAAGTTGACAAATTTTGTGCAGGCCATAAGCCTTTAACCCACTGATATATTTTCGTGGTACTTCATCAAGCTGTAAAGTAGGCATGACACATACAAGAAAGACAAATCTGACTCTATTCGTGAATTATCTCTCATGGTTTTTAAATTTTCTTAAGGTCAAAACTCCCCTACCAATTGAGATATTTTGGTGATAATGAATAGGGATGCTTATGATATCAAGAAGGAGAGGTTTGTTTAAGAATTGTAACGCTTATTCCATCTATTTTCATTGATCTCCCCTGGTGGTGAAACCTTGTGCAGGCCATAATTCTTTAACCAGTGGAGTCATTTTTAATGGTAGTTAGTACAGCTAAGAACATGAAATAGTGGTGTCATGGTATGTAAGGATAACTGAGACCTGAGTTTTGAAAACTGTTATAACAATGCCCTTTTTCCTTTCCAGAATGTTTTCTAGCTTTCCAATAACAATCCATTATTTAAACTACAATGAAACAAGCCATGCTCTGTGAAAATGGGACAAAAAGTATTGACCCAGGTCAGCCTGTGCTCTCTGCAAGAAATTTTGCTATTGGCCTATTTTTGCATGTCTGAGGACCGTTCTACCTCAGGATGTAGCTGGTTGTTAGACAAACTGGAATTTATTGGTCTATGATTATGTGATGACTTGCTTTATTTATATGATAAATGCATCATGGAGATAAGTTGAACTCCTTTTGGCCAGTGTATGGCTCAAATGTACCGGTAACATGCAAATGCTTTCAATACAGATACCACATGACAAAATTTTAGACTGGTCCAAACTGAAAGCATTTGCAGACGATAAAATTTATTTGACTCAAAAACTGAAATTTGTATTGGAAAGGGTAGAAAACATTGTGGGAAAAGGAAAAAATGCTGGTTGCCAGCATTTTCTCCTTTTCCCACAATGTTTTCAAAAGGCTTCTTTCTCAGAGTCGTTAAAACCCGGGATTGTTTGGTAAAGAGTTAAGAGCAACAAAGTCTTCCCTTTTGTACTGCAGTATGGCCTTATCTACTTGTTTGTGTATAACCCTTTATCCTGCTAAATAAAAGAAATGAAACTTTCAAGCTGATTGTAAAAACAAAGATTTTGCTATTTCAAAGGTATTTTGGGGGGAGAAAGATATCTCCTTATCGGACAGTGTAGATTCAAGATCAGACTGCACATTCTGTGCAGTCTGATCTTGATCTACATTGTCCTCAAAAGGTCCTTGAGTTATGCTTAGCAGCCTAAGGGTTAAATTTTTTTGAGGTCTTTTTGTATACATTGAAACTTTGCTTTGACTAAATATCTATTGGATATCTATTTTAGTGTTTTTTAACAGATATACTTAGTCATTGAGATTTAGAATCATATCACAAGAATTTTTAAAAGTAAGTATGAAATAAATACATATATTTTTGCTTTATTTTGTTTGACTTTATTTTTTGCTTTCCATTGCAAATCAAAGCCATCCGAGTAAAAACTATTTATCCAGTACGCTACTCTCAGGAATGAATTTGCAGCAGACAGTTTTGAAAACAAAATATGGAATCATGAAAATGAATTATGGTTTAATGAATGATCACAACTGTACAAAAATGTGACAAGAAGGGATTTTAATATGATCATCAATATTTCCTATTTGTCACAATGTTTGTAAAACTGGTCATAACTGCATGACTTAAAAATACTGGCTGCTGGTGGAAATGTATCAGGCCATTATCCTGAGATGTAACTGAGTCTTGCCCGAGTTTAACTGTAGAGTGGTTGGCACAACTTGTGTTGTTTTTTAAGACAATGTCAATTCAGACAGACTGCTCCTAGTAGACAGTGTAGATTTGATCTACACTGTTTACTATTTTGTAAAACAATCTGGAAAAACACTTGAATCAAGCAATTCCATTTTCATTTATTTAGCACTAGCCTGAGCCCTGGCCTAAATGAATTTCTTCTCCCCCATTCAGTCAGTCTTTCTCACAGTCTATATTAATCCATGGCAATACATGTAATCTGTTTGTTTTCCATAGTTATTGACAAAGTTATTGACAAAGAAATGTCAGGTTATAATAGCAAAAATTGGTCAGACTGGAACCTAGTCTATGCCAGGAACACTAGATATGTTTGTTATGTTTTTCCCCCCCCCCCCCATCAGGGTCAGGAGACATATTGTTTTTCCCTGTGCGTCCGTCTGTCTGTCTGTCAGTCACAAATTGTGTCTGCTCTATAACTCGAAAACCTTTTAAGATATTTTGATAAAACTTCACACATTTGTAAAGCACCATGATACGAAGTGTCATGCACAAGAACCATAACTCTTGCTTGTATGTTTTTTGAGTTATTTCCCTTTGATTATTTTCCTTACTCATTTTATGTACAATTTCGTGTCTGCTCTATAACTCGAAAACCATTGGAGAAAAATGACCATTATTTCAGTTAGAAATTGCCTTGATGACATATCAATCCTTCTGACACCAAAAAGAGGGGAAGACATCTGTTTTTTTTTGTAGAAAAACAAGTTCTAGTTTGGTATTTGAAACCATTTCACTATTATCTTAGTTATATCATCGTGGCCAGTGCACTTATCCATGCTTTCCTGAATTTTCCTCTACCTTTACATAAAGTCCTTTCCAAGCAACCGGCTTCTGTATGACATGATCAACTCATTGTGGAACTAAGGTTAGGTGTGAGGAAGGAATAAAGACTTGTGGTAAAGTCTATCCTTGGAAGAACAAGCCTGTCCTGGGAATTTGACAAGTCCCCACTGAGTTTCAAGCCCTTTATGTTTCTGACTAAGCTACCCAGCTCAGCAAATCCAAAAGAAAAAGTGAATCTGTACCATCTTATCATCTACATGGGTATTTTAATAAATGATTCAGAAAGAAATTAAGTTGCTCTGACCCAAAATATTTTCTTGAACAAACCTACTGCATTAGCATCAGAATAGGGGTGGCAAGTTCAGTGGCCACACCCCCAATATTTTGCCCGATCACAACACAAAACGAAAAAATAAATGTTTCTCTTTCAATGGTTATTATCAAATATATGGAGTAGTTATTGTTGGGCTTATTTGTTTTGGTGTTTTATTAACTCATTACTAGACAACAAAATTCTAGCCTTATTTAAATTCAAAGCATTTGCGGACTACAATTAAAATTGGCTTATATGAAGGAATTTGTCTTATAAAGAACAGAAATATTTAAAAAATGCTTTCAAAAGGAAACACCCTCAAACTCAGGCTTGTGTGATAAAGGTTTAAACACTGTTCTTAGCATTGTTTCATTCATATTACAGCATTCAATATACAGGTCTATCCACGTGTTGTTGAGTCTCTTTTCCAGTAGATCTACTTCGCACAATATACTGTCCTAGCCAGTGGCTATTTTCTTACAGTTTAAAGACCATCATAACAATGTAACAACAGGTAAGAAAGGAGTCCTGTTGCAATGACTATATCACCAACCTTTAAACAGTTTGGCCAAGCTGGAATTCAAACTTACAGCTCCTGGTTTAGTAGCGCTGTCAACCATCTGCAGACGCATCTAAAGATCAGATTGGCGCCTTTTTTTTTTTTTAGCTAGGCACCAGTTAAAGAGTTACAAAGTGCGGATAGCACTTTCATAATTTTAATCATGAGATTGCTGCTTTTGTTTTTTTTCTGCAGCCCTGCAAGGTCATATAGGATTACAAAACTTATCTCTTCTGTGTTTCTCTTCTACAAGAAAGAGTATCATGTAGATCAAGTTCCTACCTGCCTTTTGTGAACAGCAAATATTAAGATCAGACTGCACAGAGCAAAAATATTGGTGACATTTTGTTAGCTCACCTGAGCAGGAAGTGCTAGGTGAGGTATTGTGATCCGTCGTTGTGCGGCGTCCATCTGTCTGTTCGTCTGGACGTCTGTCCGTCTGTCCACAATTCCTTTAAACATCTTCTCCTCCTAAACCGGTGGGCCAATCATGTTGAAACTTGACAGGCATGTTCCTTGGGTGAAGCTCTACCAAAGCTGTTAAAAGAATTGATTTAACCAATTTAGTCTGGTTGCCTAGGCATCAAAAAAGGGGAAATTTACAACATCTTTAAAAATCTCCTTGTCTGAAACTAGAAAGCCCAGAGCTTTGATATTTGGTATGTAGTATCTTCTGGTAGTCCTCTACCAAGTTTGTTCAAATGATGGCCCTGGGGTTACAAATTTGGGCAAAATCGTATATAGAGCAAACTTTTAAAATCTTGTCTGAAACTAAAATGCCTAAAGTTTTGATAATTTATATGGAGCATGTCCTGGTGAACCTCTACTAAGTTTGTTCAAATGATGCATCTGGGGTCAAAATTGGTCCCACCCTTGGGGTCACAAAGTAGGACAAACGTATATCGAGGGAACTTTACAAATCTTCTTGTCTGAAACTAGAGGGCCTAGAGCTTTAATATATGGTATGTAGTATCTCCTAGTGGTCCTCTACCAAGTTTGTTCAAATGATGGCCCTGGGGTCAAAACTGGCCCCGCCCCAGGGGTCACAATTTTGGGCCAAATTGTATATAGAGCAAACTTTAGAAATTTTCTTGTCTAAAACTAGAAGGCCTAGAGCTTTGATATTTGGTATGTGGCATCTCCTAATAGACTTCTACCAAGTTTGTTCAAATGATGCCCCTGGGGTCAAATTTGGCCCTGTCTCGGGGGTCACAAAGTAGGACATAAACGTATATTGAGCGAACTTTAAAAATCTTCTTGTTTTTTTTATTTGATGCAAAATGGCCATCTGGGAGCGATTTTAAGTTACGCGGTTGAGTGAATTTTTGATGTTTTGAGTATTATCTTGAAAACAGAGTTTTTACATCGAACTTGTCACATCTATCAACCACTATTAGGAAATGCAGGACAAGAAGTTTCACCCAGGTTGACCATACAACACCACAGTTATATACCCTTGTTTTTTTTAATGCTGTGTCATGGAGAAAGGGGGCTTGATGTATATTTTCATTATGGACCAATATCTCTTTAACTACAGGACAAAATTTTATGAAACTTCATCTTTATATTGTTTATCACAAGCTACAGGCAATAGTTATTTGTTTTTATTTCATGAAATGCAATGCCATGAAAAAAAGGGGGCTAAATGTACAATTTCATCATGGACCAATGACCGTCTGTTCGTCCGTCTTTCCGGACAGATATCTTCTAAAATCCTTGACAAAAATTAATAGAAATTCATACATGTGTTCCTTATGATATCCGCCGATATTTATTTGTTTATTTTTTTCCTTTTTTGATATTCAATACAATGTTATAGAAAAAAGGGGCTTTATGTATATTTCCATTGGGGATCAATATCTCTTTAACTCAAAATCCTTGACGAAAATTTATGAAACTTCATACATGTGTTCCTTATGATAGTCCATTGATACCATTATTTTAGCTTTTTGATTAAATGTCGTGTCATGGAAAAATGGGGCTTGACGTATATTTTCATTATGGACCAATATCTCTAACTACAGAACAATGTGTTATGAAACTTCATCTTGATGTTGTTTATCACAAGCCACAGACAATGGTTATTTGATTTTAGCTCACCTGAGCACTTCGTGCTCAAGGTGAGCTATTGTGATCGGTCAATGTCCGTAGTCCGTCCGTCCGTCCGTCCGTCCGTTCACAATTACAAAAAAGTCTTCTCTTCCTAAACCACCAATCAGATTTCAATGAAACTTCACAGAAATGATCCTTAGGTGATTCACTTTCAGAATACTTCAAAGATTTGAATTCCATGAAGAACTATGGTTGCCATGGCAACTGAAAGAAAAAACTTTAAAAATCTTCTTGTCCCAAACTGTAAGGGCTAGAGCTTTCATATTTGGCATGTAGCATCATCTAGTAACCCTTTACCAAACTACTTCAAATTATGGCCATAGTGTGGAAATTGGCCCTATGCTGTGGGTTCTCGGATTTCACATAGAGATAAAGAAGGAAATCTTTAAAAATCTCCATGTCCCAAACTGTAAGGGCTAGAGCTTTCATATTTGGCATGTAGTATCATCTAGTGGCCCTTTACCAGAATACTTCAAATTATGGCCCTAGTGTCGAATTTGGCCCTATGTTGTGGGTTCTCGGATTTCACATAGAGATAAAGAAGGAAATCTTTAAAAATCTCCTTGTCCCAAACAGTAAGGGCTAGAGCTTTCATATTTGGCATGTAGAATCATCTAGTGGCCCTTTACCAAAATACTTCAAATTTTGGCCATAGTATGGAAATAAGGTAAAAGAAAAAGTTGTAAATGCTGGTAACGTAATCAATTACAATCAATGTTTTGTACCCTTTTTTACTCAAATTAGATTTATGTTGCCCTTTTGATGATATGATCAGCTATTGCTACAACTTTCCATTTGGATTAGTCTGTAACTTGTATCCATGGTAATAAGGACAAAATTCAAGACTGATCAAATTTCAAATTGTTGCATTTTCTGCCCCGCATCGATAGATCAGGGCCTACTCAGGTGAGCGATATAGGACCATCATGGTCCTCTAGTTATTTCATGAAATGCAATGTCATGAAAAAAGGGGGCTAAATGTATAATTTCATCATGGACCAATGACCGTCTGTTTGTCCGTCTAATCTAATAGAAATTCATACACGTGTTCCTTATGATGTCCGCCGATATTTACTTATTTTTTTTTTTTTTTTCGCTTTTTTGATATAATACGGTGACATAGAAGAAGGGGGCTTCATGTATATTTCCATTATGGATCAATATCTCTTAAACTCAAAGTCCTAGACGAAAATTTATGAAACTTCATACATGTGTTCCTTATGATAGTCTGCCAATATCGTTATTTTAGCTTTTTTGATTAAATGTCGTGTCATGGAAAAAGGGGAATTGGTGTATTTTTCCATTATGGGCAATATCTTTAACTACTGGACAAAATGTTATGAAACTTCATATTTATATTGTTTATCACAAGCCACAGACAATAGTTATTTGTTTTTATTAGCTCATCTGAGCACGAAGTGCTCAAGGTGAGCTTTTGTGATCATGCTGTGTTCGTTGTCCGTCGTGCATTGTACGTCATCAACTTTTACCTTGTGTACACTCCAGAGGCCACTTTTTCAGTCCGATACTGATGAAACTTGGTCAGAATGTTTGTCTTAATAATATCGCGGACGACTTCGAAAATGGGTCATGTTGGGTCAAAAACTAGGCCACTAGGTCAAATCTTAGAAAAACCTTGTGTACGCTCTAGAGGCTACATTTTCAGTCCAAAACTCTTGACAGTTGGTCAGGATGTTTTTCTTGATAGTATCTTGGACGAGTTCAAAAATGGGTCATGTCGGGTCAAAAACGAGGTCACTGGGTCAAATCTTAGAAAACCTTGTGTACGCTCTAGAGGCCACATTTTCAGTGCAATGCTCTGGAAAGATGGTCAGAATGTTTGTCTTGATGACATCTTAGACGAGATTGAAAATGGGTCATGTCAGGTCAAAAACTAGGTCACTAGATCATATCTTAGAAAAACCTTGTGTACGCTCTAGAGGCCATATTTTCTGTCCAATACTCTTGACAGTTTGTCAGAATGTTTGTCCTGATGATTTCTCAGACGAGTTTGAAAATGGGTCATGTCGTATCAAAAACTAGGTCACTGGGTCAAATCTAACAAAAACCCTGTGTACACTTTAAAGGTCATATTTTCAGTCACATATTCATGAAAGTTTGTCAGAATGTTTGTCTTGATGTTATCTTGGATGACTTTTAAAATGGGTCATGTTGGGTCAAAAACTAGGTCACTGGGTCAAATCTTTGAAAAACCTTGTGTAAGCTCCAGAGGCCAGAATTTCAGTCCGATACTCATGAAACTTGGTCAGAATGTTTGTCTTAATAATATCGCGGACGACTTTGAAAATGGTTATGTTGGGTCAAAAACTAGGTCACTAGGTCAAATCTTAGAAAAAGCTTGTGTACGCTCTAGAGGCCACATTTTCAGTCCAATTCTCTGGAGAGTTTGTCAGAATGTTTGTCTTGAAGTTATCTTGGATGAGTTTGAAACTGGGTCATATCGGGTCAAAAACTAGGTCACTGGGTCAAATCTTAGAAAAACCTTGTGTACGCTCTAGAGGCCACATTTTCAGTCCAATACTCATGAACAGCGGTCAGAACCTTTGTTTTGATAGTATCTACAATGGGAAAGTGGGCTATGTTTGGCTAGGTAGGTCACTGAGAAAAATTCTAGAAAAAGCTCGTGTACAAGCTAGAGGCCAAATTTTCATTCCAATCATTATGAAAGCTTGGTAGAATGTTTGTAAAATTAGTCATGTTTGGTCAAGACTCAGGTGAGCGACTGCAGGGCCATCATGGCCCTCTTGTTTTCATTTTTCCTGATCGAGAAAGTCCATTTATTTATTTCGCTAGATGCTTTCTAAACAAAAGTTCGATCTCAGGACGCTTGAGCAGAATACACAAATATTGTCAGCAAACAAAATGTAATAGATCTATAGGTTTCCGCAATGTTACAGCATTGGTGATGATTATTTTAACGGGAGCCTTGCTTTCTAAATGACAATAGAATGCGTAGTATTATTTATTGTAATGAATGATAAAGTACTCCAAAAAGATGGTAAAAATTGCATAATCATTTGAATTAAACCCATATCGTGTCCATTTCCTATCGTTAACTAAAATCTATTGCTGAAAGATGTTTGAGCCATGTTCTGGCAAGAGGGAGTTTTATGCATCTTCGTGATGCATTACACCAAGCGAGTCATCAGGTTATTATGGATCCATAATATCCACTAGTGTAACAATCGACTGGATCTAGAAGTCGAACAGTCCTTGGACAAGCAAAAATTCATCAATAGCAAAAATTTTAGATCCATGTCAATCTGCTCGGACTCAGTAGGCTGACATGGGTCGATACTTTTTGCAGATGTATTAAACCCCCTTTTCACAAAGCATGGGTCATTTTCATCAAACCATGGATTGTAGACCCTTTGAATTTGACGGCATCTGCAGTCGACAGTTTAGAAATTGATACAAATGAGCTGGTCTCTGACTGGATAGAAAACATAGCGGGAGGAGGGTGCACATATGTGGATTGTTGATCATGGTATAGACTCACCGCTAAATACATGGCATAGACACTTACGCTTTGTAAAATAATAAGACATAGAAACAGAGAGAGAAAAAAAGGTTGAGATAAAGACCTTTTCCATATCAATTTCTTGTTTGACATTTTTAAATATAAGTTTTAATTCAGCGACAAAATTTCATTAGACTCGTCTAAATTCAGAGCAGTTGCAGACAACAAATTGAATGTGGCTTCAATGTTGAGATTAGTCTATCACTGATTCGACTTGTAGGCATTTTTTTTTTGTTTGGTTTTTAACAAGTACCTCAGTTGCATCACGGCAGTCTCTGTATCCATCTATGCGTTTCAGTTGTTTTCTAACTTTACCCTTTTGAGTGTTTTTCCACAAAAAGGATATGTTTTCACGGACTATAGTTTATACCCCAGTAGGCCTAATTCAATTAGAAATACGCAAATGTAGTTGCATACAGCTTATATAGGTATCGGCTTTACATTTTCCGTGCATTTTATAAAATTATAAATTCTCAATAATAGCTATGTATAATTTTCAGATGTCATAGAATTAAATTCTTCTCGCATTCGGTGCTAATCAAAGTGAACTTCCTAATGCCAGTTCCGCTGCCAAAATAATTTTACTCGAGTGTATTTCAAAAGTATCAAAATTTCTAGGCTGCTATATACGTCATAAATCAGATTATAACCTTCAACTTGTAGATTTCCGTCTATAAATAACTGTAACGACCAATCAGATCGTTTTTAACCAGCGTCTCGGTAATTGACAGGGCAGCCATTTTGCACAGGGTAATTGCATCTACGCTTACAACTTAGGATTTAAAAAAAAAATGTCTGGAAAGAAGTCATTCGACACAAGAAGGCTGATTTCTGAGCCGAAATGAAGATCTCAGATTGATACCTAAGGTAAATTTACATTTTATAGTATATTTCAAAAGAAAATGCGAAATGTTCATTGTCAAAAATTCAAACACTCCCTCCATTCCAACTTACGGTCATCACAAATCTTCGGTAGGTGCCACCCGCTATTCATACGATTTAATGTCTCATTAATTTTGTCATTCTTATTCAAAAGTTATAGGCTAAGGCCCAGGTATTTTTTTTTTTTCAATCCATCTGGTAGAAAAATTCAAATGGTATAGTGAGTTAGGATAGCCTATTAGAGTCACTTTAAGCATGAATGCCAGATCTGAAAGTGGTGCAGATTTTTTTTTTATGCTAATAAACGCACCTACCCAAAATTTGCCTATAACGTTAATTAAACTTTTCCCATGTTCACAATAATGAAACAAACAATGAAACAATGCAATCTTTTTGACAAATCTTTTGAATTAAGGTGCTCATTAAAATCCACATTTATGTTAGACTTATTTTAAATCAAGTCTGACCAATTTCACATGCCGTAAAACACCTAATAAATTTTCCTAGAAGAATGAATTGAAACCAATCTCTGAATTTTCAGTCTTCACATTGAATGTGTTTATATTTCTGGCTAGATTTATTCACAATTTTAACTTCAAAAATGATCTATGTATGAGTGCAACAGTATAATTTATTGTTGCACACTAACCTTTGATTTCGTTATTTCATTATATATTCACGACTGTAACCATAAGTATGCCAACACTGAGATTTGGATAATATTTTCATTACTGTAGCTGCTTTATTTCCTTTGTTATTCTTACTCTCCTACTCTGTTACTCTATTTCACTGATGCAATAGGGGACATAACTTGAAAAAACCTATTGATGACTTAAAATTAACAAATGCGCAGTTCATTCAGCGTAATGGTGACGTATGATCAATCATCAGTTTCTTTGTTTGCTGCATTGACAGTACAGCTGTGTTGTGTGTGTGTGTGTGTGAAACCTACCAAACGGGGAACTTTCTAAGAATACACACCAACCAACCGGGGACCACCTACCAAACGGGGACGTCCCCGTTTGGTTTTTAGTTCAAATTCGCATTCCAGACCCTCTTATTATCAACATGTCAAATTAAATTAGTAATCTGACGCGTTCCCCGATTGGACTGTTAGCAGCACACACACATTATACGCATACTCTGATACGATGCGAGTTGGTGTGTATCTGTTGGAATGCAGGTCCCCGGTTGTGCTGTAAAAAAATTCATACACTTTGTCAATGCAGGTCCCCGTTTGTGCTGTAAAAAATTCATACACTTTGCCGCCATTTACAGTGGGTTAATGAACAGAAGTGCAGATAAGTGAAATGCAGTCAGCTTAGGTCTTTAGTAGTTTAAAATGAATCATTTTTTTTTTTAATTTTATAGTGAAACATGTAGAAAAATAGAATGTCATGTAGAAAAATATAATGATTTCTATCTTATGACTTAGGTCAAAGTTATGCGAAAAGCAGTGATCACCTAAACAAAGAAATTAAAGAAAATATGATTACAATGTAGTTCTTAGCTATGTAGCCTATAGACCCTTTTCTGAAAATAAATTCTTAACACACTTTTTCTTGCAAATAGTGCATCCACTGCTCCTCCACATAAACAAACCCTCGAAGAACAGTGATACATCAGATGAATTTCGAGATACATTATTTCGACATTTCCTGCTAAGTCTGACTCAAAGACCTTTTGCGGATAGTGTAGATCAAGATCAGGTTGCACTGTAGGTGCAGTCTGATCATGTATCTACACTGTCCGATAAGGAGATAATTTTCCCCAGATAATAACTTTGAAACAGCAACATTTTGGTTTTTACCATCAGGTTGAGGATTTCTTTTGACTTATTTAGCAACTTAAGAAATGCCAATTATTTGGATATAAAAAAAAAAAAAGATATTGCCGAAGAAATCTGCATCTGAGTTTTGCCATCTTGCAGGAAAATAGGGACTTAAACAGTGAAAAACTTTTATTCATTCATTTAAAAAAAGACCAAATAGAAGATAGAAATTATCAATCATGAAAAAATTAGTATATTACCAGTAGTATAATGGTTTCTTGGGCGTCACCAATTTTTCCTTCTTTCACACTGTGTTTGATAGCGTCAGTCATCTTTAAGTGCTTTTCAA
Source organism: Hippopus hippopus (assembly GCA_946811185.2). Classification (NCBI taxonomy): domain Eukaryota; kingdom Metazoa; phylum Mollusca; class Bivalvia; order Cardiida; family Cardiidae; genus Hippopus; species Hippopus hippopus. The sequence continues at coordinate 19,969,969 of OX328102.1, read as the reverse complement.
ATATTAGTCAGTGGTACTAAATCCGCCTAACGATGTTTACAGGTACTTGAAGGCTGTTTGAAGAGTGATTTGAGTGAAGACAACGTATATACATAATTCAGAAACTTCAAGATCAAGATCAGACTGCGCAGAACACGCTAAGGAGGTATTTGTTAAGGACAGTGTAGATCAAGATCAGACTGCATAGAACACGCTAAGGAGATATTTTAATTCCCAAATCAAAACTTTGATGGAACAGCAATATTTCGGTTATTGATGTCGAATTGAAAATTAAAGAGTAGATCAAGATCATTTCGCAGGATGTGAACAGCACGTTTAATCTCGTTCAAACGTGTCCGGTCAAGTCTCTATTTGTTGTTTATTTGCGTTATATAAATATTGCTGCGATGTCTGTACACAATTACTGAGAGTATAACCTTTCGACATGACCTTATACTGTTTTCTTATAGAATCACTCGACTTAAAGTATTTTTCAAATATTAGTGAGTGGGAATTAATCGTCTTTCAGATACTTAAAGGTACTTGAAGACTGATTGAAGATGATTCCAGGGGGGTCTAGTACTATAAAGTGAATGAACAAATTTGAAATCGTAAAGGTGGTTAGTTTAAACATATTTATTTTACATCGATTGAGAAACAAGTTCTGACAACTTATACTAATCTCTCTCGATTCTGCTTCCTGGGAGGTTAGTACGGAAAATGTCAAAACCCGCGGCCTTTCATCTATTATTAACCCTTTGACTGGTAAGCGTAACTCACTGACCTTTGGGCTGACAGTGTAGATCAAGCCGATTCGTTGCTCGTCACTATTTAGACTTTACAATGACACGCCCCTCCCCCCTCCCCCACCCCCTCCCCCCTCTCCCCGAATCGTTCGTTGCTCGTAATTTTAACCTCTATCGTTCTTACATGAAGATACGCTTTAAAATCACTGCTCATTAATTATACAAAGTTCTGTGAAAATTGGATTGAAAGGATCTTTTGAGGTGGTAAGTTTTATTTTTATATTAATTCTTAATATATTAGACAGTCAATAATTCGTTATACCGGTGTACAGAGATTTTTCTTTTTTCTTATTAACGATTATGCAAACAATTTAAAAATTGGATAGAAATTGATAACATAATGAGGAAAAAAAAAATACAGTGATATATTCGCAATGATAGGACCATGAAACTTGTTTATACATAGTGTATTTCATAATAGAAAATATGGTGGAAAAGTAATTTTTTTTTTTTCGATTTTTCTATTTCTTATCCCTCTCAAACTGTTTTCCTTATATTATCATATAGAATTATTTTCATTTATAAATGGTGTTGTTTTTTTTTTCTTTCAGGCATAAAGCAGCTGATACATGTGCTATTTATTCCTAAAGTAAATAAATATGAGTAAAGGATACAAGAACGTGAGGAACTATTTATAGACATTACAAATAGAGTACAAGTTCTAACCTGTTCATAGGAAACAAGAACGTGAGGAACTATTTATAGCCATTACGAATGGCGTACAAGTTTTATCTTGTTTGTAAGACACAAGAACGTGAGGAACTATTTATAACACAATAGCGTACTAGTTTTATCATAATCATTTACTTTGTATCAGTGAACCTCTTACTGTGAAAATGGATTCCTTCGAGATGGCTTTAGAGACAATGGTCCAATCTTATACCGATGCTGAAGAGTTGATGAATTTTTCTGCGACCATGGGTATTCAGGATTCCCCTATTGTAAGGTTCCGTTTATTCCAACTGCGAAATCCGGAGTACAGTGATCATTTTATAAATGAACAAATTGATTCGTTATTTCATAATTTAGGAGGTCCAGTGGCTATAACCAATGACAGTAGTGACTTAGATTTGGAATCGGTAAGAATAGAAAAAGAGATACAGGGGGCAATAAAAGCGCTTCTGTTTGACGACGAAATGGAGGAAACTGCTCGAGTTTGTGTTGAAGATGGGGAATGGAATCCTGTACTCCCTCCAAATCAGCCTCAGCCAGGATCTTCGAACGATATTCGGTATAATATTCGAAAGAAGTCTGAAAGAACGTATGCCAAAAACAAGGCTGTGGACAGGACCTATGAGATAAAAATAGACGAAAGACATTACGGTCAAAGTATAAGTGGTATTCAAAGAGGACTTGAGCAATTATTCGAAAATGTATTAAATGAGACCGGAGGTAATGTAGCTGGTAATGACTTGGGACGGGTAATTATTCAACACGAAGGACTTGATAACCCTATTATAGTTCCACTACAGAGATGGGATCAACTTAATGCGGCAAAAGTTATAGAGGCCATTATGAAAGTGCTAAATAGCCATCAAGAACTGTTAATTGATCAAAGTTTTATTATTGTTATTGGTTTGATCATTTTGCCAAAAGGGTCATCAAAACGACAAATGACAAAAGTAAAGGGTAAGAACAATTTGGTACATCTAAAAAGGTCCCTTGTAACTATTGAAAATAAAGACAATTTGTGTATGGCTAGGGCTATAGGGGTCAGTTGGGCAAAATTAAACAGATGCACTGTAGATGAATGGAAAGAAACAAGGAAAAACAGAGGGGAAAGAAGTAATATAGACTTGATTTTAGAACACAGAAAAGTACCCGAAAGTTATTATAAAAATTTACGCAATAAGAGTAGAAACGAACAAAAGAAATTCGCCCAAGCACTGTGCCATGCCGTCGGTGTGAGCACCGAGCAACCCGGTGTGAGCACCGAGCAACCCCTCAGTTTAAATGATGTTAGGATGTTTGAAGAATTCCTTGGTGTTCGTGTAATGGTGGTGAGTGCTCGCTTAGGAAACAAATTTATAACCGTGGCTAGCAATGACAAGTGTCCATGCATTTATATTTATTTGGTTGATGATGATCACTTTCACGCCATTACCAGCATCACGGGATTTTTCAGTTGCAGTTATTTCTGTACAAAATGTCTCAAACATTATAATGACAGAGAAGGACATCAATGTGAAATAAAATGTATTGTCTGTAAAAGTGACTCGTGCCTTAACGTAGAACCTGTGAAATGTAGCGACTGTAATATGTCCTGCAGATCGGCAGTTTGTTACGCTGAGCACAAAAAAGTTACAACATACAAATTTGGGCCTAAAAAAGGACAACCCAGTGGCCCTTCACCATGCGAAAAATGGTGGAAGTGTCCCACATGTTTCAAGGTGTTGAGAACAGACAAACGCAAAAAGGAGGAGCATCGATGTGGCGAATACCAGTGCTCCTCCTGTCACAAATATGTCATGGATGATCATAAATGTTATTTAAGAGCCACACCGACCAAAGAATATTACATTCCAAAATTTATATTTTTTGATTTTGAATGCAGTCAGGATGAGATGAGTTACTGCGTTGAAGGATACGTACCCGATTCAAAATTAAATTGTAAGGACTGTCAATTGCCAGAGATGTGTAAATCTTGCTCCAAATGTCAGAATTGCAAAACAGCATGGTGCGGTAAAGCGACCCACCGTCCAAACTTTGTTGTGGCTCATTCAGTATGCCCTAAATGCATTGAAAAAGAACTGACTCCCGATTCCGTATGTAAGGGTTGTGGTACCCGTTGTAAGGAATGTGACAATTTTGATCTGCACGAGAATGAGGACCCAGGTCCTTGTCCCGGTAAATGCGGATTCAGAGAAGTCATATTCGAGGGCGCGGATACGGCCGAAAAGTTTGGACAGTGGCTCTTTACGGATCAACACGAATATTTCAAGGTTGTTGCCCATAACATGAAAGGGTATGATGGCTATTTTATTCTGGAATATTTGATCGATCAATCCATAAGACCTGCCAAAATTATTTACAACGGCTCAAAAATCATGTATATGACAGTGGAGAAAAATTTACATATAAAGGTGATTGACAGCCTCAGCTTTTTACCCATGAAATTATCAGCACTCCCGAAAGCATTTGACTTGCAAGAATTGAAAAAAGGGTGGTTCCCGCATTATTTTAATACTAGAGAGAATCAAAATTATGTTGGACCCTACCCTGATGCTAAAGATTATGGTTATGATTTTATGAGTGAGAAAGAAAGAAGCGAGTTAGTAGCGTGGCTGAGTGAGAGAGAGAATGAAATATTTGATTTTAGAAAAGAAATGTTACAATATTGTAGAAGTGATGTAGATATTTTAAGACAAGCTTGTATGAAATTTAGACATTTATTAATGAGTGCTACGGGGGAAGAGAAAGTGGTTCTCAATAAAAAAGGGAAGGAAGAGAAACAATGGGTTGGAGCCGTGGATCCATTCGATTCAGTCACTATAGCTTCCGTTTGCATGAACGTTTTTAGCACCAAATTTTTGGAAGAAACATGGCGCGTAAAACTGAAAGGCAATGATCAATGGGTACCCGCAAAAGTCATCGACGAAAAATTGTACATACAAAAGGGAAACGAATGGGTCCACGAATCCGAATTGAAAGGAGTGAAAGTGTGCAAGAAAGAATTTGTAAGTACCCCCATGGCGGAAATGGAAGAAATATGGCGCGTAAAACTGCACGGCAATGATCAATGGGTACCCGCAAAAGTCATCGACGAAAAATTGTATATACAAAACGGAAACGAGTGGGTCCAAGAATCCGAATTGAAAGGAGAGAAAGTGTGCAAGAAAGAATTTGTAAGTTCCCCCATAGCGAAAATTCCTCTCAGTGGTTACAATGATCAATACAGTAAAGCGTCAATTCAATGGTTAGAGTGGAGGGCGAAACTCGATAACGTTCATATCCAACATGCTTTGAATGAAGGGGAGAAAACGATCCCCGGCACTCGCTACAAATTGGACGGATATTGTAGAGAAACCAACACGGTCTATGAATATCACGGATGTATATTTCATGGATGCCCCGTGTGTTTCTCTGACAATCGTGAAGAAACGTATCACCCACTCACACACCAGTCTTTGGACGAATTGTACGCGCTGACATTGAAAAAACAAACACGCCTCGAAAATTTAGGTATGAAATATATTTGTATTTGGGATCACGATTTCAAAAAACAACAAAACCAAAACCCTGAACTTCGGCAATTTATTTCTCAGCTAGATGTCATGGATCGACTTGACCCGAGAGAAAGTTTCTTTGGGGGTCGCACCAATGCTAGCCGGCTTTATTACAAAGTAAAAGAAAACGAGCGAGTGAAATATGTGGATTTTACGAGTCTTTATCCTTGGGTAAACAAGTATTGTCGTTATCCCTTAGGTCACCCCTCAGTCATTTCCAAAGATTTTGGGGACATCAAGGATTATTTTGGTATTGCCAAGGTGAAGATTATCCCGCCCAGGGGACTCTATCACCCAGTCCTTCCTTACAGGTCTAATGGCAAACTAAAATTTTCTTTATGTCGGACCTGCGCGGATACCGAAAGTCAAACCCCGTGCGAATGTACAAATGAACAAAGAGAGTTGACTGGTACGTGGTGCACCCCCGAAATACAAACGGCTGTCAGATTAGGGTATAAAATCACAAAAATTTATGAAGTATACCACTGGGAAGAAAGCACTCAATATGACCCCAAAACCAATAAAGGAGGACTGTTTGCTCAATATATTAACACATTTTTGAAATTCAAACAAGAAGCAAGTGGTCCTCCCGTTTGGATTAAATGTTACGATGATATGAATAAGTACATCGGGCAATATGTGGAAAAAGAAGGGGTCTCATTGGATCGAAAAAATATTCGACAGAACCCAGGACTTAGAGCTTTGGCAAAACTGTGTCTCAATAGCTTTTGGGGGAAGTTTGGTCAGAGACTTAATATTCGACAAACGGAATTTTTTCACGAAAGTCAGGCCAACATGTTTTTTCAACTTTTTTCCGATCCATTGAAGCAACCCATCGATTTTCATATATTGTCTAATGATATGATACAAGTTGAATGGCAGTATAAGAACGATTGTCAACCCGAAGATAACAAGACCAACATATATTTGGCAACATTTACAACGTGCTGGGCCAGACTTAAACTTTACAGTGTACTTGAGCAGCTGGGTAGAAGAGTCCTGTATTATGACACAGATAGCATCATATACGTGAGTCGTCCAAATGAGCATGATCCACCTCTAGGTGATTATTTGGGTGAACTGACGAATGAGCTTCAGAATGGAGAGTACATTGTGGAGTTTGTGTCTGGGGGGCCAAAAAATTATGCCTACAAAACGAATGAAAACAACGAAACTTGTAAAGTGAGGGGATTTACCCTAAATTATAAAAACAGTCAACTCATTAATTTCCATACCGTGAAAGATATAGTCGCAGACCCTCAAAGTAGTTCAAATATCACTGTGACCAATCCTAGTAAAATTTGTAGGGACAAAAGGAAAAGAAAATTGTATAATAGAGAAGAACAAAAAAGTTATCAAATGGTTTATACAAAAAGACGAAAAGTAGACCACTTTGATACAGAGCCATACGGGTTTTGATAGTCGATCTCTGTCAAATTTGCTTTCAACGATATTACGACATTTATATGTAAACCTGTAAGATATTTCTTCATTGTCACTCAATTCTCAAAAAGATAAAAAAAAAAAAAATGTCACTCAATTTTCAAAAAAATGTCACACAAATATTAAAAATTGTCAAACAAATATTAAAAAGTGTCACTCATTTTACGTTTTTGTACGTTTACACGTAAATTCTCAAAGGCTCAAATTAAAAAAAAGTACCACTTATTTTCCAAAAAGTGTCACTCATTTTTCAAAAAGTGTCACTCATTTTCTAGAAAGTTTTAGTCATTTTTTTTTTTCGTGCCAGTCACTTTACATCCCCCCACAATAGTATTTTTTTTCTTATTTCTGGCGCGAAATCTAAAAATACATTAAGAGGCTACGTAACCCTTTATGGGAGCACATTAAAAAAAACTTCAGGTGTGGGTGTGGGTGTGTGTGTAATTTTATGATTCTTAATCATTGATGATTTGTAATGTCTTTGTTTCATATAAATTTCAGTGATGTATATATTCTTTAATTTGATGAGAGAAAATCTAAATACCCACCTTTAAAGGTTTTACTCATATTTCCAAAGACTAACTGTTATTCATTTTATTCTATCATGGTCGTATTGCTTGTAAATGTTATTCATTTTATTCGATCGTATTGCTTGTAAATTAAAAGATAGTAAGAAAGAATTTCTCTTTGCGTCTTGAGTTAATCCAACGTAAGAATATGACAGAAACTCCGGAAAAAGAAACGTTTTTACGTTTCCCTAAACCTGACGAAGAAAGTCAGAGTGACAAGTGGCATTTACTTGGTACCCGGGTCCCACAAGCAGAGATTGTCTACTTTTGTCAGATGATCATAGTGTACATCATTATTATTACAGCGATCGTCAATCTATCCATAAAAAACGGTTCTACCGAACTCTGGGTATCACTTTTGAGTAGCTGTATCGGATACGCTTTACCTAACCCAAAACTTAAGAAATAATGGCCGTCCCTCTTCCCTTCGAACCATGTTCTAGTATGTGTATTAGCGGACAAACTGGTAGCGGTAAAACCCAATGGGTGTATCGCTTTTTGAAACAAGTAAACCTCATGTACGGACGAGACCCCCCTTCCCATATTCTCTATTGCTACGGTATCCACCAAGACTTGTTTGATGCCATGGAGAGTTCCATTCCAAACTTTTACAGTAAGCAAGGATTGCCTACTGCGGAAGAATTGGATGACTTCACAAAAGACAAAAAACACAAGTTAATCATTTTAGACGACCTAATGCACGAGGTCATGCGGAGTAAAGAAATGGAGCTACTTTTCACACAAGGTTGCCATCACAGAAAAGTATCGGTGATTATGATCACGCAAAACTTATATCCCGGGGGTAAACATGCCAGAACTATTGCACTGAATACCTGGTATCTGGTACTTATGAAAAATATTCGAGACATATCTCAGGTAGCAGTATTAGGACGACAGCTTTATCCCCGTAAGTCCAGAGGGTTTATGCAAGCTTACGAAGATGCCCTTAATACGATACACGGTTATTTCATAGTGGACATGTCCCCTCACTCCGATAACAAGTACCGTTTAAGGACACTTATTTTTCCCAACGAGGAGCCTATTGTGTACCGTTTGACGTAAGAATGGCGATAATGAGCTTATAAGAAGACAATATGGTTGAACTAATCAAACAACAACGACACTTCCTATATTTAGTGGCCAACACTACAGCCGCCCAAAGAAAGTCGCTTTTAAAAACAATTACCAGTCAGCAATTAAGAGCACTTAGTCAAATTGCATACAATATTATCCGGTTTAAAGGCAGATTGTCCCTTACGGAAAAAAACAGCTTAAAACGGCAGAGACGCTTCATTTACTTGCTTGGAGATCGTAATATTGGGTTTGTTCAAAAGAAGGAAGCCATTCAACATAAACAACGTATTATCCATAAATTGGTGAAGATCGCTTCCGCCTACTTACAAACCGTATTACAGTAATGGAGAAATACGTATTAGTGCCTTTCGAAAAGTTTGAGCGATTGAAAAAACTGTCTGGGAGACAAGATGATCGGCAGAGAGAGGGAAGGGAAGATCCCCCGAAAAAGAAGAAGAATAGAAAATTAACACTTTTTCCTCCGGGGCTTAGAGAGAAGAAAAGAAAGAAAGATATAGACTGGATTTCTTTTTAAATAATAAGACAATTTTACATTTTTTTTTATATTTTTATTTACAAAATAATACAATAAAAGTATGAAAGAAGCCACGAGTCATTTTTTTTTCCTCCATAATCTATTGTATATACACATTTCTCGCTTTATCGATCGTAAGTATTTCTGGAAAGGTTGCGTACAGTAGCAATGTCACACTTTCTGGTAAAGGTTTAGCAAATTTGATTTCCAAACGGCAAAGACCTCTTCTTTTTGTGCTAAAAGAATAGTAGGGATCGATATCCAACACGTATAGGCAGTATCCTTGCTTGTACTCTGTGTACGTGATGTTGATATCATTTCTACAGGAAGTGAGGGTCTGATAACAGTCGGTGAAATGATTTCCTTCAAAATTAGGTTGCAATGGTTGCGATGGTACGGATTGTCCATCAACGAAGAAACCGAGGTAACTGCAGTCGTAATGTTTCAGGTTGAATGGGTTTGTTTTGTAGTCCCCGTTATACGAAACGCTTGGAACCGCCCCTATGATGATTTTGTTTGGCACCCTACCTTGAAATATATCGTCTGCGTGAAAACTGTATTGTCCCTGCGCTATCGAGGTTGTTTTTATCTCTGAGCGGAAATAAGGGTACATAGCCGGAGTGTCCTGAATCATTTTGTCATGGGCCAAAAGCAAATCGTTCTGTAACCGCTGAATACAGAGCTTGAAACGGGCGTCAACGATTTGCACCTTGTAATTCGGAGTTAACGCATCTGTAATGATTCGAAATGCATCGGATGCTTGCCAAAATTTAAGCGCCATTTGCACTCCGTTTATAAGTAACTTTGGTTGTTGAAATAAGTCCACCGGGATACTCCCTTCTAGATCTATAATCTTACCACCCTTGGTCCTATCATATCTTTGAAATAAACCGCCATTTGATCCAGTTTTTGGGTCGCTATCGTCCAGATTTGGGTCATCCTTGAAAAATAATTGGCTGGTCAGAAAAGCTTCCTGTATAGATCGATTGGTATTTAGTATGGTGTCAATGTAGGCCTTATACGGATGAGTTGTTCCGCTATTCGGGAGTGGTTTTTGTTGTAAATGAATGTCCAGTTGTCTGAAAATGGTGTGCAAGGGTAAATTGATTAGTCCTAGCGTGTCATCTGCGGTCACGGGGGTACCGTCTTGTAAAGCCAGTCTTAATTTCAGCCTCAATTTACATTCCTTCAAGTTGATATAGGCGCTGGCCTGTGGCGGTATATTAAATTCTAAGCTCGATGAAGAATCAGTTACGGGATTAATGGGTCGAAATTCGATCCAATCTTTCGATAACAAGGACGAATCTTTCGTGATCGGGTTAAATAACGATAATTCTTCTATGTGTTGCATTTTACTATTCATCGTAAATTTCAAAATACCCAGTCGGGATCTTTGCGATACGTTTTGCGAGTCTTCTTACGCTTGGTGTTCTTACGATCTTCGTCTTCACCATTCTTACGTTTAATCTGAGATTTTGCCCTATCAACGGCTTCGGTTAACGGGCTCACCATTTTTACCTGAGGCGTTTTGACTTTTTCAAGTTTTTCTTCCATATCCCGCAGCAGTTTATTCTTTTCTTCTAGTATTTTCTCCATATTCCTTATTTGATCTGGGATATGGTCTTTCGGTTTAAAATAGTTAATCCAATACTCCACATCTTCTTTGTACGGAACCCACTTCTGTTGTTCTGAATCAAAGACGTCTATGGAACCCATGATTTCTTGAAATGAAGGACGCAGTGAAAATCGTTCGATTTCAAATCAATGGGTTTTAAATCTTCGCTTTTTAACGACAGTCTAATAGTGTTAAATCTTTTGACACTCACGGGTCTATAACGTCGATGAAGACATTCGGTAAATTTAAATTTCTTGTATCTTGTTTCGATTTCTATGCTGGTGAGAACGGGTTGTAACTTGTTCCTGACAAACGCTTCCTCTATGATATCGCAATTCAAATACAATCGCTTACTTCGAGGTGTAAAGTCACAGGTCAATGACGATTCTACGAGAGCACATAACCAACTTCCTTCTAAAATATAGTCTTTAGAAAACTGGAACAAGAAATCGGCGTTATTCTTACGTATATCGATCGATTCTGCGCAATTCAAATATAGGTAAAACTCTGTCATTCTTCTCTCCTCGTTCTCAATTCGTCAAGTATGGTAGGAATGAGATAAACTGGGCGTAATAAAATGGGTATAAATGAATGAAATCGTTGAAGTAAAGTCTTCTTACGGCTAGATGAAACGTTATTTGAGCATAGTGTGCGTAACAATAGTCTCCTTCTTTCGAAATTTTGAACATCTCTTCTCATTGGATTAATGATTCCGTTAAGGATACGTTTTGCTACCTCGATGATAGCCTTTAGTCGACGATTCGATAAATTCTGCAGTAAATTCTTCCTTTCCGCCGTGTCGGTCTCTTGTAGGTGTAGTAAATAAGAGAAATGTAAATAAACTGTAGAGTGTTTCATGGTTGAATTGTTGAAATACTCATTCCTTCTTACGCGTATAGAGTTCGAGTTCAATTAGTGTGGGACAAACAACCTCGTCCTCTTGTTGTGGAGAGGTTACACCCGTTATAACCACTTTCCCCGTATGAAAGCAACAAAAATGCACACCTTTCCGTTTAAAGTTAAGGGAAGGAAATAACTCTGGTTCGTATACGACATCTCTATCGAAAGACAAACGCTTCAGATCCAAATTCGAACTGAGGGTATGGCTCATAGACATGGTTAAAAGTTTTGCGTCCGAAAAATTTACGGGATATCCGCAATTCTGAAGCAGTCTGGCATATTTTCGTATCCGTTTATACCCCTCTCTTTTACTCGAAGCTTTACCGTTACAGTTGATAATACCGTTAGAAAACACTAAACAGTTTCCTCCAATTTTTCTGTGCTGCCATATCAACCCGGGAAATCGTGCTGGATCATACCGTACATTCGTTATTTTGTAGCAGAGTTGTCTTAAATCAATATGGCAGTTGAGTTGAGCGCTGTAGACCACGTTTGTGATGATCATGATCGTTTGACTGTCTACACATAAATGATTGAATATTGCTAGTTTTCATTCCTTATATAGCGAGCTCCGTTAGGTTAGTCGATAGAGTGCTGGACTTCAATGCACGAGGTCAAGCGTTCGATCCCTGACTACCACCCCCTGGCTCGATCTATTTTTTTTTTCTTTAAATTGATGATAGTCACTGCGCCAGGATTCATTCCTCTCCCACCACTGACCATTGTTTTGACGTTAATCATGTGGGAAAACACCCAGTGGCTTGGAAAGAAAATTGCGCGAAGTACTTGCAAAAGAAACTCGAGGAACGCGCGGATAGCTGTACTGTCCGCCGTGATATAATTAAGATAATGTTGAAAACGGCGTAAAACACCACACAATCGAGCAATCAATTCAACCCTTTATATGTAATCAATTGTTTACGAGTATTGCGTAATATCAGTTTCCGGTATCCAGCTGTCATACTTTTTTGGCCAGTGTAACCATCGCACCAGGACTTCCCGCTTTTTATTGCGTGTCCTTCTTTTCAATATTTTTTCGATGCTAAATTCGGTACCTTCGTCAACATTTATAGCTTGCAATTCTTGCTCGTAAAATGTACCGTCGATTTCGTCATTGTCCCAGTCTACTAAGGTGTAAACTGGAATTCCTTGTCTTTTAAAGCGTGATTTGATTTTGAAGATCTCCCCTGTCCATTTTTGCGAGTATTCTCTGTCAAATACGGACCTGATGTGCGACAATCGTACAGTCTGACCGATTTTATATTTCATTTTTTTGATAACGGGCTGTTCCCGCTTACTTCCCTTGGTTCTAATGAGATACTGTTGAAGACGGCTTTCCCCCTCATTTTCCATGGAAATTGCTGCTGGATTTTCTCCGAGACTCCTATGAGAAGTATGATTGTAACTATGTACAACATCCTGTAAAATGTCAATGTACCGACGGGTTCTATTCTTGAGCAGGTATCGAAAAATCTTGTGTTTTATGGTTTTAATGACTCTTTCGGCGTAATTCGCCTTTGTTTCCGTGTTATACGCGTACAGGTGATGTATGTTTTGACTTTTTAAATATGTATTTACTTCTTTGCTTCTAAATTCCATTCCTCGGTCCGTACGAATTGTTTTTGGTTTTTTGGGGCCTGTCAGTATACGTTTCAAGACCGTGACTAAATCAGCGCCTCGCTTACTCTTAACGGGTTGAGCATAAAGAAAACGAGAAAAGACATCGATAGCAATCAAAATATATTTCACACCTTCGTTATGCTTCTGTAAATTGACCATATCCATAAGATCTATATCCCATTGACTATCAACCCCCTCAACGATCACTCTGGATCGTATAAATCGGCGTCTAGCCCCCCTCGTAAGCGAATAGGACTCTTGATCCTGTAGCCATTTTCGTATTCGATGTCTACCAATGTTGTATTTACCCTGTGCTTTTACATACTGGTACAATTTCTCGGGGCCGCTAAAACTAGCAGGATTATTGGAATCAAAATAAATAGAAGACAAGTATGTTTTCCAGTCATCCATGTTTTAATCAAATATACATAACTTACATTCTTACAAAATATAGTATTACAACAAAACTGAATACAAAGGTCTAATTTGGTATGCATATAAAAAAGTGAGAAATCGTTCCATTTCGATTTCTATTTCTGTTTTTATATGTCTATAATGTATCCATTCACCAATCAATACAATCATCATATGCACAAGTCCAAACATGATCACCAGTTATTTATAAACTCGTTCGGGTTACACTCTGTACACTGAAGGGCTCCTAATTGGTTCATATGATCACTCTGCAGGTAACAGGGTATCACACCGTCCAATTCGGGTAAAGTTTTTCCAATGTTTGGCATAAGTTCTTTTAATCGTTCGTATTCTTTTGGTCTCAAGCAAATGCCTTTTTTGGTCGGCACTACTTCTTCATTCGGTTTCCAATATTGTCTAATATCTACGCAAACGCTGCTTTCGCCAATACTGCAATGCACGTTGCCCCCGATGTGATATCCGTATGATACCTTATTTTCGAGGGCTTTGTCAACGTACTCTATTTGATTTACCAGGTTCTTCCAACGCATCAGAGTTAAGCTTATGCCTTTTTTGGTGGGTTTGTCATCTTTCCACTCCCTAATATCGACTCTCAATTCACCTCTCCATTCGTTCACTTGTACGTAGCGTTCGTTACCGAGACTGAATTTTTCTCTTATCATGTTGTTCGTTCGAGTGCCAAAACTCTAATGACTTCTACACACATACTACGGAGTTATATAGTCATAAAGTTTCTTCTGATTGGTCAGTTTTTTCTTACATCTGACGTGTATAAACAAGTACCCTTTGCGACAGGGTAAGCTGTTACTACGAAGATTCTGTATTTGGTCCTGGAATAAACTACTTTAACTGTACGACTCGGTTGCTTTTTGTGTCCCAATAAACCAATGTTGTACATAAATGTCTTTGTAGCTTCGAAACGTTTTCCAATTTTCGTACAGGCGTCGGGTTTTTCCAAACATCTTTTCTACCGATTCGTACATGGTGCCTTTATCAAAAAACACAGAAGCCTGAGAATGACTTGCATTCAAATGCTTGTCAACCGTATGGGTAGAAAGTTTGAAGTCGATTTTCATGTCGAAAGGTTATACTCTCAGTAATTGTGTACAGACATCGCAGCAATATTTATATAACGCAAATAAACAACAAATAGAGACTTGACCGGACACGTTTGAACGAGATTAAACGTGCTGTTCACATCCTGCGAAATGATCTTGATCTACTCTTTAATTTTCAATTCGACATCAATAACCGAAATATTGCTGTTCCATCAAAGTTTTGATTTGGGAATTAAAATATCTCCTTAGCGTGTTCTATGCAGTCTGATCTTGATCTACACTGTCAGCCCAAAGGTCAGTGAGTTACGCTTACCAGTCAAAGGGTTAATAATAGATGAAAGGCCGCGGGTTTTGACATTTTCCGTACTAACCTCCCAGGAAGCAGAATCGAGAGAGATTAGTATAAGTTGTCAGAACTTGTTTCTCAATCGATGTAAAATAAATATGTTTAAACTAACCACCTTTACGATTTCAAATTTGTTCATTCACTTTATAGTACTAGACCCCCCCTGGAATCATCTTCAATCAGTCTTCAAGTACCTTTAAGTATCTGAAAGACGATTAATTCCCACTCACTAATATTTGAAAAATACTTTAAGTCGAGTGATTCTATAAGAAAACAGTATAAGGTCATGTCGAAAGGTTATACTCTCAGTAATTGTGTACAGACATCGCAGCAATATTTATATAACGCAAATAAACAACAAATAGAGACTTGACCGGACACGTTTGAACGAGATTAAACGTGCTGTTCACATCCTGCGAAATGATCTTGATCTACTCTTTAATTTTCAATTCGACATCAATAACCGAAATATTGCTGTTCCATCAAAGTTTTGATTTGGGAATTAAAATATCTCCTTAGCGTGTTCTATGCAGTCTGATCTTGATCTACACTGTCCTTAACAAATACCTCCTTAGCGTGTTCTGCGCAGTCTGATCTTGATCTTGAAGTTTCTGAATTATGTATATACGTTGTCTTCACTCAAATCACTCTTCAAACAGCCTTCAAGTACCTGTAAACATCGTTAGGCGGATTTAGTACCACTGACTAATATTTGAAAAGCACTTAAAGATGACTGACGCTATCAAACACAGTGTGAAAGAAGGAAAAATTGGTGACGCCCAAGAAACCATTATACTACTATTACCATTTTAGTCCAGCTATGATTGGAAAGAAGCTGCGCCTGCTAGGTATGATGCGTCTGGCAATATGCGTAGGCTATACATTATGATTAATAAGTAAAATTGTAACGCATAAAAGAAATAAATTATTTTTGGGAGAAAATGGGTTATCACCTTTCATACTTTTTGAATAAGCAGCCGCGGGGTATCGATAAACGGTAGCAACCATGGTAAATTGGTGTAATAAATGGACGCGCAAAAGAACACTCATAGGCCCACAGAACATACATCAGAATATTTTTACGGCTCACAATTACTTTTTATACATTGACGACAAATATTAAGAAGCAAGTCAAAAGCTTATACAGCTACGCCCAAGAGGTATGCAATCTCCTGTCGGCTGCTTCAACCCCTCCCCCTACAAACACACGCGCGCACACACAAAAATTAAAAGGAAAGCACTTTTCAGCACGAAGTTCCATGGTCGGGGTAAGAAGGATCGCAAAAGGTGATTCGACCATATAGGCATATCGTAAGAAACTCTCCATGACAAGGTCACAAGGTAGAAAACATACTTATATCATGCAAAAAAAAACATGTACTTGAAATACAGAATTTACTTCAAAAAGTTAGAGCATCTGACAGACTCGTAATACGTTTTGAGAAGTCTTTTGACTTATCAATAGAAATTTCAATTTATAATAATGCTGTTTAGATACTAGCATCACTAATACATATTAGACGCTAACTCTAGCACCGGAGGTATGAATGGCATAACAAAAATATGTCCAAATATATATAATCAAGGCTAAAGAGAATTACAATAAAGACCTCAAATCTAGAGGGGAAGCTCTTTCCACACTATTTTGATTTCAACTGGTTAGGTAAAATTCTACCTACTGCATTGCGCACATTTCAAAAAATACATTCAAAGCAGGATCTACTCCAACGCACCAAAGAAGAAAACAAATGTTAGGCTGATTAAAAAAAAAAACAGTTACTTCAAGAAGCAAATGAATAATGACATCTTATTCATATAGATGGCCGTGTATATACATTAGTGGGGGGGGGGGGGTTAAAGGATAAGCAAGACCATAACA
This sequence comes from Hippopus hippopus, assembly GCA_946811185.2. Taxonomy (NCBI): domain Eukaryota; kingdom Metazoa; phylum Mollusca; class Bivalvia; order Cardiida; family Cardiidae; genus Hippopus; species Hippopus hippopus. Next base: position 19,953,484 of record OX328102.1, on the reverse strand, counting down.
TATATACAATGCAGCAATTTGGTACAATAGTAAGCATTTAGTTCTCATCACACCCTTTTACAAGAAGCTGAAACACAAAAGTCTTTTATATCAAGTTGCCCATGATTTTCAATAAATGTATGCAAATTGGGTGGGTGGGGTAACACCTGGGCACCCGATGTATTATATCTTCTCCTGTAACTGAATTTTACCATTGCTTATGTGCTTCACTGTCAATTAGACTAAGTTTGCAATCAATACTCCAGTTAGACCTATTTGCAATCAATATACTCCAGTAGATATTGACATTTTGTGGTTTGTACACATAAGCTTAATTCAATGCATTTTCAGTGGGTAGGGTAACAAAATGTCGTCTGAAAAAAATCTGCACCACTTTTGTTTCTGGCATCCACCCTCATTTGACTTCTATATAGCTGTACTATCACCTGGTACCAATGAAATTTTTCTACCAGACGGACTGAAAAAAAATTGAATCCAGCTGGCTAGCCCTCAGACTATTAAGTTTATTATATTTGCCTGCAATATTATCTTTTTTTTTTCTGTACAAAAGGTGCGATATCCAAAAAATCAACGGAAATTTAGAACGCATATAAATTTCAACGAGGACAGTATACCAAGATGGGTTCTTGTTGGTCTATTAAATTTTAGCTGCTCTCCTTTAAATTCATAAAAATGATGCCCCACATCACAGCTATCAAGTTCTGTGTCTACTTTTATGACGAAAACTCACAACTGTTTATGATCATAAATAGATATGAAAATATAATTTTTGCATCTTGTAGGGCGAACCTTTTCTATAAAACTGGGAAAACCTTTAAGATTGAAGATGTATCTATTTCAAGCAAGATGCTTTATTATCTATTGTCCTATTTAGGTTCACACGTAAAGGTGATATCTGCATTCTATATTCATGGGCAGAATGTCACCTTTTATTTTTAACTCCCCATCAAATAGATTCCTTGAATAATTATGCCAAAAGATCTGATTCACCGTGTAGGATTTTATTTTCTGGATCTATTTATCTACAGCTTAATTTACTTTCTAAGAATAAAAATCGAGTTATATTAACAAATTAAACTGCCATGCACGACTATGCATGCAGTTAGATGTTCGTATCCGTTCTCCGGCCCTGCATTTATGGTTTCTTCCAAGCTACCTTTGTTCATTGCAAGTAAACTTAATATCATCGATTCTTTTGTATGACAAACTATTCAAGATCTAACGTTTGTTATGACAGAATATAAAAGGTTTTAAACTCTATGATTCGAAGTGAAAAGGACGAGGAACTTGATTGGTTGGTTCCAATGATCTATGTATGCAGATGAAAGAAAACTCACGCAACTGAGTCCAATTAACCCTTTAACTGGAAAAATAAAAATCAATGAATGAACGAATTAACCCTTGTCCTGTGGAATTAAACTTTCAAGTCGATAGTGAAAACCAAGATTTTGCTATTTCAAAGGTATTTTTTGTGGAAAGATATCTCCTTACCCGGCAGTGTAGATCCAAGATCAAATTGCACATTCTGATCTTGATCTACACTGTCTGCAAAAGGTCCTGAAGTACCGGTTAGCAGCCTAAAGGTTAACTCTTTATCCTGCAACAACTATCGTAGCTGCCCGTATGGAAGGCTATTACAGAAGATGAAATAATATATGGCCAGCAACATGCGAAAAGGGGTATTCAGACATTTGCGTAAAGTGAAGTCTCGGATTAGCCTGTGCAGTCCGCGCAGGCTAATCCGAGACTATACTTTCCGTTCTCTTAATAAAAAATATTCTGTTTCGCGCAAGTCTACTATAGGATAAAATCGAATGTAGTCGGAAAGAGTCGTCTCGGATCAGCCTGCGCGGACTGCGCAGGCTGATCCGAGTCGACACTTAAAGCAAATGTCCGAATGTCCCTTTTCGCGTGTGTGGCTCAGATGATGGGATTTGTATCAGAGAGAGTAGAAAAAATTGTTTGGGAAAGGGGAAAATGGATGTTACTTGTAAGCACATTGTCCTCTTTCTACAATGTTTTCAAAAGCCTCCTTTCATAGGTTCATTAACCAATATCAAACAACCCAAATAAAGCTGTTTCGAAGTTCTTCTCGTTGGAAAAAAATCACAGTATCGAACAGTGTAAACCTACTATCAGAAGTGCATGTTCTGTGCAGTCTGATCTTGATCTACTCTGTTCGTAGAAGTAAAATGAAGAGTTGCTCTTACCAGTTTATGTCATACATACGTAACTAAACTGAACCCTTTTACCACACGACATAATGTAGACTTGTCCAAATTGAAGGCATTTGCAGACGACAGTTTAAATGTGCGTCAAATAATAGAATTTGTCTTTGATAAGGTAGAAAATATTGTGGGAAAAGGAGAAAATGATGTTTACCAGTATTTTCTCATTTTCTTTCAACGTTTTCAAAAGGCATCTTCGTTATGTAAGGAATTACTTCCTGGAAGGTCAATAACAGATCAAAGCGTATTTTCCTGTGGGAAACGCTGGTTACTAGTAGATCTACGATCGTTATCCTATACTTTTACATGTAGATATAAATGGTGATAGCTATTTTGACATACATATTTGACATACTTAAAGCTGTTGACTGACATCCACGTTTATAAATAAAAGCTAGTCGGACATTTCCCATCGGCCGGTTAGCTCAGTCGGTTAGAGCGTCGTGCTAATAACGCGAATGTCGTGGGTTCGACCCCCACACTGGCCACTACCTATTTTTTTTACATAATCACTACCTCAATCATCCTTTTGAAAAAGGATATTTGGACGAAAGATGTGAGAGATTCAGACTTATTCATGCTCTTTGAAAAGCGTTTGCAAATGAAAGATGTTGTTAAAGTAATTTGATTTGTCTTTTAGACATGAAAACATTTTTGGAAATAGAGAAAATGCTGGTTACCAGCATTTTCTCCCCTTCCCAAAATGTTTTCACAAACCTTCTTCCTCAGGATCGTTAAAACTCGGGATTATTTTGTGCAATGGTTAATTGAAATACCTAGAGACACTTTTATACCAAGTAGAGTTTAGCTGTTCGATTTGGGATATATATATATGAGCCATGCTATGGCAAAAGGAGGCTTAATGCATCTCCGTTATGCATTGTATCAAGCAAGACATCGCATAATCAGGGATCCATAAAATCCACTACGTCTAACAACCGGCCCTTTGACATGCAGAAAATTGACCAATAGCAAAAAGTTTCGGCCCGGGTCCGCGTAGGTTTACCTAAGTCGACACATTTTGCAGATACATTAAACCCCCTTTTTACAGAGTATGGCTCAAATTATAATGTTTTGTAACCGACAGATTGGATATGTTAAGTGTTTCAGTACCAAATATAAACTCGACCACTTTCGATGGCTGACAAAATAACCCGCTGAAACCCAACCGAAAGATTTTCATCTTGTAGACGTGACTATGTAAAGGGACGGTATAGATCAGACTGCACATGTTGTGCAGTCACTGGCTCATCTTTTTCTATGCCTTCCACAAAAGCTTTTGTTTTCGCCCATGCGTCTGAAAGAGTAAAGCTGTACACGGTAACGAGATCAGAGCCAGCATTTACCATCCAGACTAAATAGTATTATTAGTCTTCTTCTCAAGACCTTTTATATTGAAAAGTAACTCAATTTCTAAATGGCTTATCCAAATAGTTAAGCCAGCCAGAAGTTGTGTTACCGCCTAAATCTAGAATAAGTCTAAGAAGAATGGAACTTAGAATGGTTGGTGAGTACAGACTCAGGGGGACCAACTCAGAAAGGACAGTTTTATCTTTTGATCGCTAAATTCGATTGATTTCTCGCAAAAAAAGATCCCCTCTGTCTGTCTATCTGTCTGTCTGTCTGTCTCTTTCAACTTATTTCAATCATTTGATTTATTGCATATGTTTGATCTTATAATCACCACGAAAAATTGCCCATAACCATGTAGACTGTTTCAGACGTAGGCCTACTTGTACATAGTAAATTAGAATGACAAATATTAGAAACATTGAAAGGAAAAAAAAAAAAGAACTATTTGTCATTAGAAGGAAAACATTATGGAAGAAGAGCAATTTGTCGTTGCAAGTAATTGTTCCTTTCACACACAGTGGTTTTGAAAGCCATAAACGATACAAGACAAATTTATGATGCATGGCATCATAGAAGCCGCAATCTTTTGGTGGACAATTTCAGAAATACTGACTTTCTAGAAAAAATGTGATGACATTTTTGTATCTGTTCCCCCCCCCCCACACACACACAAACGGAAGATCATGACAAATGATACTAAAATGCAGGAAAAGGGCAGAAGTTAAGAGAGGAACCTTAAATTATCTTGTACCATTATTATCATCATAATCATCATTATCATTTAAAGTGATAATGCGTTTGTGAGAAAGCATGTAATAGCATTGGAATTTTCAAATTTCTACTCAAAGTTTGAAAATGCAGAAATTGCGCATTCAAGTACAGCATTTTTCATTATTAAATGATTTTAAAAAGCAAACTTCTGTAGGGGCATCAAAGGTGACACTGCAGAATTATGTAGGTTAGTAATTATTCAAAGTGATATTTAGATTGTTATTCACGTAGATCTACATGTATTTACAATTTTTTAATGATATTTTCTTTGTGTTTCATTTTTTACAAAAAGAAAAAAAATGTTCAACAACTTTCTTCTAAAACATTATCATTTTGCTTGTCAAAAAGAATCTTAGCCTGCTTGTATCAAAGTGAATCTTTACATTTCTACTCCAGAATTAGAGACTTTTGCATAGTATCTCCAAAATTCTTCTGATCATAGCCTAATTATAGTTGAAGCAAACCACTAAAAAAACAAAATAATGTTTTTAAGTCTTTAAGGTTCTGGATCTATTTCAACAACAACATAGTAACTATTACTATATATATATATATATCGTTTAATAAAAATTAGTTTGAACCATTTTTTGCATATGCCTTGTACAAACCTATAAAACTTCTAATGTAAACTTCAAGAGCCATTCCAAAGTCTTGACCAGCAGCGACGTAAAAAGTTGTATATGCACATTGATAGGTTTGGTAATAACTTTATCCTTTCAACTACACCGAATGAAATTAATATACTAAGTAAGGAAAATGAAACAAGAAATTTTTACGTTTACAATATCTTATAAAATATTTAAAAAAATATTACACAGGCTTATGTACTGTCTGATCTTGATTTATTTCTGTCATTTTCGAACAGTTTCAACCCTTAGAGCATTATGCACCACTTTGGTATTTTTTGTGGACAACGTACATCACGATCCATACATTTTTCGAGGGTATTGTAGATCAGGACCTTACTGTACAGAACTTACAGTCTGATCATAACAGCTTCGACACACAATACATTAAATGCTAAATTTTACAGGGCTCATAAGGTAGATAGTCAATGTTACAATATTCCACTAGGCTAAAGTGTCGACGAAGGGAAGAAAAAGGGTTATCTTTTCACAAGCATTCTATATATAGCTGATGCAGATTGCTCTTTGTTATACGAGTAACGTGGTGGGGAGGTAACCAGTCTATGAATTGATCAAGAGTTAACCGCCTATTATCTTTACAGATTAAAACTGGACGAAACACTTGTACATAAAACTGCTTCTGATTATCATATTCTAAGATGCTCTCCATCTCATAATTATCATTAGTTTGTTTTGTAAAAAGGTAGACAAATGCGAAAACGGTTTAGAGGTGGGAGAGCCTATGATAAACGGAAAGCATTATAGTTTCGTTTGGAAACAAGGAAGGAATCCTTTAAGTTGGAAAAGTTCGAGGGTCTAGCCAATAAAAGGAAGTTTATTTTTCTGTATTTTCATTGTTATTTGAGAATGAACTTATATTGCAAGAAAACCAGACTTGATGTTCATGTAGGTTTGATTGAATATTTGAGAAAGAGTCATGTGGAGTAATTTTGTAACACTAACACGACATTATTAGGAAATTTCCAAAAATAATAACCAATCAAACAATTACCGATCATCTACATGGTAAATAGTTTAGGTACATTCCTAGTGGAAGCCGCTTTCGAGCGGCTTCCAGTAAACAGACTCCCCTCTTTCTAAAATGTATCAGGGGAGGTAACCATCCATACTGCAGGGGCGTAATTAAACAGAGATAAATATACAGAAATGGGTGAAATGTAATGTAGACTGAATCGTTATTGGATCGAAACCAATATAGGAGTGTACTGTTTGAAAAAGAAGAAAAAAAGTACCTTCATTTTCTTTTCGATACAGTATAATATAACCTATTGATTGGGTGATATTTGAAATCCAATTTGATCTATTGAGACCATTTGAAGCATTGAAACTAGGACTTTCTATTTATAGCCTTTACTCACGTCGGGGTGTCGTCCATAGTGTTTTACACCGCTTTTAACAGTGTTGCAGGTACATCACGACGACGGTTGCCTTATTTATGCCTGTCATGGGGTTTCCAACGTACATGATTGCCAGGTGTTTTGCAGTAGCTTGAATAAGGACACCACCATGTGATCAGATTGCAGAATTTCCAGATTACAAATCCTAAAACCCTTTACTACACATGCCTGAGTTTTAACGACCCTGAGAAAGAAGGGTTTTAGAAACATAGTAGGAAAAACAAAATATGCTGGCGACCAGCATTTTCTCCTTTTTCCACAATATTTTCTATCCTATCAGAGAACTACATCTCATCTCTGTGGTATCCGTGGTTGTGAGGTACAGAGTCGGCCTTGTAACCATAAGGTCTTGAGTTCGATACCCGGATGCGGGTGTCAAGCTTGGGATTTTTCATTGGCGCACACATTCGGCGCGAGTACTGGTGTAGTTCCCAGGAAGCAGAATCGAGAGAGATTAGTATAAGTTGTAAGAACTTGTTTCTCAATCGATGTAAAATGAATATGTTTAAGCTAAACTACATCTCATCAGTACCAACTTCTAATTTATCGTCTGCATTACATTAAAAAAAAAAAAAATTCTAGGAGTCATCGATTTGTTGTTTGGGAAAGAGTTAACAACGAATCCACGAAGGGAACCCCAACCTGGCAAAAGTTGATGGAAGTGACCTTTGGCAAGCTAATTCCACCAGCTACAGTGCAGGTACATGAAGCCGGGAGGAAGATATGCGTACTGTAGTCATGGGAATGTAATGGTGTTGAAAACATCGTTAAAGCGGTCAAATATGGCCGACCGCGAGTCATTATAAATGAGTCATGCTCTGGCAAAAGGGGGTTTAATGCATCTCCGTGATACATTGTACCAAGCGTGGCATCACACCATTGATCCATAAAATCCATTTTGTCTAACAATCGACTAAAGCTAGGGATAGAATGGTCCTTTGACATGCAGAGAATTTAACAATAGCAAAATGTTTCGACCCAGATCGGCCTGCGCGGACTGCACAGGCTGACCTGGGTCGATACTTTGTGCAGATGCATTAAACCCCCTTTTCAACGACCATGTCTCACATCATAATAGGTAAAAAGGTTTCGGAACTTCGGATTTTTTTCAACGTATGAAGTAATTTGTACTATTTCAACAACGACTTTCTATAATTAGTATTTAGTCATATAGGGAGCGTTTCCCAATAATGCTTACTTAGTTGAATTATTGTAAGATCATTCTTATATAGTCGGGGATTTTCTTCATGTGTTGTATTAGAAAAAATAGACAAATTATAAATAAGGGGATTCTGTCAAAAAGCGATAGAGAAAACTAACTTGGGGTTTCTTTTCATTTTGACCTAGTCACTTTCAGTGAGTGCTTCTATCGTTGTACACTACAGGTGGTTGTCCTTGAGCGGTTGATCGCGCGAATCGTAGAAAGGGGATTTTTGTTTTGTTTTATTAAGTTTATGCTGTTGAAAGGTTTTGAACCTTTCAAATCGGGGGTTTTATCACAGGGAAATCACTAAAATGTTTCATGTGCTAAGAGTTTTTGTTTTGAATCATTTTTTGCTTCTTTGTTTAAGTAATATCATATGTTATTGTTGCAGTCCTTATAAATGATTATAATTTCAAAAGTGATACAGGAGATAATTTAGTTGAGGGAATGGTGAAGAAGCATCTGTAAATCCGTATTCATTCTCTATATACGATAAAGTAGTGAGCCATGTTCTGTAAAAAGGGGGTTTAATGTATCTACAAAAAGTATCTACCCAGGCCAGCCTGTGCAATCTGCGTAGGCTTACCTAGGCCGAAACCTTTTGGTTTGCTAGAGGTCAATTTTCTGCATGTCAATGGACCATTCTACCTAAAGATTTGTTCGATTGTTAGACAATCTGGATTTTATGGATCCTTAATACTGTGATGACTTGCTTGGTATCACTGAGATGCATTAAGCCCCCTTTTGCCAGAGTATGGACCATTTATAATTGCTTACGGAAGTTTGTTTACTTTGGTAATAAGCTTGAGAGAAATATTATCTTGATCTTTCATATAGAAGACGCAGAAAAATAAATCGGTTTTTGTTTTTTTTACTCGAACTTCTGTAAAATTTTGGATTTTGTTTTTATGTGTTATCTTTTTAAGAAATCATTTTCTTAAAAAGCATACACTCCCTTTTATTGTAAATTTGCTAAGTTCACAATAAAAGAATTTTATGATGCAAGGCTATTTGGAACATTGGCATAATACAGTTAGACTGTCATGTCAAGGTAATCATTTAACCCTTTACCAAACAATCACGTGTTTCTACGACCTTATAGAAGAAGGCTTTTGAAAACATTATTGGTAACCAGCATTTCTCTTTTTTTTTCACACTACGCTTTCTACCTTTGGAGAGACAAATTCCGATGGTGTGAGCCTTATCTAGTGTGGAGCTCTGCAAATACTTTCAAGTTGGACCAGTTTCATTTTTTTTTTCATGTGGTGATAAGTCAACTTATTGTCAGAGGAATAATCTCGCCCTTTTCGATCATTTAATTTCTAAAAACCGTAATATATTATTTATTATCATTATTACTCGAGTTTGAGTACAAAAGTGTAAGTGAAGCATGTAAAAAGAGAAATTGCTAGTAATAAGCGATTATAACAATATGTCCAAAACACTTCAGCTTCAAGTCGAAAACGGTCCTTTGCAGAGAAATGTGCTATGTAATTCTTTACCAAACAACAGCATTTTTAGACTTGTCCACTTCGACAGCATTTGCAGACAGCAAGTTAATATGGCTAAACTAATGCATTTTTTGTTTCGAAACTTCTGAAAACATTGTCGGAACAGCAGAGAATGCTGGTTACCAGCAGTTTCTTCATTTCCTGCAATGTTTGCAAAGGGATCTTTCTCTGGGTCGTGAAACATGATACGGAATTATTTTCAAGATTCTTTGCTTTGAGTCAAATCAGTTAAAACTATACACGATTTAAAAATATCGAATCCGGGAGGATTAAAGGCCCAGCGGCGACCAGAAGTAAATAATGCGGGAGTTAAAATGCAATTGGATTTAAATCATACCTTTTAAATATACGGAAACTATTGTGAAGATGAAATCTCTTATTGATCGGTTGGTCCAAGTATTAGTCGCAGGTAGAAAAATGAAATTTAAAACCGGATAAAAAATAAACAAATGATAGAGCAACCTGTCAACGTTTAATCTAGTTTAAGAATTCATTTTTCTGCCAGCGACTAACACTTGGACCGACCGCACAAAAACAGATTATCATCTCCACAACAATTTCCATACTTTTACATAGTATAATTCAATTTAGATGCATTTTAACAACCGCATTGTTCATTTTTGACCACTATTGGGCCTATAAGATTGTGACACGTTTTTTAGTATTGAATTAAAAGTTCAGAATTCGGGAATTTCGTGGACAGTTGAGATAAAGATCGGACTGAATAGACTACAAAGATATGTCAAGTCTGATCTTTAATCTATACCGCCCGTTATTCCGTAGGACACTAATTGTTAACATTTTTACCATTTCGACCGTAGGCGTTAACAGATATTTTAAACTAAGATAAGACTGCAAATAGCATGTAGTCTCATCTTAAATCTACATTGCCCCTTACTTATAAGAAAATCATCGTTTAAGAATAATTTTGTCTCAATCTTAAGTTGAGTATGCTAAAGACGTAATGAAAAAAATGTATTGTAATTATAAAATACATACAGGCCGAATCCGGTAGTTCAGTCGGCAACGTACCGGACTTTAGACCAAGGAGTCGCTGGCTCGAATCCCAAGCTCGGCCAATTTCTTTCCGAGAATTTCAGATAGTCATTACGACAGGGCATTCAATTTCTCTCTCACCTTAGGTCATTGTTTCAGCGACGGTTATTTTGGAAAACGGACAGTGGCTTGGGAAGAATATTGTGGGAATTATGATTTGAAAAAAATCTCCAGGATAGCATTGATATGTGCAATGGCCGCCGCGATACAATTTCAATAATGTTGAAAACGCCATATCAAAACGCACACTAAACATGCAAAGAAACAAAAGAACACATAGAGCAGGTGTCGTATATTTACATGTTATATACGATCCCTGCATAGTGTGATCACTCAGTTTCTTTGAACGCGAAGGGACGGGCACAAAAATAGTAAATAAATCAATTGATCGGCAGCTGTAAAGATCTATTGACAAATACCCATTATCTCCCGCTAGATGGCATTCTACAAATACACATCTATCTAATTTGGGCATTCTGGGTACAGAACCGGACTACTTTTCAAAACAACCGTTACTTTGAATTTCAAAAAGAAATAAACTTTTACTCAATAAAACGCAATCTGGTGCGATTCATTCAGATATGATCGGCTAGCATGTAATCTATGCATCGGCCATTTATTAAAACAGCCCCTAAATGCTTGGGTAATAGGCTAATAGCTTCGGTATAAGCCCTACTTTTCCCAGGTATACGGGGATGGGTGATGCGTCATAGCAGACAGGTCGAATCTTCGAAGACATGCGCAGACAACGACAAATACTTGAAATTTTAGGGAATGGTCTAATTTGTCTTTAAACTCTTTACCAGACGACAAATTATAGACAAGGGATCGTATATACACAGGGATAGGCAACGCAACTGGAGTTAAGACCAATTATCGATTTTTCACTGACTTACCTGTACGGCGTGCAATAATCCGTTGTCGTTCCTTGCAGGTTATTATCTTCCTTTCAGATAATATAATTCCTTGCCGATTCCGACAATTTTTATATCCGCCAAAGAAGCGTTTAGTATGAAATGCGTTTCAATGTTTATGTCATGTTTTTCTTTTTTTTTTTCAGTTAAAGTGTTATTTTTTTTATCTGGAAAATTTAAAGTGTCGACTAATTGGGCGTTTCAGATATACAGGTCATGTTGTCAGTCTTGATTTCACACGAAGTGTAAATTGTGAATGGAGATCAAAACGGCCCGGTACCAAAACGACCCATTACCGAAACAACCCTCTTTTTCGTAATAACTTAAAATATTTTAATATTTCTGCAGTGGATATCTATTGCAAACAATTCGGGAAAAGCACACATCGCCTGTTGAAGGATTAAGTCCGTCTAACGTTTCGGAAGTGGGCTGCTTTTGTCCACTCCCTGTATTTGACATGATCACAAGTGGGATATATCAAGTTGTGTATCTGTCATGACACATCTACTGTCAGTAGTGTCCTCTTCTGTTTATAGACAATACGCATCATTGAAATTAAATATTTATTTTCTGATTTTCTTCTCCAAATTGTATATAAGATCCCTGTATAGACTGAACTATAAAATTAGTCGCAGACGACTGAAACGTGGCTCACATGTTGGGGTTCGTCCTCAAAAGGTAGAAAACATTGTTGAAACAAGAGAAAATGATATTTACCAGAAAGTTTATCCTTTAACAATTCAAGTCTTCTTCACCAGGAACATGATAATAATTTGGTAAAATGTTAACAGTATGCATTTTTAGGGCTTCGTAGACTTCATTTTCAAACAGTGGAGATTTAGACCAGACTGTCCAAAACGTAAGTTCTGATCATTGATCTAAACTGTACAGTACTTTGTGTATTCTGTTCAAAATAGCCTATAAATGCTACAAATGATTTTTACACAAAAATGTAAGTTTTATATTACTATGTTTTATTATGGCTTTAGAGCTGTCTCTTTAAGCACAGGCAATACCTTTTGCTGACGACATAGATTCAAGATAGACTTGCAGTCTGATCTTGGATCTATATCGTCAGCTTATTCAGTCAAGCCTGTAAGATAAAATTCTCTCTGACTTTTTATGGATGTCAAAAGAGGTCGAGTTTGTATGATTTTGGAGGCATGGGAGTTAATTCAAAGACGGTTAGATCGATAAACTTAGTATATCTTCATGAATGGAATAAGACCAGACGGCTTGTACTCTGCAGTCTTATTTTGTTCTTCACTGCCACCTTCCTCCCCCTTCTTTCAGTGTTCTGTAGCTAAGAGCTGAGGTCACACGAAAATAAAACTTTCTTAAGTATGTTTTTACTGTATACATGTACTTACGAAGTGTTATTCAAATATTTAACCCTATGGCTGCTAAGCGCGACTTACTGACCTTTTGTGGACAGTGTAGATCAAGATCAGACTGCACAGAACGTGCAGTCAGATCTTGGATCTACACTGTCCGATAAGAAGATATCTTTCTCCCAAAAATACTTTTGAAATAAAAAAAATTGGGGATTTTACTATCGGCTTGAAAGTTTCATGTTAATTATTTAGCAGGATAAGAGTTAAGGTAAACATCAAGAGTTTGTTTGTGTTATACCTTGACTCTTTGGGCGCCAAATGTATAAGTGACACAGTTGACAACAAGGGGCAAGATATTTCAACTTTTGGACCAAAATATTTCACAAGACATTGGACAGTGTAGTCACAAAATCTGGTTACAGGTTCTGATTAGTCTGATCCTGATCTATATTGTTCGAAAAAGTAATTTATATCTCCCTTTGGGTTAAAAGGAATGAGAACTGGTATTAGCTACTTGAGCGGGCAATCTGTTCAACTCTAAGCCTATTGCTGTATAGACACGTCTTTTCACGCAGTGACAGCTCTGGAAAACATTGTGGAAATAGGTGTAACATCTTGTGACAGGGTATACCTCTTTTTTCCATAATAAATTCCATTTCGGAAGTGATTTTACTTTGGAATACTTGTCCTTTGTTAAGGTAGGAGACTCCCAATGGAAAACAGCTATTTTTACTATAATAGTATCCTAAAAAATTTGCTATCATTAAAATGAGTATTATTGTACTACTTTAACCGAGCCACTTTTTCCTTTTTTTCCTTCTTAGAATTATCAGTTATAAATCTATAACCACTACATTCTCATTACAAAGGGAGATAATAATTACCTCCCTTTTCAGGAAACTAACAAAAGTATCAACAAATAATTTCAAAATAGACATCAAAGGAAATTCTGGTCGGTTAAAACTGTGCAAAAGTATTATATCAGTATAAATCCTTATTTATCAACTAACAAGAAATTTTATTCCGTGTTGCACTAGAAGCGTTAGGGGGGTTCTACCTTAAGGTTAATTTTGATTTGTATGGTCAAACCCACAAAAATAAAATGAACCGAATTATTCAGCAGTTAGAAAGCTCACGTTAAACATCACTTTGCAGTTTAAGATAATTGCCTTTACATCGGTGACGTTGACTACCTCGTCCATTCGTTCGTTCGTCCGTCCCTCCGTCCACCCGCCCATTCACTCACTCACTCACTCACTCACTCGACGTGAATTTGACATCTTACTCTTGACAGATTGGTTCTCCCACATCAATAATTTATGCTACTTATTCTGGCATTAATTGATACATTTCATAAATAAATTCATTCGTTATTCAATCTTTCAGCCATTCATTTCGCCACAAAGTCATTTATCCAAAGATTCATGTATTTCATTCAAGGGGTCTTTATTTTCAGACTTACATAGTTCCATTTGCGTTCGGTGAATTCCAGTATACCTTACACAAGACTAGTGTCCCTATGTTAATAAAATAACCACACTAAAAACTTTTCAATTGGATTTTTTTCAATATCTATCGATTTTTGCTAGTCCATTCATAACCCATCCTTCATTTTGACGGATCTTTTCACACTTTTTTTTTTTAAAGAAATTAACCATCTGATTTCTTTCGACATTTATCGCTCATCTAGCAGGAGAGGTCTTTAAAAAAGAGTGAAAAAGAATATACATCTTTAATGCATGTTTTGGTTACCACAGGTAAATTGAAAAAGTATATCTGACGACACGGAATGAATCTGAACAAAACGGCCAAAATATGTCGAACAAAGATCGTTCTTTCAAATGCCCTTTTTTCGACCTAGTTCTCCAATGATAGGTCATGATAAATGTTGTAAATATGTCATGTTTCTCTTCGACCTTTTCCGTCTTTACAGGATCTACCCTGCTAGACAACTTGGCACTCTGTTTTCAATATAATAAAATTAGTAGGCTAATTATATTGATACACTAAACATTTCTTGATGCATAATGGTGTCGAAAAATCTTAGTTCTTTATCAGCTATCGGCAAAATGATTAGACACCTTTTGGGGGATGGTGTAGATCAAAGTTTGGGACAAGTTAGCGTACAGTATTTAAGTCAAAAATCAGACTGCACGTTCTGTGCAGTATGATATTTGATTTATACCGTCTGCTTATTTGTACCAAAGTTGGACTGTAGTTTCATCTGTGGTGGAAACTTTTTTAGCTATAGAAAAAGTTAATATCATTTATCCCTTAGGCTGCTTAGAGCGACACAAGAACCTTTTGCCGACAGTATAGATCAAGATCAGACTGCACAGAATGTGCAGTCTGATCTTGGATCTGCACTGTCCGATAACGTAATATTTTTCCCCAATAAATAACTTTGAAACAGCAAATGTTTGGATTATTAGTATTGGCCGGAAAATTTCATTAAATCTATTTAGCAGGTTGTGGATTAATTGGCATCGACAGAGTTAAGAAGACAGAGTTAATTTCGAAACCTACCCTGACCCACTTTTGGACAAGGTTAAGCCTTTGGCTGCTAAGCGCGAACTGACCTTTTGCGGACAGTGTAGATCAAGATCAGACTGCACAGAACGTGCAGTCTGATCTTGGATCTACACTGTCCGATATCGAGATATCTCCCCCCCCCCCCATTACCTTTGAAATGGCAAAATTTTGGTTTTTACAATCGGCTTGAAAGTTTCACTTCACTTATTCAGCGGGATAATGGTTAAGCCTGTCTGTTGTTACGATGTTTAACTCTTTACTAAATGGCTTGCAACACGCGAAAAGGGGCATTCGGACATTTGCGTAAAGTGTCGTCTCGGATCAGCCTGCGCAGTCCGCGCAGGCTAATCCGAGACGGCACTTTACGACTACATTAGATTTTATGCTACAGTAGACTTGCGCAAAAGAGAAAATTACATAAAAACGGAAAGTGTCGTTTCGGATTAGCCTGCGCGGACTGCGCAGGCTGATCCGAGACGACACTTTACGCAAATGTCCGAATGCCCCTTTTAGCGTGTTGCAGGCCAAATAATCCCACCCTAAAAAACCCTGATGAAGGGAACTTTTGAGAACATTGTGGGAAAAGGAGAAAATGCTGGTTATTAGCATTTCTCTTTTTCTCACGTTGCTTTCGAAAGCATTTTTTTTTTTCCTGCAAGGTCGTGAAAACACGGGATTGTTTGGTAAAGTGTCAAACTGTACGAATGACTTTTGATCTTCTTTTCTTTTTTTCCTACGATGTTTTCTGTCCTTTCGAAGACAAATCCCATCAGGACAGTTAAGAAGTTAACCAGTTATCCGAAAATGGTTTGACATTAAAAGCGCCTGTTACTACTGGCGTAATAGTTGCCTTCACGGCCAGTGTAGATTGTGTTGAACAGTTACATGCAGCATGATCAATAAAATGGTGATAATTGTTTCAGGTGCATTATCGTTTAAAGGTACCACATTGGATTTCTGATCGATTTTAAAAGCTCCTCCACTCTCTCTCTCTCAAAGGATTATGGTAGAATACACTTAATGTACGATGCCAGTTTTTTTTTTATTTATTTGTCAACATAACAATCTAACTTCCTGTCATGAATGAAAAGAAGTTCAAAATGAAACGATTGCACAATTTTACACTGATTGAGCTGGGAAACGTTTTTAAAATCAGTTGACAAATCAGCACTGTTTCTTTGAACAACCAACATGTTTATATTATATACCATGCAAGGGGTATTGATGTCTAGGTTCAGAATATTCAATTTATATTATCGTTGTATGAACTGGTTTGATCTATTATTGTACAAATACGATTTATAACGTTTCAACAGAGACTGCATTTGAAAAAATTTCGATATAAAAAAAAGAAATTGCAGAAGCCACACATCTCATCCATTATGTTTTGGCTTATTTAGCAACTGAGCAAAAATGTAATTTAATCACAAAAAATCATGTTCTGAATTAGTGCAGCCTGATCTTTGATCTTTACCACTTGCTTGTTAAGTCAGGTATTTAGAATTAAAACCTTTCTGAGTGTCAGTGGATTGTATTTTGCAGATGTGATAAGAGGTCGGGTTTAAACATGTGACGCTGAAAGAATTCGACCTGGGCCGGTTTTCACCGACCATTCTTAGTTTCATTCTCATTCTAATTCTAGACTTGAAAAGTGACACACCTTCTGATTGGCTAAACCAGTTGGTTTAGCCAATCGGAAGTTCTGTTACTTTCAAATTTAGAAAATTCTTGCGGATAAGGCTGAGAGTGTTCTTTGTGAATACAAACCCGAATCAACACTTTCCCCAAAAAGTGCGTTGAGTCGCGCCGAGTTGGATTAGGCTTAACTCTTAGACTGCTAAGCGCGATTCACTGACCTTTTGCGGATAGTGCAGATCAATATCAGACTGCACAGAACGTGCAGTCTGATCTCTGATCTACACTGTCCGATAAGAACATATTTCCAAAAGAAAAAAATACCTTTGAAATAGCAAAATATCGGGTTTTTACTGTCGGCTTAAAAGTTTCTTTCACTTATTTAGCAGGATAAGGGTTGAGATAATACATTATTAAAGGTCATTCGTCAGAATATTTCAAAAATTACCTGACAGTGTAGATCAAAGATCAGATCAAACGTTATGTCCATTATGATCCTGACCTTCATTGTCCTCTAAAAAGTAACTAAAATTATGACAAGCAGTCTTAAGGTACAACAGAAAAGCAGATATTTTTTACTCTGCATATACACATTCGAAAAGACGGTTGTTTTAGTCATTTAGAGAGAAAAGTATTTTGGGAGGGATAAAGAATGGGGGGAAAAAAAGGGTTATATCTATTTTCTAGTTTCGTTATGCAGTCTATACAGTGTTAGTGTATGGTTGAGCCTTTTTGAATCACGTTCCTGAACCTAGGTAATTATTGCTTTCAAGAAAACCTTCAGAGTGCTGAATAAAAATAAAGTGGATCTTTTCAACTAAGAAAAACAGCCCATGTATTGCTCTTTCAAGGTTTCTTCACCGTAATATGTGACACATTTGCAGACAATGTAAGTCCAAGATCACCCTGCAGTTATCTTGATCTATCCCTTTACCACACAATCCCGAGTTTTAACGACCCTCAGGAAAAAGCCTTTTTAAAACATTGTGGGAAAAGGAGAAAATGCTGGTAACCAGCATTTTCTCCTTTTCCCACAATGTTTTCTAACTTTTCAAAGAAAAATTTCATACTTCGTGCAACCTTTGATTTGTCGTCTGCAAATGCTTTTAAGTTGGACCATTCTAAAATTTTATCATTTGGTAAAGAGCTATACAGTCCGCAAAAACCACTACAGCCTGGTCAAGCACTTTTACCTCTTACCAAACAGTCCCGAGTTTTAAACGACCCTGGGAAGAATGCTTTTGAAAACATATCGGGAAAAGGAGAAACTGTGGATACCCAGCATTTTCTTCTTTTACCGCAATGTTTTCTAGCATTTCGAAGATAAATACCATCGTTTGAATTATATGTAACTTGTTTGCTGTAAATATTCTCAATTTGGTTGAGTTTGAAATTATATCGTTTGGTAAAGAGTTAGCACAGCTCTAGGGACATTTCAATAGTGATACGAAACGCTTCTTTTGAACATCCGCCAACGATGCAGGAACTTAGTATAGTTTGACTCACACTCTTTCACGAGATCTACATAATAGTTTTCGTCATCGATGCATCGTATCAAGTCGGCCTGCACAATACACACATTGTCAAACTGGCCTACTTCCGCTTTGGAAAGACTGCGCGCGCATTTGGCACCTGTTTTCTCGAAAATACGTACATCAACAATGCTGTCATCTTCAAATGTACGTATATTATCATCAAAAAATATATGGTGGACGGTATGGTCATCTGGGTCTATGATAAGTGGCTTCGCCTTAGAGTGATGGTACCCGTTTTCGAGCCAATAGTTTACATCGTCTCGGAAACCAGAAATACCTGTCCTTTGGCTTAACATGTCATATATTTGGCGATCTCCAGTATATGTCTGAGAGGCCACGTTTGAATTAGAATCACCGAATAGAGTAAACACTGTTTGCTCGTCATCGGATCGTTTTACGATACCAACTTCATGGTTCACGGGTAATTTCAACACTTCCAGATATCCTGGGTGATTGCCTTGGAGTCCGTAGCTCAAACTTTTTATCACGTTTGGGGCATCGAGCCCGAACGTTCTGAACACAATGGCGAAATCTCTGTCATCTTTTACCAGACTGTGAACAAGTTTATATACCGCCGGTAGGATATAATTATATTGTTGCCCATCTTTTCCCCACATTGTCAGAATGTCGTGCTTTTCTAGCACAAACTCGTGCCTCCATTTTAAGAGCTCTAAATGATTCTTGAAATGGTGAAAGAACTTGGATCCAATCTCGCTCTGAGTAAAATCTCCCGTAGCTAAACGTAATTTGGTTCTGTCATTGGTATTCTTTACGAATTGCTTTTCTAAATGTTTGTAAAAGGTTATAGTATTCGGAGCCGGTGGGGTCAGGGACAGTTCGTCTGAAAACCATTGCCATTCTCCTTTTGACCCCTCATATCCCCAGGCCACTCCCGTGAGGAAGCTGTTGAGGGCCTGTTCAACTGATACATTAGTGACTGAGTCCGCCACAAGCACAGTATTACGAATATCAAAATGGAGAATTAATTTCCTCTTTCTAAGTTCAGTATTGACCTCGTTGCTAAGGTCGTCTAATGACTCCTCCGTTTCTATATCCGAGTCATGTCCGTTTTCAAATATTCCCCGATCACTAGCAAGTATCCCATCACTTTGTATCACATTTTTATCCACCATTTTACTTTGAGTCGCTCCAGCTCTATTAGAGTTATCCCTGGCATATTTCCTGTACATACTTGTAAAACGGTACTCTAAATAAACGTCATTAAATGCCTTTCATGCGAAGCAAACGGGTAGAAACATGTAAATTAACTAACAATACCGACGTTCTATATATCGATCTGAGATCCTGTCTTTATACCTTGACAGGTCTGTATATACACGATAGTTCTGTTCGTCCTTATAAATACAAAATCCAATAGTTCAATATTACCTGGGCATAGATCGCCGCTAATCCATTACAAACTCTACAATGTTTGAATTCTTCATAGTTAACCTCTTGCCTTACAGGCTATATATAGAATTGCTACTGTCGTAGACGTATGACAGACACACAAAGGGTGGGGAAACTAATAGAAAAGATGTATGTAGATGTATGTCTGAGAATTTTTAGATATATTAATGAGATAACAGAACCAATTACTTGCAAGGACCAATAGCCCCCCATCCCCCCCCTGTTTACAGCGTTTTCGTGTGTTGTCCAGTGCAGAAGTTATGTGAAAATTGTATGGAAGTGTGTAAACCAAAATAGAGGATTGAATTCTTAAATATATAGCTTTTGTGTCCCTACAGATAATTTTCAGAGATTCATCCATTTGCCAGGATCCTTTCAGTTTATTTGATATTTCGAAGTGGATATGGCCGCTAACATATTGAGGATAGTTAATAGATCTTTAAAAAAAAATGAGATATCACGTATGAGAACAGTGGTAAAAGGGGAATTTCTCCTCTTGCCAATTTCTTTCACAAATGTTTATTCATGAAATCGTAATCCATCGACATCCATGAGTTGAAACTGTGGCGCATGAAATGAAATTGGAACGCCAATATTTGAAACAAATCTACAGTTTTTGCTTTTTGTAAATCAAGTAACAACAATGTTCATTTAACAAAGGCTTTCAGTTCTACCTCGAAAAACAACATTGTTTATTTTACGAAGGCTTCAACTGAACATTGAATAGTATTTTTCATGAGTGAATTGTAATTTGAATAACAGCCATTTATTTCATGAAGGATTTTAGTAATGCATTAAACAACAGTAGCCTTTACTTCACGAAACTGTTAAGTAATACAATGAATGACAACAGTGAATAGTCTTCACTGCCATGTATATTTCAGAAGAGCTTAAGTAGTACATTGAAAACAACATCGTTGACAGCGAAAGGCTTTTAGTAACACGTCTAGTAACAACAGCGTTCACTACACAAGGGCTTTTAGTAGAACACTGAATAAAAACAATATACATTTCATACAGGCTTTCAGTAGTGCATTGAATAACATAAATGTATACTTTACAAAAATACTGTATTTAGTTCGAAGGAAACAACAGTTATTACACAAAGGCTTTTAGTAGAACATTGAATAAAAACAATATATATTTCATACAGGCTTTCAGTAGTACATTGAATAACATAAATGTATACTTTACAAAAATACTGTATTTAGTTCGAAGGAAACAACAGTTATTACACAAAGGCTTTTAGTAGAACACTGAATAAAAACAATATATATTTCATACAGGCTTTCAGTAGTACATTGAATAACATAAATGTATACTTTACAAAAATACTGTATTTAGTTCGAAGGAAACAACAGTTATTACACAAAGGCTTTTAGTAGAACATTGAATAAAAACAATATATATTTCATACAGGCTTTCAGTAGTACATTGAATAACATAAATGTATACTTTACAAAAATACTGTATTTAGTTCGAAGGAAACAACAGTTATTACACAAAGGCTTTTAGTAGAACATTGAATAAAAACAATATATATTTCATACAGGCTTTCAGTAGTACATTGAATAACATAAATGTATACTTTACAAAAAAACTGTATTTAGTTCGAAGGAAACAACAGTTATTACACAAAGGCTTTTAGTAGAACATTGAATAAAAACAATATATATTTCATACAGGCTTTCAGTAGTACATTGAATAACATAAATGTATACTTTACAAAAATACTGTATTTAGTTCGAAGGAAACAACAGTTATTACACAAAGGCTTTTAGTAGAACATTGAATAAAAACAATATATATTTCATACAGGCTTTCAGTAGTACATTGAATAACATAAATGTATACTTTACAAAAATACTGTATTTAGTTCGAAGGAAACAACAGTTATTACACAAAGGCTTTTAGTAGAACATTGAATAAAAACAATATATATTTCATACAGGCTTTCAGTAGTACATTGAATAACATAAATGTATACTTTACAAAAATACTGTATTTAGTTCGAAGGAAACAACAGTTATTACACAAAGGCTTTTAGTAGAACACTGAATAAAAACAATATACATTTCATACAGGCTTTCAGTAGTACATTGAATAACATAAATGTATACTTTACAAAAATACTGTATTTAGTTCGAAGGAAACAACAGTTATTACACAAAGGCTTTTAGTAGAACATTGAATAAAAACAATATATATTTCATACAGGCTTTCAGTAGTACATTGAATAACATAAATGTATACTTTACAAAAATACTGTATTTAGTTCGAAGGAAACAACAGTTATTACACAAAGGCTTTTAGTAGAACATTGAATAAAAACAATATATATTTCATACAGGCTTTCAGTAGTACATTGAATAACATAAATGTATACTTTACAAAAATACTGTATTTAGTTCGAAGGAAACAACAGTTATTACACAAAGGCTTTTAGTAGAACATTGAATAAAAACAATATATATTTCATACAGGCTTTCAGTAGTACATTGAATAACATAAATGTATACTTTACAAAAATACTGTATTTAGTTCGAAGGAAACAACAGTTATTACACAAAGGCTTTTAGTAGAACATTGAATAAAAACAATATATATTTCATACAGGCTTTCAGTAGTACATTGAATAACATAAATGTATACTTTACAAAAATACTGTATTTAGTTCGAAGGAAACAACAGTTATTACACAAAGGCTTTTAGTAGAACATTGAATAAAAACAATATATATTTCATACAGGCTTTCAGTAGTACATTGAATAACATAAATGTATACTTTACAAAAATACTGTATTTAGTTCGAAGGAAACAACAGTTATTACACAAAGGCTTTTAGTAGAACATTGAATAAAAACAATATATATTTCATACAGGCTTTCAGTAGTACATTGAATAACATAAATGTATACTTTACAAAATTATTGTCAGTAATTCATAGAAAACAACAGGAGTTATTACACAAAGGGTTTTAGCAGAACATTGAATAACAACAGTTTATCAGTGCATAGACCAATAATAACAACTTTAAAAAAAATGAAAGAAAGGAACATTACTGTTTCCTTTTGATATGTAAAATGTTGTGGGGAAAGAAGCAATTGCTTGTTACAAGCAATTGCTTCTTTTCCTATGATGTTTTCAAATGCTGTCTGCAAAATGGGCATGAAGAGCCACATGTGTGTTGTAAAGGTGAAGTGATTGACACAACTATCGAAGTAAAGCTATACAATCAATGAGGAATAAAACAATCCTGTAATTCTATAACAGTTTGTGTCAAACGTCATCGTGATATGAGTCATGCTCTGTGAAAAGGGGGCTTAGTGCATCTGCGAAAAGTTTCGGTACAGGTCAGCCTGCGCAGTCCGCGCAGGCTGACCTGGGCCGAAACTTTTCGCTATTGGTCAATTTTCTTTATGTCCAAGGACCAGTCTACCTCATGATTAAGTTGGTTGTTAAAAAAAGTGGCTGTTATGGATCCATAAGTATGTGATGGCTTGTTTCGCATGATGGATTACGGAGATGAATGAAGCCCCATTTTGCTAGAGCATGGCTCTCACATATATATATGTGTGTGTGTGTGTGTGTGTGTGTGTGGAATTCTTTTTATGGCGACCTTGTAGATTAACGCATTCATCTCATGTAGACAAAACTTTTTTCGTCCTGCAGAAAAACACGATGGAAAACATTGTGGATAAAGAAGGAACTGCTCGCAGCGAGGAATATCGCGTTTGATCCTAACGTTTTCTTATGGATTCGTGATTTGAATCTTTCATTCACCTACAGTTTTATTTCACATTTTTGTTTGTTTTCTTTTCAAAGACGTCCGGTGCAAGTTAGTTTTGGGTGTAAAAAACCCATAGGAAGAGGGCTTTTAAATACGTTGGGGGAAAAAGGGGAAAATGCTAGTAAACAGTTTCTCCTTTCCCCGCCGAGTTTTCTACCTTTCCCAGACAGACTTAAGCCATATCTAAAATTGGTCGACTGCAAACACTTTCAATGTAGTCGAGTTTGAATTTTTCTCTTCTGATAAAAACTTACCCTAACACTTATGAAGTCGCTCTTTTGGACAGGGTAGATCAAAATTAGATATAACTTTTGGTGCATTTTGACTTTGGATGAGTGAGCCGTCATATTTCTGCTATAATGTGGAAAGCCACGTTGAACACCATCCAATCCACCAGTCAAAGTAACTGCGGATCTACACTGTCCGGTTCTTTAACCTTTAGGCTACAAAGCGCGACTCAAGGGCCTTTAGCGGACAGTGTAGATCAAGATCAGACTACATAGAATGTGCAATTTGATCTTGATTCAACACTGTTCGATAAGGACGTAATTTTTGCCTCCGAAATAACTTTGAAATAGAAACATTTGGGTTTTTACTATCGGCTTGAAAGATTCATTTAACTTATGTAGCAGGATAAGGAAGTGAAATAGTGCGGCATCTAAATGAAATTGCTTGATTAAATGCACGTATGAACTTTTTTTTGTCTTATTAGCCCAATCTATTGCATTACATTGTATGTTGTTTCAATTTCTGATGTTGTACAGTAAATAGTCCCTTATTTCTGTACATGTTTTAGTATGACGATGTACTATGTACAAGTCTAATACGTGTACTAAAATGGTCTGTCTATCTGTCTATCTGTCTGTCTGTCTGTCCGTCCGTCCGTCCGTCCGTCCGTCTGTCTGTCCAATACAGTGCACTTGATTAATCCTTTATAAGACAGTCCCATGTCTTAACAACCACCGGGAAGAAGGCTTTTCAAAACATGGTGGAAAAAAGAGAAATGATGGTAACCAGCATTTTCTCCTTTTCCCACAACGTTTTCCTATGTTTCACAGAAAAAACCGGTCATCTAAACAACATTTAAGTTGTCCTCTGAAAATATTTTTAACCTCTATGCTGCTAAGCGCGACTCACTGACCTTTTGCGGACAGTATAGATCAAGGATCAGACTGCACAGAACGTGCAGTCTGATCTTTGATCTACACTAACCGCTAAGGAGATATTTTTCCCCAAAACGTAAGGTTAAAATAGCAACATTGGGGTTTTTACTACCGAATTGAAAGTTTTGTTTAACTTATTTAGAAGGATAAGGGTTAAATTAGATTTAAGTCTCAAGTTTTGTGGTCGGGTTATCCCTTTACCAGACGACAAAATTTTAGCCATGACCAATTTGAAAGCATTTGCAGACGACAATTTCAATGTGGCTCATATGGTGCAATTATCCTTTGATAGAGTAGAAAACATTGTGGGAAAAGGAAAAATTGCTGGTTACCAGTATTTTCTCCTTTTCCCTCAATGTTTTAAAAAGGCTTCTTTCCCAGGGTCGTTAGAAGTCGGCATTGTATGGTAAAGGGTTAAGAGTTAATCTGTTATTATACAGACTATTTATAGACATTCTATGAACAAGCACAGGTGACAGAAGTAGACGTTCCGTGATCTAGCACAAGTGACATGCAGAGAGGAGAAATATTTGAAAGAAACAAAATATGTATTTTAAATGAGGGCAAGGATATTGTGGAAAAAATAGCATTTGCCTTTGATTAGCATTTGCTCACTTTTCCGAAAATGGTTTGAAAATCTTTATATTGATGAGGCGTGAAAATGTATTCAGAATGGTAATGTAGTTAACTTATTATTCAGATTGTCTTTCCCAAACTGTAAATTCTTTATCAAACAATAAAATCCAAGACCAGTCCAAACTGATAGTACTTGCAAACGGCTAAGTTATATGACGCTAAAATACAGAACAGAACAGAATTTTATTGCTATAAGTCCTTACAAATACTTCTAGCACACATAATTGGCATGCAACACGCGAAAAGGGGCATTCGGACATCTGCGTAAAGTGCCATTTCGGATCAGCCTGCGCAGTCCGCGCAGGCTGATCCGAAACGACACTTTCCGTTTTTATGCAATTTTCTGTTTTGCGCAAGTCTACTGTAGCACAAAATCTAATGTAGTCGTAAAGTGTCGTCTCGGATTAGCCTGCGCGGATAACAACGCGCCTTCACTCAATTTCGTTGATGATATTTCCCTTTCTTTTAGACGTAAACTATTTGTACCTTTTCGAGTCATGCGTATTGTGTTGGTGTTGTGTCTAAATTTAGCCCGTTTGTTCCTTTGCATGAGGTTTAATTCCGTTTTTGACATTATTTCACTAATATCGCGGCAGCCAGCGCTCCTAGTCACATCGCATTTTTTTTGTCTATGCCACTGGTTGCTTTCCCAAAAAGCCATCGTCGAAACGATGCTCAGCGATGAGAAAGGAATGAATCCTGTCGGAATGACTAGTACCAATCCAGATTTGTTTTCGGAAACACTGAAGCAAAATCTAAATACTGAAAAAATTTTGCTAAAAGATATTGTACTTGATATGTCTGAATGATATATAGATCTATTAAAAGATTGTAATAATGACGATTTTGAAAAGGTTTAACTCTTACGCTGCTAAGGGCGACTAGTGGACCTTTTGCGGACACTTTAGATCAAGTTCAGAATGTGCAGTCTGATCTTGAATCTACACTTTCCGATAAGGAGATGTCTTTCTCCCCAAAATACCTTTGAAATAGGAAAAATCTGGTTTTTACTACCAACTTGTAAGTTTCATTTCACTTATTTAATGAGATAAGGGTTAAGAGACATAACTACGAATGTGACAGATTATGTGACAGCTGTGTAATAGGACAAGGGACATAACTAGAAGAATCATTTAAAAAGAAAAAAAAGCTAACCTCCCCTATGAGTATATTGGTACACCAGCACACAATCAGGCATTTTTGGCACCTTGAAGACACTGTAAATTAAGATCGGATGGCATATAACGCAAAGTATATACTGCATCCTAAGCCATATGTTGCTGGATATTCTAGTAATGACGAAAAAAGTAGCAGCGTAATTACGGCAAGTTTATCACGACAAGGGAGATAACTAGAACAAACCCAATGCTTACCTCCCCTAGAATCAGTATGCAACAGGTATCACACCACTGGTTTTTTGCCATATTGAAATAGTGAAATCGACCATCTTTGAAGCTTCACAGATCGCTTAATGGCAAACCTTTTGCCTTTCCGTCTCTTGCTGTCTAAAGTACGTCCTTAGTCTTTCAAAAACATGTGTTTTTCGCTAAATCCCAACAAACACGGGCGCCCTAGAATTTTCCCTCTCAAAAACACCTGTTCACCGCCATGCCCCCGATTTTTGTTCCTCCACTGACTCAAAAAAGTCAATTCAATACATACGTTTGACGATAAGCCGTTTAAATAACGCCTCTTAATGGTAAATAATTGCTTGGGGCGACTTGTCTTCTAAATTGGGGGCGAGTTGTCTTGGGGTGAGTTTTTGTGGGACGAGCTGTCTTGGGGGAAAGTTGTCTGTAATTCGTTTACGTCACTGATATACATGGGTTGGTAGCGATAATCGTTACCCCGGGGCCTTTATTCACACCATAGCAAACTAGTATGACAGGGAATTATCCTTTTCTTGAACTATTTGGCTATTTCATATTTTTCTACACGTTACCTAAACCCAGTACTATATACGAGTGTAAATCAACTAATCTAGTTAGATGTCTGAATCAGCTGGGGCCGTATTCACCAACCATTCTTAAGATTGTCGTATTCTCAATAATTTTCTATACATTTGAATGTACACGACTTCTGATTGGCTAAACTAAATGGTGTAGCCAATGAGAAGTTGCGTTACTTTCTAAATCTCGAAAATGACTAAGAAAGAAGCTTAGAATGGTCGGTGAATACAGACCCAGTGGACTTGAACGTCAAGGAAAGCGGTTATCTTTTATCACTTTAAGCGGAGGAAATGTATAAATACCTGCAACAGCGGTATGGTATGATGTGCAACTATACGATGATGATAAGCGACTGTTAGTGTTAGGATAGGTCACCAAATCGTGACACGATTCCGAAGTACGGCTAGACAATCTTTTATTTTTTTCCCTTTTATAACGCTAAATGGGTTTAACTCGTTATCTTGAAATATAGGAGTAAATATTCCCTTTTTCAACAACGACGACGACGAAACAATATGGAAAAGGAGGCTATGGCTGTCCAGGTTATTTCAAGTTATACTGAGCCGCAAAAAAAAGGGGGTTTAAACATTCATTTTTTAATACCTCTGACGCCTTCTATCGTTTTGAACCCTTATCCTGCTACATAAAAGAAATGAAACATTCAAGGCCACAGTAAAAAACCAAAAATTTCCTATTTCAAAAGTATTTTTGGAGGAAAGATATCTCCTTATCGGGCAGTGTAGATCCAAGATCAGGCTGCACGTTCTGTGCAGTCTGATCTTGATCTACGGTGTCCGCAAAAGGGCAGTGAGTCGCGCTTAGCAGCCTCAGGGTTAAAGATAGTTGTTGTTTGTGTTAACGGTGTTGAGTTATACGTATTCTATCTTTGGATATGTTCCAAAAATGCCCATAGCAGAGATAGAGCTGATCCATAAAATTGACTGATGAATCGATCGATCATTTAATCAGTAATTCATTCAGTCACTCATGCAGTCGATTGGTCGATCAGTCAATCATTCAATCAGTCAAGCAAGCAACTGATCAATCGATCAATTAGTCAAGCAGTCAAGCAATCAAAGAAGCTTTTGAAAAAAACCTTGTTGGAAAAGCAGAAACTACTGGTGATGAGCATTTTGGTCTTTTTTTTTTTTAAACAAAGTTGTCTATGCTATCATTGAATCATATGTCATTTATACCAATGTCGAATTTGTCGTCTACATTTGAGCCATGAACAGGGGGCTTATTACATTTGCGAAAAGTATCGACCCAGGTCAGCCTGCGCAGTCCGCGCAGGCTGACCTGGGCCGATACTTTTCGCTATTAGTCGATTTTCTGTATGTTCAAGGACCATTCTACCACATGACTTAATCGGTTGTTTAAAGAAATGGCTGTTACAGATACCTAATTATGGGAAGGCTTAATATGTATAATGCATCACGGAGATGCATTAATCCCCCTTTTGCCAGAGCATGGCTCATTTATTTTCAATCTGCAGACCTGTGTGATCAGTGTGGTGTTTCATCCTTACACTGCTAAATAATTGGAATGAAATTGTCAAGCCGAAAGTAAAAATCATCATTTTGCTGTTTTAAAGTTTTTTTTTTTTTTTTTTGGAGGGGGGGGGGGGGTTAAGATACTTCCTTATCGGATGGTGTAGATTCAAGATCAGACTGCACATTCTGTGCAGTCTGATCTTGATCTACACTGCCGCAAAAGGTTAGTGAGTCGCGCTTAGCAGCCGAAGGGTTAAGAGAAGGTTAATTCTTTAGAACTTGCAAACAGTGTGCTGCAAACGTCTTTTTGAAAAAAAAAAGAAAATGTCGTAAAAATAATAATTGCTGGTACTAGTGTTATCATATGTGACCATGTAATTTTTGTTGATTGCTTATATTTTATATGGATGTTTCAAATTCGTTTAAGTTGTGTTACAGTGTAACTGGCCATTGCTGGCTAGGTATTTCCCGATCGAACTTCAGATTGTGTGGTTATTTCAAAGCCTGCTGTGTCCTTTAACAAAGCAATCAGTCATCCAGGTGAGCAAGCTGATCAAAGAGGCCACCACGCCCACTTGTCTAAAACAAATGAGCAATGCTCTGGTAAAAGAGGGCTTAATGGTTCTCCATTATGCTTGATAGCAAGCAGGTCCATCACATCACTATGGATCCATAATATCCATTCTGTCTAACAACTGACTGAGTTATGAGGTACTGTGGACCTTTAAGATGCAGAAAATTTACCAATAGCAAAAGGTCTCGGCCCAGGTCAGCCTGCACAGACTGCGCAGGCTGACCTGGGCCGATACTTTTTGCAGATGCATTAACTCTTTACCACACAATCCCTACTTTCAACGACCCTGAGAAAGAAAGCTTTTGAAAACATTGTAGGAAAAGGAGAAAATGCTGGTAACCAGCATTTTCTCCTTTTCCCACAATGTTTTCTATCCTTCCCAAATCAAATTTTAATTTTTGAGTCACATTTATTTTGTCGTCTGCAAATGCTTTCAATTTGGACTAGTCTAAAATTTTGTCGTTTGGTAAAGAGTTAAGCCATATTTTCACAGAGTATGGCTCAAATACTGCCGGATACACTCATTAAACCCCTTGGCCCCGTATTCACCAATTGTTCATGAACTAGTTTTATTCTCAAGAATTTTCTAAATTTAAAGTAACACAACTTCTGATTGGCTGAACTAAATCGTTTGGCCAATCAGAAGTTGTGTTTCTTTGTGTAGAATAAGACGAAGATTGTTCTAAAGAATGGTTGATGACTATACTGGCCTGGGAGGTCGATATCACCATCAGTCCAAAATTCAAATCGAATTCTTAACCCTTAGGCTGCTAAGCGCGACTCGAGGACCTTTTGCGGAGAGTGTGGATCAAGATCAGACTGCACAGAACGTGCAGTCTAACCGTGGATCTACACTGTCAGCAAAGGAGATATATGTCCCTCAAAAACACCTCTGAAATAGCAAATTTGGATTTTAACTATGTTTGAAAGTTTCATTTCACTTATTTACCAGAATAAGGGTTAATTCAACGATCAACCATATGATTGACTGAAACAGAACTTAAGAAAATTGATTGTTTGATTGAATGAATGGTGGTTTACGCCGCTTACGACATTATTTCAGCCATATCATATAACAGCCCACTTATTCGTGTGTTTCCTTGACCATACAAGCTGATTTGAGATTGCAAAATCCAAAACTTAATCCCTCGGCAAACGAGGACCCTTCATAAGACTCGTATTGTGTTCGAGTAGCATGGCGCTACGATAACAACTAGTGATATTGTTTGAATCCACGAAAGGATATTCCTTTTTATTCATTTCTTTAGAGAACTTTTTCTACAATAAGGCTGCTTAGCTCTTTACCAAACGACAAAAAAATTGTCTTGTCGAAATCAAAAGCATTTGCAGGTGATAAATCAAATATAACTCAAAGAGCGGAAGTTATCTTTGAAAGGACAGAAAACATTGTGGGAAAAGGAGAAAATACTGGTGACCAGCATTTTCTCCTTTTCCCTCACTGTTTTCAATAAAAACATTTTTTCCTTAAAGTGGTTAAAACTTGAGATTTTGTGATAAAGGGCTACGATAGACTCAATACACTTCCGTGGAAAGTGTGGGTCAAGATCAGACTGTACAGAACTTGCAATCTGTTCTTGGCTCTACGCTGTCTGTTACGGTGAGATTTTCGTCCAGCAAACCGTATGTCGCAGATGCAAATTTGACTTCTTAACACAGATAGAAGCGTTAATTTTTAATTAATTCAACAACATAAAAAAGACGAAAGTGGCACAAAAATGAAACATGTTGCATACAAGAAAATATCATGGTAGGGTAACGAGGAAGACATTGTGGAAAAAATAAGTAACTGCATGTAAAGAGCGACAGATTTAATCCCAGAATGTTTTGAAAAGTTGTGAAGGGACAATTAAACTCATAAGATGTTGTTTTTCTTTGTAAAGGACTCATCCGTTTGACCCCTGAATCATTAAGTCTTTAACGAAGGATTATATTTTTGACAGGTAAAAATTGAGAGCTTTTGCAGGCAAAACACTGGCATTAACAACCTGGCATAAATGATAGAATTCTTTTTTTGAAAGAGTGAAAACATTGAGAGTAAAGGATAAAATGCTGGTTATCAGCATTTTCTCCTTTTCCCACAATGTTTTAAACAGGCTTCCTCCTGAGGGTCGTTTAAACACGGGATTATGTAGTAAAGGGTTGAATTTGTTTGTGTCTAGGGTTTAAAATTACTCTTCCAATGTTACCAAAGATTTTTAGCGATACTCTGGTAACAAGTAGCGGACGTTGTGGATCCAAGATCAGCCCGCACTTTTCATGCTGTCTAATCTTGTTTAGCGTCGTCCGACAAAGCTTAACTCTTAGGCTGCTAAGCGCGACTAACTGACCTGTTGCAGACAGTGCAGATCAAGATCAGACTACACAGAACGTGCAGTCTGATCTTGAATCTACACTGTCCGATAAGGAGATATTTTTCTCCAAAAAATAAGTTTAAATAGAGTTTATTTCATCAGCTTGTGGTTAATATGGGGAAATATTTGCCGAAAAAGGGAAAGGTCCGCGAAAATAACTCGTGCCTTACGGCACGAGTTATTTTCGCGGACCTTTCCCTTTTGAGGCAAATATTTCCCCATATTAACCACAAGCTGATGAAATAAATTATATATTATATTTCCTCTGATTATTTTGTCAACGAATGCCACTTTTAAAACTTAAAAAACTTAAAAAAGTATTTCCAGATTTTCGGCAAGAGGAAAATATTCACTGTGACGGGGAAATAATTCCCCCCAGCTTAAATTACGACATTTCTTTACCCATAACATTTCTAAAAATAGACACATGAAATATGACGTAGAAGCATAATGGTTTTTTTTTCTATCGGGTTGAAAGTTTCATTTAACCCTTTCTCAAACAATCCCTGGTTTTCATGACCCTGAAAAAGAAGCCTTTTGAAAACAATGTGAGAAAAGGAGAAAATGCTGGTAACCAGCATTTTCTCCTTTTTCCCACAATGTTTTCTACCCTCCCAGAACAAATTTCAATTTTTGAGTCATGTTAATTTTGTCGTCTGCAAATGCTTTCAATTTGGACCAGTCTAAAATTTTGTCGTTTGGTAAAGAGTTAAGTTATTTAGCAGGATAAGGGTTTATACATTACCCATGACAGTCTAAGGTTTAACTCTTTCAGCACCGAATAGATTATAAACTCGACCCCTGTCGACGGCTGGAAATAGAATCCGGTAAAAAACTCAAAGAAAAAAATTCTTACAGTCTTAACAAAAACAAACCGGACGGTGTAAATCCAAGATCAGAATGCACCTTCTGAGTAGTCGGATCTTGACCCTGCCATCCGGTGAAGCCCCCGAAATCGGCTACGGCACTGTGAAAAGGGTTATTAAGTCTTGGGTTGTTGTGTAATTGCTTCATTTAATAAGGGGATATACACATGGTTTATGCTTTCCCGTAATATTTACCCAAGGAAGCGACACGTACCATGCGGGATAAACCAGAAAAGGAAACTTTCCATGAAAACAGGGAGGAAAGCCCAGGGGAGTCCGCGGCGGACGACTCGGCTTTAGTGGATGTACGCGGTATTTGGGGAAGCAAGTTTGAATCAGTTTTGACACTGGTGGGATATTCGGTTGGCTTAGGGAATATATGGCGCTTTCCGTACTTGTGTTACAAAAATGGAGGGGGTAAGTTGATTAGTTTGATTCTTTACTAAACTATCCTGAGTTATGACGACCCTGAAAAAGATGGGTTTGAAACTTGTAAAAGAGAGGCAGAACATGCTGGTAACCGGCATTTTCTTCTTTTTTCCGAATTGTTTTCCACCGCTTGAAAACGAATTTTATTAATAGACCCTTATTTGATTTATCGTCTGCAAATGCTTTAAATTTGCACAAGCCTATTTTCAGGCTGATAAAGAGTTAAATCTGTATGGCAAAACAGTGTTTTTTTTTTATGTTTATTTAGTTTGCGTCAAATGTCGCATTAAGATAATTGCATTGGATTACGTACAAGACTTATGATCCAGGGATTGTATGGTCTTTGGTGAGTGCGGGAGATTACCACTTTGTATTTATTATTACCTAAAATCAATCAAATATTGATTGAAATTATTATATATGCCAGACCACAGACTACCAAAGAATTGCTACCAAATGTTAAAGAGTCTGGATGAAATTGATAGGGTTTCTTGGGAAACATCTATTAAACAACTTCTATATAGATTTGGTTTTGGTATTGTTTGGCTCTCACAAGGGGTTGGAGATCCTGAATTATTTCTGACCAATTTTAAACAGCGACTAAAAGATTGCATGCAGCAAAGTTGGATGGATTCTATTAATAATAGTACTCGTTGTGAAACATATCAACATTTCAAAACTATGTTAAATCCTGAGAAATACTTGTATGCTGGTTTGTCCTTCTCGCTTTGGAAATTTTTGGCTAGATTCAGATGCTCTAACCACAAGTTTAAGATAGAAATCGGTAGACATATGGGAATAGAAAGAGAAAATAGAAACTGTAGTTTTTGTCTAGATAATTATGGTATTATCTGTGTTGAAAATGAATTCAACGCTTTTTTCAATTGTTATCAATATACGAATGAACGAAGACGGTATTTGTATACTTGGTATAGGGGTCTTCCAACATTAGAAAGTTTCTATAGCTTAATGCAAAACGAGAATGAATCAACAGTACGTAAAATTGCAATCTACCTCTCATCAATAATGAAAGTGAAGGAAAATCAAAATACACAGTGATATATACTGAACCAAAAAAGAAACTTCCCCTGTGTTTAAGTGCAGATATACACAAATATGAAAATCAGGATTAAACTAGATTTATATGCATTGAAAGAGTACTTTATTGCGACTTTGTGTGAAAAAAATTATTGCTGAGGGTTTATCCAAAAGTAGTGAAATGGTAGTTAAAATGCGGAAGGGGTCGCTCACCAAAATCACAAATTAATACCGGGTATGACCACCTTCAGCATGAAGGACTGCCTGGCATCGTTGGCGCATAGAACGGATAAGTGTATTGATTTCGGGTTGTGGAATGTTGTTCCATTCCTGAATTAAGGCTCGTCTTAGCTGAATGACGTTTGACGGTGGAATAGGGCGACGTCTAACACGCTGGTCCAAATTATCCCAAAGGTGTTCAATGGGATTCAGATCAGGGCTTTTGGTAGGCCAGTCATTAATAAATGCAATGTTGTTCGCCCTGAGGAAATTCACATTGTCCCTAGCTGTATGGCTTGTGGCATTATCATGCCGAAAAAGTGATATTGGCATTATTTTGAAACAGTGGGATAACGTGCCTCGCAAGAATTTCATCTCGGTAGCGTTTGGCATTCAAATTCCCTTCGATAACGACGAGATTAGTGCGAAAGCCATGTGCAATGCCCGCCCAGACCAAGACAGAACCCCCACCCCCCAAAACGATCTCGTTCAAGTACGCAACAGTCGGCATAACGTTCATTTCTCCTACGGTATACTCGAACCCTGCCATCACCTCAATGAATGGAAAACCTGGACTCGTCAGAGAAAAGAACGCTATTCCATTGTTGTCTAAGCCAGCGTTGGTGTGTACGTGCCCAGTTAACGCGATTTACGTGGTGACGTTGCGTCAAAACACAACCAACGTATGGATGACGTGCACGTAGCCCACCCTCGCGCAAGCGATTGCACACAGTTTGGGCAGATATACGGTTGTTGTGTGTACCAGGGGTGTTAGCAGCAGTGGCTGTGGCAGTTTGGAAGCGATTGCGCAGGTGGGTGTTCCGAATATAGCGGTCTTGGCCGCGCGTCGTGACGCGAGGACGTCCACTACGTGGTCTATCTTCCGTACGCCCTGTTGCTTGAAAACGTTGCCTAAGGTGTCGAATAGCACGAGTAGAACATCCAATATTCATAGCAACAGCATTCATCGTCATACCAGCATTAAGCATGCCAATGGCACGTTCGCGTAAATTTTGCGGAATTCTAGGCATATCAAAAATAAAGAAAACTAAAAAGAATTTAATTTTTTTCAACGTCTTTTTCTTATTGACATGAAAGTCTATAAAATTAGACTGAAAGGTTTCAAAAAATATACACGAATTATACTGGTCCGTGCATGCACGTGAAAATCGCTTTCAGTGGGTTTCTTCTGCAAAATGCTTTCAATCGAGTTAAAATTTGTTTTATCGGACACATAATCGTTCGCCCGAATATATGTAGGTCATCTGATATTTTGATTTTTTTTAATAACATTGCATTTGCACTTAAACACAGGGGAAGTTTCTTTTTTGGTTCAGTATATATGCGTGCGTGGGTGTAATGTATGTATGTATGTGCGTATGTATGTATGTATGTATGTGTATGTATGTATGTATGTATGTATGTATGTATGTGCGTATGTATGTATGTATGTATGTATGTATTGCTTTTACTAGACTTGGACTTGTAGAAAACATTGTAGGATAAGTGAAAATCTCCAGTGGGAGCATTTTCTACTTCCCTAAACAGAAGGCTATATAACACGATTAACTTTGGTTAACAGTCGACAGATATGTACACTTTTTTTTTTCCTTATTGTGAATTGTAAATTTATGTTTGGCAATAATTGTATTTGACTGTTAACATACTGTACACATTTTATACATGTATATTGTTTTAAACTATTTACAAAACTAGAAGATATTGATATTGTCCAAATTGAAAGTATTTGCAAACGACAAATTACTGTAGCTGGAAGGATGGAAAATATTTTCTGGAAAACATTGTAGGAAAAATGCTTCCCCCACTTAAAGGCTATATAACTAGGATTAAATTGGTAAGGGTTGAGGGATAAGTACATTCAACATTTTTTTTTTTTTGTTAGATGTTAATTTATATTTGATGATAACTCTTGTTAATCTATTGTATAGATTTCATACATGTTTATTGCTATAAACTATTTACTAGACTAGGAAATACTGATCCAGCCGAAATTGGGAGTATTTGCAAACGACAAAAACTGATGCTGGTACGATGGAATTTGATTTCATAGAAAACATTGTAGGAAAAGGTGAAAATACTCAGTTAAAGCGTTTCCTGCTTTCCCAACCTCAAGGCTATACAACCAGGGTTCATTTGGTAAAGGGTCGAGGAATATGTACTTGTATCTCTTTTTCTTATTAAATGTACATTTATGTTTGTTTATAATTATTGTTACATGTATGTTGCATTAAACTATTTAGACTACATAATATTGATCTTTGCAGACGATAAATGAACAGCAGCAGGAGCGATGGTAATTAATCTTGTAGAAAACATTGCAGGAAAATGCTTCCCACTCTTCAATGCAACATAACCAGGATTTATTTGGTAAAGGGTCGAGGGACATGTACATTAAATTTTCGGTTAGATGTTAAATGTCGTTTTATATTTGACGATAACTTTAGTTAATCTATTGTACAGATTCCACACATGTTTACTGCTATAAACTACATACTAGACTAGGAAATAGTGACCCAGCCCAAATTGAAAGTATTTGCAGACGACAAATAACTGAAGCTGGAATGATGGGATTTGATCTTAAAGAAAACATTGTAGGAAAAAGTGAAGATACTCAGTTAAAGCGTTTCTTGCTTTCCTCACCTCAAGGCTATATAACCAGGGTTTATTTGGTAAAGGGTCAAGGGATATGTACTTGTATCTCTTTTCTTATTAAATGTATATAATTATTGTATTATATAACTATAATTATTGTTACATGTATATTGCATTAAACTATTTAGATTAGAAAATATTAATTTTGTTCAAATTGAAAGTATTTGCAGACGATAAATCAATAGCAGCTGAAACGATGGGAATTGATCTTTTGGAAAACATTATGCTACTCAGTCTGCAATGCTACATATCCAGGATTTATTTGGTAAAGGGTCAAGGGATATGTACATTAAATGTTTGGTTAAATGTTAATTGATGCTTGATGATAACTCTTTTTAATCAACTGTACACATTTCATACATGCATAGTGCTTTAAACTATTTACTAGACTAAAAATACTGATCTGATCCAAATTGAAAGTATTTGAAGACGACAAATAATTGAAGCTTGAACGATAGGAATTGATCATGTAGGAAACATTGTAGGAAAAGTAAAAATACTCGGTTAAAGCATTTACTGCTTACCTCAATTCATGGTTATATAACCAGGCTTTATTTGGTAAAGGATCGAGGGATATATACATTTATTATTATTATCATTTTCTTCTTCTATCTTTCCCATCAAATTTGAATGTGTTTGACTATACTATTGATACATGTATATTGCTTCAGACTATTACACTAGAATATTGATCTGGTCAAAATTAAAAGTATTTGCAGACGACAAATTAACTGTGGCTGAAACGAAGGGAAATAATCTTGTAGAAAACATTCACGTAGGAAAAAGCGAAAATGCTCAGAAAGAGCACTCAAGACCATATAGTCAGGGTTTATTTGGTAAACAGGAGATTTGTGTGTATTTTCTAGGTAAAGTGTAAATTTATATATCTAACGATAACTATTGTTAATATATTGTACACTTTGTATATATACTGAACCAAAAAAGAAACTTCCCCTGTGTTTAAGTGCAGATATACACAAATATGAAAATCAGGATTAAACTAGATTTATATGCATTGAAAGAGTATTTTATTGCGACTTTGTGTGAAAAAAATTATTGCTGAGGGTTTATCCAAAAGTAGTGAAATGGTAGTTGAAATGCGGAAGGGGTCGCTCACCAAAATCACAAATTAATACCGGGTATGACCACCTTCAGCATGAAGGACTGCCTGGCATCGTTGGCGCATAGAACGGATAAGTGTATTGATTTCGGGTTGTGGAATGTTGTTCCATTCCTGAATTAAGGCTCGTCTTAGCTGAATGACGTTTGACGGTGGAATAGGGCGACGTCTAACACGCTGGTCCAAATTATCCCAAAGGTGTTCAATGGGATTCAGATCAGGGCTTTTGGCAGGCCAGTCATTAATAAATGCAATGTTATTCGCCCTGAGGAAATTCACATTGTCCCTAGCTGTATGGCTTGTGGCATTATCATGCTGAAAAAGAGTGATATTGGCATTATTTTGAAACAGTGGGATAACGTGCCTCGCAAGAATTTCATCTCGGTAGCGTTGGGCATTCAAATTCCCTTCGATAACGACGAGATTAGTGCGAAAGCCATGTGCAATGCCCGCCCAGACCAAGACAGAACCCCCACCCCCCAAAACGATCTCGTTCAAGTACGCAACAGTCGGCATAACGTTCATTTCTCCTACGGTATACTCGAACCCTGCCATCACCTCAATGAATGGAAAACCTGGACTCGTCAGAGAAAAGAACGCTATTCCATTGTTGTCTAAGCCAGCGTTGGTGTGTACGTGCCCAGTTAACGCGATTTACGCGGTGACGTCGTGTCAAAACACAACCAACGTATGGACGACGTGCACGTAGCCCACCCTCGCGCAAGCGATTGCGCACAGTTTGGGCAGATATACGGTTGTTATGTGTACCAGGGGTGTTAGCAGCAGTGGCTGTGGCAGTTTGGAAGCGATTGCGCAGGTGGGTGTTCCGAATATAGCGGTCTTGGCCGCGCGTCGTGACGCGAGGACGTCCACTACGTGGTCTATCTTCCGTACGCCCTGTTGCTTGAAAACGTTGCCTAAGGTGTCGAATAGCACGAGTAGAACATCCAATATTCATAGCAACAGCATTCATCGTCATACCAGCATTAAGCATGCCAATGGCACGTTCGCGTAAATTTTGCGGAATTCTAGGCATATCAAAAATAAAGAAAGCTAAAAAGAATTTAATTTTTTTCAACGTCTTTTTCTTATTGACATGAAAGTCTATAAAATTAGACTGAAAGGTTTCAAAAAATATACACGAATTATACTGGTCCGTGCATGCACGTGAAAATCGCTTTCAGCGGGTTTCTTCTGCAAAATGCTTTCAATCGAGTTAAAATTTGTTTTATCGTACACATAATCGTTCGCCCGAATATATGTAGGTCATCTGATATTTTGATTTTTTTTAATAACATTGCATTTGCACTTAAACACAGGGGAAGTTTCTTTTTTGGTTCAATATATGTATAATGGGCCGGTGGCCTGAACATAGTAATAAATCTATCTATCTATCTATTACGTACAAGACTTATGATCCAGGGATCATAAAGTTCCAATCCGACATCGTAGAAACTCTCTTTGAGGATTTAGGATAGTAGACATACTTTATTACGTATACATATACATGTATCTTGTAATACAATAAATGATTTTACCATGCCTGTGGTCATGTGATGTGTACAATAACAACCCCATAGAATATAACAAAAGCCAATTTCTACCGTTTTAGAAAAATATTGAGAAAAAAAGGAGATAGTACTTATACGATAATTAATGAGTAACCCAAACTTGTATAGTACATAGAGAGCACACCTTGAGGGGGTGGTCACTGAGCGTGAAATGGACACTATAATTTGTCAATTTGAACTTTACCTTAGAAAACATCTGAAATAATGGAATAGAATAAGGATAGGATGGAGAACGAGACATAAAATTGCTCGAAAACAGTGCTGAGCAAGACAAATACAACGCATAATATAAAACGACTTACAACATTCCGTTGCTAGCTTATAGGCACTAGTCAAATTACTCAATTTGAAACAATGCATTTTTAAAAGTTTCGCAATGAAACATACAACTTAGAATGGTACGTAATTTGAAACAGTGTGGGGTAGGACGAATAAAATGCGTAATATTAGACAACTTGCAGCGATCCGTTGCTAGTTTAGAGATACTAAAACTTACAAATAATACTTAATCCCTGGGCTGCTATGCGTCATAGCGATATGATCTATTCCTCTCTCACCACAGAGCATTGTCCAGGCGATGTTTATGCGAGAAAGGAGCCAATGTCTCGCACAGAGTAATGTGTGAAAAACTGGTCAAAGAAACTCAACTAGACAATTATAATTCATATGTTCTTTTTAAAGAAATCACATGTGTAACCAGTCACACTTGTTTCACAGGCGGATCAGTCGTTATCTAATCTGGGAAGTCTTGGGACGCTACAAAGGCTTTGGAGAAAAGGCAAAAGTAGCAGGGGCCTACCCCTCCAATATTTCAGTTACCTTTTAATGTTTTTCTTCTACACTAAAACGCAAGTTGTCCTTTTTCGCTCGTGGAATGTAAAAACAAGACCCTTTGCCCCATATCGCACAATATGCCTTTTCTACCGTGTTACAGTCTATGTCAAAATATTGGGGTCATCGACCTATAATACCCACTCCTGTTTTAACTTGAATAATGCTATTTTGTTTTAACCCTTTCCCAAACAATCCCTGGTTTTTACGGGTCAGGAATAGAAGCCTTTTGAAAACATTGTGGGAAAAGGAGAAAATGCTGGTAAACAGCATTTTCTCCTTTTCCTACAATGTTTTCTACCCTATCATATAGAAAAATCATCTTTTTAGCAACTGTTAATTTGTCATCTGCAAAATGCTTTCAATTTGGTCTGGTCCAAAATTTGCCGTTTGGGAAAGGGTTAAATCTTATCAGTCCTGGGGCAATAGCTTTTTATTTACCCTTATAGCGTCAGCGAAAGAATGAACTTTTGCTGACATTACAGAACAAGATCAGACTGCACAGATCGTGCATCGAAATCTTGGTTAGAAAACGTCCGCTTTATTTAGTTATGCTTGTAAGGTTAAACTCTTTCTACTTTTCAGTTGATTGTATGTTCTTCCGTCGAAAAATAAAAGCCCAGTTTACGCATTCATCGCTCAAAGAGTAAATTTCAAAACAAATATCTTATGTTGCAGACAAAATTAACATGAGCCATGCTCTGTGGAAAGGGGGCTTATTGCATCTGCAAAAACTATCGACTCATGTAAGCCTGCGCAGTCCGCGGAGGTTGACACGGGTCGAACTTTTTGGCTTTTTGTAAATTTTCTACAGGTCAAAGGATCATTCTACCTCAAGATCTAGTAGATTGTTAAACTAATTGAATGTTATGGATCCATAGTTACAGTATGTGATGACTTGCTTGGTATTCCGCATCAAGGAGATGCGTTAAAACCCCTTTTGCCAGACCATGACTCATATCTCTTTTTTTCTACAACAAATGGCTCGCAACACGCGAAAAGGGGCATTCGGACATTTGCGTAAGGTGTCGTCTCGGATCAGCCTGCGCAGTCCGCGCAGGCTAATCCGAGACGGCACTTTACGACTACATTAGATTTTGTGCTACGGTAGACTTGCGCAAAACAGAAAATTACATAAAAACGGAAAGTGCCGTCTCGGATTAGCCTGCGAGGACTGCGCAGGCTGATCCGAGACGACACTTTACGCAAATGTCCGAATGCCCCTTTTCGTGTGTTGCAGGCCAAATACTGTGAGCTGGATGAGACAAAGAGCTATGTTGCGTCTTGTCTTATTCTACAATGTTGTTTGCCTTTGTCCAGTTTCAAAGAAATACTTGGTATAAGGGGTTTTATTTCATGCTTTCCGGTAGGATATCGAGAAATAGCAGTGAAAATATTTTTCGATATTCCACGGGTACGACCAGTGAAAATACCGATTTTTAGACTAGCGAAGCTAGTCTATAGGCATCCAGATTGAGCCAGACTCAATGTAAACAAAAAACCCCACAGTTGCCAAATACTGCCTCACAGAAAAATAACTCCTTACTGTTAGGAATCTTAATTCTGTCATATATGGTAATTCTGACAAAAAGCACAGACCCTCTACAATCCCGATTTGAACATGTCTACTTAAAAGGTAATGGACTGTACAAGATACCATTGATAAGGTGCATGATGTTTGCTTATATGTAAATTAAGTGACCTATGCAAATCAGACTCATATCACTGATTCATACACAGCAGTACTTTAAAGTATGAATAGATCTAAAAATAGATACACCTAGGTAACTTGTAGCAAATCCCAGCTACACAAACCCACACTGGACAGAGAACCCTTGTCATTCCTTCAGTCATTCATTATTTAGATCATTGTGAACGTAAAACTGATGTGTTAAACTGTTATTTTACGTCTTGTATATTAACCCTTTACCACACAATCCCGAGTTTTCACGAAAGTGGGAAAGAAGCCCTTAGAAAACAATTCAGGAAAAGGAGAAAATGCTGGACACCAGCATTTTCTCCTTTTTCTCATATTGTTTTCAGCCCTTTTAGAACATGCTTTCATCAATTGAGAAACATTTAACTTTATGGTCTGGAACAACTTTGAATTTAGAGGGTGTAAAATGTTTCGTTTTGTAAAGAGTTAAATAGTTAACTATTACAAATCTTGTGCTTTTGATTAACTATATTATCCAATTTGATCCATAACCCGCTAAAGAATACTTATATAAAACCTTCAAGCTGATGGTTAAAGCCCAAATATTGCTATT
The DNA here is from genome assembly GCA_946811185.2 of Hippopus hippopus. NCBI lineage: Eukaryota > Metazoa > Mollusca > Bivalvia > Cardiida > Cardiidae > Hippopus > Hippopus hippopus. The sequence goes on along the minus strand of OX328102.1, from coordinate 19,910,963 downwards.
TCAAAGTTATATTTTTGAGAAAAATATCCCCTTATCGGATAGTGTAGATCCAAGATCAGACCGTATAGTCTGTGCAGTCTGATCTTGATCTATATTGTCTGTCTGTCTGTCTGTTCGTCCCTCCGGACAGACACCTTTTAGAATCCTTGATGACAATTGATGGAACTTCATATATGTATTCCTTACGCTAGTCCGCCAATACAGATTCTTCTCTTTTTTTCATTTGATGCCGTGTCATCGAAAAAGGGGGCTTGATGTATATTTTCCATTACGGACTGATATCTCTTTAACTACTGGGCAAAATTTCATGAAACTTCATATTTATCTTGTTTATCATAAACCAATAACAAAAAGGCCATGTGTACATGCAAATCACAATACCTCTTATGTTTCTACCAAAAGAGGTCTTTTTAGGCGGGAGGTATCATTTCAACGAAATAACATGTTTTAAATTGAAAGTTAACAAGCTGAAGTTTTTCATGATATTTCTTGGTTTGAGAAGTAAATAGTCAAGAGCGTTTGGGTAAAGTAAGTGGATTAAACTGGATCTGGATTAGACCGTATTAGACTTAATAACCGGAATGAACAGATGGAACTGGAATGTAACAATTTCTCCTCAAACTTATATAAACCAACCAAGTTTTATCTTTACCATAGTCAATTATTTCAAATTCGCTTGTCTGTCAGTACTTTCAGTACTTTGATTATATTCTAGTTACCTAGGTAAAATGCGCGTGACTCACAACCGAGATTGAAATATGACGTCATTTACCTTACATTTCTCGCGCTTGACGTAATATTGTAATGCGTTGCTATGTGGAGGGGGTACGCCACGGGGAATAACTGAAAAGAACTGCACTGGATCTTGGTAAAGTTTCTCCCAGAAAGGGTTAAAAGCATGAAATAAATAGAATATTTGTATTTTTCGGTGAAAGATCGAAATTTATTTCATCTCGTGAACACCATCGGTAATATTTTCACTCGTGGCTGCGCCACTCGTGAAAATATTACCGATGATGTTCGCTCGATGAAATAAATTTCGATCTTTCACCGTAAAAAACAAATATCCTCTATGTGTTATGGTCTTCTATGCTCTTTGTGCTGTCTAAGCTCTACCAGGATTACAGCTTAAAAAAGAAAATCAGATATTGAACATTACGTATGATCTTTATGTACAGAGAGAGAGAGGGAGAGTGAGAGGGAGAGAGAAGGGGGGGAGTGCATAGGTACCATTACAGCGATTTATTTATCATATTTTTTTCTAAATCTATGAACTTCTAAAATGTTTTTCCAAGTATTTTTTTATTTGTTTTGACAAGTGTTATATTTTTCCCACGAGTTTTAAAACGCAGATGTTTAAAAAAAAAACGAACTTTGCCAGTTAAATTTGTTGCAAGAGGGACATCTTGTATTAACTCTTTCCATACCATATACGACACCAGAGGCTTTTGTGGACAGTGTAGATCAAGATTAGACTGCACAAAACATGCAGTCTGATCTCTGATCTGCACTGTCCACTGCTACATTCTAGATTATGACCGAAATGTCACGACTTGTGATAATTTTTTCAATACCATAGTCGACAACAGAGGCTTTTGTGGACAGTGTAGATCAAGATCAGACTGCACATAACGTGCAGTCTGATCTCTGATCAGCACTGTCCACTGCTACATTCTTGATTATGACCGAAATGTCTCTTGATCTTTTAGAGGAAAAGTATTTTTAGCCTTTGAGAAAATGCAAATTTAATGAGTAGTGAAAGAGTTAACTTAGGTTTTCCACACACGGGACAGGGGTCAAAATGACGGGACTTTTTGTGTAAGAAAAGAAAATGAGTATTTTTTTTCCCAGGAGGATGGTTTTGAAAGAGATTATTATTATGTTCCCCTTCTAAATAACTCTTTACCAAACGACAAAAGTTTAGATTACTTTAAAATGCAAGCGTTTGCAGACGACATGTTGTGTTTCAAACAGTATGATTTGTCTATAAAAGGTTAGAAAACATTGAAGGATGAGGCATGTTGGATGCCAGCATTCTCTAATATTTCCCACAATGTTTTCAAAGCATTCTTTTTAGGGTCGTTAAAACACAGGATTGTTAGGTAAAGGCTTATGGGGGACATGGATAAGGGGCGGAATGTGTCCTACACCCTATCCTTTGATGAACTCATAACCTCATCAACACGTCAATACGGACAAGTCTAATATTTTGTCGTTGGGTGAAGAGTTAACTCTTTACCAAACAATCCCGGGGTTTAACGACCCTAACAGAGAAAGCTTTTGAAAACATTGTGGGAAAAGGAGAAAATGCGTTTCTCCTTTTCCCAAAACGTTTTCTGCCTTTCAGAGACAAAAAACATCATTAACATTTAATATGTTGCCTGTAACTGTTTTCAATTTGAAGATATCTAAAATTTTGTCATTTGGTAAGGAGTTAAAACATACAAACACGTGAAAACCTTTCAGCAGACGACGAATGTGCTCGTTGTAAGTTTTTCCCTTGTTTGCCCCGTTGCCATCGCTACAAGTCTGCAGACAGTGTGATTGTAATGTAGATCTGAAAAAAGATTTTATGATGGATACGGATGATGCTTCAGTTTGGAACAAATGAGTCGAGAGAATTGATAAAATATGACTTTATAGCCAGGCTGTCGCCTGCAATTTCGACGTTCTTCAACTGGAAGTGCTGGACCGGAAGTGCGCGGTGAATTACCGTCAGCTAGATGTTAAGGCGTAATAAAATGTAGTTCTCTTGTTCCATGGTTGAAATCAGTTATTTTACGCCGAACCCGGCAAGTTAGTCGGTAATGTACAGGGCTTGTATTACAGGGATTGTGAGTTCGAATCTCACTTCGACTAAGCTTATTTCGAGGATTGTTGATGGTCATTGAGACAGGATTCATTCGTCCGTGACTGCCAACCATTGTTTTGACTATGTTTATATAGAAGGGGGCAGGGCTTGTCAAGGATGTTGTGCGAAGCATTGGCAAATAAACTCAAGGAGCACAGAAATAGGTGCACTAGTCGCCTTGATACTGCTGACTAGAAGTGTTTGTCGGTCAGTACTTCGACATATTGCATGCCTCTGATCGTGATCTGAACAGTTTGAACAGTTTGAACAAGAAATATCTTTATAGAAGATAGACGTCGTAAATTTGCCAGCAAATAGGCAGCGGCCCTTGTAATAAGCATGTCTACCTTTTTGACCAATCACAAATTTCTATTTATTCATTTGTTATCAGTACCAAAGACTAGGTCGAAAGCCAGCACATCCAGCTAAAAAAAGTGCAGTAGGCAAATACATCTGATTGACATTATCAATGTAATGTGTATGTATAGGATATCGACTGAGTACGAGGTCTTTCCGTATAAGAACGACCTGGGCACGAGCTTCACGTAACACCGAGAGCGCGGAGCTCTCGAGGTGTTTTGTGAAGCTCGTGCCCTGGTCGTTCTTATACGGAAAGACCGATGTACGAGGTCGATATCCGACTTACATACCGGCCACCATCAGTATTGAGCAGACGACTTGACAATCATGTCGAAAAGTATGGACCTATTCGATGAAAAAAGAAGCGTATAATATGTTTTATGGTTTTATAACTTTTGGGTATTTTTTCTTATTTATTTATCTTTTTTATTTTCTAACTTGAAGATTGATGAATCGTGGCTTGAAATTGAACCTCGTGAGCATCGACCTTTGGATTTCTTTTTTTTTGGGGGGGGGGGGGGTAGGTTTGTTGATGCTGCACGAGTGAGTTCATTGCTCAGTATAGGTTCGAATTGATTGAAATATTCACGGATTTCAGCTTTGCCGGTAACATTCTCGTGTTTTCAATTCTACCGTCTGTTCGTTTTCACTAATTCATCCAGTTCTATGGGGCCGTAGGTCAGTAATCATTGACTGATTGATTCATATTACGGCGACACTACCAGTGAGACTCATTTCCGGGACCTTGGGATCGAGCTTAGGACAGCTGGTCTCAAAGCGATTCTGATCATTCGACTATTTGAGTGATCGGGCTCTCAATTTGCATTTCGTTTGATTTCTTGAGGCTAGCTGTGCCGGGTCAGCCACTGAAGGAGAGTGTTCCTATGTTAGTTTTTCTTTCTCACAAAAAGAGGGTGAACTGTGCTAATACGGACAAATCAACAGTCGGTTTCATAGGGAATAGGGTGCATTAGAATCATTAGGACCAAAATACAACAATATTGCAGCCATGTTTTAGAACTTTAACTTTTTTCTCAATTTCGCTATTTAACTTATATGAGAACTAGAAAAATACGAAAAATAAGTTGGATTTAGGTATGAATGAATTACATGTATGTAACAACAGGAAAGGAAAAAAAAAAACTTTATTAACAAAATTTTAAATGTTGGCCTTAACGTGACAGCACATTTTGTAAATAGGATGGGATAGATTTTTTAAAAACCCCGTTGAAAGAAATTATTTAAGAATTGATGAGTTGGTCACAAGTAAAAATCAGATTAAAACCTGTCTTTCCAAATGGCATATTTGCAAGATTCTTCCTATTATTTAACAAATTCCTAAAAATCAATATCGCACGAGTACCAATGACCTTCACGACCCTGTCTGCAAGAACCAAGATCCGTCAGTTGCACGTGGACAGGTTTTTCTCGCACGGGAGCAGGTCTTTCCCGCACATGGGCAGGTTTTCTATCTACAGAACAACCTGTGCACGTGCATTCTTTTGTTAAGACGGGTCGTTCTGAAAAAGATAGACCTGGTCCCAACAAAGGAGCCGGTATGTAATTTCAGGGATAGTTTTTGAAGCCGTTGCTCTATTATTTAGAGTTTTGTTTGGGGGCTATTTCCGTACGTACCTTGGACAGCGGGCTAGCGGGATTTTTTGTAGTTGGATCTTGATCGACACTGTTAAAATGCTTAAGTGTCTGAGTTTTTTTTTTTTCAGGGGTGTTCATGGTCCCGTTTTTACTTTTCCTGTTTATTTGTGGATTACCTCTGTACTACCTAGAAGTGTGCCTGGGCCAATTCTCCGGCAAAAATCCGGTACAAGTATGGGACATCTGTCCACTCTTTAAAGGTAAAGTAGATTTATTTTGTGTAGAGGTGTGTCGATATCATTTAGGGGGAGGGGAGTGTCTTCTGTCATTTTTCTGAGTAACACTCGCTATTTCTCCTGAAGAGAGAGAGAGAGAGAAGAGCGAGAGAGAGAGAGAGAGAGTCAATAAAAAAAATACAGCACATTAAACACTTTCTCAATATGTCTGCATGTTTTCTGTGTGTTGTAAAGTAGGAATGTTATAGAAGGAATAATAAGTGAAGGACTGACAAGCCGGCAGATAGATGGGAAGTGAGAAAGTTGGAGCTAAAAAGATGATGATAGACTAAGACAAATGGAAGAAATAATAATAATAATAATAATAATGAGCCATGCTCTTGCAAAAAAGGGGTCAATGCATCTCTGCGATACATTATACCAAGCTAGTCATCCCATAATTATGAATCCATAGAATCCATTTTGTTAAATAATTGACTGAATCTTTAAATAAAATGGTCCTTTTACTAATCGCAAAAAGTTTCGACCCAGGTCAGCCTGCGTGAACTGCGCACGCTTGCAAGGTTCGATACTGTTTGCAGACGCAATAAGCCCCCTTTTTACAGAGCACGGCTCGGTTATGCAATGCACGAGACAAGAATTGTTACTCACTCGCTACATGTTGAATAGCAATGACATAGAAGCTGCTCCTTTCCTTGATAAATGGCTTGCAACGCGCGAAAAGGAGCATTCGGACATCTGCGTGAAGTGTCGTTCTGAATCAGCCTGCGCAGTCCGCGTAGGCTGATCCGAAACGACACTTTCAATTTTTAGGTAATTTTCTGCTTTTTGCAAGTCTAATGAGGAACAAAATCTAATGTAGTCGTAAAGTGCCGTCTCGGATCAGCCTGCGCGGATTGCGCAGGCTGATACGAGACGACACTTTACGCAAATGTCTGAATGCCCCTTTTCGCGTGTTGCAGGCCAAATGACGAGAAAGGAGAGGAAGTACAGGAGAAAGCATATAGCAAAGTGTGGAATGCGAAGAGAATGTTTAACACGTTGATGGTAATAGATGTTTATTGGACTGTTGAAGACAGTATGGCTCCAAGATCAGACCTAGCAGATTTGCAATCCGATCTTTGATTTTAGCTTTAGCTAGTCGTTATATGTCATGATAATTTTTGTCAGGAAATAAATGAAACAAACTTGTGAATGCTGGAATTCTTTTGAACAGTCACAAAACTTATACATGTACGTTTTGGTTAGTCCAGTGCTTGTCCAGTTGAAAGTTAACTAATTTCATTTGCTTATTAACGACAGCAGGGATCAAGATCTGACTGCACAGAACATGCAGTCTGGTCTTGAATTACCCTTACATCACCATCCTGGAATCAGTTGCAATAATTTGTCTTATAAGCCCCTTATTGTGTTGAATGAAACAGACCTTATCGGCTAGTATAAAAGATGCGTCATCACAGATATTGTGTTATGTCAGCACCGTTTATTTATTCAAATACCAGTACTTTGATTTTAACTGTTTAACTAACGACAAAATTTTAGACTTGGCCAAACTGAAGGCTTTCACAGACGAATTAATAATTGTGACTTAAAAATAGAAATTCACCACCGGAATGGTAGAAAGCGTTGTGGGAAAAGGAGAAAGTGCTGGTAACCAACATTTTCTCCTTTTCCTGCAATGTTTTCAAAAGGCCTCTTCCTTAGGGTCGCCAAAACTCGGAATTGTGTGGTACAGGGTGAAAACAAGCATGAAAAACACTCTTCCCAAATCAGCGGTAACTGTCATGCAGAAACGATGTACTAGTATGTCTCGCCGGTTCGATTCCCAGTTCTCTCAAATTCTTCACCGAGGGTTGATGATTGTCATTTCGAATCGATTCAATGCTCTCTCACAGCTGAACAAAGCTTCAAATCTGTTGATATGGAAAAGCAGCTGAAAGCTTGTAAACAATGTTGTGCGGAGCACAGGTAAATTAAACTCCAGGAAGGTATTGATAGGTACACTGGTCGCTGAATATAACCGATTTTGGAGTTTAACACCATTTTAACAGCTCAGGTCATATCATGGCGGTCAGTGACGCACTAATATGTTTCGTGGCTTTCTCACCCCAGTACTGACACAACTTTCTTTCCAAAGCCTCTGACTACTTTTCTCACATGCATCAGTGGTGAGAGGCGAAAAATCGCCGGAAAGAAAGTTCGCCGCAACCGGGTATCGAACTCGCAACCTCCAGATAATAAAGATTAAAAAAAACATGAGCACGGAGTTTAATGCACAATAAAGAGCAAGAAAAGACGAGCCAAGTATCGGTAGCAAATTGGTAACGCCCAGGGCTACTTAAGTTTGACTTCGATAATTTTACGAAACGACATTAGTCGACATTGAAAGCTTTCGCAGACGACAAAAATTGACTGTGGCTCTGATGATGAAATTTGACTGCTTACCAGTATTTTCTTTTCGCACAATATTTTCAAAGGCCTCCATGGCCAGGGTCGTTAAAACATATGATTGTTGAGTATAGAGGATATGGTAAAAGAGACAAAAGCTTTGTGCGAAAACTGTTTTGCAAATAAATGAGTCATGCTATTTGCATAGAGTCTTAAATGCATCTGGAAAAAGTATCGGCCCAGGTCAGCTTGCGCAGTCCGCGCAACCTGCCCTGTGTCGAAACTTTATTCTTCGGGTCAATTTTCTGTATGTCCAAGTACCATTCTACCCCATAATTCAGTCGGTTGTTAGAAAAAAAACCGTATTTTATTGATCTATAATTATGTGATGACAAGTGTGGTATAACGCATCACAGAGATTTATTGCATCTCCATTTGCCAGGGCATGGCTCAAATCTTTGTCTCATTTCATTTCAGGAATCGGAATCGTTATGATGATAGTGTCCGCCATATTTATTTGGTATTACGGGATGATCATTGGCTGGGTGTATTTCTATCTAATCCAATCGTTTTATCCAACACTAGGATGGGCAACCTGCGAAAATGCATGGAACACCCCTCAATGTACTGGTAAATGTGTCTCTGCTATTAGTCTTGGTCTCTTTGTATATCTTACCTGTCTTTAGCTCCGTCCGTGTGTCCGTCGGCTCGCCTGCCCTTCCATCGGTCTGTCCGTCCGTCGGTCTATCTGTCTGCCCGTTCTTGTGTGTGTGTGTCTGTCTGGCGTGTGTCTGTCTCTGTGCCTCCATCTCACTATTTACAAGACACAAGTTTTTTTTTCAGTGCCTGCACTTAAGCCTTGCAGGAATATCTTACTAAAACTTTGGTCATTTTTAGCTTCACTCGTCGAAGACCAGGGAGCCTCTATTATGTCCCCGTGTCCGTCATTCATGTATCCATACGTGCATCAACTTTAATTTCAAACATCTTTGAAACTAGCTATCCACCTTTGACTAAAGTTCACAGAAATGATCCTGTCGTGGTCTCATTTGCAATTTCTCCAAAGGATTGAACTCCGGTAAAAACTAGGAAATATATTTAAAATCTTCATGCTCGAATAATAAGGCATAGGACGCTTTTGACAAACAGCTTAATCTTGTAGACCTCTAACAAGATTGGTTGAATAATTGTCCTGAAACTTAAAATCTTCTTGATCCAAGTCTTAGCTTATGCAGTGGATCCCAAAATTTATACCTGGTGTCAAAATTGGCCCCGCCCTGGGGTCACACGTTTTAGAGGGTTTTAAATTTGGAAACCTTAAATATCTTCTCGATCATAACTGTTTGGCCTAGACTTGTACTGTTTTGTATGTAGCTTTATGTACTTGACCTCAACGAGGATTTAAACAATTATAGTTCCCGGAATAAAAAAAAATACCCGGACCCTTGGGGTCACAACTTCCAAACATGCCCTCATAGACAAAATCTGAAAATCTTGTTTCAAACCATTTGGCCTAGAATTGCAAGTTTTGTACATACCATGACATCGGGGGCCTTTACCAAGATTGTTCATATTATTGCCCTGGGATAAAAATATGGTACCACCGGGGGAGGTCTTTCTCAGATTTGTTTTCTGGTGAACTATAAAGGCCATTTTTTTGTTGTTGTTGGAAATTTTCTTGTAGAAATATTTCTTTATGTCAGAGTTCATCTATACTCTGTATGAATAATACTCGATTAACCTCTTTATGTTCATTAACATCATCTTGGCGTGTGAAGAAAACATAACTTTTTTTTTTGGGGGGGGGGGGGCTACTAACCTTTTTTTTTTTGCTATGAAATTTTTATTGCAAAACAGATTTCTTACCTGTCAATGCCAATTACATTTTTATATAATTTTTATATAATTTTTAGGTTGTGGAGCGGTGCAGGTTTATTATGGCCCTCTTGTTTGTGATGCTAATTGAAGTAAATATACACTTTCAGTCAGTACTAAAGGTACATATATTGCAGTTCAGTTAATCTGTTTTTGTCAGATTATCTGGCAAAGAAGCGGGCAGTGTGGTTCAAGATCAGACTGCATGTTCTGTGCAGTCTGATCTTGATCTTTACTGTTTGCATAAACAACTAAATACGGCCGGAGCGCTTCAAGGTTAACAAATTTCTTCTCCATTAAAGCACTAGAATGAGGAGAAAAATATTATATTAAATCACTTATAGCAATATTTTTGTACAGTTACACATCTGATGGCTTTCTGCCGAGCCCCGGCAGCGCAGTCGGTTCGGCAAAGGACTTGAGATCAGGATGTCACTGGTTTCAATCCCTAACTTGGCTAATTTCTTTTCGAGGATCAATGATAGTCATTGTGACAGGATTTATTTCTCGTTCATCGCTGAACATTGTTTCGACGACGAATATGTGGGAAGAACATTGTGCGAAATACTGGTAAAAGGAACTCCATGAAAGCATGCACTGACCGCCGCGATATAATTAAAATAAAGTTGAAAACGGCTTAAATACCATACAAACAAACAATAACTTATGTTTTCTCATTTCAGAGTTATTTGACAGTCCAAAAAAGAATGAAGTGAATAGTACTACAAATCTCACAGGTATTGTTAATGGAACCCAATCGCAGGCAACCAACACTCCTGCTACCGAGTTTTGGAAGTAAGGCGAACACTTTTTTTCTGCTAGTAACTTATTTTGATTACTTACATTATTTGTCTTGTTAATCTGTAAAACTAAAATATATGTAGAGAGAGGATATTAGTTTAGTTTATTATTTTTTCGGTGAAAGATCAAAATTATCTCATCGAGTGAACACCTTCGGTAATATTTTCACAAGTAGTTTTTTCGGCTTATACCTCTTGTTCAAAGATGTTTACAAACTTTCCTGCTGTAGACTGTTAATAGGAAGTATTGAGCTAAACAAATATAAACAAATCTTTCTATAGGTATCGAGTTCTCAACCTGTCGGACGGGATCGATGATTTGGGACATGTACAATGGCACCTTGTGGGATCGCTGTTTCTTGGCTGGTTTATCCTGTTTCTCTGTCTCTGTAAAGGGGTCAAAAGTGTCGGTAAGGTAAGATCTAGGCCCTGGTTGACCTTGTGTTTCAGGATGGTCAAATCTCGTTTAAACAACATACTTTTTTCCAGCATAAATTCCTGTCGGATACTGAGTCAGTCTTTGTACTGGAGAAGTAGATTTCCGTAGTCAGAGGCTACTGTTTCTTTTTCTTCAATAAGTCTGTTAAGCGTTGGTTTTAGGTTTTCATTAGCACGGTCTCATTAAGACAAATCTGTTAGGTGTTTGCAATTTTTTATTGATAAATAAGTTATCTTTGAGAGAGAGAGAGAGAGATAGAGAGATAGAGACAGACAGACAGACAGACAGACAGAGCCCAACTATCCACCAATTCTTAACTCGATCTCTGTTTCAAGTTTGACGCATTTGTGCTTATGCTTGGGGCATGATATTATGCTGGACGAGGTGGGTAATTTGAAAAGCTTTAGACTGCATTTATTTTACCATTAAACCAGAAGTGTGGAAGTGTAGGGTGCAGTACCGTAAAGAAACTTTACTGCGACAATGAAAATATAAATCTTTAACTCCATTCCTGGAGTTCATGGCATATTGTTTTTCCTAACCTGAGAGAAATGTCAAAATAATGTATTTCCAAATATTCTGTCTTTGTTGCGTGTCTATTTTCACTATCAGGATTGTGGATGTCTAAACTCTAAAGTTACCCGTCCTCAGGATCGTTAAAAACACGGGTTTTTGTGGTAAATAATTATGCGACTTAAAGTAAATTTTATTTCGTGAAAGACATCCAAATTATTACCTTACGTGATACTAATTACTGATCATGTAAATATGTTTTTTTTTTCAGGTGGTTTATGTGACAGTTCTAGCGCCGTATGCATTACTCATTGTCTTATTCATACGCGGTATCACACTCGATGGCGCCTGGGAAGGTATACGATTATATATCAAACCAGATTTTAGAAGACTGTCAGATCCGCAGGTAAAAGAGATGAATTCTTGGTTATATACAGCGATATTCCCTTCCCCTCATTTACTTATATCCCTCCTTTCATGTCCTTCCCCTCGTATCTACTTCATATCCCCATAATATCCCCGGTGCCCTCACCCCTCCCTCCCTCCCAGCCATTTCTCTCTACCTCCCTCCCCCCCCCCTCCCACTGTTTCGTCCATCCCCCCCCTCCCTGAGATCACTACGAACTGTCAGTTTGCTGTTAACCCTTATCCTGCTAAATAAAAGGAATGAACTCTCAAGCCAATAGTAAAAACCCAAATATTGCTGTTTGAAAGGTATTTTTAGAGGAAATATATCTCCTTATCGGACAGTGTAGATCTAAGATCAGACTGCACGTTCTGTGCAGTCTGATCTTGATCTACGCTGACCGCAAATGGTCAGTGAGTCGCGCTTAGCAGCCTAAGGGTTAAAACCATTCACTCTCTACATCTTAGTGCTTCGATTTCTTTAACCAGATCTGGCAAGATGCTGCAGTTCAGGTGTTCTACTCGCTTGGACCTGCATGGGGAGGTGTAATTACCATGGCTAGCTTCAACAAGTTCCACAATAATGCATTTAGGTAAGTTTTTAGATGATCTGTGAATGACCGAGTCTTAAACAAATAGTACTGAGGTCAGAAAATACAAGGACTTGAGTCTGTGCTTTGTCATTCACCCAAAAGTCTAGAAGGAATGATCAAATTCTAAAACCTTATGTTGTTACCAAAATCTATCGTTGTTGGTCCTCAGGTACGCATCAGCATTGTCTTATCGAGCCAAAATTAATGAATACCCACAACATAGATTTGATAAAGGAATATCGATTTATTGCTTTTGTGAACCTAAAAACACTGTCACACTGTCATTATCCTCTGCTCTTAAGATTTTTTGTCAATGAAAATAGTACAGTTTTCAGTAATTGATTGTAGGGTACCGCGTATCCTTACCTTTGAAAAACCATAAAATCCACAACTAATCCCTTGAAAAGTTTCTTGCAATGTATGGGTTAACTTGCAAGAAATCTCACAAATAACAGATGCTATGGATTCAATATCAGACGCACGTTCTTTGCGCTCAAATCTCGAAACGTCTGCAAAGGCAACTTAACTTGTACTTAGTATTACAAGGGTCCGCTTCATGTTTATGGTTATGTTTATGCCATACGCAGAACGTAGAATTTACGAGGTGAGTTTGCAGTATAAAACATTTTCTAGGTCTCATAGACAAGATACCATAATTGTTCATATACTATGTTGCAGCGACATGTTGCCCCCAAAGGGTAGGCCTACTTTCTTGCTTTGATACTACAAACATACGTCAAAAGAGATGAGGCGTTTAAAAAGCCAGGGGACGCTCTAGCTCAAGGGACTATTTGTGATCTTCTCCGAGGCAGATGTTCCGGCTCGGATACTAGGATATACAAGCCCGCACTCTAAAAATCACAAAACAGTTACGATGTTAAGCTCCCTATAGAATGTTTTATATTAAAAGTACGTTTTTAGCCCCAAACCATTTGTTATATTTTATTAGGGGTGAGCGCCATAGTTATTTCTTATTGGTAAGATGTATCCATCCCCACTGCATGTCAAATATGTGTATGAGGTCTGAAATGGGCTCATACAAAGGCGTTTTCGGTGACGTTTTCAATATTCACTAATTGTACCAGTCTATTTCAGAGTGCTTTCACAACACTATCCAGCATTTGCCAACATAAAACATTTCTGATTTTGCAAAGTCTCGAAAAATCAGATTTTGAATTGAAGTCTCGTTTCAGGGATGCAGCTATCACATGTTTTGCCGATGCTTTTACGGCAATCTTCTCCGGTTTCCCGGTTTTCGCCGTGTTGGGCTTCCTGTCAAAAGAAACGGGAAAACCACTTGAGTATTTTCAGTCATCGGGTATATTCATTAATTCACACACCATTCATATATTAACAAGTATGTAATTCAAACGATGATAAATAATTCAAGTGGTCAAGAACTTACATTTGTTGTTAACCCAGAGCTCCAGATAAGAAGGAGTGATGGTATTCTAAATCCATTATTTCTCTTCCAAACCCTATGTTGTGGGTACTCATTAGAATCGTCTCGATGAGACGATTCTAATGAGTACCCATAACATAGGGTTAAGTGGAGAATAGTTAATATTTTCAATTTTGAAATCAAAATCACTCTTTCTATCTGTAGCTCTGTTAACCCTTATCCTGCTAAATAATGAAACTTCCAAATCGATAGTAAAAACCAGAATGTTGCTATTTCAAGGGTAATTTTGGGAAAAAAATCCCCCTGTCGGACAGTGTAGATCCAAGATCAGACTGCACGTTCTGTGCAGTCTGATCTGATTTACACTGTCCGCAAAAGGTCAGTGAGTCCCGCTTAGCAGCATAAGGGTTAATTATACATGCGATAATTTTACTGCGAGAGTACAGGAGACTATTGTGTCGTTGCATGTTTCAGGATACAAATTCTCTCACAAAGTTGCAATTACAAATTAGCCAACCACCTTGTCTTTCAGCAATGCTTAAGAAATAATGAAAGGTAGAAAAATGTGCCTGAAATTTACCTAACTCCGTATACTGAAAATTAGTTATCCACATCCTGCGATCTGTAACGGTCTTGATTGATTGAATTTGCGATTATTAATCGTCGCCACCGGTTGCCCATATGGGCGACGCCCCCTGAAGGCTGTTAGTTATGTTACCGGGGATAGTGCAAGACACAGGATGAAACCCATCCTAAGTTACACCTGGTCGTATAATGTGCTCGGTATAGAGCACCGTCACACGGGACCTCGGTTTAACGTCTCATTCGAAAGGCTATTAGTAATTTTAGATGGCCAGCCGTGGAAATCGAACCCACACCCTCAAGTGACCCAAGACTTGATGCTTACAAGTACTACGCTCTACTACCTGAGCTATGCGGGCTGGTCATAACGGTCTTGCAAGGAGGGGGGGGGGAGCTTTATATAATAATTATGCCCCCCTTCAACGAAGTGGGGGTATAATGCTTTGCTAATGTCGGTCGGTCCGTCGGTCGGTCGGTCGGTCGGTAGACCTTACCTTGTCCGGATGATAACTAGACACAGAATTGACCTAGGTTCGTCAAATTTGGCACAGACATGCGTCTCGGAGTGTAGATGATCACTATTGATTTTGAGGTCAATCGGTCAAAGGTCAAGGTCACAGTAACCGTCAACATGTTGATATATAGACCAAAACTTGTCCGGATGATAACTAGACACAGAATTGACCTAGGTTCGTCATATTTGGCACAGACATGCGTCTCGGAGTGTAGATGATCCCTATTGAGTTTGAGGTCAATCGGTCAAAGGTCAAGATCACAGTAACCGTCAACATGTTGATATATAGACCAAACCTTGTCCGGATGATAACTAGACACAGAATTGACCTAGGTTCGTTGAATTTGGCACAGACATGCGTCTCGGAGTGTAGATAATCCCTATTGATTTTGAGGTCAATCGGTCAAAGGTCAAGATCACAGTGACCGTCAACATGTTGATATGTAGACCAAACCTTGTCCGGATCATAACTAGACACAGAATTGACCTAGGTTCGTCAAATTTGGCACAGACATGCGTCTCGGAGTGTAGATGATCCCTATTGATTTTGAGGTCAATCAGTCAAAGGTCAAGGTCACAGTGACCGTCAACATGTTGATATATAGACCAAACCTTGTCCGGATCATAACTAGACACAGAATTGACCTAGGTTCGACAAATTTGGCAGAGACATTCGTCTTGGAGTGCAGATGATCCCTATCGATTTTGAGATTAATCCATCAAAGGTCAAGGTCACAGTGGCCTTTTACTTAATGATATATAGACTAAACCTTGTCCGGATGATAACTAGACACAGAATTGACATAGGTTCTTCAAATTCTGTACAGATATTCATCTCGGAGTGTAAATGATCCCTATCGATTTTGAGATTAATCCATCAAAGGTCAAGGTCACAGTGGCCTTCAACTTAATGATATATAGACCAAACCTTGTCCAGATGATAACTACACACAGAATTGACCTAGGTCCTTCAAATTCTGTACAGATATTCATCTTGGAGTGTAAATGATCCCTATCGATTTTAACAGGGATTTTATATACATGTGTATATAAGATCCCTGATTTTAAGGTTAATCCGTGAAAGGTCAAGGTCACAGTGACCACCAGATGATTCAGGGTCCGCACTGCCATTCGCCACTTGAGCCATTTGCTATAAAAAATTAAAGTGTCTCAAAAATCATCATATGTGGCTAAACTTTTGGCTCCAACATTTTATTCGTGTATTATCGGGGACGTAGTAAGCATCGAAGTCGACTGGGAAAAAGCGGAAGTCGAACGCGTATGCCGAAAAGAAAATCGATAACCCAGTCTGTGTATCGGCGACTGTTTACAATCTTGTATGTATACACACGGCGGTGTGTATAATTATGCGAACTGTTGACAGATTATCACGTTTAACAATTGAAGTGGGCTATAAATCAAAAAGATGACATCGATATTTCCCAATCAATTCTTTTGATATCAGTTTATGAACTGTGCCACTTCCTGTATCAATGTGGCAGTAGGGGGACATGACTGTTTTACAAACAGACATCTTGTTGCTTATTTGGTATATCATTTAAACCAGGGATCGTATATACTGTATATACGATCCCTGTTTAAACTGAGTGGGATAAAAGACAGAATTTGTGCTGTATACTATAAACCAATTGCAAAAACCATTATTTCAGACGGAGTTATGCGCAGCATCAGATAATTATTCTTTGTAAAATCAATTTGGTATCAATGGATACTTTGAAAAAAACGATTTTTTTGAAACACGTATTTCTGGCACATTTCTGGCTGGGAACAGCTTCTTTGCTTGTTTGTCTGTACTGACAACATCAAATACATATTTAGGGAATATGTTTCTCTTCCTAAGAAGATTTTATCCTTTTAAGTATTTTTTCCATTGATTTGAATATTTAGCGTTCCATATGCCTTTTTTTAAATTTCCTGATACAGATTAACGATGAGGATAGCATTCTCTTTTAATTTCTTTTACTTTCAGGCCCTGGACTCGTTTTCATAGCTTATCCAGAAGCCCTTAGTCGACTTCCGGTTCCACACTTATGGTCGGTGTTGTTCTTCTTCACTCTAGTACTTGTTGGAATTGATACTTCGGTAAGTCTGGTTTACAATGTTTGTGATATAAGAAATTTTAAGCTCGTAATGAATTCTTACATGTACCAGGAAGTGTAATTTTAAAGCGCCACTCTCATAATTTTGTAGGGGTATCAACAAATTGTTTGCAATAAACTAAATCTTTTTTCGCCCTGCATTACTATTGGGGGAAATATCTAGTGACTGTCCTTTCTGAAATTTGTAAGGAGTTTTTGTGATCGTGCTGTGTCCGTAGCCGGTCGTGTGTCGTGCGCCGTCCGTCGTCCGTTGTTCAGGCGTCAAATTTACCTTGTGTGCACTTTAGAGGCATCATTGTCAGCCTGATACTCTTGAAACTTGGTCAGAATGTGTGTCTTGATGATATTCGAAATTGGGTCACATGGGGTCAAAAAGTAGGTCACAAGGCTAAACCTTAGAAAAACCTTACGTGCACTCTAGATGCCACATTTTCAGCCTGAAACTCACGAAACTTAGAATGTTTGTCTTGATGATATCTCGGATAAGTTCGAAATTGGGTCACGTTTGGTTGAAATAGTAGGTCACAGGGCTTAATCTTAGAAAAACCTTGTGTTCATTCTGGTGACCACATTTTTAGCCTGAAACTCATGAAACGTGGTCAGAATGTTTGTCTTGATGATATCTCGGACAAGTTAGAAATTGGGTTACATTGGGTCAGAAAGTAGGTCACAGGGCTAAATCTTAGAAAAACTTTGTGTGCACTCCTGAGGCATTTTTTTTCTGTCTGATGCTCTTGATAATTGGCTAGAATGTTTGTCTTGATGTCAGGTTTGACATCGGGTCACATCGGGTCAAAGGTAGGTCACAGGGCTAAATATAACAAAAAGCTTTGGTCAAATCTGAGAAAAAACCTTGTGTGCACTCTAGAGGCCGCATTTTCAGCCTGATACTTCTGTAACTGGGTCAGAAAGGTTGTCTTTTTGAAATCTCATACAAGTTTGAACTTGGGTCACAATAGACCAAAAAGTAGGTCACTGGGGCAAATCTTAGAAAAAAACTTTTGCGCAGTCTAGAGACCAAATTTTCAGTCTGATACTCATGAAACATTATCAGAATGTTTGTCTTTATGATATATCTGACAAGTTCAAAAGTAGGTCAACTTGGTCAAAAAGTAGGTCACTTACACGCATGCGTTTTTACATCACTAAAACCAGGATCTCTTTAGCTTTATTAACCTTAGAAGACTTTACTCAGGTGAGCGCTTAAGGGCCACTGTCCCTCCTGTTTCTTTTAAAGGCCTGTACAGTAAAGGCTTTATAGTGTCTTTACTATCTTTACAGTTTGCTACCACGGAGACCTTATCCGCCACGATTGTAGACCTTTTCCACCTACATAGATATAAGGTGCAGACGGTAGCTGTTGTAGTGTCTCTACTCTTCCTGTTCTCTATGCCTTTAGCTATGTCAGTAAGTAACAATACAAACTGCAGTAACGGTTATGTTGAAGTTGAGCACGAAAAATTATCTTCTTTTCTGTTAAAAAAATAGAACTTTTAGGCAAACAGTTGCCTTGGATGATTGTGTGATAGAAAGTTCACATCGAGAGCAGGAGGTCATTGGTTCGAATGGTTTCCTTCCTAAGCACTCTTGATTTACGGAACAGCATTATGGCTGGTCTGGCATTGTACACAGTAGTCATGATGAGTGTAACATGAAAACGAACTATAGCCGTCTAAAATCTGACTCCGTAAAGTCCTTCGTTGTACAGTTGCTACCCCATCACCAGCAATGTCTAACGACACAAATGAAGGTTTCTGAAGACAATGTTGTAAAAAGATAAAAAGCTATTAGCCATGATTTTCTTCTTTTCCCACCGTGTTATTGCAACCTTTTCAGGACACAATCCAACATTTGAGTCATAGCTAACTCGTCGACAGCAAATGTAATCAAACTGGACATGTCTAGCATTTTGTCGTCTGGTAACTATAGAGTTATCCCTATACCAGACGACAAATTTTAGAATGGTCCAAATTGAAAGCAATTGCAGACAAAAAGATAAATCGGACTCGAAAATTGAAGTTAGTATTCTGAAGGGAAGAAAACATTGTGGAAAAGGGAGAAAATGCTGGTTACCAGCATTTTCTCCTTTTTCCACAATGTTTTCAAAAGTCCTCTTTTTTAGGGTCGTTAAATGTCAGGATTGTTTGGTAAAGGGTAAAAGCATCGAATTTTGGTTCAAAGGTCCGGGGTTTGTTCCGGTAATAGTCGAATGAAAGTGCCTGTAGGCAAGGCACTGCAGAGCCTTAACCCAGTCCGGATGAAAACAAGGAAAAACTAAGTGAACAGTTGCAATGACATAACTAGTATCATGTTGAAAAGGGCATAAATCGGTATTCAAACAAATTCTCTGTACATTCGATACCTTTATTTTACGTCTCTTACAATCCACGGTCACTGGTTCGAATCCCCAGCTCGGCCAATTTCTTTCCTAGGATTTGATGATAGCCATTGCTACAGGATTCATTCCTTTCTCACCGCTGATCATCGACGATGCTTATGCAGGAAGGTAGCCGGTGGTTTGGGAAGAATAATGTGCGAAGTACTGGTAACATAAATTCTAGGAAAGCTTGGCTAGGTGCACTGGTTGCCGCGATATAACTGAAATAATATTTAAAACGGCTTTAAACACCTTGGATTTAATCAATTTTGTAATCAATACAGGGAGGCTTTTACATGTTTTTGCTAGCAGACTGGTATGTGGGGACATTCAACATTGCAATTATCGCTATACTGGAGAGTGTTATAGTCGGCTGGATCTACGGTATGGATATTTTACTGGATATTCATTGGCTAAATTCTTTTGATATAGAGTTGTTATTTTTATCATGTGTAACGTCATCTTGGCATGACGTCATCTTTTTTTCGGGGAAATTATATTTAAGCCATACTGTGGAAAAAAGGGGTTGAATGTATCTCCGTGATGCATTAAACCTAGCAAGCCGTCAAATAATTATGGATGCATAAAATCCAGTTAGTCTAACAATAGAATAAATCATGAGGAACAATGGACCATGGACATGTAGAAACAAATACCAAAAGCAAAAAGTAGCCATTCGGGTGAGCTTGCGCGGCCTTCGCAGGCTGACCTGGGTCGACACTTTTTGCTGATGCATGAAACCCCATTTTTACAGAGCAATGCTCATTTCTAGATTTCCTGTAGACTACTTTAGGTAGTTAACGTCGGGTTGCTTTACGGTAAGATCATTGTATTTGTTCAGCTGAATTGCTGATTGTCGTGATAGTTTCGCAAATGCCAATGTTTGTTTGTTGATAAACGATAGAGTGTATATTTGTAAAGGCATGTTTATAGTATGCAGTTTTACGTTATGGAAGAAAATTCCAATTTCTTAAATTGTTTCTTTCCATGAAATAGTGAACTTGAGATCGCTATTGAACTTGCAGAAATTACTTACTCTCCAAACAGAAATTCAATATCAATATTTTTGAGAATATTATT
The DNA here is from genome assembly GCA_946811185.2 of Hippopus hippopus. Classification (NCBI taxonomy): domain Eukaryota; kingdom Metazoa; phylum Mollusca; class Bivalvia; order Cardiida; family Cardiidae; genus Hippopus; species Hippopus hippopus. The sequence continues at coordinate 19,890,832 of OX328102.1, read as the reverse complement.
TACATCTATAGATCGAAACTGTAATTTTTTAATCCCCATAAAGATTTGATATTTTCATTTGGCCACAGGTGCTGGTCGTTTTGCCGGAGATATAGAGATGATGACTGGTTCCCGACCGAGCACTTTTATACGGCTAGCATGGTGTGCCTTTATGCCCGGTTCTATAGTGGTAAGAAAAATCACTGTGCAACATGCCAATTTTTTGTACCCTTTACATGTATACATCATCCCAACAGAAAGATTCAATATTGCATTACCAAACCTACGCTAAATGCTATTCTAATTCAGAATTCAATGCACTGGCTCTTTGTCTTGTCGTTTTCTCTCAGCCAATCAGCAATCTAATCTTACAATTCAAACTTAGAACTGTATAAGAGCCATGCACTGGCAAAACGGGGTGTAATGCTTCTCCGTGATGCATTATACCAAGCAAGTCATCACATAATTATGGATCCATAAAATCCATTTTGTATAGCAAACAACTATGGTCCTTGGAAATGCAGAAAATTGACCAAAGCAAAAAGTTTCGAGACAGCGCGGACTGCGCAAGCTGACCTGGGTCGATACTTTTTGCAGATGCATTAAGCCCCCTTTTCACAGAGCGTGGCTCATATATATCAAACCAAGACCACTCCTTTCATTTTACAGGCAATTACCATCGTGGCTTTTATAACGTTTTCTCCCCCTTACTACGGCAAGGACGGGTACACATTTCCAGATTTTGCGGTCGTCATCGGTACTTTGATCGCCCTGGTACCCATTTCCATAGCTTTCATTGGAACAGGATTTCAAGTGTGCAGAACAACAGGCACAATTCCAAAGGTATACATGCATGCCCATTCTGCAGTGTCAAATATAAGAGCCATACTCTGGCAAAAGGGGGCTAAATGCATCCGTGTGATGCATTATATACCAAGAAATTCATCACATTATTATGGATCTATAAAATGTACTTTTTCTAACAAACGCTTGACTATTTAGGTATGTTAGTCCTCGGACATGCAGAAAATTGACTGATAGCAAAAAGTTTTGACCTCGGTCAGCCTGCGCGGGTCGATACTTTTTTTACAAATACATTATGTTACGGGAGACCACTCCTTCATGCATGGCTTCGTCCCAATTTAAATACAATACCTAACTATGGTCTAACAAATGCGTTAGGGAGATAACTCTTTAGCTCAGTGGGTATGGTATTGGTCTTTTAAACCTCGAAAAACGAGGATCTTTGTCCGCACGGGTTCGAATCCCGCCAGTTGCGGTTTGTATTTGAGCTATGCATTTTTTGCGAACTTTCATGTTCGTAAGAATTAAGCCTCCTTTTCACAGAGCATGGCTAAGATAAACTCGATCTCTTTCGACGCCTGCTGATTCAATTCAATGAAATCCAAAAAGATTTTTCTTTCATAGGCTTGACTGCACAAGCGGACGGTGTAGGTCCAAGATAAGACTGCATGTTATGTTTAGTCTTATCTTAATCTGTTCCACCCATTATAGCCCCTGTTTTGTCCACGGCGTTGATACGCTAAATGCCATTTAATGTTTGAAGATTAACACTTTGGATCTTCTTATTTATATTTATTAGTGAAATAGTGAAAACATTTTTTGCCTATAAAAAATAAAATAAAAATCCTGGCGACTAAAGTCCCTGTTTAATAAAGAAATTGGGGGAGAAAAACAGGAACTTTGGGTTTGGATGAGCTGTAATGTGCTACCAGAAAAATGCAAAGTAAAGCCCAAAAAACGAAAAGTATGTTGTGGTAAAAGCGAATGAACATACCTCCTACGAATGATTACGACAAGCCTTGCAGATGTTCTTGATTCGAATCTCGTGATAAGAAGGGGTGAATTGTCAGTCTCATGAGTCTCAGATACCCGAATTTCATGATAATAACTTTAAACCTTACGGTAGATTTTTTTACTCGTTCATATTGCAAGCCTTCCCAGAAGAAAAAGAACTTGTAGCCCTAATTATGGAATTCGTCTCTGAAAATAAAAATGAAAGCATCGATGGGAAAAGGAGAAGATGCTGGTTACCAGCATCTTCTACTTTTCCCGTTGATGTTTCAAAAGCCTTCTTTTTCCAGCGTCTGAAACACCAGATGGATGGATTACCACACAATCATAAGTTTAAACGTCATTTTAACGAACAAAAAGCCATTTGAAAACATTGTGGGAAAAGGAGAAAATGCCGGTAACCAGCCATATCTCCTTTTCCCACAATATTTTCTGCCCTTTTTAAAATGAATTTCAATTTTTGAGTCGCGTTTATATTGTCGTCTGCAAATGATTTGAATTTGGACTTGTGTAGATTTTTTTTTTTTGTTTGGTATGGAGTTAAGGATTGATATTGCAAACATTTTACTTCCAGAGAATACAAAGGCTGTTGAAGCCATCAGTGGCTTGGTTACCGAACGACAAAAAACTCGCAGGGCCATACTGGTTAAAGCCATATAGCTACCAAAAAAATCTTAAACGTTGGCTTGTAATAGACATATTCGGATTCACTCGACCGAACCCTTCCGTGCCCAAAGCTTGTGATCAGAAGGAAATGAAACGTCTAGTCGCTTGATTTGTCGAGGACATTACTGCAGGAGGAAGGAATTGTTGAAATCGTTGTAAAATTCATTATCAGAAGAGGAAAGTTTACACCCGTCACTGTTGAAAGGATTTTCATGCGACATGTTAGATGTGGCCGAAATGATGGAATTATGTTTCTGAAGGGTAATAATGATAACAACAAGTGTGAAGAAATGAAAAATAAGTACGTTGATTACCAGAATTTTTCTTTTTCCCACAGTATTTCCGAAAGCCTTTTGCTTAGTAGGTCGCGACAAACACGAGATTGTTTTATGAATAGTTAGCGTCCGACGTCTTACAGTTTTTCAAGAAATGTTTTCTCCGCTTTTTTTTTCTTTCATTCATTTGCTTCATTTTTTCCAGATCCATTAAACCAAATTTTTACGAAGCATGACTTTTGTGATATTTTACTGCTAGATCTGTGCCCTTTTCTGACCATATGTGACCCGGATGTCCTTAGGGGCTCAGTGGCCTAGGCTTTGGATTTGTAAGCTAAAGGTTCTAGGTTCGACCCTTGCTTAAGAACGCATTTAAGAGTAATTGGTAAAACCGGACTCTGAAAACGCAAGATGATAGACTAAAAAATGTACGAGGGAAGGTTACCAACGGACCTAAATCAAGTTTACCTCTGCACATTAAAGACCTTGCTGTTTCCACACCCAGGGTCCCGTATGGCTCAATGATAGAATGAAGGACGCGTGACTTAGAGGCACCGGGTTATAGCCTTACTAACTGAGTTTTTCTTGGGAGTGTCTCGGGCAAGACACTTCAAAGCCCTATCCTAGCACTCTGGTGAAAGCCAGGAAATACATTAAAACGTTAGCTGTTGCCGTGCTATGACTTAAATAATGTTAAAAGCGGAGTGAAACACCATTCAGTCAATCTGTCCGCACTTTGAAAAGGAGGGTGGCATAGAAAATCAAATAAGAAGATAATGCTGTTTCTCTTTTCGTTCATAGAGCGCTGTACAAACCCAACAGACTTTTTTCAGTCAAGATATAAGACCAAAACAATGGCAAGAGTTTGTCTGAAGCATTTCAGCAAAGCAGACAGTATAGATCAAAGATCAGGCTGCACGTTTCGTGCAGCCTGATCTTTTATCTACACTGGCTGCTATCGCATCTTTAGTCTTGAAAGGCGCTTTGAGGGTTGATAACGATCATGAACAGGGTTTCCTTGATTCTCTGATACAAATTTTAGGTAGATGTTTTTTTAACCTTTAGGTTGCTGGGCTTTACTCAAAGCGCTTGTGCCGACTATGTAGATTCAGATCAGAATGCGCGGATTTTACCAGTGGCTCAGAATGTCTGTTTGTTTTATTCATTTAGCAGCTATATGGTTTACGCTTTTGCAAATATTGAGTTTTGTTAATAAGTGCTCTGAATATGGCTGTTCACGGCCCATCATCATTATCATCGTCGTCATCCACACCATCATCATCGTCAACAACATCAACAACGGCGACGGTGCCCAGTTACGCAAATACCGGTATCTAATATAGTCTTTATTTTTGTTGACCAGTGTATAACTATACAAACACAATAGAAATTATCATACGCCCGTTTAGATGAATCATCAATGTTTTTTATTAACTAGAGGGGTTGATAGAAAAACATAATATATATATCTTTCTACATCATGCAGTTGTTGCATTTCTGCACTAATTCCCCGGTGTAAACAATGGTTTTGAGAATTGATTTCCGTTTACACCATCCATAACCGGACGCAGAGAGAAAGTAACCCTACCACAAAACTTGCGCAAGAGTATCTGCTATAAGCGATTCAAGAATTACCTTGAAAACTTGATTGAAACTTCATTCTGTGTTAACTCTTGTAGTAGATTTCAAAATTTAGCCTTGTCCAATTTGAAAACATTTACAGATGGCAAAATCATTCTTGTCCAAATAGTAGGATTTGTCTTTGAAATGGTACAAAACATAGTGGGAAAAGGGGTAAAATGCTGGTTGCCAGCAGTTTCTCTCTTCTCCCAATATGTTTCCAAAAACTTTATTAACCCTTAGGCTGCTAAGCGCGACTCACTGACCTTTTGCGGACAGTGTAGATCAAGATCAGAGTGCACAGAACGTGCAGTCTGATCTTGGATTTACACTGTCCGATATGGAGATATTATTCCTTAAAACATAACTTTGAAGTAGCAGTATTTTGGTTTTTACTATCGAATTGCAAATTTCAATTTAGTTATTTAGCAGGATAAAAATTAAAATCATGTTTTAACAGTCTTGAAGTTATTTTGTTGACGTGTACATTTTTATCTCATAAAAATCTGTAAAAAGTTAAACTTTAAGTTTAACACAGTTGACCCGTTACCAGATGACCAAAGTTTAAGACGCTCCCATGATATTTAAAACATTTGCAAACAATAGAATTATGTGATTCTAATGATAAGACTTGTCTTTGAAAAAGCTGTGAACATTGTGAGAAAAAGGAGAAAATGCTGGGTACCAGAATGTTCTCCTTTTTCTCACGATGTTCACAGAGCCTTCTTCTTCAAGGTCGTTGGATCTCGGTATCGAGCGGTAAAATGTTAATTTTCTCGGAACTTTCAAACTTCACGCTGCCCTCTAGACGTGATGGAATCCCTCAGTTTATTCCAGAACAAGGCATACCCCTCCTCGTCCTTGGTAAATTCGATATAAGATTCGTTCTTAATCCACTGTATCATCTCTAGGGGCATATGTTTAGTTGACAAAGGTTCCAACATTATCACTATCAAGCATCCTCTCCCTTCCCTAGAATACATGGTCTCCATCCTAGCCATATGAAACTCGTAAAGACACCATTTACGTTTTAGGAAACTCTTTGATAGCAGCACAACAGTTTTTCTACTACTTTGAATGGCTCCAATAATATTATCGGCGATAGCATTACCGGGCAGAAAGTCTCTTTGGTGGATACAGAGGGATAGACCATATTCAGTTTTCTCTAAATTAGGAATTATTTCTTTCAGAATGAATCCAATGTTCTCCTCCGAGTATGAAATGAAAGCATCGTATCTGTAAATCTCCAAAGGCTCTTCATCGGGGAGTCTTCGATAACCGTAGAAGCGTTTCTTGTGCATGTACATATAGTAGCGTAGTTTCCAGCGGTTTCTGTATATCAAACAGGTCACTACCAAGAGTAATATCAGTAGTAGACATGATATACCAACAACATACATAGGCCACTTTACGGAAGACCTACAATCTTTACTGAATGCCGTGGACAGATTTTTGCAGTTAGACAAAAATATCTTTTTATCTTCGTCATCAAAGAAAGTATAATTATCATGAAACACGAAATAGTTTAAGTGCTGCAACATTTGTCGAATGAAATCTTTATTTTCACATGTACATCTTAAAGGGTTTCCATTCAAGTTTATTGAAATGTTGACTTTTTTTCGCTGACTTAGTTCTTCAAAATGTTTTACGACTGTTTCTGGTAGTTTTTGAAATCTATTCTGGCTAATATCCAGATCTGTTAGATTTTCTAGCTTGTCAAGCGTCACTTGAAAGTTGGACAAGCTGTTAAAACTAAGATTTAAACATTTCAAACTACTTAAGTTTTGAAAAATATTTGGAGGAAGCAACTGAATTCTATTCCCAGCTAAGTTAAGTTCAACCAAATTCATCAGATTTTGAAAAATTTCGTAACTAGACTGACGTGCAAAAACACTTCCGAGGAAATTTTCACTCAGGTCCAATGTTTCAAGTGAGCGGAAATCTCTAAAGAAAACCTTACTTATATCTGTACAATAGTTCTCCGATAGATTCAAGGTCCTTAAAGCAGGACAGTATAAAGAACCTTGCCAAGAATGCAGAACGTTCTTGGAAAAATCAAGATGTTCTATTGATGTAAAAATAGAAGGTAACGTTATATTGGGAATTTCAAGACGGATGTTGCAGTCAGAAAACTGAAGGACTGTAAGATTTTCTGGAAGCCCGATATCATATATATTCAAGGTGTTACCTTCTTGAAACTTGCACCTTTTGTTACTGATGTTTTTTAGATAGCTGTCACTCATGAACGGACAGTCATCATTAGACGATAATGTAACATTTGCAATAGGATCTATGTAGACAGTAGAATTATCGACCGAGAACGGCAAGTTCATTTTGTTCTGTCCATTAGCGAATAACTTTGTCGCGTTAGCAAAGCACGCCCCTTGTGACAAATAAATACCAATATTAAACGCGTTTCCTTCCACGTGCAGTTCTTGAAATGTTTTTGGCATCAACATGGCAGCATTCTTCTCTAACATTTGAAGTCGATTGTTGTTCAGAGAAAGTATACGTAATGTAGTATTCCTAAAATAGCAAATATCTCTTTTCGTTAAAAATGTACCGGGACCCAAGTCATGGTGAACCTCAGAATAATTCAAAAAATCTATATTCGTAAACTGCAAACCGTATGAAATATTCCTCAATACTCTGAAGCCCAATTCACTGTTTCTGGATAGGTTAAGACATCTGAGTTGCTTCAGCTGTTTAAACGTTCCAGCATCAATACTAACTATGTTACACTGTGATAAGTCTAACATCTGCAATCTCGGTGCATTCACAAAAGTATCATTTCTTAAATACGTTATATTACAAGTACCAAATCCGCCGGAGAGGCTGAGACACACAAATGAATGTAGATCCCTATAGTGTTTTCCTAATGCAACGTCATATAATCCATCCATGTTTAATGTTGTCAAGTTTGGAAGGTGTGAAAACATGGGGTAAGAATGTTGCACGCTATTACTGATATTGTAGTTGCTGTTCAGATATAGGGTCAACAGTGCACGGATGTTTCTGAGAAACGGTTTGCCTGTACTGTTATAAATTGAACTTAGTCGGTTACCGCTTAAATCCAGCAGTAAGAGAGAATCAAGGTCTTCAAAAGTGTCTTCTGCCAATTCTTCTAGAACATTGTTGGATAGGTTGAGCGCTATTACATTCTCACACCCTTTCATACTAGATTTGTCCAGAGTGGACATTACATGTCTGTTCCCCGAAGCCTCTATTTCCCAGAAGTTTGTACAATTGGAGCTTTCAATATATTCACATATTTCTCTTAGTTCTAACTCTGTCTTTGCACAGTCCATACGCATAACTGTGGTTTGTCCTTTAACCATTGTGCATATGCACGAATTTTTAGGACCACAAGCCGTTGAAAAAGTGCTGTGTAAGGCGAAGATAAGCAGGTAAACAACACAGAAAAATTTCTCCATTGTAGATCTATTCAAGTTATTCTCACTGTTCAATAAAACGTTTAGATTCCATGTACAGTTTTACGAAACTTTCTGCAAATGATAAAAGGATCAAGATGTCACGTTTTCCTAAGTTACATGTCCGAATAAATCTCTAGCGAAAGGAGGCTTAATGCATCTCCGTAATCCTTGGTACCAAGCAATACATCACAGTATTATGGATCCATAACACCCACACTTTTAACAAGCGATTTAATCATGAGGTAGAATGGTCCTTGTACATACAAAAACTTGACCTATAGCGAAAAGTTTCGGCCCAGATCAGCCTGCGCGGAATGCGCAGGATGACCTGAGTAGATACTTTTCGCAGATGCATTAAGCCCCCTTTTCACAGAGCATGGCTCATATATATCGGAACTATAGATTTAAGGTCCGCATCTGAAGTCTGATAACGTTATTAATCTACACTGTCCGCAAAGAACAACTAAAATGGTCCTTGAAAACCAAAGATCTTATTTACCACATTGTTATGTACTTTCTCAGTGAAAAAATTATTATCATAAACTTGCATGCTTCATGTGACACAGCTATTTATTAAATATCAGTATTGTCTGGTATATGAATCATGCTCTGCGAAAAGGTGCATAAAGTAACGACCAAGTGGTCCGCGAGTGGAAACCTTTTGTTATTTGTGAATTTTCTGCATGTTCAAGGACTATTCTACGTCAGGATTCAGTCGGCATCGGACAAAATGGACATTATGGATCAATAAATATGTGATGACTTGCTTGATATAATGCATCGCGGAGACGCACGCATTTAACCCCCTTTTTCACAGAGCATGGCTAATATAGAAGTGCATAGCATGTGACCGTTATATTGGCTTGCAACACGCGAAAAGGGGCATTTAGACATTTGCCTAAAGTGTCGTCTCGGATCAGCCTGCGCAGTCCGCGCAGGCTAATCCGAGACGGCACTTTACGACTACATTAGATTTTATGCTACAGTAGACTTGCGCAAAACAGAAGATTACATAAAAACGGAAAGTGCCGTCTCGGATTAGCCTGCGCGGACTGCGCAGGCTGATCCGAGACGACACTTTACGCAAATGTCCGAATGCCCCTTTTCGCATGTTGCAGGCCAATTATGGCTCATGTGTCATAATTTCCGTCGTATATGCACTTTAACCTTGTTTGATGTGGATGTCGATTTTGATAAAGGAAGAGAATTACTGTGTAAGTCTTTACCAAACGACAAAATTGTGTGCTCATCTAAATTGAAAGCGTATGCAGACGACAAATCATTTATGCCGGACTCAAATGATGACATTATTTTTCGATGGAGATAAAACATTGTGGCAAAAGGAGAAAATGTACCAGCATTTTCTCCTTTTCTCACAACGTTTTCAAAAGCTCTCTTCTTGTCAAGAGAGTAGTAAAGGGTTGAGACAATGGCGTAACTTTGGCACACATCTAGCAAGAATTTTAGCGCAAAATTATCTGGGTGTTAATCATTTTTCGAAACAGCCCCGTTCTTTCGCGACTCAGAGAAGAGGTGCTTTCGGATACAATGTGGATAATGAATCAAAGCGTTGAAAACACTGGAGTGGTATTTGTCAAGGAAGCCATTGTGTGGAATGAATAATTTGAAAGAAAAAGAGAAATATTATTCAAATATTGGCTTGAAAGTCAACCTTCTAAGCAAATTAATACATTTTTGGTTGAGGGGAGCGTACTCATGGCAAAGTAAGGATTTTTTGTGTATTGGTGGTCTCCTTTCGATCATTAGGAGGAGTCAGCAGTAACGTCCCTTGACAGTAGGATGCATGATGGGTAGAGAGAGAGAGAGACCATGTAAATATATCGAATTAAATTAAGTTTGTACCTGAAAACTATGATTTTAAGATATCTTTGGCCGTAAAGATCTAATTCCCAACTACACAATCAATTATTTCGATCTAAAAATATTCATGCACGATCTTATGCGGATCGCTCGCCATGGAGTAGCCCGCACTCATGGGACGAACAAGCCCAGGGACGAACTGGTTTTTTGAACGAAAAAGCCCAGAACCAAGCGATCGGAAGACAAATTTTGTGTATACCATTGCGCCAAGGCACATGTAAACAGTTTGCTTCGAATTGGCCTTGGTCAAAATTAGAAATAATTGAGAAAGGTAGGGTTTTAATGCAATTTTGATAAGAGTAGTTATTACACCAATGAATTGTCTTAGATTAAGGAAAAGAAGCATTTGGTTTGTCTGTGAAATAGTAGGTCATGACCTTTCCTTCTTTGTTCTATAGTTTTGACCCCAAATGCGAAAGTGGGGGGTCATGGAGCTAGCGGCTAATTTTTAGCCACGAAAATAAGGGTAAGGGAAAGATTGCGGAAAAAAGGCATGGTAATGTACTATTTTGCATTTTATCCCCAGATTATTTGTTGTTTTGAGTTTCAATTTAGCTTGGCATTTTCAGGCTAGCTTTCTGGGTTTGTATTTTGTGAATTTTGGAATATAGGCTAAAATGGCATATTTTGTCATTTTTTTTTCCCCGCCTATATTGAACATTAATTTCATTATTTCACAAGTTGAACATAATTTATTGATAAAATCTAAAGAATTAGGATTGTGCTGTTGCATTTAATTGCTCTTTATAATTTCAGGCTGATAATAAAAACCTTTGTTTGAGGAAGTTCTGTTTGGCCTATTGTCGACCGGGACGAGTTTAGCTGAAAACTGTGATCTGCAACCCAATAGAAGGCTCAGAGCGGTGAAGCTATTTTCAATCAAAAAGAAGTATTTCCACGATTGATGGCCTCACCCAGTGTATTTTAACATGCCATTTCCAATTACATATCTGAGTGCTATTGAAAAACTCATTTGTCTGAGAATAATTGAGAAAAATTGGGTTTAATTAGTTCTATTTCCTTCGGCTTTGCACAAAATACGATACATGGTCTTCAAATTCAATATTTAACTTATAGTGGTATTGTCTTCGACAAATACCACAAGAAATTGGTAACCAGCATTTTCTCCTTTTCCCACAAGGTTTTCGACACTTTCACTAACAATATCCGTCATTTCAGCTAAATTTGATCTGTCGTCTGCAAATGCTCTCAGTTTGGACCAGTCTAAAAATTTTGTCGTTTGGTAAAGAGTTAACAAAATCGATACAATGAGCTATCGGTGGTGTGAAAATATTCACGAGTCAAGTTTTACGAAGAGTTGGTTGAGTGCATCATGATATGGTCCATTACGGAGATCCTTTAAAGCCCCCTTTCGCCAGAGCAAGGCTGAATTATATTTTGAATACTTGTAGAAAACGTAGGTAAAAATCGATTGTGCCTTTAGAAAATAACATCACAATCAGTAGACGAATTTTTTATCGTCTTCTTGTAAACCACTTTGAAAAACATCCAGGTACAGTACAAGGATGAAATGCTCGTAACAAGAATTTCCCCTTTTATCACGATGTTTTCACATCGTTTTTACGTGTGAAACCTTAACTCAGTTCATTTATTTTAAACCTTAAAAAGCCTGTCGCATAGTTACCTTTGCGACCAGTGTAGATCAAGATCAGACTGCGCAAAACGTGCAGACTGATCTTTGATCTACACTGTCAGCTTTGTTAAGACGTTCTGAAAAAGAGCGACGTTAAAATCACAAGAGTAACGTTATAGGTTTTGTTTCTGGGTTGAATATACCCCGAAGGTTTATTCGGCGCCCAAGGGTTAATTGTTTATAAAGGCTAGTTTAGAAGGATCTTATGCGGATCGCTCGCCATAAATTTGTTTCCGAAGGTAATGACTTTTCCTTTAACCAAACAATACTGTATTTTTTGGAAAACGTCGTTGGAAAAGGAGAAATTGCAGGTGATACGGGAGAATACACCAATTTCTCATTTTCTCACAATGTTCTTAATCCCATCAAGGCCAAATCATATCATTTTAGTCACTTTTATTTTGTCGTCTGCAAGCGCTTTCAATATGGACGAGTCTAAAACGTTGTCGCCCGGTAAAGAGTTAAATGTATTCTCTATTATTATAGTGTGATATACATTTTCGGTCACGAGTTACAAGGTCCTTCTAGATCTATAGCAGATTCAACCTGTTTTAGACTTGATGTGTTATGAACCATCAGATATTGTAGATCCATTATTAGACTGCCTGTTGTCTCTAGTGTGATCTTGTTCTTAATCCAATCGTCAAAAGCGTCCGCTGTGTGTTAAGAGTTACATACAAAATGAGAAATACATGTATAGACGTACGAATATTTCCTATAGACATTATATGTAATTATACTATAGAAATATGCACGTGTACATGTTATTGCTTGTTCCTGATTTTTAAGTATGGACTTTATTGATTGGATTTTGTTAACTTTTATGAAAGAAAATCTGTGGAGAAGATTAAAGTCTGGGAAAAATATAATAGATCATGTCTGATAATCGGGATTATAGACATATCGATCAAGAGTAGATTTTGATTTTTTTTTTTTCCAATTGCCACAATGGTTTTAAAAAGAAAGATGGTGTTAAATTAATGCGTTAACCCTTAGGCTGCTAAGCGAGACTCAAGGACCTTTTGCAGACAGTGTAGATCAAGATCAGACTGCACAGAACATGCAGTCTGATCTTGGATCTACACTGTCCGATGAGGAGATGTCTCTCCTCCCCAAAAAAAACCTTTGAAATAGTAAAATCTTGATTTTTACTATCGGCTTAAAAGTTCCATTCCATTTATTTGGCAGAATAAGACTTAACTCTTTCCCAAACGACAAAATTTTAGACTTGTCGAAATTGAAAGCATTTGCAGAAGACAAAATTAACATGACTCAAAAATTGAAATTTGTTCTGGGAAGGTAAAAAACATTGTGGGAAAAGGAGAAAATGCTGGTTACCAGCATTTTCTCCTTTTCCCACGATGTTTTCAAAAAGCTTCTTATTCAGGGTCGTAAAAACCAGGGATTGTTTGGGAAAGGGTTAATATGGGTATAAAGGGTAAAGTTGAGATTTCTTTAAATATTTATTTTACTTTTGTAAAAGTATAGGCTGTTGGAACATTTTATTTGTGCGTGTGTGTAGAATTGGGAAGGAATGTATGGCCTGAGTAAGCATAAAGGTAGGATAACTATCTGTCTGTCTGTCTGTCTGTCGGTCGGTCGTTGTTTTTCCAACATTATAAAGTACAAAACTTGAAGGGTAATAAGTATGAAATCCTTACTACAAATCTTGGACAATATTGAATTAACTCTACTTGTGCGTTCCTCAAGTTTCCTTAACCAACACTTTGTACAACTCTCTTTTGAAACCGGATGCTGTTTTTCCACATAAAGATCACCGAACAACGTTCAACAGTAAAAAAAGAATTGAATCTGTCACAAGTTCAATCGTCGCATTATTCCTCCAGCAGTCCTCAAAAGGAGCCGGTTACCGAGCTGGGATTCGATTTCACGACCCTTGAATTACAACTCCTTTTACTTTACAGACTGATCCACTGGTCTCGGCAAAATATGTATGAAGCCATGACATTAGTTCTAACTGATTAATGTTTTAGAAATATTGAAATATCGATCCAAGATTTCAATTACTTCGAACCTTTATCAAACGACAAAGTTTTGGCATTGTCTATATGGCTTGCAACATGTGAAAAGGGGCATTCGGACATTTGCGTAAAATGTCGTCTCGGATCAGCCTGCGCGGACTGCGTAGGCTAATCCGAAACGACACTTTCTGTTTTTATGTCATTTTCTGTATTGCGCATGTCTACTTTTGCATAAAATCTAATGTAGTTGTGAAGTGCCGTCTCGGATTAGCCTGCGCGGACTGCGCAGGCTGATCCGAGACGACACTTTACGCAAATGTCCGAATGCCCCTTTTGTTATGTTGCAGGCCATATTGAAAACATATGAGCCATGCTCTGGCAAAAGGGGGTGTAATGCTTCTCCCTAATGTATTTTACGAAGCAAATCATGATAAAATTATCGATCCATAAAATCAGTTTTGCCAACAAAAGACTGAATCATAAGGTAGAATGTCTTTGGACATGCAGAAAATTTCCAAAATAGCAAAAAGTTTAGACTTATGTAAAAACTGCGCAGACTGCGCATGCTCACATGTGTCAATACTTTTTGCAGATGCATTAAACCCCCTTTTCATAGAGAACGGCTCAAATATTAGGAACAACTATTGGTTACCAGCACTTTCTCCTTTTCCCACATTTTTTTTAAGTACTCTTTCGTGGGGATGGTTAACTTACGGCTTCTTTTAGTAAGGAGTTGGTAGGTCCCTCGCTGTACGATAGGTAATGAATCGTTTTGCCGAAATAAAAGAAAATAATGCTGCAGCAGTTCCGAAATTTTGAGTAATGAGATTTTCTGATACACCACTTTCAAAAGGGCTGAGAGTTCCAAAAGAAGTTCATACTAATTAACCGATGTATCGGGATTTGACCGAATAATGCTTGTAAATGTTCTCTTTTCTTATCTTTTTTCCGTTATATCTTTTGTTCTGTTTGAATCTAATTTCTAGCTTGTTTTTGCTTATTTAAACACTTTGATATTTGTAGAATTAAATGTATATAACTGGCTTGCAACAAGCGTAAAGGGGCATTCGGACATTTGCGTAAAGTGTCGTCTCGGATCAGCCTGCGCAGTCAGCACAGGCTAATCCGAGACGGCACTTTACGACTACATTAGATTTTGTGCTACAGTAGACTTGCACAAAAAAGAAAATGACATAAAAACGGAAAGTGCCGTCTCAGATTAGCCTGCGCGGACTGCGCAGGCTGATCCGAGACGACACTTTACGCAAATGTCCGAATGCCCCTTTTCGCATGTTGCAGGCCATATATGAGTCATGCTCTGGGAAAAGGGTGTGTAATGCATCTCCGTGGTACATTGTATCAAGCAAGACATCACTTTATCATTGATCCGTAAAATCCCCTTTGTCTGACAACCCACTGAATTATGAGGTAGACTGGTCCTTGAACACGTCGGAAATTGACCAGTAGTAAAACGTTTCGGCCGAGGTCAGCCTGCACAATCTGACATGGGTCGATACTTTTTGCAGGTGCATTAAACCACCTTACCCAGAGCATGGCTTATATAGTTCTGTTTCTTTTATCAGTTGTGAAGTCGGCTGGCTTCTGGAAAATCGTACTGTCGACGTTGGTTGTCTTCGTCCTGTTCTACGTGATGACCTCTGACCTCCAGGAATATCACACATTTTACGTGAACAAACTTACACGACCAAGCAGCAAACATTTTGTCTGTGTTCATCTGCAAGGAAAACGACTGGAGCAAAAGCTGTTTGAATTCGCGTACGGGTTTGGAATTGCTCAAAGTATCGGCAGTGCTTTGATTATGAGCAGAAACGAGGATATCCGAAAGGTTTTCAAAATGAAGCCGGTAAAGTTCTTGAAGACGACGAAAGTCTGTGAAACATTTCCGAGGGTTAAGACATTGAATTGCAGACTCTATGACTCTAACATTAGGAGACTTAGTTCCGAGAGACATTACAATTTACAGATGTGTGATATGAGTGATTTTCCATCGATTAGATACTTTGATGTATATAAACAAGTATTAATGCAGCATTTACAATTTATGCCTGGCATTGACTCCAAAGCGGATGCCTACTTTAGATTGATGACCCCAAAATTACAGGCAGAGAAATTATGGACAAATATTGCAGTTTATATTGCCAACATGACTAATCTTGCTGAAATTTTAAAGGGAGAGCATCTAGATTACATGACAAAATATCTTACAGTGGCCATCAACTATTATACCACAAGAATTTCTAATGCAAGATTTATCGTATATGCGCCTGACGAGGACTTTGTAAAGAGCATACTTTCAAAGCGAAACATTGCATCAGTTTACATGAATGACAAGAAGATAATCGAAAAACAACCCGAAATACTCATGAAAGTGCTTTCCCTTTGCGATCACGTGATTACAACCGGCGCTGCAGATATGTTCGGCTGGTGGGTCGGATATTTCTCTAAAGGAACCGTGGTTTACCCGCGTAGAAATACAGACCATCTGAAAGAGAGCGAATATTCAAACAAGGACTTGTATCCACATAACTGGATAGGCCTTGTTTTCTAGATAACATTCGAACACTGTATTCACATACAATGAAAATGAGTGGCAATGGGTCAACGTATCAAGTTTTTTTAACTGTAACCAACCCTTGATGTGCAAAGAACAAATGTACGTTACGTTATGTTGGTTCCTTTCAATTCTTGCTGTTCACTTAATGACACATGCCAGAGATTTTTCCTACGGAGATTTCTTTTCTTCATTTTCGCTAAGATGATATATAATGTATGCAGGATAAAAAATGACACGAAAATCAAACGTTGCGGACCAAAATAAAAAGATACAGTTCTTAAGAGGAGATAACTCTTGTCAAAATTACAGAAAATAGGCTTTAATTTTAAACCTTAAAAAAGGTCTTTAAAGTAACAAATACGGTTCAATTAAACAATTATTCTTAGAAATGTGATGTTTGCCAATTGTAAAAAGGATTAACAGAAAGAATCACGGCACTAGACAAATCACAGTAGCAATTAGAAATGTTCCAACGTGTCAAAAAAGATTTTTTTTTTTTTTTTTTTGTCAGTTCCCTGCAATAATAAATAAATAATAAATAAATAAATAAAGAACAAAATCAGGGTACAGATTTTTTCAAAATTTTGCACAGAAATAATAACATTCTAATATCTTGTAAAAAATGAAAAAAAAAAAAGTGTACCAAGCGGATCATTTTTAAGAGATACGGTGCATTTTCAAGTTATTGACATGATGAATTACCTTCCTTTATAAAACGTCCATTTCGGCATGATTTGGCATCCCAATCATTTAGAAAATCTTCCATTTTTCTTCTGCATCTGTGATTTCTAGATTTTTAAAAGGCAACCGACATTACAGATAAAGATATACTATATCACTGTCATAATAGCCCGATATAATAGAGGTTCAAAAAAAGAACCTGCGCACACAGGTGAGCAGAAAAAATGTGGCATATGTCCTTAATCGAGAAAAAAGGGGATATGATACTTGTCTTTCACACTCTATTAGTTCTGAGAACTTCATGGAACAAAATAGTGGATTTTTTGGAAAAATGTCAATAAATATCGAAAGGATGATTTTCAAATGTAGGCCTACCAGTCTTTTTGTTTTCTAAATATTTATTATCAATCAATTAAAGTTATGGTTTATTACACGAAAAATGTCGTTACAGCATCTTTATCATTGCGAGTATCTTACATTGTCGCAAAACTATCAGTTCATTGGTAAAATTTTGTTTTTTATTTATTGTTTTCCTACGTTTATATGTGAGGGCCAGCGGACTATCCCTGTCTTCATCTTACAATTATCCTACTTTTATTAACATGCAATGGATGACAAAGGCATTCGAGTCATTCTTTGTGAAAACGGTTCTTAAAAGCATCAGCAAAAGGTATCGACCCAGGTCAGCCTACGCAGTCCACGCAGGCTGACCTGGGTCAAAAACTTTTTGCTATTGGTCGTTTTTATGCATTTCAAAAGAGGAGCCTACGTCATGATTCAGTCGTTCCTTTGATAAAATTAATTTTATAAATCCATAGTTTTGTAATGACTTGCTTGGTGCCATGTGTCATGGAGAAGCATAAAACCCCCTTTTGCCAAAACACGGCTCATTTAATTGTAGAAAAAAAAAACATGATTAAATATTGATAAGAAGTCAACTATTATATGGCTTGTAACACGCGAAAAGGGACATTCGGACATTTGCGTAAAGTGTCGTCTCGGATCAGCCTGCGCAGTCCGCGCAGGCTAATCCGAGACGGCACTTTACGATTGCATTAGATTTTGTGCTACAGTAGACTAGCGCAAAACAGAAAATTACATACAAACGGAAAGTGTCGTTTCGGATTAGCCTGCGCGGACTGCGCAGGCTGATCCGGACCGACACTTTACGCAAATGTCCGAATGCCCCTTTTCGCGTGTTGCAGGCCATATAATCTTACTACACAGTGCATCTGCATTTTTTTTTTTTTCATTTGAGGAACGTTTTTTTTTTCATTTGTCAATCAATGACCAGAAATAGCATGGAAAAGTTTCTGACAACTTTTTACCCTAATCCTGCTAAATAACTAACTTAAGTCGATAGTAAAAACCCGTATGTTGCTATTTCAAAGGTATTTTTTTTTGGGGGGGGGGGGAAGAGGGGAATATACTCTTATCGGACAGTGTAGATCAAGATCAGACTGCACGTTCTGTGCAGTCTGATCTTGACCTACACTGTCCGCAAAAGGTCGATGAGTCTCGCTCAGCAGCCTTTAGGGCTAATTGCATACGTGTATGATGGTATGAACTGCAGTAAGTACATGTACATGCAAATGTGTCAAAAGTAAGTACACTAGTTTTTACCACAAATAAAAAGAAACTGTAAAAGAATAAAGAATTAAGTAAAAGGAATTCCAATATCTTTCATTCGATGTACTTTTTCACGGTTTCTCTGATCCTCCTTTTTCTCCTACCGTTTGAAGGCTTAGCCTTTCTACATACATCCATTTCAACCTTCTTGAAATTTTTTAGCTTTACAAACCTTTACCATTCCATCCGACCCTTTTAGTGATACGCTTTGAAAAAAAAATGTGGGAATAGGAGAAAATACTGATAACCAGGATTTACATTAACAGTTTGACCATGTCCGAACCGAAAGGCTTAAAAACCCCTAGACGAAAAGGGAAATAACTCACAGGGACCTTACATACAAAAGATTTCATGATCTTAGGTGTCACACCACTGGTTTTTGGCCATATTGAAAATAGAGTGAAATTGGCCATCTTGGAAGCTTCACAGGTGGCTTAATGGCAAACCTTTTGCTTTCCCGTTCTTGCTGTCTAAAGTACGTCCTTAGTCCTTCCAAAAAAATGCATTAAAAACAACATGTCAATCGATTGCGTTTTTCGCCAAATCCGAACAAACACGGGCACACTAGAATTTTCCCTCTCAAAAACATTTGTTCACCCTCATGACCCCAATTTTTTGTTCCTCCAGTGACACAATATAGTCCACTCAATATACAATAAAAACACATCTAAGTGGTCCTCCAATGCTTAAATTTGAAGCAAATCTAAATCATATACCACTAAGCCCTGAAACAGTGCAACAAAAGTGCTACTGCAAAATTTCACATGGGACTACTTTTGACTACTACGACCCGAACGGAGTCTCGCAGTGGTGCGACACCCTTAGTAGAACAACCACTTTTCTTGGTCAGCGGTTTGTTGTTGTTCTTGCTTCATCAAACATAGACACAAACACAAAGTTGCCATCCTTTCACAAACATGTTTTAACAAAAAGGGTCTTATTGAATCCAGAACAACAAAGGAGACGTTTGTGCTTGACATTTAAAATCATCAGGCAAAATTGTTAAATTGTCACAACCATTTTCTTTTAGCCAGATTAACGTTTTGCAGATACATTTAAACCTCTTTTCACAGAGCATGGCTGAACAATATTCAGAAAATTAAATGTTGTTCACGATCAACTTATTGATTTTTAATGTTTTTGATTTTTACGATGACCTTATTGATTTTTAATTGGTTTTATGTAGCTATAGAAATATTAATAAAGTTACAATATGGAAGAGCAGGCTGACCTTGAGATATTGTCTTTACTAAGGACAGCAAATGGTGGGATACCCCCACACCCTTTAACAATCACACATAAAGACCCTAAAGGATACAAGCAAGCTTCTAAAATATGATAGCAATTGATTACGTCCTGGTAAAAAGCGTTTTCAAACAATCATGTGTTAGAAAGACTCTAAAGGAAAGGGGGAATCTAGAACCATAACAGGAAATGACTACGCACTGGTGATTAACAATTTCTCCCTTTCTCACACTGTTTATACGGTTTATACCCTTTTAAAGACATCCCATGATCTGAGCCATATTTCATTTCTAATGCTCTGTGAATCGGTTTACACTGTTGTCGTCTTTTAAAGAATTTTTAAATATTGCATTTTTATTTATGAATTCACTGGCTGCATGTTGTATGGATAAATAATTAACCATGTAGAGAAAATTCTATGAATGTCAGGGAAGCCCGTGACTCAGACATTGATGGATCGATTTGAAAAGCTTGAATTACAAAAATCAGTCGCCATAACTAATGAGTTCGGGGTCCGCACTCACTATTTATTGTCACATTCTTCGACAATTCGCATTTTCCCCATCTAAATATAAAAGTAACGCAATTTCTTATTGGCTAAACCAAATGGTTTAGCCAATCAGAAATTGCATTACTTTCTAAAGCTGGAATAAGACTAAGGATGTATTGTAGATCAGATAGTGAATGTCGGCCCGGATTATCTCCCGTTCAGTATTTATTGACTGAACGTCCGTTTTTCTGCTGCCAACTCTGCACTACATTCTGTGGACCATGCTTGATTGTATAAATACACGTTCGAGTACTTTTTGGGATATCAACAGGACTTTATGTGCAATATCTAAATTCAGGTAAGCGTATACTTTAAGATTTTCTGGAAGTTCTCGGACACACCTTTGAAAAATGATTTAGCAGCAGCTCTTATTTGTAGTTGGAGCAATCACTGCAATGTTTTCCTGGAGAAAAGATACCGTTGTAGGTTTATGTATATATTGAAGATTAATTACGTAATACACGCACGTGCGTGGTCCATAATTCTGCTGAATTTTTGTTAAAAAATAATGAATTACAATATTCGGATCAGTGGATCTCATCTCTTGGTGAATATTGTGTAATTTGACTGTAAATAGTTTACAATGATAAGTGAGTTTAGAGAACTAAACTTATTGAATTAATTATATAATGCGTAGGTGTTTATTTCCCCTCCAGCTGAATGTGTGTGTGTGTGGAGGGGGGTGAAATTAACATTACTCATTGCAGACTTCTCGCACAGATATTTTGGCTAAAGGAAAAAGAGTTACGTGTTATTTGTGTTCAGATGTATCCCTTTCTTCACCCTTTACCAAACAAGCCCGATTTTAGACTAACCTGTTAAACAAAGATTCCTTTTAGAAACAATTAGGAAAAGGAGAAAATGATGGTTATGATATCCTTGGTACTGATGTGCCTGATATGGTTCTATGCATCTCCATCATTTTTGACTTTTTATTCGAATATGAAGTGTGCTACTGTTTAAACCATATGATGTACATTCAGTGCTAAATAAATGAAATAAAAAAAAACCCCGGTGATATTTATGTTGATTACTCATAACTTAACTCTTTACCACACAATCCCGAGTTTTAATGATACTGAAGGCGGCGGCGTTTGAAAATATTGTGGGAAAAGGAGAAAATGCTGTTTACCATTTTCTCTTTTTTCCACAATGTTTTCTACCTCATCAGAGAACTTCCGCCTTTTTAATCGATTTCAAATAATTTGTCATCTGCAAATGCTTTCATGATTGATTGTATGGTGTTTAACACCGTTTTCAACATTATTTCAGTTATATCGCGGCGGCCAGTGCACCTATCGATGCTTTCCTGGAGTCTCTTTTACCAGTACTCCGCACAATTTTCTTTATAAGTCACTGGCTGCTTTGCCAGATAACCATCGTCGAGACAATGGTCAGCGGTGGGAGAGGAATGAATCCTGTCACAATGACTATAATTAATCCTCGGAAAGAAATTGTCCAAGCCAGGGATCGAACCCACGACGCCCAGGCAAATGCTTTCAATTTAGAGGAGCCTAAGATTTGTCGTGTAGGAAAGGATTAAGAATACCCTCAAATTCGTCTGCTTCCAATTGGTTTCGAAAGGTATTGGGATACCACGTTGTCTGCATATTTGTAAAAGTCTATTTATAAAGCTGAGGCGTTTCATATTTCAGATTCATTGCCAATATTGCGTACGGAGACAGAACGAGGCCACGAAAGCACACAGGTAAACAAACCGTCTTTTTACATAATGGCTTTGGTAACTATTTTAACTTATTCATTTTACATAGATGTTGAAATAACCATCATGCTTGTTGAATAAAACATGATTTATTATTACTTCCGTGAGACCTAAACCAGAACTCACGTAATCACGAGAAAGGTCCCAAAGTTAAGCCTTTACCACATAATCCCTGAGGGAGAAGCCTTTTGAAAACATTGTGGGAAAAGGAGAAAATGCTGGTAACCAGCATTTTCCTCTTTTCCCCCAAAGTTTTCCATCCTATCAAAAAGATAAATTCTATCTTTTAAGCCACATTTAAATTGTCGTCTGCAAATGCTTTCAGTTTGAACAAGTCTAAATTTTTGGCGTCTGGTAAAGAGTTAGACTCCGCTCACCACGGAATTCGAACCCGCAACCTGTGATGTGAGAGATAGCTTTAACTCTAGTCTTTATCAGAGTACAAAAAGGCGGGATCTAATTGAAAGTGTCGTGTTTTGGGTCTAGGGTTTAACACAAGCATTCGTAGACGACGAATCTTACTTAACTCAAAAAGTTACCCTGTCAAAGACAGGCCTTTCATCAGAGCCATCTTCGAATGCTATATGGAGCAGTTTACACTGTTGTCGTAAAATACTGCATTTTTATTCATTTATTCATCGGAAAGGGTTAAAAACATTGTGCGTAAAGGTGAAATTGCTTGTTACCAGTATTTTATCCTTTTCTCGAATGCAGAGTGAAGAGTTTCATTCTTAAGTGTTGTTAAACAACGGTTAAAAAAAACGATTTGTCGTTGACAGGGTGGAAAACATTGTGGGAAGAAAAAGAGAAACTGTTGCTTACCAGCAGTTGCTCCTTTTCCCACAATGTTTTTCAGAAGCTCTTTTCTTTAGGGTCGTTAAAACACGGGATTGGTTGGTAAAGGAGTAATTAACAGTCGGATTGAAATGTAACCTTTATCTTGCAGAATAAATTAGATAAAACTTTCAAGCCGATAGTAAAAATCCGAATAATGTTTTCTGAACCTTACTTTTTGGAGAAATATATCTCCTTATCGGACAGTGTTGATCCAAGACCAGACTGCAGATCTTGATCTACACTGTCCGCAAAAGGTCATTGAGTCCCGACTAGTAGCTTAAGGGTAAAAAAAAATAGATCGGATTATCGTTTCAGTTTGTTACGTTTTCGCTTTTAACAGAGCCTGCGTTTTAGATGAAGGGCTCCTGACAATGTTTACTACAGCAGTGCATCTTGTTCATTAGACTGATTGATTGAATGGTGTTTAACGCAGCTTCTAAAGTTATTTCAGTTATAATGCGGCGGCCAATGCACCTATCCATCCTTTCCAGGAGTTTCTGTAAGCATGATCCGCACAATATTCTTTCCAAGCCACTTAGTTTAAACATATTTAGTTAAAATATATGAGCCATGCTCTGTGAAAAGGGGGCTTCATGCATCTGCGAAAAGTATCGACCCAGGTCAGCCTGCGCAGTCCGCGCAGGCTGACCTGGGCCGAAACTTTTCGCTACTGGTCAATTTTCTGTATGTCAAAGGATCAGTCTACCTCATGAATAAGTCAGTTGTTAAAAAAGTGGCTGTTATGGATCCGTAAGTATGTGATGGCTTGTTTTGTTTGATGGATTACGGAGATGCATTAAGCCCCGTTTTGCCAGAGCATGGCTCATATTTATTTTACATCGATTCAGAAATAAGTTCTTACAATTTATACTAATCTCTCTCGATTCTGCTTCCTGGGAACGAAACCAGTACTCGCGCCGAATGTGCGGGCCAATGAAGGGTCCCAGAGTTGACACCCGCTCCCGGAAATCGAACTCGGGACCTCCTGACTACAAGGCTCTAAATCACAACCACAGACACTACACAGCTGGCTGCTTTCCCACATAACCATCGTCGAAACGAAAGTCAGCGGTGAGAGAGAAATGAATTCTGTAGTAATGACTATATTTCACAAATCCTCGGAAAGAAATTGGCAAAGCCGGGGATCGAACAAGGGACCGCCTGTTCTCAAGTCCTATAAACTACCAACTGAGCTACCAGGGCTCGGCATGTTGTTCATTAGAATAACTTAAATACTAGTACCGGGCCAAAATGGCACGCTACGCAAGGCACAACTGTCGTTTCTGAAGACAGTAAAAGTCAATATCAGTCTGTTTCTCGAAAACGTCAACTCTTGGGCTACTACGCCTGACTCAACGACCTTTTGGGGACAGCGTAGATCAAGATCAGACTGCACAGAACGTGCTGTCTGATCTTAGATCTACACTTTCCGATACGGAGATATTCCACTCCTCACCACCCCCAAATACCTTTTAACTAACAAAATATTGGCTGCTTACCATCGGCTTGAAAGTTTCATTTCATTATTTAGCAGGTTAAGGGTTGAAATCAATATCAGAATGCACACATTGTGCTGATATTGCACCTACATTGTTTGTAATTTAGTGAAGTATATGACAAAAAACACCATTTGCACTGTAATGCTTTTTATTCTTTTTTTTTTTCTCCCAAGTGCAAAAGTCCATTAGGCTAATTTTGCTCTTTAAATGATAATCCTTTACCAAACAAGCTCGAGGTCAACTCTACCAAACGACAAAATTTTAGACTTGTCCAAATTCAAAGCATTTGCAGACGAAACAATAAACGTGACTCAAAAATTGAAACTTGACTTTAGCAGAGTAGAAAACGTTGTGGGAAAAGGAGAAAATGCTGGTTACCAGCATTTTCTCCTTTTCCCACAATGTTTTCAAAAGGCTTCTTCGTCTTGGTCGTAAAAACCAGGGATTGTTTGGTAAAGGGTTAACTAACCCTGAGCAAAGACGCTTTTAGAAAAAAATTCGGGAAAAGGAGAAAGTGCTCCTTTTCCCAAAATGCTTTCTACCCTTTCAATGACACTTTACGAAATTTGAGCCATATTATGTTTGTCGTCTGCAATGCTTTGACTATTTGGACAAGTCCAAAAAATTTTTGCATGGTAAAGAGTTAAAGGTTACTAGGAAACGGCTTTTGGTATTAACATTCATGTAACATGTTGGCATAAATGCTAATTTAACCCTTTACATCACAACAAAACCCTGTACAAGTCCAAATAGAAAGCATTTTGTAGATGACAAAGTTCAATGTGATTCACATGATAAGGTTTCTCATGGTGGTAGAGTAGAAAACATTGTGGTAAAAGGAGAAAATGCTGGTAACCTGTATTTTCTCCTTTTCCCACAATGTTTTCAAATGGCTTCTTTTTCAGGATCGTTGAAACTCGGGATTGTGTGGTACAGGGTTGAGATCATTTGCTGATCATTTACCTCATAACCCTATGAGTCCAACTTTCAACATTCTAGCGGCCATTGAAGCAAGCCTTTGATTATTTTTCCATCGAAACGTTTGAAAGTAACCGAAAAATATATTTACAGTACGAAAAACATTAACGGAAAAGGACCAAAGGCTTGTGATACCCACAGCGTTTTATACCTTTTCAGAGACGGATCCTATCGTTTTAGTCACTTTTTATTTAACAAATGCTTCAATTTGTATGGTGTTTAACTGCCGCTTTCAACATTATTTCAGTTATATCGCGGGGGCCAGTCCACCTATCCATGCTTTCCTGGTAGTTTTTTTTTACTAGTACTTTGTACAATATTATTCGTAAGCCACTGGTTGCTTTCTCACAAACCATCGTCGAAAAAATGATCAGCGTTGAGAGAGGAATGACTATCATCAATCCTTGGAAAGAAATTCGCCAAGTTATGGAATCATACTAGCGACCCCTTCGTCTCAAGTCCTGTACGCTACTGACTGTGTTATCGAACTCAGCTTTCAGAAGGCTACCCGACTTTTAAACTTCCTCGTAAACTTCGAAGAAACAACTTCAACTAGGATTTAGTAAAAGATTACGTGAATTTATTGTGACAAAAGGGAAAAAATGTTCGTCAAGGACAATTTTCCCTTCTGTCAAGACATTTTTAATAGACGTCGGCTGCAAGATGAAAGCGATAGTATGTGGAGTGTAACGAGTTTACCTTTTACCAAGTAGTCTCTCTCTTTAACGACCCAAAAGAGGAGGGCTTTTGAAAACTTTGTGGGAAAAGGAGAAAATGCTGGTAACCAGCATTTTCTTCTTTTCCCACAATGTTTTTCTACCTTTATTTAATTTCTCATCTGCAAATTCCTATGATTTGGACAAGTCTAAAAGCTTGGTTTCTGATAAAGAATTAAAGAGGAAGACGAAAACTTACTGGAGAATGAAAGTGAAAATGCAATGTCGGTAACACCCACTATTTTTTTTTCAAATTTTCGGTTTCAGTGTAGAACGCAATTTCAGTGGAGACAGTGTAACAAAATTGGGACATTTTACGCAAGTTTGGTTTTTAGGGATATGTAGACAAAGAAATACCGTGGTAAGTTTTGCGATTGAATTTCATGTACTTCCTGATAAGGTTATTTTTACCCCTTCAGCAGACGGTAAAATTTAAGCCTTGTCCAAATCGAAAGCATTTGCAGACTACAATTCCAATGTGGCTTAAATGGTATTTTCTTTGATAGGATAGAAAATATTGTGGGAAAAGGAGAAAACGCTGGTTACCAGCATTTTCTCCTTTTCCTACAATGTTTTCAAAAGGCTTCTTTCCTAGGTTCGTTAAAAGTCGGAATTGTGTGGTAAAGGATTGATCTTTCTGAGTAATGGTTTAGGTCATGTTCAACGGTACTTCAGTTCTATCAGCGCAAGAGCTCCTTTTCCTAAATTGCAGAATTTAGTATAAAACGCAAATAGATTATAGCAAAGCAATTATTGTACCTCTTTACCAGACGACACAAAAAAAAAATGAGCCATGCTCTGGCAAAAGGGGGCTTAATGCATCACCGTGATACATGATACTGGCCCAAGTAATCACATAATTATGGATCCATAATGGTCACTTTTTTAAATAACCGACTTAATCATGAGGTAGAGTGGCCCTTTGATAAACAGAAAATTGACCTTTAGCGAAAAGTTTCGGCCCAGGTCAGCCTGCGCGGACTGCGTAGGCTGACCTGGGTCGAAACTTTTCGCAGATGCATTAATCCCCTTTTCACAGAGTATGGCTCATTTATTCTGATCTATTTTGAAAGTATTTGCAGACGACATACTAAATGTGCCTCAAATAATTGATTTGTCTTTAAAAGGGTAGAAAACATTGTGGGAAAAGGACAAAATGCTGGTTACCAGCATTTTCTCCTGTTCCTTAAATGCTTTCAAAAGCCATCTTCCTGGTTACTAGCATTTTCTCCTTTTCCTTAAATGCTTTCAAAATCCGTCTTCCTGGTAACCAGCATTTTCTCCTTTTCTCTAAATGCTTCCAAAATCCGTCTTCCTGGTAACCAGCATTTTCTTCTTTTCCCGAAATGCTTTCAAAATCCGTCTTCCTGGTAACCAGAATTTTCTCCTTTTTCCGAAATGCTTTCAAAATCCGTCTTCCTGAGGGGTTGATTGGTAAAGGGTATAAACAATATAGGAAAGTTTTGATTTCAAGAATGTTATAAAAGTTGACTGTGAGTTGTTTATTTGGAGTTCATGTTTTTTCAACTAGATTTTGTTTCATTAGCTCATCTTCAAGCCCACTATGTTACACCATGTCATGATGAAAGCTCAATTTTTCCGTGTGTTTTCCGGGTTAAGTCATGGTAATATTAACTACAATAAGGAGCTTTATACAAGCTCGTTTGTTTTACAGGATGTGAAAACGGAAATGCAGCGAAGTTTAAGTTTGGCCTACTGTCTATCCGCTGACGGAAGAAAGCAAAGAGAGATTTTATAGATAGGGATTTTGCTGATGAGCATAGTTAAAACAAAAACATGGTAAGTTTGTTTGATTTGATGGGATAATGTTTGACACTGTTTTCAAAATTATTTCAGCTCTATCACGACGAACAGAGCACCTCTTCATGCTTTCCTAGAGTTCCTTAAAACGTTATTCCGCACACTATTCTTCCCCATGCCACTGGCTGTTTCCCCATATAACCACCGTCTCAACAATGACAAGCGGGAGAGAGAAATGAATCCTGTCGCAATGACCACCATCAGTCCTCAGAAATTATCGGCCGAGCTGCAGATTCGAACCACCTACCCTCACCCCTAGTTTCAAGTCCTGTACGTTTTCGACTCAGCTACCGGGCTAGGGTCATGTTAAGTTCTGTAATGGTGCATCGGTCTTAACTCTCTACTATTTCTTCTTCCTTTTTCTTGTTCTTCCTCTTCTTATCATCATCATTATCAGCAGCATCATAATTATCATCATCATCATCATCCCAACCATCATTTCTCTCCCTCTCTCTTTCTCTTCAAGAAAATAGTTTTGCAAGCATTGTAGATTCGGAAATAATTGCCGGTTTTTCCCACAGTAGCACCCTTTTTTCCACTATGTTTTTCAATCAGCTGTGTACACCAGGTGAAATCGTCCGAACAGGAGCAACAGCCCATAACAAGGTTTTCTTCTTTTCACACAATGTTTTTGGCTCGACTGATTTCAAAGAAATAGTCAAGGTATAATTGTCATAGTCCTGGCGTCGTCGTCTACGTCCTCGAACAAAAAGTTGGACATTTTATACGAGATCGTTATCTTTGTTATTACTGAAGATATTTACTTCAAACTCGTAGTAGTTTTTAACTGTCAAGGGGAATCCATACAACAGGGATAGGAAACAAACAAACAAAAAAATGACACAGTTATGCCCCATTCTGTCAAAAATATTCACTGATGAAATTTGTTAAAAAATGGCTGAAATCTGCCTAAGAAAAAAGAGTAAAGATGTATCGTAAAAAAATGAATTGCGTAAAAATCCAACATGTCCATTGCTGTTATTAATGTTGAAAGCGGCGTCAAACACCATTCAATCAATCAACCATTGCTGTTTTGGCCAAATCATCCGAAAAGTAAACATAAGACACTGTTGGCCCTAGACCTGTTGTCTGGTCTGCATCTGCACCGTCCACGAAGACAGCTTGACCCTGTACCAATCAATCCCGTGTTTTAACGACCGACCCGGGAAAGCAGGCTTCTGAAAACTGTGGAACAAGAAATATCTTTGAAAAAGACAGCGTAAATTTGCCAGCAAATAGGCGGATGCCCTTAGAATAAAATGTCTACATTTTTGACCAGTCACAATTTTCTATTTATTCATGTGTTATGAAAACCAAAAAGTAGGTCAAAAGCCAGCACATTCAGCGATGCCAAAAAAGGAAAAATTGATGATAACTAGCATTTTCTCCTTTTACTAACACAATGTTGTCTACCTTGTCAGGGACAGATCCCATCGTTTGACTTGGGTCACATTTCTTTTTGTCTGAATATGCTTTCAATTTGGATGAATCGAAAGTTTTGTGGTTTAGCCAAGAATTCGGAGCTATCGCCCTCGTGGATTATTTATTGTGACTCATAACATACAACTGTGGTTTATTGAACGATAAACCACGATAGAAAGAAGATTATTTCATAAGTAATGGTTGTTTTGAAAAGTAGTCCGGTTCTGTACCCAGAATGCCCAAATTAGATAGATGTGTATTTGTAGAATGCCATCTAGCGGGAGATAATGGCGTCGTGCAGCTGATATCCACATCTAAATAATTATAGTCAACCCTACGAAAAAGGAGAAACGTTTACTTTGCAAAATGTATGAGTCGTGCTCTGTGAAAAGAGGGCTTTATGCATCTGCAAAAAGTATCGCGGACAGAGCACGCTGACATGGGTCGATACTTTTTGTTGATGCATTTAACCCTATTTTCACAGAGCACGACTCATATACTTCCTAAGGGTGAATATTTGATTTGGCAAAATCATTCCCTTACACTATCTAGCATCACTTTGTACAGATTAAAAAAAAAAACTTGTATATTTACACACTTTTGCTCAAGGGAAATAGCTGGATGATTTACATGTGTTAGTCAAGGGGAAAACTTACGCCCAGTACCACTTGAATTTAGGTTTGTTCTCTGGTGTTGAACATTTTCTTCAGTTAGAAACTGAAGATTAGGTCCATGTTTAGATCTAATCGAGTATCCCCTTTCCTAAACAAGCCCGAGTTTCAACGACCATAAAGAATAGAGATTTTGAAAACATCGTGGCAAACAAGCAGAAAATACTGGAAACATTTTTCTTTTCATCTGATCAAAACGTGTCCTGATCTTTTAAATGCTAATCCCGCCATTTCAGCCGCAATTAATTTGTCACCTGCATGTGCTCTCAATATTGATAAGTCTAAAGTTTTGTCTGGTAAGGATTGTGCAATAAACATCATCCGGACCGCGGAAGTCGACTCTTAACTCTGTACCAGACGACAAATCGTTAGACTTGTCCAAATTCAAAGCATTTGGAGGTGACACATTAAACGTGGGTCAAATTATGAAACTTATCTCAGCTAGAAAACATCGTGGGAAAAGGAGAAAATGCTGGTGAACAGCATTTTCTCCTTTTCCAGCAATAGTTTCAAAAGCCTTTTTACTCTTTGTCGCTGAAATGTAGGATTACTTAGTAAAGGGTTCGTCAATTCATCATCAGTTTATGTCACATGATCCTACTGCTTGCTGAAAGTTGTACATGGACAGCTAAAAGTATGCTTAACCCTTTACCAAGTAATCCATTTCGTTATTACAACGTAGAATCCTATTTCAAACATCATTAAAAAAGAAAGGAGAAAATGCTGGTAACCAGCATTGTCTCCTTTTACCACGATGTTTTCCACTCCTTCAAGGACAAATCCCATTATTTGAGATCTATTTCCTTTGTCATCTGCAAGTTTTTTTTTTTTCAATTTTGACGAGTTTTAGTAAAGATATTGTCGTCTGGCAAAGAGTTATAAACTTGCTTTTATTTTATGACTGTTTGTGTTTGCGCAGTCAACTTTATAACACACTTAAATGTCTAGGCTTGTGAAATTTATACCCTATCCAATAATACTGTACTTCGATATCATACAGGTTGTTATTATGTCAATGGCGAAAAAAGTAGACTAATATTCGGTCGTGCCTGGTAGCTCAATCGGTTGGGTACAGGGCTTTAACTCTTTGCCACACAACCCCGAGTTTTAACGATCCTGTTGGAAAAAGCATTTGAAAACTTTGTAGGAAAAGGAGAAAATGCTGGTAACCAGCATTTTCTCCATTTCCAACAATGTTTTATACCTTTTCGAAAACCAATTTCAAGTTTTGAGTTACATTTATTTTGTCGTCTAAATGGTAGAGCTGTCGATGGGCCATAAAACAATATTCATTCATTCATTCATTCATTCATTCATCTGTCGTCTTTTAATTTGGACAAGTCTATTTTTTTCGTCTGACAAGAAGTTTAAATGCTGGTGCCGCTGATTCGAATCCCAGCGTTGCAAAATTCTTTCAGAGAATTGATGCTAGTCAATGCCTCAGGATTCACTCCTCTCTCAACGCTGAAAATAGTCTATACAATATAAATTTCGGAAAACAGCCAGTTGCTTTAGAAGAATGTTGTGCGATGTACAGGTAAATCGAAACTCCAGAAAAGCAAGGACAGATGCACTGGCCGCCTCGATATAACTTTGATAAAATTGAAACAGCGTTAAAAACCCAACCAAACAAACAAGCCTTCTAAAATAAGACAGCAGGATATTGCAATTTAATTTTGCTTTTCTCTTTGTGAGTGCTATTCCGTGGCTCATTGGTGCTTTACCAGACGACAAAATTTCAGACTTGTCCAAATTGCAAGCATTTACAGACGACAGGAATTTGGCTCTAAGAGAATATTTCTATCTTGGAAATGGCTTACCGGCATTTTCTGTTTTCCAACAATGGTTTTCAAGGTCACTTTGCCGTGGGGTTGTTGAAACATGGGATTGCTTGGGTAAAGGGTTGGGCTCTACATTTCTGATTGCTGACAGAAATATTGATCTATATGACGGTCGACTGGAATACGGTTTTTCTTATAGAAATGTTGATCTATATGACGGTCGATTGAAATATGGTTCTTAAAAACATTGTAAGAGAAGGAGAAAATACTGGTAACCGCATTTTCTCCCTTCCCCACGTTATTTTTATTACATTTCGTAGAAAAATCCAATCATTTGAGCCACATCTAATTTGTCGTCTGCAAATGAGCCAAGCTCTGACAAAAGGGGGCTTAATGCATCTCCGTGATACATGATACCAGCCCAAAGTCATCACATAATTATGGATCCATAAGAACTACTTTTTTAAATAACCGACTTAATCATGAGATAGACTGGTTCTTGACATACAGAAAATTGACCAATATCGAAAAGTTTCGGCCCAGGTCAGCCTGCGCGGACTGCGCAGGCTGACCTGGGTCGATACTTTTCGCAGATGCATTAAGCCCCCTTTTCACACAGCACGGCTCAAATACTTTTAATTTGGACAAGTCTTAACTTTTATTGTATGGTAAAGAGTTAACTCTTATCAAACGACAAAATTCAGTGCTTCTCATATTCACGAGAATTTACATGCGGCTAAAACGATGGGATAAGACTAAGATAGACTGCAGATAAATGTTGAAAAAAGAGGGAAATACTGGTAATTAGAATTTTTTCCTCTTCCCATGATATTTTCAAAAGTTTGTTAAAACATTATTCAAAAATATTGCCCAACTTGACAGTGGGGCCCCAAAAAAAATCTGTGTTTAGGGTTTCCCTACCCTACCTAGAAAATGCTCCCGATCCTAAACTTTTTTACGCTACCATTGAAAAAAAAAAACTGTCGGGCGTGATTTCGGTACATGGTCCATGTAAAAAGTTTCTGGAAAAAAAATCCCTACCTACCCTACCCTACCTACAGCGGACCGAAACCCTAAACACAGATATTTTTTGTTAGGCATGGGTAACGGAAGGATAAACCTGTATCAAACCAGGTATGAAGGTTTTGGTTTATTAATCATTCAAGGTGAAATAGAGGGATGTTATAAACATAAAATGTGTGTTTTGAACGATACTGGCGTAGATAATCATATGGTCCTGAAAAACGACAGCAAAAGCAAGCCTTATAACACTAAACAGTTTTAATACTGCCCGAAGAGGACTGCCACTTTAAATATTGTTGGAAAATGAGCAATTCCTTTTTTACAAGCAACTGCATCTTTCCTCACAATGTCTGTCATTTTAACCATTGTCCTGCTAAATAAGTCAATTGAAACTTTTAAGGCGATAGAAAAAAAAAAAACCTCAAGTTTTGTTATTTCAAAGGTAAGGTTTTTTTTGGGAAAATATCTCCGTATCGGACAGTGTAGATCAAAGATCAGACTGCACGTTCTGTGCAGTCTGATCTTGGTCTACAATGTCTGCAAAAGTTCAGGGAATCGCGATTAGCAGCGTAAGGGTTATATTATAGTCACTTCATCTCTTCCCCTTGTGTCATCTGTAAAATTGATCAACGTGGTGATTGTATAAAAATGGAGTGCTGTTTATTAAATCGTATCAGCGATCACCCAGAATTGATCTGAACGGCCCTCTAGGGAAAGGGGGTTTACTGCATTTTTAGTAATGCATCATATCAAGCAAGTCGTGGCATGAAATTGACCCATTTGGTCGAACAACCGACTGAATTGGGTGATAGAATGGCCCTTTGACATACAGAAAATTTATCAAAACCAAAAGGTATCGACCCATGTCAGCATGCGCGGACAGCGCAGGCTGACATGGGTCAATACTTTTTGCAGATATAGTGAAAGAACTTTGACAGAGCAGTATTCTATTACCAGAAGAAATACATGTATTTGCTCGTTGATATTTCACGTTAGGTTAGAGATTTCAAACAAAAATATCTTTAAAAAAGATAGACGGCGTAAGAGTTACTGGAATATTAAATTTTCTTTTGTGGCTCATAATGCAGTAACATAATGATAAGTAACCTTTGAAGTAATTGCCGCTTTTTCCTCACCGTTATTCATTTTGTTGAATGGTATTAGACGACGCTCATTACAACATTAAATTTTCAAACAGAATAAGAAAAAGATCATTTTCTGTTATATTGATTTGCTACGGTACGCATCAAGGCCCCGGAGTATTGATTAGCGGTAGCAAAGCTCGTAAATAGTGGTTTCATAAGGTAATCGGAAAGAAAGTAACAGGAAAAAAAGTAACGGAAAAAAAGTAAGTTTTGGCTAGGAAAAAAAAGTAACAGGAAAAGAAGTAACAGTTTTGGCTAGGAAAAAAAAGTAACAGGAAAAGAAGTAACAGTTTATAAATTTTATTGAATTTTAGGGATAATATGTGAGCTAGTTGATAAAATATATTCAACAAACTTGAAACACAGGGCACACTCTGACTCTGACCTTTTTAGATATATATTATTGTAATTTTCCTAAAAATTCGGACACTCAAAGTATACCACTGGCTGAGACCTCAAATAATGAAATAGCACAAATGATAAAAACATATTTAACAAACTTGAAACACAGGGTACACTCTGACCTTTTTAGATATATATTACTGTAATTTTCCTAAAAATTTGGACACTCAAATTATTTGCCATAATTCTCCCAAAATAAGAACACTGTTGATTTATCATGGAATTCTGTGTCCAAAAAATACTGAAAACAGTGAAGACTCTGATCAGGTTGTTACTCTGATCTGGTCTACACTATTTGCATAAGCCTGTCTGTCCAATAACATTTTAACATAGTTACATATTATATACCACTAAGGACCTCTTTAATGGGAGTATACAGATCCCATTAGAGGCTCCAATCTTTACCGGTTTTAACACTGATTTCCAAGGAAAAGAAATATTCTCAGTCTTACCTTTTAATCTAAAACTTTTGAGTAGGCAGGGACGCCAAGCCACTCAATATCATATTTTATGCACATTATAAATGACACATATTTCTTCTTCATTTAAAGACTTCTCACTATCAATCCAACATTTAGTTCAAACCTTTTTATCACATTCTTAACTCTGTCATTTAAAACTTTTGAGTTGATAGGGATTGCCCTGTCACTCAATAATGTCCTTTATACATATTAAGATCACACATAATCCTTCTTAATTCAACTCTTTTACTATTATAAATGTATTCAAACCTTTTTCAGTTTAAAATCCCACTTTTACTATCTTTTAACACAGATATGCGCGCTAAATGACCAAAGCTGTCGATGCGCCATAAAACAACAATCATTCGGTCATTATATACCACTGGCTGACTTCTGAAATAATGAAATAGCACATAGTAGCTCTTCTGATCTGGTTCTACACTGTCTACACTGTTTCTTTTCTTTCTTTATATTATTTAACACATTTACATATTACGCACCACTGACTGACTTAACCTTATTAATGAAATAATGAAATAGCACATATAGTAGCTCTTCTGATCTGAAATAATGAAATAGCACATATAGTAGCTCTTCTAATCTGATTCTACGCGGTTTCTTTTCTTTCTGTATATTTTTTAACACATTTACATATTATGTACCACTGACTGACCTAACTTTATTAATGAAATAGCACATATAGTAGCTCTTCTGATCTGATTCTACGCGGTTTCTTTTCTTTCTCTATATTATTTAACACATTTACATATGTACAATAGACTGACCTACTTTTATTAATGAAATAATTAAATAGGACATATAGTACTCTTCCGATCTGATTCGACTCTCCTTGGAAACTATAAAATTCACTGATTTCTAAAGTCCTCACATGAACTGCATATTCACGCATGTACACTATGTCTTACTCGGTTTCATAATGTTTGTTCACTTGAATGTAATGTCCAACTCCCGCCAAGAATTCAGTCATGTTCTTGCTTCCATTCAAGTAATCTTCGCAGAGTGTTTTAAGAGGTATTTGAAGACGTTTAAGTCCCTTGTTCACTCGTTTTCTTGGTGGGTTTCCAACCGCAGCTTGACTTATCATTGTCTGGACAGTCGCATGTTCCTTTTGGAACCACTGGAATAACTTCCAGATAGATGGATGATGGTGTCCAACAAGGCTGAAAAACTTATTGTTCCAACCTTCGCACACATTGTTGGTTCTTGGATTGTTGGCAAGAGTTGCATCATGGACATTCCATATTCTTAGTGGATACAAAGGGGGCACTTGACGCATGCGAAGAACATTATTGTCTCCTGCTTGTAACATTCTAAATGTCCCACTGACGTACGTCTTGTCGAAGTAGTCCACTAGATCTCCTCCTTCAGCTGGCGCAATGCTTTTAAGATAGTCCATTCCCTCTGGAACGTCATCAACTGGCAAAAAAGCCAACCCATCCAACATTCCACATATTCTTCATATGCTTTGTAATGGTGACTTAGTCCCAACTGTTGGATTTTACCCCAAGTGCTCTGGCTCAAGTGATAAAAGCATGCATGACTGTCAACCCCTCGACCAAATACACATGCAACAGCACGAAGCACAGCCTCTTCAAAGTCAGTTACAACAGTCTGAATCTGCATCTATAAGCCGAGCTGATCACATTTCTCAACTATGGCAGCAGGGACCCGCCGAATAAACATGTGCATATTTTTTACCAATCGCGAGTTACCATCTATTCGTTCCTTATAAGTACCCAGAAGTAGGTCAAAAGCCAGCGCATTCAGCTACACCGAAAAAATTGTGTCTCAAGTGTGACGTGATTGTTCAACACAATTAATGTAGTAAACGGCGTGAAAAAGTGCACTTAGCTCACCGAGCATGTACGAAATGCCCCTTATTGTGCAATGTCCGTGACTTTGGGAAAGGTTTTGTGTGTCGGTATGCATCTCGTTCTTTGTAACTCAGGTGTAAAAGGTCAAGAGAAACTTTAATACTCATCACGTTGAAATTGGCGCACCTAGGTCACCGAGCATGTATATGACTATATTGTGCGATGTCTGTGACCTAAGTAAAGTTTATGTGTATCAAACATGAGCCTTGTTCTCGGTAGCCTAAGTGTAAAATGTTACATTACACTTTATTCACCAAGTTGAATGTTGTAAACATCACGGAGTGTACCTAGGTCACCGAGTATGCATAACCCATTGTTGAGCAATGTCTGTTGCCTTAGTAAAGTTTATATGTGTCAGTATGAGCTCTGTTCTTGGTTACCCAGGAGAACAATAGCATGCTAAACTTCAATCTTCCAATTGAATGTAGTAAACGACGTGAATGGTATCTGGATGACAGATCAAGTATATGTCCCTGTTGTCCAATGTCTGCGACATAGTATAGTTTATGCGTAACATTGTGAGCCGCGTTTTCAAACATCACAATGAGTATATCGTAAACGTCATAAAGTGCGCTTTGGAAACCAAACACGTATATGCCCTTATAATGTTTGACGTGATAGTTCACTCCTTGGTTACTGAGAACAAGGCTCACACTGATACACGTAAATGTTACTAAGACCACGGATATTGTACAACATCGGCTGATACAAGTTCGGTGACCCAGGTGCTTTTCACTTGACTTCACTTAATTTATTGACTATGTTAAATAAGGTTAAACGTAATAGTTTACTCCTGTTACCTTGTAACATCAAGGACGCGCAATTTCATATAGGCCTAACATTGATTGATGTTTGATGGAGCACGGGAACGTTGACGTTGCGTAACAGAGTTAACGTCACTTCTGTCTTTCTTTTAAAAAAATATGACTGCAGTGATTCCACTTAGAAAATGTTCTAGAGGAAAAACTGTTTCGAATTCCTGAAAGAGGCATTACCCGAAATATTGAACATAGGGTGTTGTTTTTCATAGTGTTAAACATAATGTTTCACTCCTTGATGAACGAGCCCGCCCGGGTTGCTCAGTGGTTAACGTATCGGACTCGAAACCTGGTTTTTGTGAGTTCGATACCCGGTTGTGGCAAACTTTCTTTCCAGCGATTTTTAGCCTCTTACCTCTTATGCATGTAAGAAAGTAGTCAGTGAATTGGAAAGAAAGTTGCGTCAGTAGTGGTGTGAGAAAGCCAGGAAATAGATGCGTTGATACTGACTACCGTGATATGACCTAAGCTGTTAAATCGGCGTTTAACTCCAATTCAATCAATCAATCAACCAATCAGCATTGATAACCGAGAACGAGGAACATGCTGATACATTTTAAAACATTACTAAGGCCAAAAAAAAAAACATTGTACAAAAAGGACCTTTACATTCTTGGTTACCCAGGTGCACTCTACTCCACTCGCTGTATTTATATTGACAAATAAAATTTAACGTAAGACGTTTCTGACCTGGGTAACCAACATCATGGTCCGTATTCACCAACCATTCTTAAAGACATTCTTAGTCGCATTCTTAACTAAAGTAAGAAGTTAACACAACTTCTGATTCTCTAAACAAAATGGGTGAGTCAGGAGGTTTGTTACTTTTTACAACTTGAATTAGACTATTAATGGTTGGTGAATACAGACGCACGGCGTATACTGATTTATGTCAACTGAACTTAACCCTTAGGCTGCTAAGCGAGACTCAATGCCCTTCTGCGGACAGTGTACATCAAGATCAGACTGCACAGAACGTGCAGTCTGATCTTGATATACACTGTCCGATAAGGAGATATTTTTTCTCCGAAAATGCCTTTGAAATAGCACCAGTTGGGTTTTTACTGTCAGTCTGAAAGTTCCGTTTTATTTATTTAGCAGGATAAAGTTTAGGCCGCAAACATTCCACAGCAGGTGCTCGTACAAGCTCAGTAATTCAAGTCCACCTGCCTGGTCGGGTAGCTCAGTGGTTAGCGTATCTGACTTGTGACCTGGAGGTTGGGGGTTCGATACTCGGTTGCGGCGAACTTTCTTTCCGGCGATTTTTCGCTTCTCAGCTCTGATGCATGTAAGAGAAGTAGTCAGTCGCTTTGGAAAGAAAATTGTGTCAGTACTGGTGTGAGAAAGCCAGGAAAAACATGGATGCGTCACTGACCGCCAACATATGACCTAAGCTGTTAAAATGGCGTTAAACTCCAATACGAACAACTCAAGTCGACCTTATTTTGTTGATTGTATTGGTCGTGGTGATTGAAACTTCTTAGAACTAGGCTCATACTGCTTCACACAAGCGATGTATAGCCTGTAGATACCGTATATACTTGTATGCATGCTTGGTAACCTGGGTAATGTTGAACAGCCAGGCAACCGAGAACGGGGCTCACTTTGAAGCACTTTAACGTTGCTAGGGTTGTAGGCATTGCACAACAGTGGATATTAACTAAGCTCAATTACCCAGGCGCGTTTTACTTTGTTCTCTACATTAAAGCCATGGTCACATTTACGGTCATGCACGTAGTTGTCCGTAGTTCATTTCAAACGTACGGTAAACTAGGTTGAAGTACGTTAAAAGTAGGTTCAGACTCGACAATAAGAGGAAATATAGTAAGTCTAAGTAGGTTGAACCACGTGTAAGGACGTGACGATTGAAGTTTAAGCCATGGTCACACCTTACGTAGTTGACCGTAGTGGGGAATGACCGTAGATGGCCGTAGTTAAACGTATGAATGTAGTTGAACGTCGTTACACGTAGTTAACTGTAGTTCAACGTAGTAATGAACATAGTTTGAACTTACGATTTGCCTGTAGTAGGCGCTTAATTTTTGAACATGTTCAAAAATTTATTACTATTAACTACGATGTTGTGACCGTAGTTCGAACGTAGTTGACCGTAGTTAACCGTAATTGACCTTACTTAACCGTAGTGTGTTTAATACGTTCAACTACGGTCAACTACGGCAATTCCGCAATACGGTCAAATACATAAGATATGACCAGACCTGGATTCAATTAATTAAAAAAGTAATTAATAAATTACAATTAAAATAGAAATGTTTCAATTAGATTATGATTACAATTACTTGCTTTCTATAAAAGTAATGAATTAAATACATAATCGTGTTTTGATCATTTGGCATTATATATATGAATAGAGTATGAAACTTTAACCTGCTAGGTACCACATAACCCCAAGCTTTAATGATCCTGAAAGATGAAGCCTCAGACAACATTGCGAGGTAAGGAGAAAATGCAGGTTACCGGCATTTTCTCCTTTTCTTGCAATGTTTTCTACTTTATCAAAGACAGAAATTTTGATTCGAGCTACATTAGATCTATCATCTGCAAATACTTTTAGTTTGTTAGATTCCAAATTTTGATAGTTGGGTAAAGAATTATAGAACGATGTTGATCTATTTATTCAATAAAATGCAAAAAACACAGCTATGATGAATGTACAAGTGATTACTTCTTTACCATACAATCCTTTTCCATACAATCATAACTTTCAACGACCCTGAAACACACGGTTTTTGAAAACATTGTGGGAAAAGGAGAAAACAATGTTTTTTTTTCTCCTTTTCCAAAAATGTTTTCTACCCTTTTACAGACAAGTTCCAGCATTTAAGATACATTTAATTTGTCCTCTGAAAGGTCTTACAAATTGAACAGTTTTGGTACAGGGTTTATCTATTTCAACAGTTTAACATTCATGAATGATCTGGCAACACCTTTTTAGGTGATAACCAAGGGTGAATTTTATACTCCCAGGTAAAAATAATTACTGCATAAAGACTTATCTTTTGCCAAGGGTTTATTTGTTGCATTGTTTGCTACATGTAATTGAAAAGTAATTGAATTTAACTGTTAATTATTAACCTATTATATTCTTTTAATTAATTAATTTCAATTGAAGCAATTCATTTTTACATCAATCACTATTTAATTTCAAATAACAGAAAAAAACCTTTGATTAATTACAATTAATTAAATTATAATTGAAACTAGACCCAGATCTGGATGTGACAGCAGTTAAAAGAAAAATGACTGCAGCTTACCCGTACTGAGCAGGCACAACCACAACGTTTTACCGTAGCTTAACGCAGTTGACCTTAATTTACCGTAGTTGTGCGTACTCAGGACGTAGTTTATGCATAGTTTAAAGTAGTTAATCGTAGTTAGACGTAGTAATACCCTAGTTAACCCTAGCCACTTTGCATGCAGTTGAATGTAGTTAACCGTACTTACACGAGGTTCAACCTACTTAGACTTACTATATTTCCTCTTATAGTCGAGTTTGAATCTACTTTTAACGTACTTCAACCTAGTTGACCGTAGTAACACTACGGCAGACTACGTTTGAAATGAACTACGGACAACTACGTGCATGACCGTAAATGTGACCATGGCTTTAACATAATATCTCAGTGCTGGGTTTGTCTGACACCCGATGTAAGCAGTCCCATGCATTATGTGTTATCGACCTAATGAATGTACAACTCTTTGAAAACTGTTCGCAAATAAATAAACTTAGAATATTTGTTATGAAATATTCATCAGGAATTTGCATTTCAAATTGCTTTGACCCTCTACCAGACAAATTTCTTGAAAATTCTAAACTAAAGTCTTATCCGTTTTGAAAGCATTTGCACAAGACAAACTGAAGGGTAGAAAACATTGTTGAAAATGTAGTAGATACTGTTTGCCAGAATTTCCTCCTACCATGCTTTGAAAAACATTCTTCCTCATGGTCGTAAATGCACGGAATTCGTTGGTAAAGTGTAAGATCATTCCAAACCATGATTGAAATTGTGAATACGCAAACGTTTTTTCTATGCGTTCATGTTATAATGTTTTACAGAAAGCAATAGGACGTGGATTACTCGCACAAAATATTTTACCTCACAAATACATGAGCCATGCTCTGTGAAAAGGATGCTTAATCCATCTGCATAAAGTATCGATCCAGGTCAACCTGCGCAGTCCGCGCAGGTTGACCTGGCCCGTACTTTTATGCTTTGGGTAACTTTTCTGCATGTCAGTCAACCAATGTACCTCATGATTCAGTGGGTTCTTCGAAAAATATATCTTATGGATCCATTATTATGTAATAACTTGCTTGGTATCATATATCACAGAGATGCATTTATCCCCTTTTGCGAAAGCATGGCTCACATGCTTATGACATAATGTTGCAATTACACCTGTACCATATTATTTTGTTGCAGGGTCCTTCCACATGGTCTTTTGGTTTAGTGGCTCTGTTACTGTTCCCATTATTGGTCCTTGGACAGAACGAAACTGATTCCGTCATGCTCAATAACTCCAATACATCTTCAAAGCAACAATCGGTGGCGTCACTTCCTAAAACAACCACGACAAAATTCTCTGTGCCAAACTGCCATTTAATGCCTGAAGATAATGACGTCACTTCTACAATCAAATCTTTCATCAATGATGGCGCAACTTTACTAAAGTACAACCTGCATCTTGAAAACGAAAATACACTGTCCGCTAGATTGAATCAAAACATGATGTACCAACCATTCTTTTGGGTAAGGACCACTGGACGGCAAGGGCGAAGCATTTTGCTATTACGACCGGAATATGATGTACTGTCGTTACACACTCTTGAATTACGCGTGCAGACTTTAAATGTGAACTTACGTGAACATCCTCGTAACTGTCTAACCCAACTTAAGTCTTCAGAAATTGAACAACTCTTAAGGGAAATCGTAATGAACGATTTTCAGAATACAAGCTCGGGCGACATTCTGCAGCTGAGGCCAACAGAGAGTGTGTGCAATATGCGTATATTGAACGAGTCTGGCATCGCAGATTTCCGTTATTACTGTTGCAACAGAAGTGATACAATGCATATTGAATGTAGAATTTTGGAAGATGAAATGTGGTTGACTCTGCTTTTAGGCGTCATTTTGTTTATAAAAATAGTTGTTCTTTTGTTTAGTCCGCATTGGATCCCAGATTCTGTATATCGCCTGAAACAAAACGTAATTCCCT
The DNA here is from genome assembly GCA_946811185.2 of Hippopus hippopus. Classification (NCBI taxonomy): domain Eukaryota; kingdom Metazoa; phylum Mollusca; class Bivalvia; order Cardiida; family Cardiidae; genus Hippopus; species Hippopus hippopus. The sequence continues at coordinate 19,848,416 of OX328102.1, read as the reverse complement.
TTGTCTATATTGCGAATCCAGATGAACCTATTCGTCTGAAAACTGTTATTACAAAAAACCCGGAAAACTTTACAAATGCAAGAGTAGTCTGTGAAGTGTGCGAATTTCAGAATATGCCAAAGTTCAAAGAAACCATTCAAAGGATGGTGCCAAACGTAACATACGACTTCCTGTTGGACAAAGTGCAGATAGTATTAAAACAAAAAAGCCTGTTGAATTCGGGAAGCGCTCCAGTGGGTCTCTTTCAGTCACTTTATGAAACATTTGTAAAGTGTAAAATAAGGGAGAAACCATCAGTGCAAGCCTGTTGTGATGCCAATGTTTGTTTAAAACGCTGCTGTAAGGCACATTTTTCTTGGTACAGACTTCTCACGGAGTTGATGAAAGCAGTTGTTTTAGGTCTCATAGCTCTTCCGTGGATTATTCGCATACTAATTTATTACGCCTACGAGCACGACGAGATGCAAATGCGCAAAGAAGCGGCTGACGATAAAAGACTACAGTTCTACTTCCCTGGAACCCTGACCCTTTACCTAACTCCCCTACATGCAATTTTCATATGCATGTATCTCGTTCTTTCTTTAGAGTCGCTTTTATTCGGTGTTCTGAGAAAGAGGGCCAAGGAAAGAATGAAGTTTATTTTGCGGAGATGCTTCAATGACATGCGTGAATTCAGCAAACAGCAAGTATTAGGATGGTTGGTACAAATACTTCTTATACCGTGCGTTAGCTTCGGTATTTTCGGGATCTTTGTTGCTCCTTTATTATGGGCCATAATGTTGCCGATAGTTATCATTGTCGTGTCGTTTTACATTTTCCCAACAGTAAATCTGTCGGGTAGACTCTTAGCCCATTTTTTTGTGTATTTAATGCCACGTGTGATATACACTAGATTTAAATTCTCCTCTTTCACTTGGCGTTTTTTTCAGGGCATAGAAGACAGTCTAAAGACTAAAGTAGACTTGAAAGAAATAACAAAGGGCGAATCTGTAGAGAAGAATGAAACGGCTTTAAGGACAATAAGGGGGAGGTGTGAGCAATTAATCATCATTTTATTTTGCACGGTTTCTCTGTATTCCTGCGTGTTACTTTTAACCGAATTTATTTCGTTCATCGTTGAAGTTGTGGTGTATACTATGATTGGTATCATTCTTAATGCTTCATTGACTCTGACCTACTTATCACTCGCATTGTATGTTGTATTTTATGCCAATGACGTTATTGGAAACGTTGGTAATAGATTCCTGTCATTCAGCGCCACTTTAAATGCGTACATTCTCGGATTGGGTAAGAGTCAGGCAGAGCCCGTTTTCTTCAAGAACATGGAGCATCAGTTGAACCGGGCTTTCCGTGTTAAAACTGGGCGACCTTGCAAACCTAAACCTCAAGCAACTCTGGTCATTAATGATCTAAACGAGCCCAGGTGGAAATTTTCTAAGCTAGTGCTTTTTATAACAAACAGTGATCAACCACAAATTCCTAAAAAGTTCTTTTTTCATGCTTGTAATATGCCATACTCTATGGTCCCTGGACAATTATTTAGTAGTTATTTGTCTGCATTTAAAGAACTGAGTGTGATAATGATTTTTCTCGTGTTTGTCCTCATTGTAGTCTTAGCTTTTGGTGAAAGTTACGAACTGTCCGCATCCAATCATCTTTTGGCCACCTTAGTTAGTGGCTTTTTGCCTCTAGTGTTGAGAAGAGTTCTTTTCAAATCTCATTCTGTACCGACAATCGACACTTCATCAGATATAAACTTCCAAGTTTGCATATTTGACCTTCTAAACAGCTACGAACAGAGTTGGCAAGTTCATGATATAGATGCTAAACCGGAAGAGTCTGTCGATACCATTAGCAAAGGTCTTGTAGCCAATGCAGGTTTGGAGTTTCCATCTACCGTTACTGACGCCCCTGAGAAAACGCTTGATGATGAAAAAACAAACACCGGAGATGAAGATAATGTCATCATAATAGAGAAAACTGAAGAAACACAAGAAAATGAAATTGATTTGGTTATAGACATACAAAATGTGGACGAGATGGATTTCCCGAGAACGTTTTCTAATCTTCCAGGGGATGACGGTGGGATTGGATCATCTTCTTTTGTCGAAAACGTGGACGAGGCCATAGAACTGACTGCTGTATGAAATATAAACAAAGATTGAAGATGCTTTTTTATGGAAAGACCTAGGGCCGCATTCCTCAACTGTTCGGACTAGTGTTGTTTTAAATCTAAATTTCAAGACTAGTCATGTGATTGGCTGAGACGGAACGTCTCAGCCAATCAGATGGCTAGTCTTGTGATTTTAAATAAGAGCTGAATTTAGATTGGTTAATGAATAAGGTCTAAATATTCGTGTTACCCTATGCTTTCTGCTCACCATTACCTCCTGAAAACAATTAAAGCAGCTGACTTTAGATATGGATAGACATCATAAATAAAGGTTTAATACAAAAATACACGTGAAACATTGTGGAAGATAGAGAAAGCTTTTTTGTTGTTGTTGTTGTTGTTGTACTCATTGCATTTAGAATCGGTCTGTCATACTACAATGAATTCATCTACAAGTTGATATTGTTTTGTTCATGTCGATGAAATTGAGTCATGCCCTGTGAAAAGGGGGTTTATGGCATCTACAAAAAGCATCCATCGAGCTCAGCATGTGCAGTCCGCGCAGGCTGGCCTGGGTCGAAACGTTTTGCATTTAGTAATTTTTCTGCATGTCCAAGGACCAGTCTCCGCAGGGTTTTAATCGGTTGTAAGACAAATTACAATTTATGGATCAATAATCATGTGATGATTTGCTTGATAAAATGCATCATGGAAATGCATTAAACCTCTTATAATTATGTAAATAGCTTCATTGAAGTAGTACATTACGTTCATAATAGTGTATGGAAATATTCTATACTACTACCTTGTACGAAAATTGAAGTGTCTTGTTCAAAGAATGTTTGTTCAATATTTCTGTCTCTCTTTTTTGTTCTGTTGTTGTTTTCTTCTCCCACCAAATATATGTATTCATAACTATTTTCAGCTCGATGTGCTCAAGTCGTCATTATGTGCCATGTTTGTATTTCATTATATCAGTGTATTAAACCCACGAGTGATTTTTGATAATTCACCACAGTTTACTGTAGTCTTTTTCCCTGGATGATTTGTAAATGTGAATGTGGAGAGCCAACCACAGCATGTGCTAATTTATGTATTACTTCGCCATTTTGTGGGAAAATGACGTTGTAATACCTATGCGGTAATACATAATAAGGGTTTTCATATTTAATAACGACATGAATGCTGCGATAATTGTCTTAATGTAAGTATACCTGTAAAAACATATATCCCATCAAGAAACTGTTTCATGCTATTGTTTCTTAGTGTAAGGGAGCTATCTCCATGTACATGCAGGAAATTGACAAATAGCAGAAAGTGTCAGCCCAGGTCAGCCTGCGCGGACTGAGCAGGCTGACTTGGGTCGACACTTTTTGTAGATGCATTAAGCCCCTTTTTCACAGAGCATGACTCAACTAGATAAGATGCTCGACAAGGCGTTATTAGCTGGGCTGTTTTCGAATGAAACGGCGAGCTATGTCGTAGCCTTGGCGTCGTCGTCGTCATCGTCGTGCAAAAAGTTTGACATTTTGTAATTTATTATATTCCTATCAGTGAATTACTGAAATTTCACAATGAATAACACCACTAGTTATAATAATTATGGTATCATCTCTAGTGACGATATAGTTTTAGAATGTTTGCCGGAACTACTCTTTTTTTTTTTTTTTTTCCTTATATTGCTCATATTGTACCATTCTTTATTATTATTAGAATAAAAAAGGGGTGAATAACGAATATCATAAATAGGATAATCAACTGGTTGTTTGTGATATTAAAAATCTGTCATTCGAATGGGGTTTGATGCGGTCAAAAAACTCGTTTTTTGGACTATTTTTTTTTCAACCACATCACACCCCATTCTAGTGACAGATTTTTAATACCACACGCAACCAGTTGATTATCCTCTATATCTCTGTAATTAATGGATAAAAAGGGGAACTCATACAACAGGGGCATGTAACCATCACCTTATTTTTGACACAGTTATGGCCCCCTTTCGACTTAGCATTTTAATCGAAAATCAAGCACTCGCAGCCGAGCGTTGGCACCCGCATGTGGTGTTCTTGTTAATGTAATCCTAGTCGACTCGTTTATAAAAGATGATGATACATAAACAACCATGTAAAATCTTATGTAAAATCCCGTATTTATTTGTGTGACTCTTTGGAATTTCTTCAAGAATAAATTAAGATATTCATACAAACTATAATTCATATCATTTTATCTGCAACATCCTGACACAAGACTAAAATTGAGACATTGCCTTCTACAGACGAGTCTTCATGTCTCGCATCAGATCACTTCTGAAAAAATTATGGCACAATAAATAAAAAAGCTCATGACTAGCATTGTCTCCTGTCGCTGCAATATTTCCACATCCGTCCATGTATTAAAACTTAACCCTTTAACTGCTAAATAAGTGAAATACATGTAAAACTTTCAAGCCAATAGAAAAATAGAGTTTTTTTTGCTCTTTCATAGGTATTTTATTTGGAAAAATGTCTCCTTATCGGACAGTGTAGATTTAAAATCAAACTGCACGCTCTGTGCAGTTTGATTTTGATCTACACTGGCCTCAAAAGATCATCGAGTCACGTTTGGCAGCCTAAGGGTTATTATTCCCCGCCGAAGGCGGAGGGATATAGTTTTGGCGTTGTCCGTCCGTCCATCCGTCCGTCCGTCCGTCCGTGTGTCCGTCCGGGACAACATCTCCAATACCATTGGACGGAATTTCGTGAAACTTTATACGTGTGTACAACAACCTATTCCGCCGATATACCTTTTTTTTGTTTTTTGATTGGATGCAAAATGGCCGACTCGGAGCGATTTTGAGTTACGCGGTCGCGTAAATTTTTGATAAGGTCTTTTTCGGCGGGGGATATCATTTCAACGAAATTGCTTGTTTCGTGTTAATTTTCTATATTTTACAAGGATGTTTTCAAAGATATCTGCTGCTTATTTGTTTCATGTGCTAGCGTTTTAACTCTACCAAACGATCCCGACTTTCAACGACCGTATTCCTTTACCGCACAATCCCGAGTTTCAACAGCTCCAGGTATAAGTGCTTTTGAAAACACTGTGTGAAAAGGAGAAAATGCTGGTTACCAGCATTTTCTCCTTTTCCCACAATGTTTTCTATCCTTTCAAAGACTAATTTCATAGTGTTTGCGACATTTGTCAGCTGCAAATGGTTTCTATTTGGACCATTGTAAACTTTTATCGTTTGGTAAAGAGTTGCGATGAATAACGAAAGTCATGGCGACAGGATTCATCCCTGTCTCACCGCTGTTCATGTTTCGAAAGTAGTGGTTAAGTGGGTAAACAGCCACTGGCATCGGAAGCTGAACATTGTGTAGAATATCGGTAAAAAAATCTAGGTAAGAATGAATAGGTGCACTGGCCGCCGCCATATAACTTGAATAGTGTAGAAAACGGCGTTAAACACTATACAAACGAATTTAACGAAGAGTGATGCTGTGGAATACATCGTGGGAAAAGGAGAACGTGCTGTTGACGTGCTGTTGACTAGCGTTTTCTCCTTTTCCCCCCCACAATATTTTCTACCCTTTTAAGGACAAATCTTATCACTTCAATCACAAAGAAATTGTTGTTACAAAATGTTATATATAGAGGATATTTGTTTTTTTTCGGTGAAAGATCGAAATTTATTTCATCGAGTGAACACCATCGGTAATATTTTCATGAGTGGCGCAGGCACGAGTGAAAATATTACCGATGGTGTTCACGAGATGAAATAGATTTCGATCTTTCACCGAAAAAAACAAATATTCTATTTATTTCATGCTTTTAACCCTTTCTGGGAGGAGCTTTATCAAAATCCAGTACAGTTCTTTTCCGTTATTCCCCGTGGCGTACCCCTCCCGCATAGCAACGCATTACAATATTACGTCAAGCGCGAGAAATGTAAGGTAAATGACGTCATATTTCCATCTGGTTGTGAGGCACGCGCAATTTACCTAGGCAACAAGAACATGAAAATCGGTATTTTCACTGGTTGTACCCGTGTAATATCGAAAAATATTTTCACTGCTATTTCTCGATATCCTACCGGAAAGCATGAAATAAAAAATGCTATTAAAATCGAGGAGTATAAAATTGTGTCGCCTGGAAAAGCAGTCGATAGAAAAATCAACCAATGATTTTTGTATATGTGACAAGGGAGGTAACTGGAGTTAAATCGACTGTCTAGATTGTGGAAAGGCTACTAAAACCTCCAAAAGTAGCCTCCCCTTATGGTAGAAAAAAAGTGTTTTCAGACTCTTTACTTCATTCCTCACAATGATTTCAAAACAGCCATATTCCTTTGGTTTTCAAACATGGATTAAACACATCCTTTAGGTCTTTCCTTTGCAATGATTGTAATGCAAATTTTAGGTACTATACTAATCACTCTGGAGGAATGGTTTCGGGAAACCTGTGGCATTGTATTATTACTTGCAGCAGGGTTTGTTCCATGAAGTTGGCAGTTCCAAAAGGTGTGACACCACTGGTTTTCGCCATATTGAAAATAGAGCGAAATCGACCATCTTTGAATCTTCATAGATCGCTTAATGGCAAAATTACGGATTCTCCGTCTGCTACTCTCAAAAGTACCATCATAAGGAAAAAAAAAAAATGCAAAGAAGCAACATGTCAACCGTTCGCCATTTTCCCTAAATCCCAATCACAGACACCCTTGAAATTGTCCTCTCAAAAACACTTGTTCGCGTCCATGACCCCAAGTTTTCGTTTCTTCAGTGACACAAAATAGTTTACTAAATATACAATAAAAACAAATCTAAGTGGTCCCCCACTGCCTAAATTTGAAGCAGATCTAATTTATATACCACCAAGCCCTCCCAGCTCCATGAAACAGTACAGCAAAAGTGCCACAGCAAAATTTCACATGGGACTACTTTTGACTACCGGTACTACGACGCTGAAGCAGTGGTGCGACATCAATAGTTGACCCAGTTCATCGCCTGATTCGAACGAAAAATTATGGATGTGAGAGGCTGAGAGGCTAAAGCCGCCTTGATATTCCTACGCAATTGCCTCCCACATATACCTGTTTGGTACCGTCCGTCCGTCCCTCTCTCTCTCTCTCTCTCTCTCTCTCTCTCTCTCTCTCTCGGAGGACTTAAATATGCCCACAGTTTACGATACGTGCACAAGGATAGTCGATTTATCTAAACTTATCGGTAATATGGATATGAGTTATGCTCTGTAAGAATGGGGTTTTATGCACCTGCAGAAAGTATCGACCCATGTCAGCCTGCGCAGTTCGCGCAGGCATACATGGGTCAAAACTTTTTGATCATGAAAAATCTTCTGCATGTCAGAAGGCCAGTGTATCTCATAGTTCAGCCGGTTTTTAGACAAAATGGATTCATATTACTGGTATGCGACGACTCGCTTTATATAATGCATTTCAAAGATATATTGAACCCCGTTTTTGCAATAGTGTTTGTCTTTACATTTCCATTTTTTAGAACGGTGATCACATATATTGGTTTACAAGAAATTGCAGATGCTACACTTTCTGCTTTCTTCTACGGGCTGGAGCTCATATTAAACCTGTCGAAGTCTCACTGCCATTTTCTTTCAGCCCAAATTTTAACGAAAGTGCCTTACTTTTATAAACTGATCATGCCATCTTGCGAGTTATTTGACAATAAATTTCTCCCAAAGCATTTCATTCTGTTTCACTTTATTTCTACATAACAGAACCAATTTATTTATCCATTCCAACATCGCGTTGAAATTCCCCGACTGACGAATGAAATTAAATTCTTGGCTTGTAAAAAAATATTTAAGAAGTCAACTTCCTTCACGAATCGTATTATGTTACCAAAGTGTAATTCAGCAGAAGCTGACCCTTCAAACATTTTTCCCCTTCTGAATTAATATGTACGTGCCAGGTTAAGTATAAACTTTTATATAAAATAATTTGAATGTAAAATATATTTCACTAGATGGGACTGAATTCGAAACAATTCACACGGAGCCATTGTACCCACGCAACCAATTTACAGAAATGATCTTAGATCCAAAAGACTGCGTATACATACGCATTACGCTTTCTCGGAACCACTGCTGGCCACGGTGTATGATTTGGACGTGGAAGATTTTGTTTGGCCCAAAATCGATTGGCGACATGTCCAGTTTAAAGGTGAGTAAATGTTTTAACTCCTAAGACTACACAGACAGGCGTGCTAGGGTATAGCGAAGGCCAAAGGAGACATTCTATGCAATTAACATGGCTGAATATGGCCGATTTCCGTGGATGCGAGAGATCGTGCTAAGGACCGGGCTCATCTGAAATTGATGGACAGCCCTCGTTGTACGGCACCTAGGCACACTGACTGCCCTACGGTAATGACTTGAGGTTCTCGAAACCAAGGAGAGATTGCTTCCTGGTGCAGTAGATGATGAATTTATTATGATGTTCGATAATGCTGGTCCCCAATACTGTCCATATTGTGGAAGACTATCTACAAAGTAAGTAAATTGCACGTCTGGACTGGCACGCCCGAACCGCCTTGCCTAAGTCCTACCAGCATATGTGGAATGAGATTCTTGTTCACTCTTTGGTCCATCAGGTCCAACCAAAAAGTATCCAATACATGTTGCTTATTGCTATGCTTGTTCGAGAATGGATGAGCATTCAACCGAAGGATAATGAATCAAAATATTACACATTTTCATCTTATAAAAATCTAGATGGTTATCCCACTCAAATGCGTTTCAGTAGTTTATAGCGAGCAGCGCACACGAGGCGTCGCGAAGCGACGCCTCACGTAAGAAAGAGCTTATTGGTAGAGATTCTGGAAAAAATGTTACATACCTGTTGACTTCGAAAAACTGTCTGGACCGGAAGTAGATTTTTACAAATTCAAACATGGCGGACGGTGGTGACGTAAAAGACTGGTACAAAGGGCGTTTCTTCTCTACGATTTATTATACCCTTGACAATCACGTGATTCGAAACAGTGATCCAGCCTACAAACGAGGCCCTCGCGAGATCTGGTCAAATACGAGGGAACTCGGGCTTTTCCGTATCTGTTCGAGGTACGGAAATTTTCTTATACAGAAATACCATCCTCGTTGACCCAGTTTCGATTCATTCTGTAATCGACCCTGGGTTATTTCGCTGGCGTTTCCTCGTTCTCATGAATTATTCATGAAGCATTTTGATTGGTGATCTCAGTTTTTCCTTGAGAAAATTTAAACTATTTTTATCACAAATACGTCGTCATTTCTATTTTTAACTTGTCGATATCTAATCACATCATTCGTTGCAAATCAAGCTTAGCGATACTTTAAATCTGGCGTCGCCCATCAACACTACATTCGAGAAGCGTTTTTAAAAAAGAGATTTTCGGCGTACACGAAGATCGATAGTGTCGTCCCTGTATTGCAGAATGGCATATCTCACAGGAGACAAGCACGCCGACGGGCCATATTTGTTGACAACCTCGGGGTTTTTCCATAGTGGGGTTATTTTTTATAACGGAAGAAACGAAATTACCCTCTCTACAAGAGAGTATCATAATGTTATCGATCTTTCGATTGGCTATTAGGGTACTTCCCGACCATATGAATATTCATAAGAAACGACGAATTGCTAGTCAATTATCCCAGGGATAGATGCATGGAAAGTAACGTAATGCTTCAAACCTGGGTTCCGAGGATGCAGAAATACATGTTATGGAAAATAATAAAGCAGCTAAACCATTGAGCGTGGGCCAATCGAATTTTCTTTTAAAGTTTTTTCGCGCTCTTGCCGATAAAAACTTCGTTCATATTACATTATGACATTTACTAAAATGTTTAAAGTTTTAAACTGTACAGAAAGCGAAAAAAACTCGGCCAGTATTTAACTCGTCTCCAGATCAACTCGGCCCGAGCCGAACTTATATGTTTTTTTTTTTTTTTGTAGATCTACAGTAGATATCTGACGGGTTGTTTGGCATGTCATTTATTCTGAACGAATTTAACGAAAGTCGATTCTGATCTAGATCTAGATTTAGAGTTATATTTCATTTTTCCCCTTTTTTAGGAGCAAAAGGGTATATTCGACCCACTTACAACAGGGATTTTGTTCCCTTTAACATAGAAAATTCGCTTCCTTTTTCAATCTTGGTAGATCTATGTTTCCTTCTTTCTGTTGTGAATTAGTTGCTAAATTACGCTTGTTGTAAATCCTTAAAAACTCTGCAAAATTTGCTTTTACGTTTTTGATATTTTAAATCTGTATTTCAATTTCACTGCATAGAACATCAAGCTTTGCTGAATTCACATATTCTCTGTTCGACTGGTGGAAAGTGTCAGATGTTGTTGCTTAAACATTCTTAAATTTAGGATAGCTGTCTACAGACCGAAAAAGGGTTTTTTCCCCAGCCTATTCTGCACTGTATTCTGGTTACAGCTGCTTAAAATTAGATTTCAGCAAAAAAAAATTGTTCAAGGCATTTGCTTAAATCGCTAGTTGGTAAGATACATCACCAGGAAATGACAGTGTCCTCTCAGTGTGGCCAAGGTGAGAAAAAAAGGCATCACCAAAATTGTCAGCACCAGGGCTCATACTCATTCCCTGTAAAATGATTACCTAGAATATCTCCGTCAACTGAACTAACCCTAATTATCCAATCGATGGTATCTATCAGCCATGCTACAATGTATTGAGAACTAACCTGTTGTAAACACGATGAGTTTAAACATTAAAAAAAAATGAAAAAATAAAAAGGGATATTCCTTTATGTACTTTCTCTTGAAATAATATCTTGGCCTAAACCCCCCCCCTTTTTTTTTTTTGCAGAATAATATTGTTTACTATTTTTTGAAGAAGAAATTTCAAACTTCCCAAAACAAAATCTGGTGTTATGCCTTTTTAACACTTCCGTTTTACTCAGGCTATCAACAAATTTAATCTTATGACATCCTAACAAACCATTAGCTCCATAAACATAAAAAAGTACAAATATGATGAATTGATTGATAATATATTTTTGGCAGTGTAATGACAAGGACTTAACAGACATTGAAATATTTTTTCTGCGGATTAATTTTGTGAAAAGTAACATAAAACTCCACTCAAACAAATATTTACAAACTTAAATCACTGAAACTTTTCAGTCTTTGCTTTTTCAAGTAAACTTTTTTCTTTGCAAGAAATACTATGTTGCCAAATTATGATTTCGTTTCAAATACCAATGTCAGATAACGATTCAAAAAAAGAACCATAATTCTTAATCAGCCTCTTTTGGCCCTATCATTTTTTAAACTAGGCCTTTTTGGATTGATCGATTGGTGTTCTACTCTCCTTTCAAAGCATTTCAGTCTTTCCATCAGACTCACAGTTCAGTTTTTAATGCATTTTTCTTGGTTTCACAAGTAGTTTATGCTTGGGATTGCCTAAACACACTCCCATAAAAGTAAAACATCATCTTGGGTGAGGATCAAAACCCAGGACCTTATTACTAATTCAAGCACTTAGCCTATCAAGACAATCAAAACTCTTTGGAGGGTGCCATTTTGACCCAGAACCTATATGTGTTTACAAGACTTTTAAGTTGTACTCTTATTTTGTCTAATTTTGTAAATCCCTGAAAGTAAAAAGACGAAAATGTTTCGATAAACTGCTTGTTATGACAATCAAAGGTTGTAACAAATTCATAGCCCTAGATATCAACATGGCAATTGCTTAAAGTACCAATAAAGGCCAAAAGTAAACAAAACGGGTGTTTACATGCATTTTAAATTTATATTATACTATTTAAAAATATGAAAATTATTGTGAAGATGACAATCTGTCATTGTACGGTCGGTCCAAGTGTTAGTCGCTGACAGAGAAATTAATTTCAAAACTAGGGTAAGACCTGCCAGGTAGCTGTGTCTTTTGTTTACTTTTTGTCTGATTTTAAAATTCTTTTTTCTGTCAGCGAATAACACATGGCCCCGACCACACAAAAAAAGACTGTCATCTTAACAATATTTTCCATACTTTTAAATGGTACAGATAATTCCATCAATCCATTGGTCAGTCTGTTTATTTGTCCATCCATTCCGTCAAACAAGTCCAATGATAAAGTAACTTTTTGCCAAACAGCAAATTCTGTCCAAATTCAAAGCAATTGCAGTTGATAAATTAAATATAGTTCACATAATGGCTTGTGTCCTTGAACTCAAAGGATAGAAAATATTTTTGGAAAAGAAGAAAATGTTGGTAACCTGCATTTATGATCAGTGCTACCATAAGAGTTTACGTGTAAAAGGGTCTTTTTTAAAACTTTGTTATCTAAATTAATAATAATAATAATGTACATTTATATAGCGCTATATCCCGGACAAACCAGGCTCACAGCGCTGTACAATCTCGTACAAAAACTCACACTCAAACTTACATAAAATTCGCACGAACTACATCGTAAGGTTCACTTATCATGTTCTGGAGACAATTTAGCCGTAATAAATAAGAAATAGGTGTGACTTTAGTGCCTTTTTTTAAAGGCTTCAGATGATTGTATATGCCTTATGCTATATGGAAGTGAATTCCACCGCTCTGGAGCACAGAATGCAAAACTTCGCTCACCGTACATCTTTGTGCGGACTCTTCGGACATTTAATATACGGGAATCTGACGAGGACCTCAGGTTTCTAGAAGGCATATATTGATTAAGAAGACTACTGAGGTATACTGGGGATAGCCCCGAAAAATAATTGTGACAAAGAACACAGAGTTTGTAGCCAATACGTGCTTCAATTGGAAGCCAATGTAATGATTTAAAGATGGGCGTGATATGGTCACGTTTCCGTGCCTTAACTATGAGTCGAACTGCACAGTTTTGAACTCTCTGCAACTTGTCTATGATATATTTAGGGGCATTTGACAAAAGGGTATTGCAATAGTCAAGTCGACTAAGAACAAATGCACACACTAAGGTTTTTGTGGCATCTGTCGTAAGAAACCTACGGATTGAACTGATCTGACGAATAGCACAATAAGCAGATCTACATACACTCATGACATGTGTATCAAGCGACATATTGTCAGAGATAATGTAACCAAGGTTTCTGGCTGATGCAGAGAAAGGAATATCTTCATTACCCACACGAAGAATGGAAGGACTCTCACAGGACTTGAATGAGTTGGCTTGGTTTGAATCAACAATACCTCAGTTTTGTCATCATTAAGTTTCAATTTATTTTGACCCATCCATACTTTAACACAGGAAAAGCAATTTTCTACATTTTGAACAATTGATCCAATCTGTGAAGGAGCTATGGAATTATAGATCTGAGTGTCATCAGCAAATGATTGGTTTAACACACATTGCCTGTCAATAAGTGAGAGTAACGGCCTTGTGTACATAACAAAAAGGACGGGCCCCAAGACAGAGCCTTGTGGGACACCATACTCAAGATTAACTGGGTCAGAACAACAGTTGTTTACAGAAACAAACTGCTTCCTATCGAACATGTAGGATTTGAACCAGAAAAGGGCAGTCCCAGATATACCAAAATCTGACTGCAAGGTGTTTGCCATTATCGCATGATCTACGGTATCAAATGCGGCAGACAGGTCCAGTAGAGCGAGTAAGGATACATGTCCGCGATCCAGAGCGAGCAGAATATCATTTGTTACTTAAAGCAATACTGTTTCTGTACTGTGACAAGGCCTATATGCTGACTGGTTTGGACTTAACAATGAGGTGGTGTTCAAATATTCAAATAACTGTTTTAAAACAACTTTTTCGATTACCTTTGACAAGAATGATAGATTTGAGATTGGACGATAATTTTTTAAGTTGTTATGGTCTAAACCGGCCTTCTTTAATAAAGGTTTCACTACTGCAGTTTTACATGTGGTGGGAAAGATACCTGACAACAAGCTCTCATTTATAATATTTGTAAAGATCGGAAGCAAAGGATCAATACATTCTACCAACAGCGATGTAGGGATTGGGTCTAATGAGCATGTGGTTGGCCTAGAATTGGTAATGATCTTTCTGATTTCACTTTCAGTAACCGGTTTGAATGCTGTAAACGAATGAGATACATTGTCATGACCTACATAATACGAGGTTGAATTAGATGTTGATAGTTTATCTAGTTCAGAACGTATATTTGAAATTTTTGATGTAAAAAAGTTTATGAATTTACTGGGTAGTTCATGCTCAGAACAATTTGTAGGAAGAGGGCCTGATTCAAAAATTCATTTTTTTTTTTTAAACAAGGATGTATACAACAAAAGACATTGGACTGTTAAATACAAGAAAAAGGTGCAAGTTTGGCGTTCAAATATTGGATATGCTCTGTTTACTTTTAAGCTATCAAATATGATATCATATCAGCATACTAATCTGAATATGATCTCCTACAATAGATGTGCGTTACTGATCAATCCACATTCTTACAAACCTTTGCGTAATTGGAATGAAACCTACCCGACCAGGCTGCTCAGTGGGTACCTTATCCGACTTGTGACCTGGTGGTTTAAGTTTCCAGTGAATTTTCGCCCCTCACCTCTGATGCATGTGAAAAAAAAATATCAGTGGCATGGAAAAAAGTTGTGCTAGTACTGTTGCGAGAAAGCCAGGAAACACGTGCGTAGGTGCACTGACTGCCATAATTAAGGAATTACACCAGGGTTTTTTTTTTTTTTTTTTCTGGGGAGGAGGGGATCTTTCTTTACATTTGTCTTCTTTTTTGTTGGTTTGCCAGTAATTGCTTTGCTTAATTGAGACACTGACTATTTTCCAACTTAGTGAGATTTTAAAAATCTTAGAATCATCTAGATCTACCCCCTATAATTTGTAGGCATTTGATCAGAAGATTTACCTCCATCAAAGTAGGCAAAAACTTGTAGCGCTACTCGCCTTTTCTTTGCTTATGAATATATTAGCGAGAGCTTATTGGTAGAGATGGTGTCAAAAATGTACATACCTTATGCCTCTGAAAAAGTGGTGGAGCGGAAGTAGATTTTTCAAATATGGCAGACGGAAGTGACGTAAAAGACTGGCACCAAGAGCGTTTCTGTCCTATAATTCCTTACACCCTTGACAATCACGTGATTTGAAACAGTGTTCCAGTCTACAAACGAGACCCTCGCGAGATCTGGTCAAATACGAAGGAACTCGGGCTTTTCCGTATTTGTCTGAGGTACGGAAAATTCCGAATACAGAATAAAACATTACGGGAATTGATAAAGCAGCTGAACATTTCAGGGGAGCCAATCGACCTTTGATTTCAAGTTTTTTCGCGCTCTTGCTTTTGAAAACTTTGTTCATGTTTCAATCGAACGTTTCCCCCAATTCTTTAAGTCTTGTTCGGTAAAGAAAGCGAAACAAGTTGGCCAGTACTTGACTCGTCCCCAAGTCAATACGGCCCGAGCAAACTTTTTTAAAAGTTTGTTAATCTATGTACGGTCTAGATATTGATGGATCGACGAGCGTGTCTTTCATTCTGAACAGAATGTAACAAAAAACTATTCTCATCGAGAATTAGATTACAACTGCTTAAAAAAAGGGGTTTTTTTTGTTTGTTTTTTTTTTTTTCAGTTTAAAACAAAATGGTCTACTCGCAGCAGTGATTTTTCTTCATTTTCTTTTGACAGAGGGAATTTGGTTATTTTATACTTTTTCGTTTTGTTCTGAATCGGGTCATTGTTGTAAAATCTAAATCTGATCAAACTCTGTCAGCATTCACTTTGATGTTTTTGACAGTATAGATCTAGATTTCACTTTGCACAGAATATGATTTTCTGTGCAACCTGTTGTTGTACCCACACACATAATATTCTCTAAAATTGGGTTTACATTGTGGGAACTCCTCTGATGTTATTTCTAAGAGATTTTTACCTTTAAAATAAATGTTTTTTCAACAGACCATAGATCTAACATATTTTTTTTTAAATGTCTTCACACTGTAGCATTATAGATGTGTCAAACTAGATTTTAAGCAAATATTCTTGTTCAAGAAGTTTGATAATTTACATCACCTTGAAACGACAGTAGCCAGGGTGAGTAAAAAAGACACCACCAAGATTGTCAGCACCAGGGCTCAAACTAATTTCCAATCAAATGATTGCTTCTACAGAATGCCTTCATTGACTGATCCATTCCTAATCGTTCAATTTATGGTATATGTCGGGCATGTTGAAATGTACTAGTATTTAGAAATACCATGTTACACACAGAGTCAGAAGTTTAAACATTTAAATGGAAAAAAATGGGGGATATTCCCCTAGGTATTTTCTCTAGAAATGGTATTTTGGCTTCTTTTTGCAGAATGATATTGCTTATCAACTTTGTAAAGTTATTTTTGACTTTTCAAATCAAAATCTGGTATTATGCCTTTTTTTTTTTTACCCCTGTTTTAATCTGCTTACAACAAATTTAAGCTTTCTTCATCCAGGCAAAACTATCAGCTGGTTAGTCATCCAAAAACATACCAGCTTGATGACCTGACTGTTAAGAGTAAATTTATGGCAAAGTAACGGCATAGTCTTGAGATCCACTGAAATACCTTTTATGCAGATTTGTTTTTTTGGGTGACTGTAACTTTTTCCTAGGTCAAGGCAAAGGGATTGTTATCTTGAAATCCTGTTTCAAACCCTAATTGCCCTGCCAGTCATGTAGGAGTATCCTTGAGCAAGGCACATCATCGCCACAGGCTAGCACTGGTTGAAACATTACCATGAAGTAAAGATGTTAATGACATTACGTAAGCAGAATTGCAATAGAAAGCAATATTAAACTCCATTCAAAGAAATAATTACAAAGATTTAGATCTAAAAACCTAAATCTCTGAAAATTCTTAATCTTTCCTAGATCTATCTCCCTTTATCCATGCATGTAAACCGTTTGTTGTTCATAACTTAAGTTGAGAAATACAAATACTGCGTTGTCAAATAATGACTACATGGATACGAATTCAGTTTAAAAGCCAATGTCAGATAACGGAAATATTTAACGAGCCTCTTTTGGCCTTATCCTTTTTGAAACTAGGACTTTTTGGATTGATCAATTGGTGTTGTACTCCCCTTTCACTTCATATATTTTCCTTGGTTTTACAAGCAGTCCATGTTTGGGATGTGGTTTGCCTTACCAATAGAAACCCCAATACAAGTAAAATATTATCTTGGCTGAGGATCAAACCCAGGACCTTAAGATTACTAATTCAACACCTTAAGCACTAAGCCAACCAAGACAACTCAAAACTCCTTGGAGGCTGATCCCACATTTCCTGGAAATTTTATTTAGATCGTGAAATTTCTAAAAAAAAAGTCATGATAAGCTTTGGTATCAAGAAAATTTTACATTGATCAGATAATATTTTAACACAAAATTTCTCATTCGTGGAAATGGCGACATACGAGATAAAATTATCGTGATAGTTCTACCTGTTTCTCGATATCTATAAATACTTAATTGACCATATGAATGAACTCGGTAGGTTTTGATTTCACAAGATGGCAATAAGTTATAATTTGAATTATTTACAATTGCAGCTTTATTGTTAAATTTTGACTACACATGAAATGAACTGAAGTCTGTTAAACTCAAAGACGACTCGAAATGCCTCTTACAACTTTTTAACCATTCAGGGAAAAGCAGAATTCATAAGGTTGGAAACGAAGACATTCTGAAACCATATCTAATTATAAATACCATGAATATCAGTTGTAGGCATGAACCTAAAAAAAATCGTGATAACAGCGAGAATTATCAGCTATATTTACTGTGTGGAAGTTTTTATTATTTAGATTATATTTCAAGGAAAGTTTTTGTTTATCGCGGTAGTTCTCTTAAACTATCGCAATAGTTATCTTGTATCTTGTGGCAGGAATAGGCCACCATACTCTTAAATACAATAAAAAGGTGCAAATTTTGTGTTCAAATAATAGATGTGATATGTAATACGTTACTCTGTTTACTGTTATGCTATCAAATATGACAGCATCATGCTAATTTGAATACGATCCCATACAATGGATGTGCATTATTGACCAATTCACATTCCTTAATACCTTTGCCTAATTCTGAAATGAAACCTGCCCGGCCAGGTAGCTCGGTGGTTTGTCATTGTTTGTGTGCCTGACTCATGACCTGGGTCCCGTTTTACTAAGGTAGTTACGTACAGAATTTGCTTAAGTTTTACGTAACTATAGTCTGGTGGCATATATCAGCCACGAGATATAATTATTTTAGAAAACTATTGCGATAAATCAAAGTTTACTGGAAATTTCTTCTTTTCATTTTATCTAGATAAAATTTCCAGGAAACTTTGATTTTTCGCAATAGTTCTCTAAAATAATCATGAGAGTTATCTTGTATCTCGTGGCAGAAATATGCCAACATACTATAGTTACGTAAATCTTACGCAAATTTTGTTCATAACTACCTTAGTAAAACGGGGCCCTGGTGGTTTTGGGTTCGATAGCCGGTTGAGGCAAACTTTCTTTCCAGCAACCTTTATACTCTCAGATCTGATGCATTTGAGAAAAGTAGTCAATAGCTTGAAAGAAACACCCTAGGGCTGGTACTTTTATGGGGAGGTGAGGGGATCCTTCTTAATATTCTATTAATTTGTCTTTCTGTTTTCTGGTGGTTTACCAGCAGTTGCTTTGCTTAATTATGAGATGAATTATTTTTTAACTTTAGTGAGATTATAAAAATCCGAGATAGATCTAGATTAACCCCCTATATAATTTGTAGGCATTTGATCAGGAGATTTACTTATATCAAAGTAGCAAACAGTTGTAGCGCTGCTCGCCTTCAGGCTTTGCCTATATTCATATTATCGAGCAGCGCATAAGAGGCGTCGCGGAGCGACGCCTCGCTTAAGAGAGAGCTTATTGGTAGAGATGGTGTAAGAGAGAGCTTATTGGTAGAGATGGTGTCAAAAATGTACATACCTGGTGCCTTGAAAAAAGTGGTGGACCGGAAATACAAAATCAAATATGGCGGACGAATGTGACGTAAAAGACATGCACTAAGAGCGTTTCTATCCTTTAATTTCTGACACCTTTGACAATGACGTGATTTGAAACATTGTTCCAGTCTACAAACGAGACCCTCGCGAGATCTTGTCAGATACGAAGGAACTCGTGCTTTTCCGTGTCTATCCGAGGTACGAAAAATTTCGAATACAGAAATAAACATTACGGGAATTAATAAAACCAATCGATCGTTGTTTTAAAGTTTTTTCGCGCTCTTGCTTATGAAAACTTTGTACATGTTTCATTTGGACGTTTTCCCTTATTTTTAAAGTCTTGTTCGGTAAAGATAGCGAGTTAGATTTTTTTGTTTAAATCAAAATGGCCCACCTGCAGCAGTGATTTTTCTTCATTTCCTTTTACAGAGGGAATTGGATTCTTTTACTTCTTTTTTTTTTTTTTTTTTCTGAATTAGATCAAGATCTAGATTCTAAAATGATGATTGCTGTAAAATCTAAATTTGATCAAAATTCATCAGGATCCGCTTTGATGTATTTGACAGTGTAGATCTAGATTTCACTTTGCGTAGAACATGAATTTTTGTGAAGCCTAAAAACGATTGCCTCTAGAGAATGCCTTCACTGACTGAACTTTTTCTAATCATTCAATCTATGGTATCTTTCGGGCATGTTGAAATGTATTTAAATTACAATGTTACACACTGAGTCAAAAGTTCAAATATCTAAAAGAAAAAATTGGCAGATACTTCTTATATATTTTTTCTAGAAATGATGTTTTGGTCTAAAGGCTTCTTTTTGCAGAATGATATTCATAATTGCTTATCAATTTTGTAAAGGTATTTTTTGGCTTCCCAAACAAAATCTGGTGTTTTGTATTATTTTGCTTTCAGAAACTTCAAGTATATTTCATACAGGCAAAACCATCAGCTGCATAGTCATCTAAAAACATGCTCAGCTTGATGACTTGATTGTTAAGAGTAAATTTATGGCAAAGTAACTGCATGGACTCGAGAACCACTGAAGTATTTTTTCTGCAGATTTGTTTTTGTGGGTGACTATATTTTATTCCAGGGTCAAGGTAAGGGCTTTGTTAACTTGAAATCCTGTTTCAACCCCTGATTGCCCTGTCAGTCATGTAGGAGTATCCTTGAGCAAGGCACACCATAGCCACAGGTTAGTACTGGTTGAAACATGACTAAGAACAGATGTTAATGACAATAAGTAAGCTGAACTGCTATGGAAAGTAACATCAAACTCCATTCAAACAAATATTTACAAAGATTTAAATCTACAAAGTTAAATCTCTGAAAATTCTTTGTCTATACTTTCTCCCTTGATCCATGCAAGTAAACTGTTTGTTGTTCATAAGAAATACAAAGCTGTGTTGTCAAACAATGACTACATGGATATGCACTCAGTTTAAATACTTAAATGTCAGATAATGATTAAAAACCAGCCTCTTTTGGCCTTATCCTTTTTGATACTAGAACTTTTTTGGATTGATCTCTTGGTGTTTCACTCTTTCAAAACTATTTTAGTCCTATCAGGCTGATAGCTCACTTTTTCACATATTTTCTTTGGTTTTACAAGCAGTCTATGATTGGGATATGGCTTGCCTTACCCATAGACACTCCCACACATGTAAAACATTATCTTGGGTGAGGATAAAACCCAGGACCTTATCATTACTAATTCAACACCTTAAGCACTAAGCCACCCAAGACAACTCAAAACTCTTGGGGGGGGGGGGGGCAGCCATTTTGACCCAGATCCTACAAATTTTTACAAAACTTTTAAGTTAAACTCTGATTTGGTCTAATCTTGCTACTAATCTTGTTTATCCCTGATTGTAAAAAGATGAAAATGTTTTGATGAACTGTTTGTTTTATTAATCAAAGGTTGCAACAAATTCATAGCCCAAAATATTAACAAGGCAGCATTGCTTCAGGTACAGAAAATTCCATCAGTCCATTGGTCAGTCTGTTTGTCTGTCCATCCATTCCCTCAAACAGGTATAATGATAAATTGACTCTTTGCCAAAGGGCTAAATTTTAGACCTGTCAAAATTCAATGTATTTGCAGATGAGAAATACAGCTCACATAGTGGCTTTTGTCCTTGAAAGGACAGAAAACATTGTGGAACAACTCGGTCAGTATTTAATTGTCCCCAGGTCAACTCGGCCCGAGCAAACTCGAAAGTTTGTTAATCTATGCAGCAGGGATTTTTTTCCATTTTCTTTTAAGAGAGGGATTATTTTTATTAGCTCTAGATATAGACTCCAAAATAATGATTGTCGTAAAATCTAAATCTGATCAAAGTCTGTCAGAATTCGCTTTGATTTTTTTGACAGTGTACATCTAGATTTCATTTTGCATAGAATATGAATTTTTGTGCAACCTGTTGTTATACCCACACATGTAATATTCTCTAAAATATGGTCTACATTGTGGGAACTCTTCTGGTGTTATGTCTGAAAGACTTTTTTTGACTTAGGATAACTGTCTTTCAACAGACTAAAACATTTTTTTTTTTTATCCACTTAAACTGTAGCTGTTACAGATCTGTCAAACTAGATTTTTAGCAAATGTACTTGTTCAAGAAATTTGATGATTTGGTGAGGTACATGACCTTGAAATGACAGTGGCCAAGGTGATCAGCACCAGGGCTAAAACTCATTACCCATAAAATGATTCTTTCTACAGAATGCCTTCAATGACTGAACTTTTTCTAATCTACGGTATCTGTCGGGTATTTTGAAATGTATTTAGAACTACCATATTACACATTGAGTCGAAAGTTAAAATATACTAACTTCGAAAAGAAACGATACATACTTTGAAATCGTAAATTTTCAACACGGGTTTACAAATGATTAAAAGCGGATCAAATATTGTTCTCCACGACGTGTCGCATGGCTGCGCTTGATTTTGATTCATTTGGGATGATCCGTATCTCCGTGACGTCATTTTTCAAGTTTAGAAGTGCAACCCGACTTGAACATGACCGACTGTATATTTAGGAAAAATGCTTAGTGTGTTTTACAGGGCTCATATCCAAACAAAAGAAAAACACACACACGTGAAGAAAAGATTCGAAGTAGAAATATTGCGGCTAAATCAATGACGGCGATTATAAGCGTAAAAGGTGCATGAATCTAGTCAACGTCATTGTGACGTCACAGCTCATTTTAGTGTGTCACGTATATCTGTCAAAGGTTAAGCGGGACGCTACAGCACGCTAGGATAATTTGCGAAAAATTGTCTTAAAATTGTCCCCCTTCTCAGTGCCAACACATTGAAGTAAACAGAAAAAGACGTCTTAATTCCTCCATTACCCTCACCATCCCCAATAATTAAAAAATGACGCGAAAACGGTTTCTGTCGCAGGTATTTCCTGGGGCAAGAAAATTCAGGGCCCTGGGCTAGTGCTGGTAAAAAAAACAGAAATTGAATGAATATGTGAGCTTCCGCAGTGAAATAATATACTTTTAAAGTGATGAAACGTAACTCTGTATAAACTTCAGTAGTACAACAGAGTAATTTCCCTTCTGTAAATATCTGCTGGATGCTTGACATGTACCTGCAAACTCTGTAAGACATAAAATAAAACAACATAAACTCGTAAATAAGTAGATAATTGCATATTGTATCATACATTCTTATTAATTTGGTTGTTTTGTGCCTCAAAATTCGTACGGCGCTAAGTTAATTGGTACGGCGTTACGGGCACCTGTTGGTCCCGTGAAAGAATGTCTGAAATTGGCAAAAAACTTGACAAATACGAAAAATTGGGCATTAATATCGCTAGGTATGATAGATAATATGGTTTTCAATATAAAAATACAAAAAAAAGCAAGCAATATGTTGCACATTTTGGTACGGCGTGTTTTTATCCGTACGGCGTATGGTACGGCGTATTTTTCTGGTACGGCGTGTTTTAGTAGGACCGTACCCAACTAAATAGCACTGAATTAGATCTACTTGTGAGCATTTCGAAAAATTTATAGTTTGTCGGATTCTACAGAGAGGTGTAAGTTAATGAAAAATTTCAATTTCAGATTAAGGGAAAAAGGGTTGTATTATGATTTTAAAATGCGTTAAGTGTGCTGTCAATTTACAAACTTGTTAATATCATTGACGGTAGTTTGTTTTATCTTATGACATACTGAAGACAACGGGTGGTCAAGTTGATTAGAACGGCAAATTGGTTTGCAATCAAACACACTTCCTATCAGTTAACAGTTTACCGACACATTCTTTGAAATGACAGATGTGCTAATCCACTTTAATACAACTAAGTCAAAAGTTTATTTAATCAACATAAGTTTCTTTTTTCATAATTGAATTCTACTTTTAGGAATATGTAGTGAGGAATACACGTTTATATGCTTATTGTAAATAGCAAATAGTTTTAATCCAAGATTAAACTTCATATTATTTGCAATCTGATCTATATCTACACATTCAGCATATTCTTCATGCACAAAGAGTTAAGATTAACGTCAAACTGAAACATTGATGACAAGTGCCACTTTCTGGATGTACATATAGGTTATTGAACAAGGTTAGATATTCAAGTAAACGTATTTTCTTTTTATTAGTATTTCATATAGATCCATTTTTACCTTTGTTTTCCACTTAAAACGTTTTTGTCTCTCTCAGAATCTTTCAGAGCGGAAAAACTATAAAATTTATTAATCCATTGAGTAATGTAGCGCTGATCAGAACTCTTTACATATGTCTACAGCCTCTGCGTGATCTCACGTCAGCGGTACACGTTCTCAAAGCACATATTTTAAACTTTTTCTCAAATTCCAACGTTTAAAACACAAAATAAAAAAATACTGTCGCACCTCTCCAACGTTAACAGTCGTTTATTTGGGAGCCGAAATAGCAGACAACAAGGCTGCACATCGGGTAAAATAAATGCGATAACCTGATTGGTCAGATATCGATTTCCACGGATCCATGTATTCATAATCGATAGTCCGCAGCTGTAAAAGATAAGAATAACGTAACATTACGTAACAGGATAACAGTAGCCCTGCTTCAAATTTACAATCCTTGCCTAGACCGACTTTTTGTTTTCGGGTTTCCACCTTAACTCTTTGTCTGCTAAAAGCCATTGTAGCCCCTATAGATCAGTATCAGACAGCACAGAATGTGCACCCTCATCAGACTAAACAAAATCTTAGACTTACACCATCAGATACTGCGAGATTTTTCTTTGGAAAGAACATTGCTATATTTGGGCTTTGTTTGACGGTTCATACTTCATTCATTCTTCAGTTTAAGGGTTGAGTTTTGATGCTCTTAGATTAAAGTTCCGATCCTTGCTGTTCGGCCGTTTGTGCGACTAAGTGCACTTTTAGCTGACAATGTAGACCAGTAATAAACTTCACAAAAAGCAGTCTAATCTTGAAACCTAATCCGTCCAAATTCAATTTTGCTGACAGTGTAGATTAATAACAAGCTGCACAAAACAAGCAGACTGATCTTGGATCTGATCGACTCTATATATCGATTTTTTTTATTAAATTCTTGATACCGAAATATCACCTGATTGCTGAATTCAGCAGAAAATTCGAAGCTTTTGGAGTACCGGTTTAATCCTTTACCATACACCCCCGAGTTTTAACGTTCTGTGCAGTCTGATTTTGATCTAAACTGTCCGCAATAGATCCCTGAGTCGCGTTTAACAGCCCACAGGTTAGAACATTTCATAGTTCAACCAGCGGCAGATGTCGATTGAGATAGCGAGGAGGGATCGGCATCAGACTGAACGGACGTACTCTGGTAGGCCTATTGATCTTCTCCGATACCTGGTAGTGTTTAACAGCCTTGAATTCATCCATTTACAGCTTTTACCAAACAATCTTCCTAGTTTTGAACGAACGAACAAACGAACGAACGTTTGAAAGAAAGAAAGAAAGTGTCGGATACAAAGTGGCAATAACTGAAAGTTGTGAACGACTAAAAGGCAAAAACGAAAGAAGAAGATAAAGTAGAAGGTTTTTTTTTCCTGATCCCTGGCCTGTCTGACCGGAAACCGCCTGCACTTTTCAATATTAAGGAATTCTTTACAGCCGAAAAAAAAAGTTTCCTTTCATATGAAGCCATAGATGTTTACTCTTTACTAAACGATTCAAATTTAGTCTCTTTTAGATGGAATTCATATTGATATAATTTTTGCCTTTAAATGACCATGTTTCCAACTTGATCTGTAAGACCAGGGATCGTATATAACATATACGATCCCTGGTAAGACCTGATTGCCAGTGACTTGTATCAGGGACTGCATTCACAAACCGTTCTAAATACTGCTGTATTGAAACACTAGCTGTGCCATCTTGCAAATAAAGGGCATCGTATAATGACGAAGTAAATGGATGAAAAAAGAGCGAAATCGTTTATAAAAAAAACCGATTTTTTCTCCCAAACAATATTATATAGAAAATATCAAGAAAAATTGGTTTGTCAACGTACGAAGAAACAAGCCCTCTCACGTGTCCTTTTGGTCAATGGTGAGCACAATTGTAAACTTTGGAGTGGATAAATTCCTATGTGGCCTGAAAACACGCGGAGGGGGGGATTCGGACATTTGCGTAAAGTGTCGTCTCGTATCAGCCTGCGCAGTCCGCGCAGACTAATCCGAAACGGCACTTTCCGCTTTTATGTAATTTTCTTTTTTTTTGAGCGTCTACTGAAGAACAAATTCTAATGTACCGGTAGTCGTAAAGTGCCGTCTCGGATTAGCCTGCCTGGACTGCGCAGGCAGATCTGAGACAACAGTTTACGCAAATGTCCAAATACCCCTTTTTGTGTGATGCTCGCCATTTATGTACAGACAAAAGTAAAAAAAGAAATGAATCTAGAAATCCAAAGACATGTTATTGGTACAATTCCAAGTTCATCTATAAATAAGTGACTTGTTGGTTACCCGACAGCTCCGTATAAACCTTGAGAAAAGACAGTGCCAGTCTAGAAATAAGGCCTAAATAATTGCAAGTTTAAGGTTGCTCTTGGCCAGATTATCTCGACAAAACGGACAGTGTAGATCAAAGATCGGAATGCCTTTTTTCAGTCTGATATCAATCTTTTGTGGCCGCATTTAGGCGGCTTTAGTTGTGAAGGCGATTGAGGGTCAATAAAGGCTTCTGTTCCCGTCTGTTCTGGTTGGTTTTTAGGTTGACCCCGATCAAGTGATTAATCAACCGCGCACGAGATTGCTCAGTGAGTGGTCAACGTTTGAGTGGGCAGTATGGTGTTTCGCAGAGAGACCCAGACAATTTGATCAGGAAAAAATGAAGTAAGTGTCTTATTTATTTGAAATTTGTAGATATTTTTCATGAATAATCAAAGTATGTGTAAATCTAGATCTAGCATGGTACACATGGTTGCAAATTGCGATTGTTTTATTTTCTCGCAAATTATCGACGGCGTCTTAAGTAGTGCTGATCCAAGGTAGAAAATTTTGTGGAAAAGGCAGCAAATTCTAGTTGCAGCGTTCTTTTTTTTCAAAATGTTTTTGAAAGCCGTCTTTGTCAGAATCATTCAAGTATGGGAATGTTTGGAGGAATTTTCTCTAGCCTATTTTCAACAGTGAATTAAAAATTTTAGGGTAGAAAAATTCCAATTACAGTATACTGAGGCAAGTCAAAGAGTATCTTTAAAATGATGACCTCTTTACCAAAGGACGAAATTTTGGTCTTGACCAAATTGCAATCATTTGCAGACAACAACAACAACAAAAATATAGCTCAAAAGATGACTGCTGTCTTTGACAGGGTAGAAAACATTGTGGGAAAAGGAGAAAATGCTGGTAACCAGCATTTCCTCCTTTTCCCATAATGTTTTCAAATGACTTCTTCCTCAGGGTCATTAAAACTCGGGATTGTGTGATAAAAGGATAACATAATTAATATTGGTGTGTTTATTACCCTTTAGTTTGTATTGGAGTTTAACGCCATTTTAACAGCTTAGGTGATATCATGGCGGTCAGTGACGCACCCATGTGTTTCCTGGCTTTCCCACACCGGTACTGACACAAAGCCACTGACTACTTTTCTCACATGCATCAGAGGTGAGGGGCGAAAATTCGTCGGAAAGAAAGTTCGTAGCAACCGGGTATCGAACCTGCAACCTCCAGGTCACGAGTTAGATAGGCTAACCACTGAGCAACCCCGCCAGGCTTTATTACCCTTTACCAGAAGACAACATTACTTACCAGTCCAAATTGCAAGCCTTTCAAGATGAAAAGTTTAATGTGACTCAAATGATGAAACTTGTTTTTGAAGGACTAGAAAACATGGTTAAAGAGAAAATGCTGGTTATCAGCATTTTCTCCTTTTCTGTCAATGTTTTCAAACGTCTTTTCCTCAGGGTCATTAAAACTGAATATGGGATAAAGGGTTAAAAATATACACTTACAAAGAAACAGAATTTTATTACGTTATTTGTTAATGACTATACAAAACTTGGAGTTTATTTTTTTTCTTTGTAGATTTACAATATGACCAGATTTGGACTTTGTAGGAATCACTTTACATGAGGTAATTAAAGGTCAATTTGAGCACATAAAATTATAAAAAATCTGTCCATGTAATGATGGATAACTTATCAACAATTTCTAAAATTCTGGAATACAATATTTATAATTTGAGACATTGAGGTATGACTTGGATATACATGTACTTCTACCTGCCTAAAAATCAGAATTTAAATATAACCTGGTAGTTCTAAACTGATTGTCTGCCATGCTGTCAAGCGTATAAGACAATACGGTTGCCATATACTGTTGAAGGGTAGCAAACTTCGAAAGTTTGAAAAAAAAAATGAGATGCACTCAAACTGTGCCATTTCACTAAGATGCCACACTCTACCTTCAAATTACAACATCCTGCCTTAATTTATGAGGCCATCCCCTGGAGTCAGCCACTAATAAATGAAAAAGAAAACAGTATCATGAATGTTAATCTTACTCTGTCAACAGACCTACATATTTTGTATTTGTGTGTGTGTGTGTGTGTGTGTGTGTGTGTGTGTGTGTGTGTGTGTGCAGGTGTTTTGTTTTTTAAATAATTTCAATTATACCAAATAAATCAATACAGATTAATACTTAACCAAAAAACCCAAAATGGCCAACAAATACTGTCTTGCTAAACCTTAAGATTGCCATGTTGATGAAACATACATTATCGGTCTCTAAGACAAACCATCTTAAAGCAGTTCCAGATATATTCTGACCCTCATGACATCAGTGTATGCATATTCTTACATTATGTCTCTTATATCCTGTAACACCCTTTATGGTTCTAAGACTAAGCAGATCTACTTCGTGTGAAAACTTGATGATGCTCCTTGACCAACCCCTTCTTGCTACAACCCAACCACCAAAAAAACTCACTGCATATAAATGTCAATATGACTAGCATTATTTGCAAAGACGCTTCAATAAAATAGGAAATTAACTATCAATCATCTGACACTATCATAGATAAGTCACATTACATTGATCATGTAGATTGGTAGATCAGTCAACAGTTATTTATAGGTCTCACTATATTGCATATTAAAACTCTAAAGTGGTTGTATAAGAATACATCTAAAAGTAGGGTATTGTGGATGGGACAACCACAATAATTTAGCAATTACTACATCACACACATTACTGCATCATTTATGATTTTACATAGATTATTGAGGCTAAACTTTGTTGATTTTTATGAATCACAAATACTTAATTGTCACTTTATGTAGAAATGATTAGATCTAGACCAATTACAGTCAGGTATACTCATGAATATGATTTAGATTTTCTGCGAGAAACAGATCAGTAAAGGACATGTTTCTTAACCCAAGTGACAGTATGGACCAACTGCTGGTGAACAACTGGCCTTCTATTGACTAAAAAACATCTATTTTTTAAATTATGAATTACATAATTATTGTCCTCAAAATAATAGTGACTTAGCACCAAATTTCATTCAATGTTTAACAGCTACATACAAATAATAAGGATGTAATGTGTCAAGAATTTGCATGAAAGCATTTGTATTGGGCATGACTCCTTAAATTAAAGCTCTGACTCTTACTATTATTTTGCTCAAATGACTCTTAAAGTTTTGGCTAATACAATGTTTATCAATGGCTTTTGAGTTACCGAGTAGAGCAGAATAGACTCTTGTAGAAGAACTGTGTCCAAGTTTTTAAAGTTTTAAGTTTGTGGCCAATGTATTCAAAGTATTTCATTAGTTGACAGGTAACAGAAGACATAAAAGTTTACAACAAATGAATCTTTTAAATCAGCACCATGTTTATGAAATTGATAGGTTTGATACATTTTGAGGTATCCTAACATGATGTGTGTCTGTAAGACACACATTAAGTTAAAACATGTTTGAGAGTTAGTAAACCAAAGGGATTTGTAATAGCCACCAAGGTATTGTCAGCATACCTTATTATATGTTGAGGATTTTAACTCCTAAACATGAAAGTGCATGTAATTTCTTACTACTCTTAGTGTGTTTTTCTGATCTATTATTATATGCCTTGTTTAACCCTTTACCAAATGATCCTACTTCATTGTACTCTTAAAGAAATATTAAGACTTTTAAAAACATTGTGAGAAAAAGAGGAACAACATTTTTTTCTTTATTCACAGTGTTTTGCTACCTACAAAGATAATTTGCAGCATTTGAGCCACATGTAATATGTCATCTGCAATGTTTCCAAGTAGACAAATCCAATTTATCATTTGGTATAGATCTTTTTCTGCAAGGTTCATTTTAGTTTTTGTCTGAGGTGGGCTCTTGGCACCTAAATCATTTTTGCAATGGCCAAGCTAATTGAGGTAAAATACTTTTAAGGAAACTGACCAAAACATGGAAAGACAGTTTCAATAAAAATTAAAGATTTGTAAATATGAGCGAATAAAAATAAAAATCATACTTTCAATGTTGACCAAATACTGCAAAAATTTAATTTTAGAGAAACTGGAGATCAACAGGCAAGTAATTGTTACTGCACCTGATTACCCTTTTTGTGGCCCACCCAGCCAACCGTTAACTTCTTGTTGCATTGATTTTTTACCATCTTTTTTGTACAGAAACTTGTTCTGAAATGAACACTGCATTTCTTTTTACCCTAGTCCCAAGCAATTCCTGTGTTGCTAAGGATCTTAGAAATATTAATTCTTTATCTCATACAATTTTTGATGTAGAGGATCTTAGATCCAGAAGTAAACAAGAAATAATTCATTAGCTCACACAGTTTTTGATGTTAAGGATCTTAAATCCAACTTTGATAAGACTGATCATGAAAAAAAAGCAGAATTTGAATGATAGCTTGATAAGTAAGTAAAATATGTTCATGTAAATTCTGAAAATGGCTTGTATTAAGTATACTTATCTTTTTTTGAAAAAAATAAGTTACAAATTAGAATACATGTAACAAAATTAGTTTTATACTTCATTGCTCAGAAAGGTTGTCCTTGCCCAATTGATGATTACCTTGGACTGGTTAGAATCCAGGAAACACAGCAGAGAGATACATGTAGTCAGGACAGAGTTGATTACTGGGTGGCATCCAGGAAAAATTTGTCTTTTGACCAAGATTTTTTTATCATAAACAACTAAAAATATAGAGATAAACTGTCACCAATGACGGATCAAGGCAAGTCAGAAAGGTTTGTCAGTCTATTCAGGGGCAGCAAGATTTTTTAATCATGAACAAACAAAAAATATAGAGATAAACTGTCACCAATGATAGATCAAGGCAAGTCAGAAAGGTTTGTCGGTCTATTCAGAGGCAGCAGCTGTGTTTCATTTGCAAAGTTAACCTTATCTGAGCCTTTTATCAAAACCAAAGTACATGTCACTGAAAAACAATTTTATCAGTGAAAAAAAAGATCCATTTTCACAAGTTATGTGAATGCATTTATCTTACCTTTAGACTGACGAAGACAATATATAGATTTTTGGCCTTTCATATTTAATATTAGACTTATCTCTGTACCAAACAACAAAATTTCAGACTTTTCAAAATTAAAAGCCTTTGCAGACACCATTACTAATACAGCACAAAAGATAAGACCTGCCCTTGAAAGGGTGGAAAACATTGAGGGAAAAGAAGAAAATGCTGGTTACTAGCATTTTTGTCTTTTCCCACACTGTTTGCAAAAGCCTTCCTTTTGGGCTTTAAAACTTATGATTGTTTGGTACTGGGTTTAAAAGACCACACAGTTTTTGTGTGTGTGTGTCAATGTATATAAGGTTCATGTAATTTGGAATGAAAAGGATCTTAACCTGTCAAGTGCCTCTCACAACTTTAGATTTTTTCAGGCTAGTGCAGATCAGGATCAGACTGTATAATGTAGCCTGCTCTTAGATCTGCTCTGCCTAATGAGTAAAGTTCAGCATTAAAATAACATTTTTTCTGGCCTCTGTTCCATGTCTACATAGTTTGTTTGGCACTTGAAGGGTATATAAAACAGATATGTAGAGCTTAATGGTACTGTACATTTATCTTTATACATGTATTTATATTAGATCTACATTAATGTACTTATATTTATTTTTTCTTTTGAAATTTTCCTTGATCAAATTATCTTATTATCATTGTCCTAAATTTTTTATTTATTTATTCATTCATTCATTTCCTTTCTTTCACATTTAACCCTTTACCACACAATGCCAACTTTTAACAACCCTCAGGAAGAAGCCTTATGAAAACATAGAGGAAAAAGGAGAAAATGCTGTTAAACAGCATTTTCTCCTTTTCCCACATTGTTTTCTACCCTATCAAACAAAAATCACAAACTTGAGCAATATTGAAATCGTCTGCTGCAAAAGCTTTCAATTTGGAATGGTACAATTTTTTGTTGTGTGGTGAAGGCTTAAAATAGCAAAGCTTTTCTGTTCCTCCGTATAGTACATGTAGGTTTCAATTTTATGTGATCTGACTGTCTATAAATGCATCTCTTGCTGACCTTTGTAATAAAGAGGGTATTTTTATTTATCATTATTAGGTTAGGTTGTATTGTGTATTTAACCCTTTACCACATAATCCTGAGTTTTAACGACCCTGAAGAGGAAGAATTTTGAAACCATTGTGGACAAAAGAGAAAATGCTGATAATCAGCATTTTTTCCTTTGTTCACAAGGTTTTCTAGCCTTTTAGGGAAAAGTTCAGTGTTTGAGTCACATTTGATTTCTCGTCTGCGACTGCTTTCAATTTGGACAAGTCTAAGATTTTGTCATTTGATAAAGAGTTAATATATTGAGAAGTAAAGTCATGCTTTCTATGTGAATGTAATCTCTCTTGGTTTAAAAACATTTCAAAGATGTTTTCTATAGAAAGATTTTGGATCAAACTGGGGAATCAATATCAAATAGATATTGGGGACAATCAAAGACTTGGTGCTTTTAAAAGATTCATTGGCTGGTCTATATATAAATGCATTGACATTGTCTGATTTCAATGTAGTAACACATACAGATCAGCTGTTGGAATACCTTGAATACCAAAACCAGCCACACCATGAAAACCTTATAACAAACTTTTCTATGTAATGTATTAAATTATACTTTATGCTACAGCTGTTGCAACTTATGCATGCAAATTTTTACTATTTCATTTTAGGGACTTTTCTTACAAAGTATTTGCATAAAGGTTATTTAAGAAAACAAATAGACAACAGCAATACATTACATTTATGATGTTTAAATTACTATTTTTTTCTGTTAAATTAAAACAGTAAAGGAAAACATCTACTTTGAATTTGCAGTGGTTCAGATCATAAATGCTAGGCTGGTTTCAAACACTTTACCAGCCAAGAAATTTACCATGCAAGTCAAAGTTCACATATACCTAATTGTTAAAGAAACTTGTCATATACTATATTTCCAGTCATGTTTCAAAGTGTCATTTGGAAAACAAAGACATCACAATTTTTAAGTGTTGCTAGATTATTTCAAAGTTCAAATGCAAAAATGAGGATAATGACGTTTTGTCTTGGTTTCAACAATTTTGGCAAGCCTAGGAACACTTGTTAATCATTGGAACATTTCTTAATAACTAATGAACTTCTAGCTTAGATGATCCCAGTACACTACGCATTTAATGTGTCAACAATATTCGCATACTGGTAAAAGCATAATTCAAGCACACTTCAATAAATATCTTGTAAATAACATATTTGAAACTTTCAATATCAACTATGTAATGGGTAAATCATGGGTAGTTATTTCCATTCATCCTATGGAGATTTGTGGGATTGATTGAATGGAGTATTGGTCATAGTGGATCATGAACACTGATAATTTATCTGGATATTTCATTGAAAACAGATTTTTAAAATAGCAAAAACACACAAAGCGAAACAGATCTGTCTCAGCTGTAAGTATGTAAGTAATCAGTGTCCCATCCCCTATGTGTCTGAGCTAATGGCTTTCCACACCAATATAGGGACATTTACACAAATGAACCAAAATAAAGGATAGGAATACAGGAAAATATAGGAATATTATAATTATCATAAAACAAAAACACTGAACCAAAAAAAAAAAATAGAAAAAAAGGGAATATCTAAATACAGAAAAGAATAAATACCCACAAAACTAAACTTAAAAAAAAAAAAAAAAAAAAAATATATATATATATATATATATATATATATATATATATATATATATATATACACACACACACACACACACACACACACACACACACACACACACACACACACATATACATATATATATATGTGTGTGTGTGTGTGTGTGTGTGTGTGTATATCAGTATAAATGACCAAAAAAAAAAAGGTAATAATAATAATGCAAAACATCTTATTAAAAAAAACTTGTGAAAAGTGAAAAACTTGAAAAGGAATGAAATAAAATAACATGAGAAGTAAAAAAAAATTAAAATTAAAAAAACATGACAAGAAAGCAATAAAAATAATTAGAAAAAAATAAGTTACAAAGAAAAAAAAAAAGAAAATAAAAAACAAGAATAAAATGGTAACAGGGAAAAAAAATTATACAAGAATATATGAATAAAAGAAAACAATATTGGGGATAAAAAAGGTATAGAAATACAAGAACTGCTGCTTTAAATTCTAACACAAAAAAATTGAGTTACAATACAAAAAAATGACATTGCCAAGTTCAAACAAACAGTTAGCTTTATACATAAAGCAACAACTTAATTTTTACTCACAAATGCAAAAAAAAGGGTGTAATCTTAAGTACCGTAGATTAATATTGAACCGTTACCGGATAATCCTGAGTTTCAAAGGCCCTGAGGATCAAGGCTTAAATTGAAAACACTGCTATCAGCATTTTCTCTGTTTGCCAACATATTTTATGAGCTTGTCAAAGACTAATACAACCATATGAGCCACATATTAATATATAGTCTACAGATGCTTTCGATTTGGAAAAAAGTTAGGAATATGATTTTACTCACCATTACCATTAAAGTAAACCTTAATGTTCATTTTCTATTTATACAAGTTGTTTTTCTGTAGGTTAAACAAATAATCACATCTGTGCAGTGTACTTGAATTATTTATAGGCAAAGTTGTACATGTAGTACTGAAAAAATCATTACTGTTTTTTTTCTTTAGACGTTTTCAATGGGAATATGTTTGTTTCTGATACCCCCTGTCCCTGGCAAAAGTAATGCAGAAAGTATCAGAAGCAAGCATTATCCATAATCCTTTTTTTTTTTAAGTAATGACAGGAATTTGCATACATAAACAATTTTCAGCTTGAACTAAAACATACACATTTGTAAAATGCGAAGGAAACATCAGGAGAGATTACCTTAGATACAAACTTAAAAACCAAAGAATATTTAAATTGTTGATCAACAGTCATGAAATAGGATACAGATAATAAACCTAAAATTTTCAGTACTTTCTTGTTGAGGAATCTTTGATTGAAAAATAGAAATATTGACATACATGTATAAGAAACAGAGTTTACTCTATGTTTCAAGAAAACATAAAGGAATAAATTTTAAAGCTACAGTACAAAAGTGTGATTAACAAGTTTGATATGCATACAGATTTCAACAGCAGCAGGTCACAAGCACATGCAAGCAATAAAGTCTTTTGAATAGTAAGTTTAAGATTGATTCCTTTGCAAGAGCATAGAAATCAAGATTACATGTATACATGTATATTCATATTAAGATGAAATTAAATTGAAAAACAAAAAAAAAAAAACAACAACAAAAAAAAAAAAATAAAGGTGTGGTTTATTAACACTTTATAATATACAATTCTATGTTTTAATTAATGTTAGAAATAAGACTTTTGAAAACACTGAAAAAAAAAGGAAAAAATGCTGGTTAACAGCATTTTATCCTTTTTCCACAATGTTTTCTTCCCATTCAAAGACAAACTTTCTTATTTGAGTGCCATTTACTTTGTCATCTGCAATTGCTTTCAATTTGGACCATTCTAAAAATCTTAAAACCTGTTATCAGAAAGAAAAATTGATTAAATGAATACTAAAAACTACCTCAAGCTTGAAGATAAAAATGAGTAAAGCTGCATTAACAGTACAAAAATAAAATGTTCACAATGAGAATGCATACAGTCAGCTTTCTACAGCAGCAGGTCATTTCTCACTTACAAACACCGGTTTGAGCGAGAAAAATTGAATTGTGAGTCACATAAGTTAAGATTTACTTACAATAGAAATACAGTTTAACCAAAAATAGTCATATTGATTTAAAACAATCTAAAGTGTATAAATCGGAAAAGAAACAAAAAAAGCAAAATAAAGTTACAGGAAACAACTTTTCCTACAACTAGCCCACCCCCATCCCCATCCCCATAGAAAAAAGGAACCGGAGGTTGGGTTTTTTTTTGTTTTCAATTTAAGATCCCATGGCTTTGAAGTGGTAATACTTGAAAAAGATGACAGACACTTTGCCTAAGGCCATTATGAGAAAAATCTACAAGTAGCAGTGTATCTACATGGTAAGTTAAAAGCTATACAGGTAGATTAAGATCAGGCTAAATAGACTATGCATTGTAATCTTAAACATAAACTGTTTTTTTTTTTTTCACAGATATTCTTTCCAAAACAACAATTTGGAAAGAAAAATAGTCTAAACTGTCCTATAACTCTTTTATCAACCGACAAAATTTTAAGTCATTGCAAATTGAAAGCATTTGCAAACGACAAAATCAGTATGACTGAAAAATTAAAACATGTCCTGAGAAAGGTAGAAAACATTGTGGGAAAAGGAGAAAATGCTGGTTACCAGCATTTTCTCCTTTTCCCACAATGTTTTCAAAAGGCTTCTTTTTCAGGGTCGTTAAAGCTCGGGATGGTGTGGTGAAGGGTTAACCCCGCCAACAAACAATCCTGTGTTTTAAAGACCCTGGGAAAAAACCTTTGAAAACATTGTGGGAAAAGAAAAAAATGCTAGTTACCAACATTATTTCCTTTTCCTGCTGTGTTTTTTATCTTATCACAGACAAATTTCATCATTTGAGTGATACTAGTCATCTGGAAAATCTTCCACTCTGGACCAGTCGGGGTCCTGCATGGCCCGGTGGTAAAGTTGTGTGGGACTCGTTACCTGGAGGCCCTGGGTTTGAGCAGCACTAGATCCACTGGGCCTTTCATGGGAGTGTCCTTGGGCAAGACACTTCAGAGCTCTAGCCTAGTACTGGTAAAATCCACGAAACACATGAATATGTGAACTGTTGCTGTGATATGACTGAAATAATGTTGAAAGA
Organism: Hippopus hippopus; assembly: GCA_946811185.2. Taxonomy (NCBI): domain Eukaryota; kingdom Metazoa; phylum Mollusca; class Bivalvia; order Cardiida; family Cardiidae; genus Hippopus; species Hippopus hippopus. The sequence continues at coordinate 19,811,574 of OX328102.1, read as the reverse complement.
GGCATAAAACACCATTCAATAACAGTCAAATTCTGTTGTTTTGTATTCTAGCCTTTCCCCAACAATCCCATGTTTTCATGACCTTTATGAAGACCCCTTCTGAAAACATTGTGGAAAAGGTAGGAAGTGCTGGTAACCAGCATTTTCTCCTTTTTCCACAATGTTTTAATTCTACCTTATAAAATACAGATTCCATCAATTCAACCACACATAAATTGTTGTCTGCAAAAACTTACAATTTGGACAAGTCTACATTTTGCTTGTAAAGAGATAAATGAAACAAGCAAAGGTTTGAAAAAACAGAAAAATGAAAAATAACAACACAAAGTAACTTTAGAAACTGCCTCACAACAATTCCCCACTCCCATCTCCCTAACCCTCCTCCAAAATAAAATACAGAGGTTTTCTTTTATTTTTTTTTAGGGTTTTCAATTCAAGATTGTTTCAAAGTGGCAATGCTTGGAAAAGATGGCAGACACTTTGTCAGCAGCAGTTGTCAGAACAATCTACAACTCAGCAGCTGCATCTATATGGAAAATTGAACACAGATCAGGTATCTAACCCTTTACCACACAATCCCAAGTTTTAACAACCCTATGAAATAAGGCTTTTGAAAACATTATGGGAAAAGGAGAAAATGCTGGTAACCAGCATTTCTCCTTTTCCCATAATGTTTTCTACCCTTTTAAAGACCAGGGTTCATCATTTGATCCATATTTCTCTGGTGATTTTTAAATGCTTTTAATTTGGACTAGTCTAGAATTTTATTGTGTGGTAAAGGGTTAACCCTAGCTTTACCAACAGCAAAACTTTTGGATGTGACCAAATTGAAACCATCTACAGACAACAAAATAAATGTGACTCAAAATTTGAAATTTGTGTTGGGTAGGGTAGAAAACATTGTGGGAAAAGAAGAAAATGCTGGTTACCAGCATTTTCTCATTTTCCCACAATGTTTTCTAAAGGTCTCTTTATCAGGGTTGTTAAAGGTTGGGACTGTGTGGTATGATCAGACTGAACAAAATACGCAATCTGATCTGAGATCTACATTACGATTATGTGTACAGATACTCTCTCAACATGACATGAAATTGTAATACATGTATCTTGACAGTCTTTTAAGTCATTACCAAATGAAATTTTTAGACTTGTACTAATTGAAAGTATATGTAAACAACAAATTTAAGGTCTACGGCCCCTAACTCATTGGTAAACATTGACATTTTTGTAAAGGCTATTCGGCCAATATTGGCAGCTTCCGCCTTTTAACATGAGAGTTAGGGGCTGTAGAGTTACTAACTCATTGGTAAATATTGTGTAACATTGAGGTTTTCATAAGGGCTATTTGGCCAATCTTGGTAGCTTCCATCTTTTAATATGTGAGTTAGGGGCTGTAGACGGTAAATATGGCTCAAAAGATGGGTTTGCCTTTGAAGAGATAAAAAACATGTTTTTGAAACTTAAGAATGTGTGGTAAAAGTTTAAACTAATGGAAAATATCCACTTAGTTTATTTAGCAACCTGCTGAGTAAATTTGCTACAGGTATCTTTGAGAATACTCTTGTAAAATAGGCATTTTCAATATTCATTTTATGGACTACGACCCCCTAATTCGTCAGTAAACATCATGTAACATCGATGTTGATGTTAAGGCTATTCAGCCAATCTTGGAAGCTTCCATCTTTTAATATGAGTGTTAAGGGCAGTAGACTCACTAACACATTGGTAAATATCATGTAACATCGACGTTTTCGTACAGGCTATTTGGCCAATCTCGGAGGCTTCCATCTTTTAATATGAGAGGAAGAGGCCATAGACCTTAATTTGAATATGCCAATATGTGGAAAAATGAGGAATATGCCTTTTGCCACAGTATTTTCTAATGTACAGGTATTCTTCAGCATTACTCAAATGTATGTAACTCTTCCTAATGGCAAATTTTTAGACTTTCCATTTGCAGATGACAAATGTATCTCTTTGTATGAAATTGTCGTTGGAAGAGGGGAAAATGCTAGTATCCAGCATTTTCTCCATTTACCAAAATGTTTTCAAAAGCCGTCTTACTCAAGGACTTTAATCCTTAGGCTGCTAAGCACGACTCACTGACCTTTTGCTGACAGTGTGGATCAAGATAAGACTGCACAGAATTTCCAGTCTGAGCTTGGATCTACACTGTCCGAGAAGAATTTATTATTTCCCCAAATAAAACTTTGAACTAGCAATATTTGGGTTTGTTCTATCGAAATGAAAATTTCATACCAGTTTTTTAGCAGGGTTAAAACTTGGGCGTGTGGTAAAGGGTTAAAGACCTAGATGCCAATGCCTTGCTGAATTGCCATTCATTCATTCATTGTGGTACATGCCGAGCCCCAGTAGCTCAGTCAGTAGCATGCAGGACTTGGGAACAGGGGGACATGGGTTCAATCCCTGGTTCGGCCAATTTCTTTCAGAGGATTGATGATAGTCATTGCGACAGGATTCATTCCGCTCACTGCTGACCATTGTCCTGATGATCGTTATGTGGGAAAGCAGCCAGTGGCTTGGAAAGACTATTGTGCGGAGAAAACATTGATCGATGTGATATAACCAAAATGATGTTGAAAACAGCATTAAACACTATACAATCAATACGTAGGTGTTGATTTTATGCTAAAATTATGTATATGTATAATGATAAATTTTGTTTAAAGTTTATTATTATTCCTTTGAAATCTGTTGCAGGGAGGGAATGAACTCGCCTATATGGAAATTTCGGGGTGATTGTGGACTCGAGGTAGGTCAAAGTTGTCAGTCAGTTTTTAGCTTTACTACTGTTAAAGTTTTCTAAATTCACATGTATTTGGCTCAACAAAACTTTTATTAGTAGAGCTTAAAAGGTTTTAGTGTATTTTATGTTTCATCATTTTGTGCATAAAATCCCTGTCTGCAATGCACTTCATCTTATCGGTATGGGCACAATAGGAGGAACACTGGGTGCAAGACATTCATACTTGTCCTGTTTGTACAAAGTTTTGCTAGGTTTGAGTTTCCATATAATATCTTTATATTTTCAAGTGTCTTTCTTTCTGAATATTTATGACCGACTATAGGTTAAGTCTTAAACACACAATCCAAACTTTCAAAAACCCTACGGCAAAAAAGACTTTTGAAAACGTGGTGGTGAAAGAAGAAAATGCTGGTAACCATACCATAGACAAAAACTGTTATTTGATGCACATTTTATTTGTTGTCTTCAAGTTTGTATAAGTCTAAAATTTTTGTTGTTTGTCAATTAGTTAAAGCAATAAGGAAATGACAGTTTTAAATTTTTTCACAGTATAGAAGTTCATAAACAATGAAAAAGCAAATTTAATGTTTGGAAGGATTTGTTTCCAAAACCTTTATTTTCAAACTAAGCACTAAAAGTTCTTTCGATGACTGAGAATGCTTTACCTTAGTATAAAGTTAATATAAACAAGTGAGGCTCAGTTAACTGATGGTAGGAATTTCCATTATATACATTGAGACCAGGGACAGGGGTTAAAACAAGAAATGGAAGTTTCAACTATCAGGTTGCTGGCAAAACTTCAATTGTAAAAAGGTAGAAAATATTCATTAATTATCCAGTAAAAGGTTCTTAAATATAAGCTTTAACTCAAGAAGACCTACAGACTGCAAAATCTAGCTGCTAACAATATCTTCCTTAAACTACCGGTATATGTAAACTGTTAGGTTAAATAGGCATCATGGCATAAAGTAACAAATTTAGTGAAAATCGGATTGAAGCTCCTGGAAAACCTACTTTTAGCGTAATGGTTAAAAATAAATCAGAGTATTAGACTAAAAGTTCATAAACAAAACATCTTACATTGGGTTCGTATAGGCAAGTGAGGGTCGGCAGACTGACAGTTGGAATTTCCATAACCGGTACATATGCATTGTGGCCAGGGACAGGGGTTTTATAAAACAAATGGAAGTTTCAACTATCAGGTTGCTGTCAAAAACATTTTCAAATTATATGTAACTACATCAAATATACATAAAGTATGAAAGTGTAAAGTTCATTTCAAGGTCAGACATAACAAAGCATCAAAAAAGAGATCACTTATACAACTTCTGTACATAAATTTCACTTCAAAAACAAGAAATTTCTGAGCTATCAGGTTGTTCAAAATAACATTTATCTTTTTTTTTTGTAAATAGGTCAAATGCACATCATGGAATCAAAAAAAAAAATCTTTCCTGTAGTTGAATGAGGATGCTGGCAAATAATCTTCTATATTTTTAAACAGCATTTTCTCTTTTTTCCCCACAATATTTTCTTTTGAGAAGGTTTTTAAAGAAAACGGTCATCATACATGCTTCATTTAATTTGTTGTCTGCAGGTGCTTTCATTATGGAAGAGTCTGAGACTAAAGATTTAACCCATTTCCACATAATACAGACTTTTAACCCTCACAAAGAAGGCTTTCGAAAACATAGTAGGATAAGAAGAAAATGACAAGCATTTTTTCCTTTTCCCACTATGCATTCTACTCTTTCAAAAAAAAATCTGCCATAATAGCTGCATTTAAGTTGCTGTCTGCAAATGCTTTAAATTTGGACAAGCAAAATTTTGGTCGTTTGGTAAAGTACTACTTAAGGTCTTTATCAGCAAATCAAACTTTGTACACTTGAAGCCAATGCTGTGAATGTCTTGCATCTCTGTTCTTATACATCTGGATTGTTGGCTCTTCATGCTGTTGTATCAAAATGAATGAAAAAAAACAAGTACCAGAAAACCTCTTCATAACAAACTCTAATAATTTTCTAAAATTTTCTAAATTCAAAATTATTTTTGTTTGTATATTTTTCATGCTTATTTCATACTTTAGAGGAGCTTTTGTGGACAGTGCTATCCCCACATTGATAACCTAGGTACCGGCCTGCAAAAGTGTACCTGATATGGCCAGTGTACAGAGAGGATATAGGGCCTTATGCCTTTTCTGTTGCAAAGTATTTGCAGGTAAAGATAGTACTGTCATGGAGTGTGTTGGGTACCCTGGTGCAGAGATCATCTATAGAGATTATAGGATCTCTGCCTAGTCTCATTAAAACCTCAACCCAACTAATTTACTTTACATATTTGCGCCCGTCTCTCATGTAAGACTGTCAGGCCAAGGCATGTCCGAAAACATTGTAATATAACCCCATAGTGACATCAACATGGCCATTTACATGCTGACACCCACATTGTATGGAGCAAGGAAGAAAATGGCCATCGACATGCCTAGAGAAAAAGCTCCTCCCTATATTGGCCACACCGCGCTAGGTGGACAGTCTTGTCTGATGTCTGGAGTGTGTAAATTAAATATTATATATTGTGTCAGCATATAAAGTAATGGTTTCTACTTATTCCCATACAGGGTTTTTGGTTTTGGTCTTTGATAAAAAAGGACACAGCAGAGAGTAGAATGGTCATTACAAAGCTGACACAAGAATGAGCATTTGTTTTGAAAAAAAAAAAATGACCATGAACATGCCTGTAATATATTCGCTAAAATATTAGCCACACTGCTATGTGAACGGTCTTGTCTGGTTGAATGGTTGTAATGCAGAATGCAATATTGCGTCAGCTTAAAGGGAAAGGAATTAAATAAATTTTACATTAATGAAGTTATTTCTTATCATCAAAACATAATTCTTGAGCGCCACAGGCTAAATCAAATGACCACTTTGGCCTACTTGGGGATGTGGATGTAGTTCCTTACCTCTGTTTTTGTTTAATTTTAGGTAAAGAACAGATCTAGAGCAAAACAGACAGACCATGGAAGGCAAAACTGAGATGATATTTGAAAGTTGAACCATTTGGTGATATACAATATACAAGTGTAAAAAATACAGTCCAAGCGATTACCACAACATTCTTCACATCCCTACTGTAGACAGATTAACTCTTTACCAAATACCAAAAGAGTAGGCTTGTCCAGCTTGAAGGTGTTTGCAGACGACATATTAAAAATCTGTCACTCAAATGCATTTGAGTGACAGATCTTAAATATCAAACATAACCAGTTGGTCATCCTCTGTGTACTTTGAATTCATTCAAGTTATTTGAAAATATGTTTGCTACGGTGACACATGTACAGCCCTAGGGTATACAAGCAAATGCTGTATCTGAAATTAGCCAGTATGGTTATTGGTTAAGATATTTTACAAATTGATACCATATCATAAAAAATGAAGTACATGTTATCTTTAAACATTAAACAGAATAACATCTTACAATATTTGAAAGACATAGATTTTTATAATAAAATATAAAATTTTTGAATTTAGGACATAAATATAAAACACGCTGGATGACTCTGCAATGAGGATTGCCTCTTTGCTAAGTCTACTAGCACTTACGATGATATACTAGATATATTCCACATTTTTCTGCTTTAATTTTTAATTCTTGTTCATGAAGTATTACGCTGCTCAAAAAAATTAAAGGATCACATGTCCTCAACTTCGATCGCAAGATAATTTTTTCAGTCCAGGACAATGCAAATAATTTTCTGCTCATAAGTTCATTCAGTCTTAACACTATAAAATCTCAGAACAGGCAAAACAGTTTGGTTTGCACAAAAGATGTATGGGCTATTCTTGTCAAAGCCGTTTTTTTGATATGTCACACAGGCTTTTAAGAGAATCGGAGGTGTCATTATTTCATCTCGTCCTCTTCTTTCATTAGATTTGACAAGAATATGAACAAAAGATTGGAAAAATATGAGCTGTTTAACAAAACAACAAGGAAAACAAATTTCTTGATTTTCTTCTTAACATGGCTTATCAGCATTTAAAATGAGACAAACAAGAAAACTATTTAGCCATTTTGTCTAGTAAGAATGTAAGCTGATGGTTTTCAGAACACAAAGACCGAGTGTTTAGCAGAGTGAAAGACTTGAATTTTAGCATTTGTGTGATCCTTTCTTTTGAGCAGTTTATTAACTTTTAAATTACCACTTAGTTCTTACAACTATTGATAATACATTACCTTTCAAGCACGCTAAATGACCATAGATGTCGATGCGCCATTAAACACCATTTGACCCTATACAGCATATTGCAGACTTTTAATGACCATGAGAAGAAAGCCTTTTGAAAACATTGTGGGAAAAGGAGAAAAGGCTGTTAACCATGTCTTCTCAAAGAAAAATCGAAACATTTGAGCTACACTGAAATTGTCGTCTGCAAATGCTTTCAAATTGGACAAGGCTAAAATTTTGTCGTCTAGTAAAGGGTTAAAAAAAATAAGAAATGAAGTACATTTACATGTAGTTTGTTTTTTATTTAACCCATTACCAAAAACCCAAATTTTAGATTTGTCCAATTGGTAAACATTTTCAGAAGACAAATGTGGTTTTGAAAGTATGAAAAACATTGTAAGAAAAGGAGTAAATTATGTTTACCTACATTTTCTCTTTTCCTAGAATGTTTTGAGAAGTCATCTAGCTGAAGTTCAATAAATCTTGCAATTGTTTGTTACAGGGGTTTGAACCAAAGTTGATTTTCCTACACTGAACATTTTCCATTTGTTTTTACACTGGCTATTCCCTACATTACACAGATTGACCTTCACCCTTTATTAGCGACAAATTTGCAGATGGCAACGTATATGTGGCTCAAATGATGGAATTTGGAAAAAAAAAAAACACTGGGGAAAAGGAGAAAATGCTGGTAACCAACGTTTTCTCCTTTTCCCACAATGTTCATAAAAAATCTTTTAACTAGGGGCCATTTAAACATAGGATTGTGTGGTATACGGTTAATTTTCAGCTCTGTCCGTATTGTGTGATGGGACTATTCTTTTAAAAAGTGTTTGAAAACATTTTGAGAAAAGAAACAAATGCTAGCTTACCTAAGCTAAACTTTTTACCAGGTATAAAAAAAAAAGTCAGACTTGTCCAAATTAAAAGACTTTGCAGATGATAAAATGCACCAAACATAGCTAAAAAAGTGGGGTGGGGGGGGGGGAGGAAAGAGAAGGGTAAAAATAACTGAGTAAATGAAAGTACATGTAGCATTTTCTTCTTTTCCTACAATATTTTCAAGAGTCCACCAACTCAGGGTCATAAAAACATGTTTAACTCTCACTGCCAATGTCGCCTTGGATAAGTTTTGCGGATGGCGTAGATGAAGATCAGACTGCACAAAATGTGCAGACTGATTTTTTATCTACACCTTTCGCTACCTCATGTTCATCTTTTACTGGAGTCAGCTCCAAACGCAACGTAAATTTATTTAAAGCCTTCGAAAAAAGTAGAATGTATTTGAGCCATGCACTGGGAACAGGGGGCTTAATGCATTTGCGAAAAGTATCGACCCGTGTCAGCCTGCACAGTCCGTGCAGGCTGACATGGGCCGAAACTTTACGCTATCTTTAAATTTTGTGCATGTCAAAGGATCATTCTACCTCATGATTCAGTCGGTTGTTTCAAAAAATAGATTTTATAGATCCATAATTATGTAATGACTTGCTTGGTATAATGGATGGCAGAGATGCATTAAGCCTCCTCTTGCCAGAGCATGGCTCATTTGACTGGTGAGACAGTTAACCCTTCGCTTGCTAAATAACTGAAATAAAACTTTTAAGCTGATAGTAAAAACACAAATTTTGCTATTTCAAAGGGCTTTTTTTTTTTTTGAAGGAAAATAAATCCTTATCGGACATTGTAGATAAATGATCAGACTGCACGTTCTGTGGAGTCTGATCTTGATATACACTGTCCGCAAAAGGTCAATAAGTCGCGCACAGCAGCCAAAGCGTTAATAGATAAAGGATTCAGTTGTAAGGGGATGTAGTGAAGCGAAATGAAGCATATCAGCCAATCAAAACGCAGTATAGCGCATAGATGATATTTGTGCTGTCAAATGACACAGATTGTCTTGAAAGCAAGATTTAGTTGTTTTGTGTTTGATCCATTTTCCATCATTATTTCAGTCTTATCATAGCCATCAACCCACTAATCCGTGCACTCCTGGAGTTTCTATAACCAGTACTTGGCACAATATTCCTCCCAAGCTACTGTCTGCCTTTTCTCGTAACCACCGTTTAAACAACGTTGAAACTATAGTGGTAAGAGTGGCATACATCGTGTAGCAATGACTATTATCAGTCTTCTGAAAGTAATTGGCCGAGCTGGGGACTGGAATCGGCCACCTCCAGTGTCAAGACCTGTACGCCACGGCCTGAGGTATTGGGCTCTAGCTACTTACAAACTCAGTTGAAAAAAAAAAAGTTTAGCCATGAGAGATAAATGGCTAATCTCAATACTCTAAAAAGAGTTTTACACAACCACACCGTCCCAAGATTTAATGATCCTGAGGTAGAAGGCTTTTCAAGGTTGTGTTGACCAGACCAAAGTAGCGGAAATCAGACTGCGTAGTGTTATCTTGATCGGCACTGTCTGTAGAAGCAACTATAGCTGAACCTAGCGTTTTAGCCATTAACCAATCAATTCCGAATTTTTACAACCCCCGAGCCAGAAGGCTTTTGAAAACATTTTAGGAAAAGGAGAAAATGCTGGTAACCAGCATTTTAACCGAGAATATTTTTTACCCTTTCAAAGACAAATCCACTGATTTTCTCCTTTTCTCACAATGTCTTAACTCTTTAAAAGACAAATTCCTTCGTTCGAGTCATGTTTCATTTTTTTTAAAATGACTTCAAATAGAACAAATCTGAAAATTTGTCTTTTGGTAAAGATTTAAATAACAAGTTTAACCTATTGCTGTACAAATACGGTTGATTGTTTAGGATAAAATATGGAAACGAGTGCAATAACTTTTTACAAGTTATCTTCTTTTCAAAAAAATATTTTTTACACCTCTCAATCAGTTTCTGCTACAAAGAGTATTAACAGTAAAAAGAATGACAGTACTAGATCCAATATATTAAAATTGACATAGACTATGAATATTGTGGAAAAAGGGAGTAAAACAAACGAATATTCCTTTACAAATGACTGAAAAAGTTAGCTTCTGCATAATTATCGTTTACGTATATACTCATGAAAACCCCAGAGAAATAGCCTCTTCTAAAATTGCTCTGTGGGAAAAGGTAATACTTAACTCTGTACCACACAGTCCCGAGATTTAACGATCCTGTAGTAGAAAGCTTTTGAAAACAACTTGTAAAAAGTTATTGCATCTACTCCTTTTCTCGCACTGATTTTGATCCTTTTAGAGACAGATTTCATCGTTTGAGTCACCTTTTATTTGTCTTAAAAAAAACTAAATTTAGACAAGTCTAAAATTTTGTCATTTGGTGAAGAATTAAAGTACAAATTTAACCTATTTTTGTATAAAATACGACTTCTAAAGACCATGCAGTTGATCTCTAACTTTTTCAAACAACTCTTTTTTTTTTTAAATCAATCAAACAGTTTCTTGCATCTTCCAAATGTTCCCCTTATAACGACTTTCATATATTCATTGGTAAGAATTAGTCTAAACAGTGAGGGGCTAATTGTCGATTCTTCCATATTTAAAACGACGCAACTTGCAAAAAGCATAACCGCGAAAAGGTTGTACCAATCTTTATGTATCAAAATATAGTTCAATGCATGGATAGAACTATTAATAGTATAGACATTGTGAAAAAAGGCGACATCGCTCATTAAGCAAAAGCATTACCGAATAGAAATCGGCGCCACACGGTCTATGGAATATTCGGAACAAAACATTTTCTCCTTTTTGTTCGATCAAAAGCAACTTTAAATGGATGCTTTCTTATATGCTGAATCTGTAACTTTTCGTGTGCATAAAACAATGTACATTTACTCTAACGGTTCTGAGCAGTATTCAAAATTAATATATGTGCTATAAATCGGTTTTATTTCTCCTTCTCCCCCACTTTTTTTTTTTTTTTTTTATTTCTTTAATCGTAGGAAGTGGAAATTATACAAATCAAAACAATCAAACCACACACACAAAATACAATTTGTAAATTCTGACTTAGTTACCCCATCAAGATATAACCTTTAGCTTTTTACGAAACGACTAAATTCTAAGTTTTATTTTTTCAAGTTGAAAGCATTTGCAGATGACAAATGAGGCACATAATGAAACTTGCTTTTGAAAGGATAGAAAACGTTGTAGGAAAATGAGAACTTGTCGATCACAAAGATTTTCACCTTTCCGTGTGTTTTCAAAAGTCTTCTTTCTCAGGGTCGTAAAACCATGGAATTATTTGCTAAGGTACTAGTATTTAACTGCATATAGCACATTTTCCCGTCAAAAGTTGAACTCGTTACCAAATGACGAAATTTTGGACTCAACCAAATTAAAAGCATTTGCAGACAACAAAATAAATGCAACTCAAATTATAATGCCTGTCTTTGAAACAGGATAAAATGCTGGTTACCAGAATTTTCTCCCTTTCCCACAAAGTTTTCAAAAGGCTTTTCTTTCAGGTCCGTTAGACTCGAAAGTGTATGATGAATTTAGTGTTAAACCGGAATCCCAAAATGCCGAATTTTTTGCTGGATGCAGCAACCTGTTGATATAGTAATATCAAGGATTTTTAAAAATCGACGCACAGAATCGATCAGGTCCAAGATCAGACTATTTGTTTTGTGCAGCTTGTTATAAATCTACACTGTCAACAAAAGTGCATTTGGACGAATTAGAATTCAAGATGAGACTACTTTTTTTTGCAGTTTATTAATTATTGACAATGACAATGACAATTCTTTATTTGCAATAAAGGCCTATTAAATAGTTACAAACATGAGTGACGTCATATCAAATAAGTTTACGTGTAAAACAAATAAACTAGTAACTTTTCAAATGTTTTACGAATTCATATATCATTATCTAATAATAACTTTCGAAATTTGAATGCTTCAGTGAGAAACTTTGCCAGTGACTTTACATGTAAGGGTCTATTGTCTTGCATAATCTCATAAAATAATCTTTTGCTTGGGTATGCCCTTTTCCATCTTTCTTGAAAGTACAATTTACGGAGATCTTCATATACTGGACAAACTAACAAAAAATGATATTCATCTTCCACAAGGTACACACTGATATCAATACAAAGTTTACAAAATCTGAGATGGTAATCAACATTTTGATGTCTACCAACTTCAACATTTAAACAATGACTGGAACATCTAAAATTCGATAAAATACGACGAGAAAAAACGGACATTTCAACGGACAAATATCTTTCTGTATTTAGTAAAGATTTAAAGTGTTTATAATGTGATGCCTTGGATGAGTTTTGTATTTTCATTTGTAAGTATTGCATAGAACAGTCTTTAAGACGTTGCTTGAAGCATTTTATAAAGTGACTAGGATTTTCAATTCCGTCATTTAACTATGCATACCCAAAACCATGTTCATATAAAAGATTATTAACCATCGATGCCCATGTATTTCTGCCGCTTTCGTCTAGCCGTCTCAGCATAAGGTAACATTGTTTTGGATATCGATTGGGTGGATATTGTGTGAGTTTAATCCAATATTTTATGCATTGCGTCATATATGTTACGTAAAGAGGATAGCGTCCACATTCACTTAAAGCAAAAAAGTCAGCTGTATTTTGATTGAGACAGCATATACGTCTACAAAGGTCAATGTGAACCTTTTCTATGATACTGCTGTACTCAAAGCCCCAAATATCTGACCCGAAACATAGAATTGGTTTTACCATAGAATCGAATAATTTAAAAGCATCATTTGCACTAAAAAATCCTAATCTGGTCTGAGACCGATATATGCTGTAACATGCCTTCTTGGCTTGAGAAGCTTGATTTAATATAGTTTTATTCCAGCAAAAACGAGATGTTAACAATGAACCCAAATATTTGTAAAATGAAACAGTCTGAATCTTATGTTCACCATAGTGCCATTTCTCATCCTTTTTCAAAATACCCCCATTTCTAAAAACTATGATTTTTGTTTTATCTAAATTCAATTTCATACCAAATGCATTGCAATATCTATGAATGACGTTTAACTGTTGTTGCAAGTTGAAAATAGTATCTGATACGCAAGAAACGTCGTCTCCAAATAATAGAGCCAAAATATCTTCAATTTCGTTTGAGATAAATACACCAGCTTTACACTCCTGTCGTAAGTACTCAATGAGATCATTAATGAAAAGAGAGAATATGGTAGGGGAGGTCCCGCATCCTTGTCTGGTACCCCTTTCACATCTGATTTGCTCAAGCAGAAAATCCCTTAAGCTGAAAACCAAGCTGACTATACATAGACTTGAAAATATTCAGAAATTTTCCATTGATACCTCTTCTTTGTAGCGAATCCCAAAGCTTGTTATGATCTACATAATCAAACGCCTTTTGAAAATCTATGAATAAGCAATAAAATCTACCACGTCGTTTAGATATGTATTTCTGACAAAGCGACTGTAACACAAATAAATTATCTATTACACTGTATGATTTACGGAATCCAGCTTGTGCTTCATTTAACAAATTATTACTTTCAGTCCAAGTATAAAGTCTTTTACTTAACACATCAATGAAAACTTTACATAAACTATCTATAAGGGATATTCCTCTATAATTGTTTGGATCATTTGTTGGTCCGTACTTATGTAAAGGTACAAGTATACTACTACTCCATTTAGGCGGGAAAACTCCTGATTCAAATATATAGTTAAACAATTCTGTTAAAAATGGTAATATTATATGTGTAGTTGATTTATACATTTCGATGCAAATTCCATCTGGACCAGGGGAACGGTTTGATTTGACGCGGTTTATGCTGTTTTTTTTTATTTCGTCAGAATGGATTGGCTGATTTAGGTATGACGCGTCACAATCGTGTTTAATATTTTCTAATATATTATCATTATCGCAATGCTCAATGTCGTTATTTCTATAAACATTACTGAAATTTGTCAGCCATTGTTGGTTACTTATATCATTGTTACTACGAATAGTAGACGACGGTGGTTTAATCAAACTCCAAAATAATTTGGGATTTTTTCTTGAATCCACTATTTTCCTCCGATTTTCACAAAAATAAAGTCGTCTCTGTAGTTTACATTTTGCTTTAAAATGGTTACGTGCTATCTTGTAGTGGATAAAGTCGTCATCTGAATTGCTGCTACGAAATTTTTTTAACTTATATTGTCTTAATCTTTTCAGCTCCTGACATTCATTATTCCACCATGGTGGCTGACTATAACTTTTTATTGCGTCATGATTTAAATTGCTAAACTTTTTCATTGCAGATCCTTAAGCGTAATAGACATTCAAGAAGCCCGTTAATAAATTTTCCACATCAGTCAGAGGAAATAACAATCTATCATAAAAATAAGTGAAATCGGCAGTAAATTTATCTAAAAAATCTTCTTTTGTTTCCTCTTTCCATTTGTAATAATGATAAATTTCTGAACATTTATTATCATAAGCATTAAATGGACCCTCTTCCACAATGTTTTCAAAGTATAGATAGCAAACTAGAGGAAAATGGTCAGAAAACTCAACATCATCTACATAAAAACTTTTAACATACTCAAAAATATCAGACGACACAATGATATAATCTACAATACTTTTGCCGTCATTCGAAATACATGTAAAGTTTCCATCTAGATCACCAGTAGTCCTACCGTTAAGAAAGTAGACGTTGAAAGTTCTACAAAGATCAAGAAGTGATTTTCCAAAATTGTTTACTGTAGCGCAATCTTTGGACTTTCTTGGAATATCGAAATTATCGCTCGGATAATCAGTAACATTTTGAAACGCGTGATCTAAATGATCATTGACAATAAAGTCAGGCAAATCTTTGGTACGAGAGTTAAAATCTCCAGCTAATAATAGATGAGCATTTGGAAACTGACTACTAATATTCAACACACTATCCGTTAATAATTCGATTCTATTGGAATTTTCGTCTTCATATATAGGTGAATGTTCAGGTGCAACATAAACAAAAAGTATGATAAGATCATGATCTAGACGAAATAAATGTTTGTTGAATAACAGAACAATACATTCAGACAGATGTTGAAAAATCCGCGTTACATAACCCGTATTGAATAATTGATTTTTAATCAACACAGTAATCCTCCCTGAATTTCTAATCGAACGTTTCTTACGTTTTCTTATACAGTCAAAAGCATGATAACCTTCTACAAAATGTGTATAATGGTCATTACAAGACTTCCATGTTTCACATAAACCAATAATATCAAAACGCTTGATATATTGCAAAAATTCAGATTGGTTGATAAACTTTCTTAAACCCCGTATGTTGAGCGAACATATGGAAACTGAGGAAAGCTTATCTAATATTCTATTACTCATAGATCAATTATTATTCAAGTTGCCTAGGCCACGACATTATTGGTTCGAATCTAAAACTGGCATCCCACTGACATCATCATATACATATGCGCGCCCGTCTACTACCAACTTGTCGTATCGAAGATAAGCAGTTCTATTTTCCTTAATGTAGTCTCGCATGAATGGTATTAACTTTGATCGGACTCGTCCAACTCTAGCCGGGAAGTCTTCGTTTATTCTAACACTTGGTCCAGAAGACACATTTTCTGTTTGTTCTCTTTGTTTCACATGTGATTTGTATGTCTTTAGTATTAAATCTTTGTCTTTATACCGGGAGAATTTCACAATGACCGGACGTGGTCTATTTCTACCTTGTAGTCTGTGAGCTCGTTCTATCTCTATCTTGGACTCATCTAGTGATAATTCGTCACTGATATACTTATATATTGGTCTACATTGTCAGCAAAAAGTGCATTTAGACGCACAGAGCAGTTTAAGGGCCGAACAGCAGGGATCAGTAATGTTTCAGAGAATCCAAACTTGACCCTTAAACAGAGGAATGAATTCATTTACAAACTGACAAAGCTTAAATACAACAATTTCAATGGTCTTTTCCAAAGAAAAATCTTGCTGTATCTGATGACCAATGTAAATCAAATTTTCTGAGCACTCTGATATGGGTGCACATTCTGTGCAGCCATATATTGATCTTCAAGGAGACAAAGGGTTTAGGTTGAAATCCGAAAAAAAAAAAACCGCCAGGGCAGATATACAGTCTAGATATATTAGCCTAGTTAGATCACATTGTGGAACAGGATGGACCTCAATCCCTTAGAATGAAGTTCAGGCACATGCCCAGGGAACGACGCGTCATTCTTCAGTTGTGAGAGATGCAAATAATGGCCACAAAACATAAAGACAATCTGTGTAACTTTGTGTTGTGACCCCCACGTGATTCCAAGCATTATTACATCAGAAGGTACAAGTAAAATTTGACGAATTGCTAATGAAATTTACCACAGACTATTACAGGTTCAGGATATGTAACAATGAAGCTTCCCTCTTGCATTTACAAAACGATTTCTGCTTTCAAATGTATGTATCGTTTCTTTTGGAAGTAAGTATATTTAAAAGAAAAAAAAAGGTGGCTATTCCATTATGTACTTTCTCAGCTGCATAGTAAAAAAAAAACATACCGCTTGATGACTTGATTGTTAAGAGTAAATTTATGGCAAAGTAACAGCAAGGACTTGACAACCACCCACTGAAATATTTTTTCTGCAGATTTGTTTTTGTGGGTGACTGTATTTTACACCTGGGTCGAGGGTTTTTTAACTTGAAATCCTGTTTCACCCCTGATTAGTCATGTAGGAGTATCCTTGAGCAAACCACACCATAGCCACGGGCTAGCACTTATTGAAACATTAGACATAGACATAGACATTCTTTATTGACGTAAGCTAATGCAGCTTCTAGTCATTAATACATAATACATACATAATGCATTTACACGTAGCAGTTACCAAAGGTTGAAAATATTCTCTCTGGAAGAAAGCATACATATAAAAATCGTGTTCATGGCTATAAACGTTGCCTAATCATAATGAAACTACAACTTTTCATTGATAACTGTTTACCAGATGACGCAAATTTAGACTGGTCCAAAATGGAAATACATACGACAATTAAAAATTACTTTAAAAAAAAAAAGGGAACAGCTTCTGTCTTTCAAAGAGTGAAAAACATTGCTTGAAAAGGAGAAAACGCTGGTTACCAGTATTTTCTTCGTTTCCAACAAGACTTCTGGAGCTTTCCTACTTACGATTTTTGAAAATAGAAATTGTTTGGTAAAGGTCCATTGGCTTATGATCACAGCAACATCACCACATAATTAAGTAAATATAAATAAAGTTAACATGAAAGGAACTAAAACAAGAGGGCCTTGATGGCCCTGTATCGCTCCACTGGCTATTAAGTAAAAACACTACAAGCCAAACGTTTTTTGACGGATCAAAATTTTACGAACAGTTTTTGAAAAGGGTCACCCAAGGAACAATCCTGTGAAATTATTTCGAAATCTGACCAGCGGTTTCAGAGAAGAAGAATTTTGAAGAATTCCTTCATTTCTATATGGTGCAAGAAGCCCCCATTCACCAGAGCCACATTTTTTGACGGATCAAAATTTTACGAACAATTTTTAAAAAGGGTCACCCAAGGAGCATATCTGTGAAATTATTTCAAAATCTGACCCGTGGTTTCAGAGGAGAAGATTTTTAAAGAATTCCCTAAAAAGTTCCATTTGGTTGCAATGGCAACCAGAGTTTTAGATGGAATCAAATTCTGTGAACAGTTTTTAAAGAGGACCTTCCAAGGAACATTCCAGCCAAGTTTGGTCCAAATCCGCCCAGTGGTTTAGGAGGAGTTGATGTTTAAAGAATTGTTGACGACACACGACGCACGACGGACACCAGGTGATCCTAAAAGCTCCCCTTGAGCACGTTGTGCTCAAGTGAGCTAAAAAGTTAACATACGGATGGACGCACAACGGACAACGGGCCATAACATAAGCCTGCTGGCCTTCGGCCAGTGGAGCTAAAAAACTTGTCTAGCACCAATCATGTATCACTGCAGCTTGATAATCAAGGGAGGTAAATAGTAACGAACTTTATCTTTCATAAAAGGAGTTATTTCCCTTGATTAATGTTTAAATTGAAGTGACAATATTTTGAAGCCCATGTTAAACTTGCGATCCCTGGAATGAAGGCAATTTTGACCCCAGACCTACAATATGAAACTAGAATGTGTGGTTATAAACAAAAGGATTTTTTAATCTTGCCCAATAAAAAGTCATGTAAAACAAGTTTGCTGAATAAAAGGCCCTGTAAAATATGTGATCCATGACACAGGTTTATCAAGTTTTCACTATAAAAGCCAATGTAAAACTTGTGACCCCTGGTGTGGAGTCAAACTTGACCCCCAAAGTTAAAATTTGGGCCCTCTTGGTAGAGGCCCATTATATAAAGTTACATGCAAAGTTTGGTAGCCCTAGGCCTAAATATGGCTATGTACAAGTAGATTATTAAAGTTTCCTTATATAACACCATGTAGAACTTGTGTCCCCCTGGGGTGGGGCTACATTTGACCCCCTGGGCTATAATTTGGGCACCCTTGATAGAGACCCCCTAGATAAAGCTAAATGCAAAATTTGATAGCCCTAGCCCTTATAGCTAGATGCGAAAGATTTTCCTATATAAGCCCGCCCATGTAAAACATGTTACCCCCCGGGGCGAAGTCAAATTTGACCCTCGGCTATAATTTGGACACCCTGGGTACAGGTCCACTAGATAAAGCTACATGCCAAATTTGGTCGCCCTAGGCCCCATGGCTAGGTCAAAGAAGAATTTTAAAGTTTTCCCTATATAAGCCCATGTAAAACTTGTTATATAAGCCCATGTAAAACGTGTTACCCCCGGGCAGGGCCTAATTTGACCCCAGGGCTATAATTTGAACAATCTTGGCAGAGGTCCACTAGATAAAGCTACATGCCAAATTTGGTAGCTCTAGGCCCTATGGCTAGGTAGAAGAGGAATTTTAAAGTTCTCCCTAAATAAGCCCATGTAAAACTTGTGACCCCCGGGGCGGGGCCAATTTTGACCCCAGGGCTATAAATTGAAGAAACTTGGTAGAGGTCCACTAGATAAAGCTACATGCCAAATTTGGTAGCCCTTGGCCTTACGGTTTCAGACAAGAAGATTTTCAAAGATTTTCAAAATTTTTCAGTTTTGTTGCCATGGCAACCAGAGTTTTTGAAGGAATTAAATTCTTTCAAGAAATTCTGAAGAGGACCATGGCAGGATCATTTCTGTGAAGTTTCATCAAAATTGGATGGGTAGTTTCAGAGAAGAAGACGTTTTAAAAAAAAGTTAACGCACGGACGGACGCACGGACGGACGGACGCACGACGGACAACAGGCCATGACATAAGCCCGCTGGCCTTCGGCCAGTGGAGCTAAAAATGACACATTAATCGTTACTCATGGAATTAATTGTGTTATTTCTGACTTCAAATGCAGATTTTATGTATTTTCCCAAATTAAGCAGAATTTTCTTACTTTTTGATTGGAGAAGATAAATGAATTTTTGCATACTAGGTTTTAAATAGAAATATTTCTTTATATAGATTGGTCTAAGATGATCGTATTTTTTGCATTTAAGAATGAAATGGTTTTCATCTTCTATGTCATTTTCTTTACATATTTCACAATGGCGTTGGCTTCTTTCAGTTCTATTAGGTCCAAATCTGCCTGTTTCAATTTTCAAGGAATGTGATGATAATCTAATTTTTGAAATATAAATTCTAAATTGACGAGGCAGAATTTCTAAATACTTTTCTATAGAATGTTCATATTTGAAGGCTACGTATGTTGTAAGAATACTTGACTGCGATACACTTTCGAACCAATTTTGTTTAAAAATATCAACAAGTCTTTGTTTAAAAATTAGATGAAATGTTTTCAAATTTACTTGGTAAGGATTAGCCCATACATTTCCAAAACCATTTTCAACTAGAAGATGTTAGATCTTATTACACCAGTTGTCATATCCATCTTTGCTGTCCTCTACTTGGGTAGCATACAATGTTTTAATCAGAATATTTTTTGAATTCAATACCTTAATCCAGAATTTAATCATTCGCGAATGCCTACTTATATAAAGTGGATAGCGCCCAAGTTCTCCATAAACAGCATTGTTACTTGTAGTATTTTTTACACCTAATAACCTCTTACAAAAATTAATATGGATCCGTTCAATTTCTCTAGACTTAGAATACCCCCATATTTCCCCAGAAAATCCTAAAATAGAACCCAATGTTTTTTGGTTTAACGAGAAGGTACCTGTGTAGTTGAAAATTGTTCCTAAATAGTTAAAATCGTTCACATTACTAAGTAAAGATATTAATGACATTATGTAAACTGAACTGCTATGGAAAGCAACATAAAACTCCATTCAAACAAATATTTATAAAGATCTAGATCTACAAACTTATATTTCTAAAAAATTTTTGTCTTTACTTTCTCCCATGATCCATGCAAGTAAACCATTTGTTGTTCATCACAAGCAGACATGAACAAGACAACATTGCTTCAAGTAGTGATAATTCCACCAGTCCATTGGCCAGTCTGTTTGTCTGTCCATTCATTCCCTCAAAACGGGTATAATGATAAATTAACTCTTTGCCAAACAGGAAAATCTTAGACCTGTCCAAATTCAATGTACTTGCAGACGATAAATTGAATATAGTTCACATAGTGGTTTTTGTTCTTGAAAGGACAGAAAACATTGTGGAAAAAGAAGACGTTGGTAACCAGCATTTTTTTTTTTTTTTTTTTTCCCCTTCCTCACAGTGGTTTCAAAAGCTTTATTCCTAAGGGTCGTTAAAACTTGGAATTGTGTGGTAAAGGCTCAAGGGGAAAAAGGTGGCTGATATGGGACTGAAATATGGTATCTTTGGCTAACAGCGCATTGCTGTACAAACTTGAAGGCAACAAAGCTGTAAAACAATTCCTAGTTTCTGTTTATTATATCCTCTGGTCAAGAACACCCGCCAATACACACAAATTAAGCTTGTTAACATTCTGATGAGAATCCATGGGCAATGCTATCCTAAAAGTGGACTTCAACATGGTACCCCTGCTCTAGCATACATGTAGCTTCTGATGTACCAACTAGAGTACCAGACCAACCTATATGATAGTGCCACCAAAAGATTTCTTGTGTTAAAGTTGCTCTTTTAGAGCTTTGCTCTTCATTTAAAAAAAAAAGAAAAAAAACACAAGGACGAATACTTCAAAAGAAACTGGATGGTTAAATACAAGAAAAGGTGCAAATTTGTTTTCAAAGAATGGATATACTTTGCAATGCGTTACTCTGTTTACTTTTAAGGCTATTAAATATGACATCATCATACTAATTTGAATACGATCCCATAAAATGGATGCACATTATTAATCAATTCACATTCCTGCAAACCTTTGCCCGGCCAGGTAGCTCAGTGGTTCGTCACTGTTTGTGTATCCGAATCATGACCTGGTGGTTGTAGGTTCAATACCTGATTGAGGCAAACTTTCTTCCCAACAATTTTTCGCCTCTCACATCTGATGCATTTGAGAAAAGTAATCAGTAGCTTGGAAAGAAAGTTGTGTCAGTACTGGTGTGAGAAAGCCAGGAAAAACATGTGTAGGTGGACCGATTACCATGATATGACCCAAGCTGTTAAAATGGCGTTAAACTCCAATAAAAACAAATGGGACGAAAATTAAAAATATCTTGAAGGGCTATCTAGCCCAAAAAGGAAAATCCCAGGGCTGGTACTTTTTTTTTTTTTTTTTTCAGGAGAGGGTTAATATTCTATTCATTTGTCTTTCTTTTTTCCTGGTAGCTTGCCAGCAATTGCTTTGTTTAACTATGAGATGAATTATCTTTTAACTTTAGTGAGATTATAAAAATAAGAAAGAGATCTAGATTTACCTCCCTATAATTTGTAGGCATTTGACCGGGAGATTTACTTCTGTCAAAGTAGCAAAAACTTACAGCGCTGCTCGCCTTTAGGCTTTACCTATATTCATATTAGAAATCTAACAGTGAATTATATCTTATAATTCACCGGTGAATGTTATAACTTCTATTTTTTGACATATCACTGATATTTATAACGAGAGATAGCGAGTTACGAACAAAGCCCGTAACGAGCTAAGCTCGTTTTGCATTAATAACTTTCTAGATTTTTACAGAAAAAAATTCGACTTCGTACTGGGTTTTAAATAGTCTGAATCTAGAAAGGGATGACTAAAAAAAGAGTGTCTTCCGGTTAATTGCACAACGTCACACGTACCACAATCTTTTGCACTTTTACTGGATTGGTAAAAAATGGAACAAATGATCTACCAATCGGATGATAGCTTAAAAATCATCGCCAGTTAAATGTGTACAGATTATCTAATTTCCAACTATTTTTTAGCCTATTAACCTTCCATTTTTGTATTAATATCCATAATGTTCCATGCTAGAAAATAATGACGTCATAAATCTTAGCCGAAGTTTTACGTCATGCACCAGCTGTTTTCCCGCAGAAAAATATTGTGTCGAAGAAATGACAAAACCTGGTATTTTGAATGTTTCAAAGTGCTATTTATAGAGAAAGCAAAATTTTATATTTGTTATTTTTTCTCTTTTTTTTCCTCTAATAAGTCTAAATTTGTATAAAATCTAGATCTTTATTTATTCGTATGTTACGAAAGCTTGTTAATTGACCAGTTTTTTTTTTATTATTCATAAACCAGATATCTAGATCTAGATCAAGATCTGCCCCGCAGTTTAAAAGCAAACATTTTTCCTAGGAATGATATTCTAACTAGTCATTGCGACACCACCGATCATTGTTTCATCGATGGACATGTAGGAAAGCAGATATGAAAAAAAAGAGAGAGCAACAAATAATTTAAATAGGGCAATCTACGTAAGCTGATAAAAAACTTCAATTGCATGTGTCACATTTATAAATACATTTACGAGCGGATAATGCATTCTATTGCAGTAACTTTTATAAACCCGAAAAATTAGATTTGGAAAAGCCATGATTTGAACTCGAAACCGCACGATTTCAAGATCTAGCATGACGTTTGAATTATTAGATAGATCTGTTTATCCCACAAATGATTCATGTAGCCTGTATTGAGGCTTTGCCTTTTTCATATTTGGACATGAATGATATTTTAGCGGGTGAACCTCACGTTTTATGACGAAGTCAACATCATTCATGACGTCATTATTACAGCTAGCTCACATCCGACTAGAATGAATAGATCTAGATCTGTTTTGCTCGAAAAACGCACATACTTTTGACGATGAGTAAAAATTAGACGTGAAAAAAAAAAAAGTTAAAATAAAAAGAATAAGTGCATAAAAGAAATATGATAGGACTAAATAGATCTATTAGTTTCAGTTTATGATCTAATTTTTTTTTCATCTCGTGAACAGCAAAGGCCATATTTTCGCTCGTGGCTTCACCACTCGTGAAAATATAGCCTTTGCTTTTCACTCGATGAAAGAAATTTCGATCATACACCGAAACAGACAATTATCCTCTATGTAACACACTTTAAGATATACATCATTAAAGGAATTACTAATTGAAACGTAGCCCATTCCCCCCCCCCCAATAAAAAAAAGAAAAAAGAAAAAATATATATATAGATTTAGTTTTGGGTAGTCGGAAAGTAGCCTGCACAGCTATTTATTTCTGATGAAACCATTTTAATTTGAAAAGAATATTTTAGCAGCGGGGAATATTATCTTCTTGCAGCTTCAGCAGACCAAAGTAGTTAATTGCGGATAGACCTGTATTACCTACTGTTATTTCTTTTCGGCTGGCTGTGTTTCTATTACTCTTAGTAATTTGATTCCTCTTTGCAGTTTTGATGTTTCTTGATACCTTTTCCGCCGTTGATAGCGACAGCACGTCAATATTTGTGGTGTGGGATGTGCGAAACAAAAACAAAACAACAAAGCCTGAATATTCAGGAAATTCGGCGTTGAGTAAGACAAGCTCCGGATAAAAATATCATTATGATATGATTATTGTTCACTCTGAGATAACAAAGGGGAACTGTTTTCTTGAACTGTAAATACACATGAATGTGTTGCGCGTTCGTTTTAGAAGGTGTCACACTACCGCTAACTGCTTTCGAGTCATAGTATTCCCATTTGGAAAGCCCTTTTGCTCACGGTTTTATTGATCAGACAAAATGGAGAGCATGTTTGCAACTTATTTCTGGTGTTGAATTCATTACTTCTATGGCAAATAAGTGAAAGTTTGATATTTTAAATCATTTTGTGCTTTTAACAACATTCGCGACAGTTTCCATTATCACGCTTCGTGTAACTATCACGCTCACCTTTTACTCGAAACGGTGAGCACCTAATACAGTTGATCTTGCCACACTTGTCAATGTCTGCAGAATGAATAAACTAAGAACTAAAACGGGTCGTTTCATGTCAGCAAAACGAAGAAAAAAGTATTTGAATCAAGCCAAATAATTATATGCGAGGCAAGAATCCGAAATTACGTTTTCAAAAGATCGGACTGAAACACTTAACTACGTCACCTAACAACGGAAATATGGACACATGCTACTAGCGCTCTATCTGGCAGACGTATCGTCGAGCTAAAAAATCTTTTCAGATGCAGATGCTTTCAGTTTGGTCTAGTCCAAAATTATGTCACTTGGTAAAAACAAGGGGCTTTTACTCTTTCTCCTTTACCAGGTTATCCCTTAGCTTGATGAGTTTGCAGCAGACAACATTAGAAAACATTCATGTCCAAAGGAGGAATTGTTCCTACTGACGGATTCCTCCTTTTTGCACAATGATTTCTGACCCATCAAAGGACTGTGATACATGAATACCAGGTTTTGGTTTAGGTCTGCAAAAGCGTCAAATTTAGAAGAGTCTAGAATTAGTCGTTTGGTAATGGGTTAAATGCTAACATCAGAATTACATTTATATGCTAGGGATTGGTTTATTATGACATACAAACTTGATTCTTTTAAACATTGTTGAATTGTTGAAAAAACTGAGATAAATTACTTTATAATGTCTTTAACAAACCCTACATTTACTAATTAGTTATTGCCCCACCCACAAACTTAAAATGTATTTTCTTAAAAAACAAGGCTGGTGACCTATTTGTTTTAAGCCTGATTCTTTTAGTTTAGTACCTGAATATTATTTATAGAAAAAATAAGAAAAATCTGAATGTTAGAACATAAAAAAAATAACTTCAAAAGATACTCTTTGGTTTTTTTTTTTTTTTTTTCCAAAATGAAGGTGTTTTAGCTGTAAGTTAAGGGTATTTTTTTTTAAAGATTGATACTCAGTTTACTATAAATTATTTTTTTCATTGAATTTGATGTTTCACCAATACAATGACATAAAATTTGCTTATAATTGGTGTCATTTAAAAAAATATACATAGACTTAGTTTTCATAAGTGAAATTTCATCCTAAACTGCCGCAATTCAGGGTGTACTAAAAGAAATATTCATAGAATTTTCCCAAAGCTGGTGACCCCCTTTTTTTTTAATCTCCTATTTTTGTAGATCAGATAATATACTATCACCACACAAAGTTTCATGAAACTCTGAATATTTTCAAAAAATGGTGAAACTGTAGCGATCGTCTTTAATCATATAAAGGAGCATGGTTTGTGTTTGAATTGCAGGAGCAAACAACTCAATTGGTTGAGGTGCCATTTTTTAGCTTCTTGTGTATGCCACTGGACATATATTTAATAGAACAGAATTTGCAAAGCTCTGAATTTACCAATAAAAGTACAGCAGAAAGTCGAAGATGACGATTTTAGCTTTTCAGCTTCTTGTGTAGGCCACTGGACATATATTTGATAGGAATAGAAACAGCAAAGCTCTAAGTTTACCAATAAAAGTACAACAAAGAATAAAAGATTATGATTACCTATCTACTTTCAATGTAGCAAAATCCAGTAGTGTGACACCAGGAAAAATAGTTTGTCATCTCGCAGTAAGTCCGCGGTAGACCTACTTGTTTTATTAACTCAGCTGGGGGAAAAACATTGTGCCAAACCTTTCTAGCACTTTGCAGTTCGATGAGTAATTGTGATTAAAAAGACCAGTCAGTTTTTTCGAATCCCCCCTCTCACAGAAAATTTAGAAGAGTTCCATATTTTGAACATTACATGTGAAATACTTTAAAAAATGTGTTTGTTCGGTTCTCACTTCTACCCAAAACCTGAAACGTATGCACCACTCTTGATTTCCCTATTTACAGCCGACTTTTTTCTTCACATTTCAGACGTCAGTCAAAACTAACACCAAGCAAGTTTTGTAAGATCTTTCACAGAAAATTTGGTGTTAAAATACAGAAAAGCTAACCATGGTAAACTGTTTACTTGAAATATTTCTTCCATATAAAATTTGCATGATCATTACAGCAATTTAACAAGATTAAATTATATTGCTCAGAATACAGCGCTGTCGAAATTAAACTCATGGCAAAGATTTTGTCAATCAAATTAAAGATATGTTTCTTTTAAAAAATAATAATTGTCATTTTTTTCAAGTTCATCTAGATTCAATCTTGTATATATCAGGCAAATCAAGTTTAAAAAAAAAACCTTTAAAGACATAGATCTATTACTAGCTTTTTACAGCTGAAGCACTGAAGCTTTGATCAACTAATGTATGTTTTATCAATCAAAGCGCTCAAATGAGAGAGAATAATGCCGTGGATCCCGCCAATAGCATTTATTATCATAATACATATCAGTTTAAGAACTATGTGCTCCTTGGATTTTGTTAATCGATACGGATGCTTTTACGTTAATTAAATCAACTTTTAAGATCTCATTCCTTTACCTTTGTGTAACGTACAAACTGACTTTCCATGCATTGAAATTAATATCCATGCGATCCTCATACATCTACACTTTGGATAAAAATGCCCGAACAAATATCACCTCTGAAGAGCAAAGTTTTGTGTTCGTAGAAAGCAGAGGACTTCATACAAGTAGTTTCTTTGATTTAGATTTCGATTTCGAAATACACTCTAGTTCAGATAATGGGATTGTTGATTTTTTTTATGAAGGGCAGAATATCTATTGTGATTGTGTGGTTTTTTTTTTTTTTTTTTTTTTTTGTTGTTGCTTTAGCTTTAGACTTGTGCAAACCACGGCAAAAATTGCTTAATAGTTTTTAATGTCAGTATGTAGATACCTAATTCTTATGTGTTAATTTTCCTCGAAATGTATTGAAAGACTGGAATTCACTGTAAAATTCCCTATATACGCCATAATTTTATAATTTTTGTGCAGGCAATTGGATGGATTCTGACTAACTTTCATGAGTACTGGAAAGAAAATTTTGCCTCTATAGTGTACACAAGCTTTTTGTAGGACGGTGACCTAGTTTTTGACCTAACGTGACCAATTTTCAAACTTATTTGAGATACTATCAAGAAAAACGTTTTGAAAAGTTTTCAGGGGTTTTGGACAGAAAATGTAGCCTCTAGTATATACGCAAGGGATTTTTTTTTTTACTGGAAACCTTTTTTTAACCCGACGTGGCCCATTTTAGAACTCGTCTGGGTTATCATAAAAAAGAAAAAAAAACTTTCTAAAAAAACTTCCATTTGGATTGGAAAGAAAATGTGGCCTCTAGAGTGTACACAAAGTTTTCAAAGATTTGATGTGGTGACCTAGTTTTACATCCGACGTGAACCATTTTCAAATCTGGTCTAGATATCACCAAGACAAACATTCTGAAAAAATCATCAGTTTTGGACTGAATATGTACGTAGCTGCTAGAGAGTACACGAGTTTTTTAATTTTTTCAAATACTTGACCTGGTGACCTAGCTTTTGACCCGGTGTGAACCATTTTCAGACTCGTTAGTATCGGACTGAAAAAAATGGCATGTAGAAGGTACACAAGGCTTTTTTTAATATGTGACCCGATGGCTTAGTTTTTGATCGGACGTGACCCATTTTCGAACTCGTCCGAGATTTTATCAAGACAAATATTCTCACAAACTTTCATGGGTATAGAACCGAAGTGTAGCCGCTTGAGCGTACACAAGGTAAAAGTTAACAACTCACAACATAAGACGGACGACGGACACACCAGGATCACAACAGCTCATCTTGAGCACTTTGTGCTCAGGTGAGCTTAAAACTAACAGAGTTTGGGTCATGAAATACTAAGACTTAGTGTTTATCAACATAGACTTATCGCTGTATAATGGTAAATGTATCTGCATATATTAATTAATGTAATTACCATTACGTCGCAGGGTCACTCGATATTCGGTTCCTTCTTCTTGGTGGCGTTACTCCTGTTTCTACCCCTGGTTGTTGGGCAGACTAAAACTGATCTTCCCGCACCAAGTTATCCAAGAAGTCCTTCGACAACAGTTGCTCCAACGTCTCCATTACAAAATATGGCGTCATTAAATAGCACAAGTGCATCTTCTGTGGAAACAAACGTGACAGAATTTCCCTCCGAACCTCATATTACGGAAGTGATAAACTGCTACTTAAGACCTAAATTTCCTGAAGTCATATCTAAAATCAAATCTTTGATCGATAATGGCACCAAGATACTCGAGTACAACCTGCAACTTGAAAACGAAGATGTACTTAACTCCAAATTGAGCCAAAGTATGCTGTATAGACCACTCTTCTGGATAAGGACCACTGGCCGGCAAGGGGAAGCTATTTTGCTGCTAAGACCAGAGCAAGGTATACTATCTTCAAGGACTCTTGAATTAGGAGTGTACAATTTTGATGTGACTTTGGTTGAACACCCTCGTAACTGTCTGAAAAAACTTAATTCTTCAGAGATTGAACATTTAATTAGGGAACTTGTGATGAATGACTTTCAAAACTCAAGCTCAGGTGGCATCCTACAATTGAAGCCAACAGAAAGCGTTTGCAATATGTATATACTGGACGAATCTGGTACAGCAGATTTCAGGTACTTCTGTTGTAAAAGAATTAATAAAGTATACACTGACTGTGAAATGTTGGAAACTAAAATTTGGACGAAAGCGATTTCTATCGTTGAATGGATACTACTAATAATTCTTCTTCTTTACATTCCCAATTTGATACCGGAGTCTGTAGGTCGCTCAGAACGCAGTCCAGTTCCTTTCGACTATAAAATTGATCCAGAAGAACCTGTTCGTTTAAAAATTGTTGTAACAGAAACACCACAGAAATACCCACATGCACAAACAGTCTGTGAGGTTTCAAAATTTCGAAAGATGCCGAAATTCAAGGAAACTATCCAAACAATGTCGTCAGATGAAACGCACCACTTTTTAATGAACAATCTACTGTTAGCGGTGAAGCAAAAACGCTTGCACAAATCAATTAACACTACTTTTGGTATACTTGAGTCTTTTTATAAAACATTTATTAAATGTAGAATAAGGAAGAGCCCACCAGTACAAGCCTGTTGTGACTCTAATGTTAACTGTTGCTGTGGTAAGAGACAATTTTCTTGGTACAAAATCCTTCGTTGGTTGCTGATAGGATCGATTTTAATTATCATTTTCTTTCTACAGACTGTTTTCTTTTTAAATCATTGGTTTTATCACAACCACGAAACAAATCTGCGTGCTGAGGTGGCATCTAAAAAAGGACTGGAGTTCCACACTCCTTATCTTATGCCCATAGGTTCTGCCCTATCTGTAATCCATGCACTGTTAGTTTTGGTCTTTCTCATTTATTGTCTTATATCAGGGGACTCCTCTGTTACGCCTATAAAGATAAAAAAATTGATGCAGTTTCTTTTCAGACAATTCTTCATTGATAAGCGCAAGTTCGGTAAAGTAATGAGCTCGATGTTACGAAATCTTTTAAAACCCGTCGTTCGTTACGGAGGTTTCGGCATCTTGATTGCCGCTGTAAAGTTGGTCTGCATGCTACCGACCATTCCACTTTTCTTTTTATTTTACACCTCTTCAACCGTAAATATCTCTCTTCGACTAACAGCACGGTATTTTTCAATACACAGTAGTGTAAAACGCCTTGTCTTACGCTTCACTGAAATAAATGTATCTGAGATTAGATTGGACAACAATGAACTTGCCGACAGCGAGTTTCAAGAAACAGTCGTAAGAACGCGAAAAGAGAGAGCTGAACATTTATTTATCCATTTCAGTTGCCTTTGTCTTCTGAATTTATTTTTCGTCCCATTCTCGGTGTTCGTTTTAGCATTCGCTGAAATTATGGTGTATACTACGATTGGTATCATTGTTAATTCTTCATGGACGTTCGCCTACTTATCATTAGCATTGTGTATTATTTTCTATGCCAATGACTGTTTTGGAAATGTTGCTAAAAGGTTCATATCCTTTAGCGTAACAATAAATAGTTATATTCTTGGATTGGGCGAATGTCAGGTGGAATCAGTATTTTTCAAGACGATGATGCATCAGCAAAAGCAGGCTTTCAGAGTTCAAACTGCGCTTCTCAGTAAATCTAATCGTCAGGTCGTCTTAGAGAAAAATGAGAAAAACGAACTCGAATGCAAATTTTCGGGACTTGTTCTCTTTGTCACCACGGCAGGTAAACCACAAATCCCAAAGAAATTCTTTTTTAATGCTTGTAACATGCCTCATTGCAAGGTACCTGGAAAATTGTCGGATTGTTATTTGTCTGCATGGAAGGACTTCGGCCTGATTGTAATTTTCCTCTTTTTTGTCTCTATTATAGTTCAAGCATTTGGCGAAACCTATGAATTGTCAGCAACCAATCATCTCTTGGCATCTATAGTTAGTGGAGTTTTGCCACTAATTTTGAGGGGGGTTCTTTTCAAGACTCATTTTGTACCGACAATCGACACTCAAACTGATCTTAACTTTAAAGTTTGCATACTTGACCTTTTAAATAGCTACGAGCAGTGTTGGCCAATTCTCGACATAGATGTTAGTCCCGAAGGACTGATCAATAGCACAGGTGCATGTTTCATACATACTGATTTGGCTCCAACCGTGACGCATGCTCCGAAAGAAAAACAAACTTTCTATGAGATTGAAAAGGTAAAATCTGCCGGCGAAGACATATTGGGTTCAACAAAAGCATATGAAGGAGGTCAGTCCAAAGAAATAGATTTGGTTATAGATATGCGAGACGTGAGTGAAGGTGATTTCTATGAAATTGTTTAAAACATCTATGCGGCAATTTGGTCATTAGTATCTATGACTTCTGAAATATCATGATCGCATGGAAGTTAAAGTAAAATTTACAATAGGACTGATATACGCGTAAAAAAAAACATTTTCACTTTATCTTTTTTCCTCCCACAATCAAGTGTATTAAAATGGATATCAATATTATGATATTACAAAAATACACAGACAAGTACATTTTGATTCCTTGATTCTACTAGCACTACTAGTACTTATAATGATAATACATATAATAATA
The DNA here is from genome assembly GCA_946811185.2 of Hippopus hippopus. Lineage (NCBI taxonomy): Eukaryota > Metazoa > Mollusca > Bivalvia > Cardiida > Cardiidae > Hippopus > Hippopus hippopus. The sequence goes on along the minus strand of OX328102.1, from coordinate 19,780,282 downwards.
ATGATAACAGAGTGAGTGAATTAAATAAAGTAGATAGAGCGCACTGTTTGAGTTTGATTTTTTTATTCTACAGTCTTTGAGAATGAAAGTGACGAAAAGCAAAGCAAATAGGTCTGCATATGAAAATCACTCCAATATAAGGAAGAGGAAGTAAAAACCAAGGCAAAATAACGGAGGTAAAAAGAATAAAAACTGCTTATTTTGAAATGGTATCATTATTGCTAAAGTTTTTTTTTTTTTTCTGCCATCATGATAACAGTGAAAACATGTGCAGTTACAGGAATAGAATATGGCTCATAATGTAATGTTTTATATCTTTTTTTCTTTTTCCCTCGCCACGCTCATGACCATAAAAAGCGACACGCAGCCTTTAAACAGAAAAAGTGATAATTTGAAAGCATATAAAATTGTGAACAATGCCGTGAAATAGATATGATTTTTTTTTTCAAAAAGTGAAAAATAAGTCGGCATCGACTGGTGCTGATGTCTGTGACGCAAAAGTCATGATGCGATGTGGTTTTACGCGAAGGCGAAATATAAGGCTGTTACTGCTGCTAATATTAGGTAAAAGCAACAAAGGAATGTATTATTCAAATAGTAACTCCGATATTTTTCTACATCTAGGTGAGCATGAACAATGCTATGAAACAAAAGTGAAAAGCAAAAACAATTATGTATACAATTACACAAAAATCCTTCGATCCCTTGTTACGATGGGAAAGTATGAATTGGTTACGAACTCAAGCCAGGTGCCATGATGCACATTGATACTTTGAATATGCAAAGATGATCAATGTACAGTGTAAAAACCCCAGAAAATAGTGTCACAGGTGGCTAAAAAAGACTGAAAAATAAAGGCAGTGTAGACAGATACTAATATAAGAAATCTCATTGAATGAATTGATAAATAAAGGATGTTGAGATAGAACAAATTACCAAGTAACTAAATGATATAACAGATGAATAACCAATTAGATAATCAACCAATAAGCAATTTTTACTCGGATACGCTTTTTCATCGGTCAAATTCCCCCACTTTGGCTTCCATTTTCTGTTCATCTTCTTTTCTGTATCAAGTTGCTTTGTTTGGTAATACCGTGCTCATGTTTCTATTTCTATCGACATTATATTGTATAATTCCTATTTTGTTTTGTATGTTTTTTTTTTTTTTTTTTAATTTTGTTGTTTGTTTGTTTGTTTGTTTGTTTGTTTTTAATTTCACTGATTGTACCTTGTACGTAATTCTATGCACTGCTATCTCGTTTCTAGCTTTTAGTAGCCAGTCCCCTTAATAACACTGAGATGAGCTGAGTTGATTTAACAGCATTTCATATGGGTGGAACGGAGAACGCATTCTAATGGCCTACGAGACAATTGAGTATCGGAAACAATCCTACCCAATTCGAAGACCTGACACAGCAGCTGAAGCATCCGATATTTCAATAAAAATAATTCAAACTAAACTTTAAATCTACATTTGGATCTGCGTACAGACACACGTTCATTTTGAATGGGTTCATCTCACTTGCATGTTACCCAGATATGCATGTACTCGAAATAGAAACGCACTATAAATCAGCAAATCAATACAGGAAAAGAAAGCGAGTAACGTAAAACAATCGCTTTCGTCCGTCAAAGATGTTTGTAGTCCATCCTATCTGCCAGGATACGTATATCTGTCTGAAGTTAAACGCTTGACAACGCTAAAGACGTTTGAAGATGTCGCTTCAAAGGTTTATATTTATTTGAGCCATGCTCTGGTAAAAGGGTTTTAATGGATCTCCGTGATGCATTATACCAAGTAAGCACATAATGGATCCATTAAATCCATTTTGTGTAACAACCGGCTAAATTCTGAGGTATACTCGTTCTTTCAAATGCAGAAAATTGACTTTTAACATAAAGTTTCGACCCATGTCAGCCTGCGCGGACTGACTGCGCAGGCTGGCATGAGATGATACTTATAGCAGACGCATTTAACACCCTTTCCACAGAGCATGCTCAGATGTTTGTTGTTTTCATATAGTTATGTTCTTATTCAACCTTCATTCATCATTATTTGCAAAGGGGGGACGGTATTTTGGATTTTTGTCAAACATTTTTATTGCAATAATACAACTTGCTTCTAGTCTTTTTCATATACATGTACATGTAATTAGTCCATTGAAAAACTAGACCATTCACTGACTTCTATGAATAAAGTAATATGCTTTCATAGATGTTTGGAGTGTATCAATGACGTATGAATTTACACATACACACCCACACACACCCACGCACACACACACACACATCTTGCTCTTTTTTCAATTCAAAATTTCCGAAGCAAGCTTTTTATGAAAGCTTAAAAGTGCTACGTGGTCATTTATTGCTTTCTTGTGAAATTCAATTTAAATATTTGCGCAACGACAAACACTGTTACCCAATTCAAATTTTGTAATGAATATAAATACATTTAAGAATTTTTTTCCTTTGATTCATTCAAATCAGAAACAAACAAAAACATAGAAAATGAAAGGTAAAATTAGATTTTACGGGGAAAAAATCTATATATGTCCTTTTAAAGTAATGTATGTAAAGAGTAGAATTTTAATGAGAATACTTGTAGTCATTATATAAAATTCAAATCGTAATGTCACAGTCGCTTCGTGGGGGTATCTCTGAATACGAGACAGAACAGATTGATGATCAGGCAGCCCGTTTTGGGCTGTCTGATCTTAATCTACAGTCCTAGACACATTGATTTTTTTTTTTTTTTTTTTTTTTTTTTTTTTCTGAATGAATAATTATTGTTCTTTCCATGTTTCACTTGTTTATTAAAGTTTCATTTGCATTTATCTGTAGTATTATAACAAAAAGCCACTGCTCACAAAAACCCGTACCTTGATATATCCGCTCCTCTAATATTGCTACAATTTCAACCCATGAAAATGTTAACTTTAATGTGTGATGAGGAAGTATCAAACAGTTTTGATTTCTTATCGGTAAACTGGTCAAAAATTTGCTGTGAAAATATTGTTTAAATGAATACATGTATGTCTATACATGAAGATGTATATCTTATCTGTTTAATTTCAAAATGTGCGGGTTTTCCCCCGATTTTCTATGTCCATGCAGTACATTTAATAGCATCCTATTAATTATCAAGATTGAAATTATAAGAACTTGGTAATGTTTGATAGAAATGACGCATTCACATATATTTATATATAGTTTTGTACAAATGTTTTATTATTTCATTTATTTGCTTTCATTATTTCAATTTACTACTTACATGTTTATTACACTTTTTCCTGTGCCTGTGGAGTGCCAACCAATTTTCTGCATTTTTTTGTGTACTTACTTTATTATGGTAATAGCTGAACTGTGTCATGGACGTATGCTGTGCTTTGTATTATTTCTGTCCATTATTGATCATATAACATGAGACAAAGTAGGGATTTTTATCCTTTGATGCCAGCATACCGTCCAAAACTAAGATTCAGTCTTACGATAACTGTCTTTGCTCTTGCACTAATCCAGATCTCCCCAGTACATCTACATTCTATGCTTTTAAGTATTAAGTCAACGGCTCGTCTGACCCAACAAGTTATGCATCAAAATAAAACTCGAATTCTTATTAGCGATAGACAGGACCAAAATATAAAATACTCATATTGGCTTGTATCACATTTTTTTCGTTTTGCCACTCTGTTTTTTGTTGTATGGATTGGATGGCTCATTTTGCTTTGTGGTGATATTCATCCTAATCCAGGTCCAGATAGTGGTAACCATCTAGATCAGTCGTCAAGCTCGACAAATTTATATAATTTTCTAAATCTTCCAAATCACTTGTCTACCGTACACTATAACGTGCAAAGTCTAGCAAATAAAGTTGATGTGCTGATATCAGAATTTTCTTATTTTGATCTTGTATCTTTTTCTGAAACTTGGTTAAATACATCAGTGTCGACACAAGATCTGCTTTTCCCTACATTTCATCCTCCAGAACGTAAAGATAGAGTCAGTGATAGATATGGAGGTGTTATCCTTTATGTAAAGGATACATTGACATATACACGGAGATATGATCTGGAGTTAAATCGACTAGAGTGTATCTGGATCCAGATCAAATTGCAAAACAAAAGAAATGTTCTGTATGGCGTCTTTTATAGACCACCGAGCTCAGATTCAATCTACAATTCTTTAATTGAAGATTCCATTGGTCTAACAATAGATTCAAACATTTCGGATGTAATAGTCACCGGAGATTTTAACTTGAATACATTGAATCCAATTCAGTCTAGAAAAGTAGAATCATTTTGCAATCAGTTTAATATGATATAGTGCATTGACGAACCTACCCATTTCACTGAAAATTCTGCTACTATAATAGACCTTCTTTTTGTAACAAACAAAGATTCCATTTTAACTTCTGGAGTCGGTGAACCATGTCTTGATCTTAGCATAAGGTATCACTGTCCAATCTTTGCTGTGTTCAACTTCTTAAAACCTAAATATAAAACTTTCAAACGCACAATATGGAAATATGAACAAGGTGATTATAACAAGTTGAGAAATATCCTCGAAAATGTTAACTGGGATCAGCTGCAAGACGACAACATTGATACTTTTACTCAAAATATTACAGGTATTATAACCAAAGAATCAAAGAACTGCATTCCAAATAAGGTGATAGCTATTAACCCACATGAACCTCCATGGATTAATAGTTTGATAAAAAGAAAACTTAGGCAACGGAAAAGAGTATACCAGAAAGCTAAACGTACAAACAATCAGTATCAATGGTCCAAATTCAAAGCTTTACGAAACGAAATTATTGCTCTCATTAGACAAAGAAAGCAAGACCATTTAGACCAAATGGCACTAAAATTAAGCTCAAGTGATATAACACCAAGAGATTGGTGGAGAGTTTTGAAATCTTTTATAAGCCCATTGTCTTCTTCCTCTATACCTCCACTAATTGATGACACAACTGACACAATGGTCGTTGATGAACATGAAAAGGCTAATGTATTAAATTCTTTGCAAAGCAATCAACCATTGACGACTCATCCAATAATCTTCTTGATAATATTAACCAAGTTGATGGCAACTCCTTAGATTCAATAATGATTACTCCCGCTGAGGTGTTAGATGTGTTAAGAACGCTCCGTTTAGGTAAGGCGTCTGGTCCAGATGGTATCAATAATCGAATTCTAATGGAGGTTGCGCGTCAAATATCTAAGCCTCTGAGTCAAATCTATAATCAGTCTTCGTACACAGGTGTATTTCCCTCTTCTTGGAAAATTTCTAATGTTTGTCCAATCTTTAAAAGCGGTGACTCTGCTCTTGCATCTAATTACCGACCAGTATCGCTATTAAACACTATGGAAAAGGTATTTGAAAGAATAATAGTTAAACATGTCTTCAACCATCTAAACGATACCAATTTTTTCACACCTTGTCAATCAGGTTTTTTACCCGGAGACTCAACCGTCAACCAAGTTGTATTTCTATATGATAAAATCTGCAAAGCCTTGGATGAAGGACTAGAAGTCCGAGTTATATTTTTTGATATTAGTAAAGCCTTCGACAAAGTATGGCACAAAGGGCTTCTATTTAAGATGCACAAAGCTGGAATCTGTGGTAAACTTCTTTCATGGTTTTCGGACTACTTCTCGAACAGGTATCAGAGGGTTGTTCTCCCTGGTGCTGTCTCAGACTTGAGTTCTATTAGTGCGGGAGTCCCGCAAGGATCTATTCTCGGTCCTCTCCTATTTCTAGTCTACATTAATGACATAGTAAATGATATTGAGTCAACTATAAACCTATTTGCAGGTGACACCAGTTTATCCATGGTGGTAGGTGATCCTGATACAGCAGGTACAATTTTACAAAGAGACATCAATAAAATTACAGACTGGGCAAATAGGTGGCTTGTAAAGTTCAATCCCTCAAAATCAGAATCTTTAATAATATCCCGTAAACGTAATAAACCTGTTCACCCGAGGCTTTTTATGTCTAGTGTTGAAATTCCATCTGTGCAGGTTCATAAGCATCTCGGTATTTTCATTTCTAATGATGGTTCTTGGGATTACCATGTAAATCATACTTTAAAAAAGGCATGGAAGAGAATTGGAATTATGCGAAGTCTAAAGTTGCGCCTAGATCGAACATCTTTACAGATAATATATTTTTCTTTTATCCGTCCAGTTCTTGAATATGCAGATGTTATTTGGATGAATCTATCTCAATACCAGAAAGAACAAATTGAAAAAGTACAAAGTGAAGCTGCAAGAATTGTAACTGGATGCAGTAAACTTGTGTCTTTAGCGGATCTTACCGAAGAGTCAGGGTGGGAAACACTTAGTGAAAGAAGATATAAACACAAACTTATATTGTTTTTTAAAATGGTAAAAGGACTAGCCCCTTCTTATTTAAATTTGATAATGCCCGTAACAGTAGGAAGTACTTCATCCTACAACCTTAGAGGATCTCACAATCTACAAAATATAGCTTGCAGAACTAATCTTTATCTAAACTCCTTTTTACCCTCTGTTGTTACTGATTGGAATGCTTTACCCATTGATGTTAGAAACCTGGACTCCCTTTCAGCATTTAAACGTTATATCAATAGAGATAAAGCAAATCCAAATAGGCTATATTTTTTTGGAGAGAGGAGGATTCAAATCATTCATGCTAGGCTGCGAACTAAATGTAGTTCACTTCATCAACACCTTTATTTCAGAAACGTAATTGATTCACCTCTTTGTGCTTGTGGTGAAATTGAATCAAATCAGCATTATTTCTTTGACTGTAAATACTATCGTGAACCTAGAAATAGTTTATTTCAAAGCGTGTCAGTAATTTCCACTGTAAGCCTGCAGACACTTCTCTTTGGAGACGAGACTCTCAGTCTTGCCGATAACGAAAAAATATTCTCAGCGGTTCACTCATACATTGTTGACACTAAACGTTTTAAAAGTCGATTTTTTCAGATTTTCTTTTTTTTTTTTTTGTCTGAAACCAGAATATTTGTTGGTGGCACTCCACGCCTCTCTTTCTCTCTTTCTCTCTCTCTGTCTCTCACACTCAAGAGTTGATCATATATTGTTGCAATTTCTATTACTGTTTAACAACTGACACTGACGTGACTTTCAGAAGAGGAACTTTATAAGCTTACAGCTTTCGTTCCAATCCTTTTCATGTATTTTGAATTTTTGGTATATTAACTCTCAGTCTTGCCGATAACGAAAAAATATTCTCAGCGGTTCACTCATACATTGTTGACACTAAACGTTTTAAAAGTCGATTTTTTCAGATTTTCTTTTTTCTTTTTTTTTTGGTCTGAAACCAGAATATTTGTTGGTGGCACTCCACGCCTCTCTTTCTCTCTTTCTCTCTCTCTGTCTCTCACACTCAAGAGTTGATCATATATTGTTGCAATTTCTATTACTGTTTAACAACTGACACTGACGTGACTTTCAGAAGAGGAACTTTATAAGCTTACAGCTTTCGTTCCAATCCTTTTCATGTATTTTGAATTTTTGGTATATTAACATGTATGTAACTATTATATTGAATAAAATATGTTTAAACTAAAGTATGAATTGGTTACTAACTCAAGCCAGGTGCCATGATGCACATTGTTACTTTGAATATGCAAAGATGATCAATGTACAGTGTAAAAACCCCAGAAAATAGTGTCACAGGTGGCTAAAAAAGACTGAAAAATAAAGGCAGTGTAGACAGATGCTAATATAAGAAATCTCATTGAATGAATTGATAAATAAAGGATGTTGAGATAGAACAAATGACCAAGTAACTAAATGATATAACAGATGAATAACCAATTAGATAATCAACCAATAAGCAATTTTTACTCGGATACGCTTTTTCATCGGTCAAATTCTCCCACTTTGGCTTTCATTTTCTGTTCATCTTCTTTTCTGTATCAAGTTGCTTTGTTTGGTAATACCGTGCTCATGTTTCTATTTCTATCGACATTATATTGTATAATTCCTATTTTGTTTTGTATGTTTTTTTTTTTTTTTTTTTTTAAATTTTGTTGTTTGTTTGTTTGTTTTGTTTTTGTTTATTTATTTATTATTATTATTTTTTTTTTTTTTTAATTTCACTGATTGTACCTTGTACGTAATTCTATGCACTGCTATCTCGTTTCTAGCTTTTAGTAGCCAGTCCCCTTAATAACACTGAGATGAGCTGAGTTGATTTAACAGCATTTCATATGGGTGGAACGGAGAACGCATTCTAATGGCCTACGAGACAATTGAGTATCGGAAACAATCCTACCCAATTCGAAGACCTGACACAGCAGCTGAGGCATCCGATATTTCAATAAAAATAATTCAAACTAAACTTTAAATCTACATTTGGATCTGCGTACAGACACACGTTCATTTTGAATGGGTTCATCTCACTTGCATGTTACCCAGATATTCATGTACTCGAAATAGAAACACACTGTAAATCAGCAAATCAATATAGAAAAAAAAAAAGCGAGTAACGTAAAACAATCGCTTTCGTCCGTCAAAGATGTTTGTAGTCCATCCTATCTGCCAGGATACGTATATCTGTCTGAAGTTAGACGCTTGACAACGCTAAAGACGTTTGAAGATGTGCTTTAAAGGTTTATATTTATTTGCGCCATGCTCTGGTAAAAGGGTTTTAATGGATCTCCGTGATGCATTATACCAACCAAGTAAGCACATAATGGATCCATTAAATCCATTTTGTGTAACAACCGGCTAAATTCTGAGGTATACTCGTTCTTTGAAATGCAGAAAATTGACTTATAACATAAAGTTTCGACCCATGTCAGCCTGCGTGGACTGACTGCGCAGGCTGGCATGAGATGATACTTATAGCAGACGCATTTAACACCCTTTCCACAGAGCATGCTCAGATGTTTGTTGTTTTCATATAGTTATGTTCTTATTCAACCTTCATTCATCATTATTTGCAAAGGGGGGAGGTTATTTTGGATTTTTGTCAAATATTTTTATTGCAATAATACAACTTGCTTCTAGTCTTTTTCATATACATGTAATTAGTCCATTGAAAAACTAGACCATTCACTGACTTCTATGAATAAAGTAATATGCTTTCATAGATGTTTGGAGTGTATCAATGACTTATGAATTTACACACACACACACCAACACACCCACACACACACACAAAACTGAACTTTTGGAATTTCTGAAGTAAGCTTCTAATGTTAGCAAGAGAAAAAAGCGGCCATTTAGTGCTTTTCTGTGAAATTCAGTACATAAATATTTTTGCAACTACAAACACTATTACCGAGTTCTAATACCGTACTGACTATAGATACCTTTAAGTAATTGTTACTTGTCTTATTTAGGTCAGAAACAAACAAAAACAATGAAAAAGAAAATAAAAATTATATTTTTGCGGGAAAAATCTAAATATCTCTTTTTAAATGGTAAGATATATGATGATGGTAGACAACGATGTGCTACATTGTTGTAGCTATGTTTAATATCATTGATATACAGACACTTACAAAATTTTGAATATATGTAATTTTAAACACAGAACATTTCTGCACCGGAAACCAGTCTGTGCTAACAAATATACTAACTAACAGATAAACAAACATACAAACCGACGAACTAAGATCATATGCCTCCTACCATCGATCTCAGGGACAAAAAATCGCCAATAATGTGTAAAGTCGGCGTAAAGAGTTGGAACAATTAAGTCGTGTGAAAAGGATTTTTTTTTTTACTTTTGTCAAATGACTTCAATATCTGTCAGCAGATTTTAACTATATTTTATACATAGCTTTGTTTATATACCAAGTGATGAACTCCAAACGTCAAAATCTTTTGTAATAGTTTTTTTGATCTTTGAATTGTAAAAATCGGTTGAAATAGTTCTGTCATATAACGTTTTAAACACTTCATTAAGATACATTATAAGTTAGCATATGGTTAAAATCTACAGATATTTACACGATTTATTAGGACTTTTGAATTTTTAGAATTGGAAATTTTTGGTTTCTGAGAAATCATTTTAGTTATTTATGAGCAAACTGACATCAACTTGTCATGCTGTTTTAATCATGTGATTGTATTTCGATCTTAGCCAATAATATTTTGCTAGGCATGATGACCGGTAACCATCTGCGGACATAGTATTTCTCAAACACACGTTGTTGCGTTTTACTTCAGCACGAAAGCTACACTGTAATTGATAAAGGATCTTGAGTCATAGGGGGCCCTCCATGGCTCAGTGGTTAAGATGTTCTTTTGCTCATCAGAAAATCGTCATTCGACTCTGGTCTTACGTATATGAAAATCCGCAACAAATGCATAGCTGAAATACAAACCGCACCTTGCGGGATTCGAGCCCGTGCGGAAAAAGGTCCTCGTTTTCGAGGTTTGAAAGACCAACACTTCAACCACTGAGCAAACGAGAATTCTCCCTAACGCAGTTGTTAGGTGTTGATCTTATACGGGAAGAAGCTATGCACTAAGGAAGTAGTGATCTCTCGTAACACACCCTCTCTTAAATGTCATCATTTTGATGACAGAAAACCTAATTAGACTGTAAGTCTATTATTTTTAGACAACAAATGGCTCAGGGGCCAATCCCAGACGAGCCCCCATCTTACGAACATGAAAATTCGCAATAAATGCATAGCTCAAATACTAACCGCACCTGGCAGGATTCGAACCCGTGTAATCACCCGCAACACTAGTCATATGGGGGTGTCCCAATACTGGTGAAATATGGGGTAGAACGGAATAGAGAGATAACGCCATGATATGACAAAGGACTTGATGCAGAGAGACTCTTCTATAATTTTTATCAAATGACCTTTGTATTTCATCTTTGGACGAAGTGCCCGAGGTGAACTGTTTTTATCACTTGCCGTTCTTCGTCCTTTAGCATGACTGTATAATGAAATTCCTTAGGACATGAAGAAATAAGATTTACAAATCATTAAGGTCATGTGACTGGTATCCATGGCTGCTAGTGCTAACTATACCAAAAACCGTAAAAAGGTGCTTATTCTCCAAAACCAAAAGTCAGACGGTAAAGAAACTTTGCATCATCAGTATCAGGCATACTACAAAGAAATCGTACCTTTGAACAGTTTTTGAGAAGTCCTACCTCAGTACTACTATGTTTTATACACTACGCATGGAAAAAGTTGACGATCTTCTTGTCTCAAACATAAGGCCTAGGGTGTCGGTACATGCATGTAGCATCACGGAATAGTCTTTATATAAAGGTCTTCGAATTACGTCCCGTGAGTCGGAGGTTAATATTTTGCATAGATTTTCATCAGGAAAAAAAATTTCTTAAAAAAAAATCTTCTAAGACCACTATGTCTAGAGTGCTGATATTTGATATGTAGCATGATAGCGTGGTCCTCGACAATTTTTTCTGTCTTATTGTGCCCTTCTGATCAAAGATGACTTCGTCCCTGGAGTCATAGATTTAATAACAGTTCTGGAGGGAAAATACTTTTTTTAAAAATCTTGTCTGAAAACTTAAAGGCCCAGGGTGTTGATATTTGGTATGTAGGTTACAGGTTGGTTCTTCGTCATATTTGTTCAGATTATGTCCCCGTAGTTAAATTAGAGCTCTGCCCTGGGCGTCACATGTGAAACGAAGAATTTAAAAAAAAAGGTAAAGAAACCTTGCCTGTAACGGACACTTGTAAAGCCTAGAATGTTAATATTTGGCATGTAGCCTAATGAGGGTTCTTTTATCAAAGTGCACCCTGTCCCCAAAGTTATGTTTAACAATGAGTTCACTAAGAAATCAAAGGGCTCAAAGTCCTGAAAAACGGAATTATGTTGGATTATGAAATGAGGCAGGATGCAACAATGTTATACGGGAATTGGAATTTTTTCATTGTAAACATACTTATTTAATGACATCTGAGGTAGTAATTACTTTATAATTGCAAACTAGTGAGCAGCAAACACTCAAATGATTACTAATGCCAAAAGCTTGGTGAAAGGTACAGCCATAGTGAGTTAATTGTGATGCCTACTTATCTAAAGCCGTCTGGCTGCTTCATTATGGACATATTCTTTGTTTGACAATAGTAACAGATTTGTGTTCACAAAATACTTATTTGACATATTTCTTTATGTTCCTTCGAATATTTATGAACTGTGCAATATTTTCTGAATCTTTAATCTACAATATAACCACCAATTGGAACGGAATGTTCAAATCAAGCACAAGGCAAATGATCCGAATAATATACTTATTAAAATTTGTTCACACTGAGAATATTCCTTATAAGCTCTGCTTTGATTTACAAAATCCTTTGTATAATTCAATTACCCCTTGTTTATGAAGTTTGGTAACAAATCAAACTGTTTTCCCTCCCAATTCTGATATCGGCCCATTAATATTCTTTTATGGCTAAAGGTCAGTGTCACTGTTCATTAAAAAAAGAAGAAATGAAAATGCCAAAGTAACTCCAAAACGTATGAGATTCGTGAATCGAATAATCATTCGGATGAGAAATGTATCCTTGATGGGCAGATCGTGGAAAAAGTTACGACGTGTGTATAAAGTAATGGTAAAAGTCACTCGTTTTGAAAACAGAAATAAAATATGTGATTGGCTATTACTTTAACGGTCTGTTAACCATGTTTATAAAACATTAAATTGTGAAAGATCTTGAGATATCATTTACGAGCTCAAGCGCATTCCCCTTTTTCTCATTTAGCCCGCCTGAAAACAAAGTGCATACGGGGCAGTTCTCATAAAAAAAAGAAGACGTCTTTTTTTTTTCCCCGATAAAATGCAAATTATTTCACACCAGTATCTTATTTCACACTCTTTAAATGTGCTTTGATGTTGTGTAAAGTACTGCAAAATTTCAGCTTGATTGTGCTTTCTGTTCAAAAGTTATGACTGAAAAAAAACCTTTAAAATGTTCCGAGTGTAACGCTTTTTGCGTGACAATCTTTTCTTTTACCATTTTTCTAGCTTAGGTATTCTGTTCAGGTTTTTGAATAGAAGTTGATGTTATTCTATTACTGTTATCACAAAGTGTTGTCTTGAAAATGAGGCAAAATTTGCTAGCCTATCTCAATCGTAAGGCATGAATTGGAACCACTTTTTAAGCGCTTCTGTAAAAAATTTTGCTACAGAAAATTAAATATTGAAGTAAATGCTATTGCTGTTAGTAAACAGGTCCTTATACACCAAATATAACTTTACAAAAACATAAATATATGTCTTTTATTCTTGTTAGAATATTAAGATTAGTATAAATATAGATTGTCAATAGAAATTACCATCTTGAATACAAATGATTGGAAATGTCGCGAGTGAAACGTTTTGTCTTTTCATATCAATCACTGACATATTCTATGCATTTATCCTAACTTCTTTTTATCTTTACGACAAAAACATCAACAGAAACACGCAAGAAGTAAAAGTTTCAATGTAGTACAAGTAATGTTTTGTTTACATGGTCAAAATCGTTGTCCCGAGTGTAATGCACATTTAGTTATTCAAATATCAAATTTATCTTACTGAAAACTAGTCTTTCCATTTACTTTTCTTTACATTTATGTCAGATACTTGAATTGTGTTACTACCATCGAATGTAAAAATGTTGAATGGAGCCTTGCCTGTGCTGATAAAACACGGAATTTCTTGGAAAAATGAGATCATCCAAATATTACAATTAATATCTTTCAGTATTGTTAAAATAACTTATCTGCGACAATTTTAATTAAACTGAACAATTTAAGACAAAGGCTCACTGAGCAAGGTTGTCATTTGGTATCTATAACACTTTCTCAGATATTTATCAGCAAGATAATCATCATCAAATCCGTATCAAATAGCTAACTAACATATACCATTTTTGATTGCACTTCCAAGTTATCTTGAAGTACTGCAATGCTTACAAAATTTAGCATATAGTTTCTTTTCCGAAATCGTTGAAGAATCGTCAAGACAAACATTTTAAGAAACTGTCATGGGTATTGAACTGAAAAGGTGGCTTCCAGAGTGTAAACAAGGTTTTTCAAAGATTTGAACTTAGGACCTAGTTTTTGACCGAATGTAATTAATTTTCAAACTCGCGCGAGATATCAGGAAGACCAACATTTTTCATTAGTATTGAATTGAAATGTTGACCTCTAGAGCAAATACAAGGTTTTTCAAAGATTTAACCTAGTGACCTTGTTTTTGACCCGATATAACCCATTTTCTAACTCGTCCCAGATATGATCAAGACAAACATTATGACTAAGTGTCATGAGTATCGGACAGAAAATGTGGCCTCAAGAGTACACACAAGGTAAAAGTTGGCGATGCTTGATGAACGACGGACGCCGGACATAGTATGATCACAAAGCCTCACCTTGAGGACTTCGTGCTCAGGTGAGCTGAAAAGTCGTGTCTTTTTTGTAAAAATGTTCATGACGACATTACACACCATGAGAAATCGTCATAAGTTTTTTTTCTTGTTCCTTTAGAATTTAGAAGCGAAAAGTCTAACGCTTTCGACCCTGACCAGGACGAAAATTAATCGATCTTGCCCTGAAGTGTCACCACAAGTCTAAATCAGAAGTGCCGTCATCCGTTTCAACGAAAAGAAACAGATAGCTCTTCAATTCGAGTGGCTGACCCTTATGTAAGGTTATACGTTTCCTGTTTTCTGAATTGCTTAATTGTTCTTCATACTTGGAAAAGAAAGACACTAGTTTAACACTTATGCAGTCAAAACTTAATACTGTCCCTCGTACATTACAAGGGCTTATTTAGATTTTTTGTCGTGAATCAAAATGTTCTTGTAAAACACAGGTGAATGCTACAAAATATAGTTTTCTGTGCAACCATGATTGATAGCTTTTGACCAATTACATGATAATTGGCCTGCAACACGCGAAAAGGCGCATTCGAACATTTGCGCAAAGTGTAGTCTCGGATCAGCCTGCGCGATCCGCGCTGACTTATCCGAAACGACACTTTTCGTTTTAACTTAATTCTCTGTTTTGTGCAAGTCTACTGTAGGACAAAATCTGATGTAGTCGTAAAGTGCCGTCTCGGATTAGCCTGCGTGGACTGCGCAGGCTGATCCGAAACGACACTTTACGCAAATGTCTGAATGCTCCTTTTCGCGTGTTGCAGGCCATATAGAGCTCTAGTCTGTAATGTGAGCATATCGCTTATTTAGCGACATCACAAACAAAAACAAAAGGATATCATTTAACCTCTTACCACGCAGTCCCTAGTTTTAATAACCCCAAAGAAAAGGACTTTTGAAAACATTGTAGGAAAATGAGAACATGCTGGTGACCATTATTTTCACCTTTTTCTGCAATATTTCCTACCCTTTCAATCACAAATTTCATTATTTGTGCAATGTTTGCTTTCTTGTCTGCAGATGCTTTCAATTTGGACCTGTCTGAAATTTTATCGTCTGATAAAGAGTTGAATGGAATGGAAGTTTTAAACTTCATAGGTGTGTTTTGGAGAAAAACAGGGTTTAAGGGGTCTAGAAAACATATTATCCTTTTCCACCAGGGAAATTGCTTCCCCCTACCACCGGAAAATTTTTGCCTGAGGAAAATAATTCCCCGGAAAATTCCATGCAACAAAATTGCCACCAGGAAACTTTCCACCCAGAATACATATTTAGTTATGATAGCCTCTGTAAGTAGATTCGACCTTTCATGCCACAGAAAACAACTCGAAAACAGATTTGGTCAGGGAGCAATTGCATTTACATGTAACAAGAAATGGTTCAAGTTCCCACAAAGTTTTTCAAGCGATCAAGGACCTACGCTTCTCTTCCTTTAAAATAAGAAATGCTTGTCAGCAAAAGGATTAAGTGCTTACTAGTAACAATGCCCCCCTCCCCTGCAAGATTTCAATATGATATGGCTTGCAACACACGAAAAAGGGCATTCGGACATTTGCGTAAAGTGTCGTCTCGAATCAGCCTGCGCAGTCCGCGCAGGCTAATCCGATACGGCACTTTACGTCTACATTAGATTTTGTTCTTCAGTAGACTTGCGTAAAATAGAAAATTACGTAAAAACGGAAAGTGTCGTTTCGGATTAGCCTGCGCGGACTGTGCAGGCTGATCCGAGACAACACTTTACGGAAATGTCCGAATGCCCCTTTTCACGTGTTGCAAGCCATATGGAAATACTATTTTTCTTTCCTATAATTGATGGTCATCTGTGTTCTTAATGCATCAGGACGCGTCGATAGGTAAATTGGCTGCGATACCTCTCAGAACAAATATCTACATCGAGAAAACAAGACAATCATGTAATTTAACATGCATAGGAATAGTTCTTTCAGAGGTAAATTTTTCTACAAGGACAATTAACCAGGCGAATGTATTTCTTGGGAGACAAATAAAGTCGGTAACCCCCAATACTTATTCTTTTTTTCCCGTCATTGATACAATGGACTAGCCGAAATATGGACGAATTGTGGTGGTGTCACACAACTGCAAAAGGCAAAGTCTTGCGAACTCATTACCAAACGGTTCCTTGTTTTAACGACCCTAAAAAAAAAAATAAATAAAACAGCTTTGAAAACATTGAAAGAAGCAAATGAAAGTCTCCTTTTCCCATATTATTTTCTCTCCTTTGAAAAACAAATATCATCATTTGATTCGCATTCAGTTGTCGTCTGTAAGTGCTTTCAATATGGAAATGTCTAAAACTTTGACGTATAGTTTAGAATGAAACATCTTTAATCTGTACCACCATAAAGATCAATAACTCAGCTTTTCGGTCTCTGGATAATGTGAACTTTTCACACAAGGAAAGAAACCAACTATTATATCACTTTTGAACCTTGAAAATGTATTTTTCTTCTTATTGTATTTAAAAAGAAAATATGAAACCAAAAGATACAGAGTTTGTATATGTAATGTTGACCGACATAACCACACAGGGAAAGCGCATGAATTGGATGGGCAAAAGGTGCGATGAGCAATGGCTTAAACCAACACGACAGACAGTTGAAATGTCTTGGTATATTATATTTCATGTGTCTATTTTTAGAAATGTTATGGGTAAAAAATTGTCGTAATTTAAGCTGGGGGGAATTATTTCCCCGTCAGAGTGAATATTTTCCTCCTGCCGAAAATCTGGAACTACTTTTTTAAGTTTTTTAAGTTTAAAAGGGGCATTCGTTGACAAAATAATCAGAGGAAATATAATATATAATTTATTTCATCAGCTTGTGGTTAATATGGGGAAATATTTGCCTCAAAAGGGAAAGGTCCGCGAAAATAACTCGTGCCTTACGGCACTCATTATTTTCGCATACCTTTCCCTTTTTCGGCAAATATTTCCCCATATTAACCACAAGCTGATGAAATAAACTCTATTTATTGCAGCTTGTGCCGATGAAATTACCGGCATACCAAGACCAGGTCTTGAAAGATGTGAGCCATGCTCTGTGAAAAAGGGGCTTAATGCATCTGCAAAAAGTATCGACCCAGTTTTGCCCCTGCAGTCCGCGCACGCTGACCTGGACCAAACCTTTTTGCTATTAGTAAATTTTCTGCAGGTCTAAGGACCAGTTTACCTCATGATTCAGTCGGCTGTTAGACAAAAATGGATTTTATGCATCTACAACACTGTGATGACTTTTTTGGTATCATGCATCACGGAGATGCATTAAGCCCCCTTTTGCCAGACCATGGTTCATATATGTTTTATTGTCTTGGATTGTGAAACAAGTTTTACAGCTTAAACTAATCACTCTAGATGATTGCTATTGAGAGTTTAGATGCAGGACTACACAAGACCATGTCTCGACAGCTGGTTCGGCTTTCCAGCAAGTAATCTTCCAGAGTAGTTTTTCTATGTTGTAAGAACTTACGATATATCTACCATTTTTACCAAACTATCTCGTGTTCTAATTACCTTATTCTTTTTGAAAACATTCCGGAAAAAGGAAAGATGCTTTTATTCCTTTCCTACAGTTTTCCTCGCGTTTACAGACAAATCCCGTCACTTGAAACACGGGTGATTTATCGTCTGCAAATGTTACTAATTTGGACCAGTATAAATTTTGTTATCCTGTACAGGGTAAACATGCCAGTAAAACTAACAAATTCAAGTCCTGCGGCATTCAATACGAGTAAATAGGCCTATTTATCCTTTTTCTGGATGTCGCCAGTGCTAGGCATTGGCTATATTGGCCTGCAACACGCAAAAAGGGGCATTCGGACATTTGCGTAAAGTATCGTCTCGGATCAGCCTGCGCAGTCCGCGCAGGCTAATCCGAGACTGCACTTTACGTCAAGATTAGATTTTGTCCTACATTAGACTTGCGTGAAACAGAAAATCACACGCGATCGGAAAGTGTCGTTTCGGATCAGACTGTGCGGACTTCGCAGGCTGATCCGGGACGACACTTTACGCCAATGTCCGAATGTCCATTTTCGCGTGTTGCAGGCCATATAGAGCCTTGCTCCAGCACGTACACTTAAAATGCCAAAGTGTGGGAGATTAAACCACCATTGAGTGAGAGTCAAAAGTAGTTCCGTCAGTTTGATTCAGCTGCGAAGAGGTGGGCTTTGGACTATCACCATCATGTTCCGAGTACTCGGGTTCGCTTTCAAGGTAGCAATCATCGAAAGTGGAAATACTGTGTTGTAAGTAAGTGGGTAAGTCTATTAGATTGAGGAATGCGACATACTCGTATTTACTCATGTGTTTCTGAATACCAGCAGCACTAGCTTTTGGCTCCACACAGCATCGCATCACTATACAGGTGCTTGTTTTTAGACAACATTCGCCCTCAATAGCCTCCTATATGACAAGTTTTAAATACATGTGAGCCATAGTCTTGGAAAAGGGGGTCTAATGTATCTCCGTGATGCATGATACTAAGCAGGTCATCACATAATTATCGATCCATATAGTATAACAACCAACTAAATTATTGGCTTCACTAATCCTTTGACACGCAGAAAGTTGCCCAAAGGCAAAAAGTTTCGGCCGATGTCAGCCAGCGCAGACAGCTCAGGCTGACAGGGGTCGATACTCTTTACAGATGCATTGAGCCCTCTTTGAAAGAGCTGGCTCATTTGGTTTCAGAGGGAAAAGTGCCTTTGCACCATCGAGCACCAAGTGATCCGTGCCGCCATCCGCAGCAGTAATTAGAACTTTTTACTGACAAATCTAACGTCTCAGCCACTCAGGACCATTGGAGCCTTTGCCAAGTTTACACCACTATAGTCCGGTCACAGGTGAGCTTCTTAACCTTTTGACAAGCGATCCCGTGTTTTATGGCTCAGTAGGAAAAGGCTTCTGAAAATATTGTGGTAAAAGAAAGAAATACTCATGAAAAGCATTCTTTTCCGTATACCACATTGGTTTCTACCTTCTCAAAGACAATTCCAATCATCTAAGCTGCATTTGTTGTAAAAAATGATTCCAATATATTGAGCCATGTTCTGTGAAAAGGGGGCTTAACCCTTTCCCAAAGAATCCCTGGTTTTCACGACCCTGAGAAAGAAGCCTTCTGAAAACATTGTGGGAAAAGGAGAAAATGCTGGTAACCAGCATTTTCTCCTTTTCCCACAATGTTTTCTTTCCTTCCCAAAACAAATTTCAATTTTTGATTCACATTAATTTTGTCGTCTGCAAATGCTTCCAGTTTGGACCAGTCTAAGATTTTGTTGTTTGGTAAAGAGTTAACGCATCTGCGAAAAGTATTAACCCAGGTCAGCCTGCGCAGTCCGCGCAAGCTGACCTGGGCCGAAACTTTTCGCTACTGGTCAATTTTCTGTATGTCAAAGGATCAGTCTACCTCATGATTAAGTCGCTTGTAAAAAAGAGTGGCTATTACAGATCCATAAGTATGTGACTGCTTGCTTGGTACCTTGGATCACGGAGTTGCATTAAGACCCCTTTTCACAGAGCGTGGCTCATATCTATTTAAGTGTAGAGCAATGTTTGCATGTTAAACATTTGCAGACATTTTCATCGCGTCTGAAATAGTAGAAAATATTGTGGTTACACCAGCGCGATTTTCTGCTCTTACCACAATGTTTTCCAAAGCCTTGGAGGTCACTAAAACTCGGGATTGTTTAGGAAATGATGAAGCCACAACCATCTGAAACAAATAAACAACAGATGTATTTGATAAACATCCTTGTAAAATGTAGAAAGTTGACACTGGTAGATCTACAAAGTTTAATTTATGAATAGCTGTAAGTGGCGACCGGATGAAATCCTCTTTTTTTTTATCACAATGTTTTTTAAAATTGGTCCGCTGTAATACTTAAAAAATTGTCTGTAGAAGAAAGTTTGTTAATATCAAGTGATGAAGTTTGTTTTTACAAAAATTGTTGAACAAGAAACAAAAAACAACGACGAAAAAGATAAAATGCTGTTGACAAGTATTTTCTTTATTTCCCACGATGTAACACGCAGATCCAAACACCCTTTTTTTTCCCCGATAGTTCGGCCAACGTCCTTAATCAACTTTAGGAGAAAAGGGTTATTTATCCAAACTTTATGGATCTATTTACATGGTTCGCCATTTTCGTACATAGACCTACTGTAGTAGGCTACTCAGAGGACTTGACGTCATTAACTTACAAGTGCTTTGTTCCCGCGCTTCATTTGACTTATTGGGTCAGTAAGTTGAAGTCTTTAGCACTAGATCGTGGTGATATCCGATTTTGCCGAAAGTCTGCATTCCATAAATTCAAACCGTCGTATTCAGTAATCTCCCTGTCATACAAACCTGTCTTCATTTCATTATTTATAGGTTGAAGAGACTGCAAAAAAAAAAGAAAAAACAATAGATCTCGATCTACATGTACGTCACTTGCTTTATATCAGATATCAAGCCGATTTATGCCGGAAAAATAGACCTCTCTGAAAAATTTTGCCTTGGTCTCAATATGGAAGCAAATAAAAATATACTACAAGACAGAGAGATTACGGCGTGAAATGGCTTGGATTCATAAATTTCAAACTCAACGCCTAATCGGATGTAACGTTACATGTATAGATTTTACCTGCAACCAACTATGGTGGCATATTTCTGCCGCGAGATACGAGATAGCTATCATGATAATTTTAGAAAACTATCGTGATAAAACAAAGTTTCCTGGAAATATTATCTAGATAATAAAAATTTTCACGATAAAAATATCGTGATAATTCTACCTGTTATCATGATTTTTTTTGCTTTCGTGCCCATAACTGACATTCACGGTATCTATAATTAGAAACGGTTTCGGAACATCTTCGTCTACAACCTTATGTATTCTCCTTTTCCCTGAATGGTTTTAAAGTGTTCGTAGGAGGCATTTCGTCTTTGTGATTTTACAGACTTTTGTTCATTTCGAGTATTGTAAAAATTTACCAATTAAGCTACAATTATTAATTATTCGAACTTTTACTTACTGCAATCTTGTGCAGTCAAAAACTATCGAGTTAATCCAAATGATAAATTTTCTATTTATGGATATCGAGAAACAGGCAGAACTATCACGATAATTGTATCGTGCATGTCAGCTTCGTGCACGATTGAGAAATTTTGCGTTAAAATATTAAGTTTATCGTGATATTTTTTTCAGGAAACTTTTCACTATCTCGATAAAATTTCCAGGAAACTTTAATTTATCGCGATAGTTTTGTAAAATTATCATGATAGCTATCTCGTATCTCGTGGCAGAAATATGCTACCATAACCAACAGTGTCCCGCATGAGTGTAAAAAAAAGGCGCGGGAACGTAGACGGAATGGGCTTGCACTAATATAGTTTAAACCTTATACCCATTTAGAGTTAAGAAACTCTTCGTAAGAATTGGGGATGATATGCGAAAATGCATTGACAAGTCATATTGTAAAATTAGCGCAAAACCGTCCTACTATTTTGTTTTGCATTGGACACAATGTTAAGTGTAAGAACTGTGTACTGTGTACCATTTTGTATGTTGGGCCGGAGGCCTATTAATACTGAATAAACTTTGAAACTTGAAACTTTGAAAGAGATGATCGTCAAAGCTATTTCAATACTTGTAGAACAACCCTAAACAACTGTTCCTGCTAAATGGATGGATGTATTTTGAAATTAGTTCTTAGTGTTATTCTATAGGTCCAGAAAATGTTCAAAAATTGGCTCCTCCACTGAATACCATGTCTGCTAGGGCTTAAAATAGAAAATTATCTCTGTTTTTTGACAGCCTTTTGGCCGGACAGGTCTTTAAGTAATTCGTAAAATAATTCATTTGATGATTCTGAACGAAATGGCAACCATAGTTAAGAATAGTAAATTATTTATTGATACAACTTTTTCTTAATGGGTGTAACAACTCTGAAAAATTTCCAAAGGAGTTTATAAACATAACAAGAGCTTCGCAGAGCGGCGCATATACGCCCGAAAGGGCTTGTCAGTGAAATGGGTTAAAATGAAGGATGTACTTCTGTTCTATTAAAGTGAAGCGATCATAATTGAAGATGCTCGGCTGACATAATCCAATTTGTTTGATGTGTAAGTTTGTCATTGTTATTTTTAAAGTAATACGGTTATTATTCAATTTAAGTTTAAATTCAAAATTTAATTTTTGCTATGACGGAAAACTACCGATTACCTCGAAGCAATATGTACCGCGAACCTACATGTCGTGACTATACTCATTTTTAATCATAACAAATTTTGTAGTATACTATTATAGTGGAAATATTTGTTTTCCATTAGGGGTCTAATACCTTAAATGATATAACAAAAATTGGGGGTATGTACAACAAGACGTCAGAGAAATACATTGTGGTAAGTTTCAAGTTATTGTGATGAAATTCATATGGGAAGAAATTTGTTATTTTTCAATTTCAAAAATCAAGGGCAGATAACTCTAGAACGCCCAGAGAGATCCAAATGTAAAGAACCACATGCACAACTATTCATCATAGAGATTCATTGTGTTAAGTTTCAAGTTATTCCAATAGAAACTGTATGAGAAGATAACCGCACAAAAAATGGTTATTTCAGAAATCAAGGGCAGATAACTCTAGAACGCCTAAAGAGATCCAAATGTAAATAGTCACATGCACAACTACACATCATAGAGATTCATTGTGGTAAGTTTCAAGTTATTCCGAAAGAAACTGTAGGAGTGAATAGCCGCACAAGAAATGAGTTATTTCAGAAATCAAGGGTAGATAACTCTAGAACGCCTAAAGAGATCCAAATGCTAAGAGTCAAATGCACAACTACACATCATAGAGACTCATTGTGGTAAGTTTGAACTTATTCCAATGGAAACAGTAGGAGGAGTTGCGCACACAAGAAATTGCTAACAGATGGAAGGAAGGACGGACGGACCGACGGACGGAGAGACGGACGAACGGACGACTAGGGCCATAACTTAATACGACCCTTTTGGCGTATGAAAAAACAGGTAAATTTACCTTACATATCCTAAGATTTTAATTATATAGGGATCAGAAGCTGGCTGGTCCATCCAGGGCTTGATTTATACCCTCTTGATTTTATGATGGTTACCATTTCCGGCAAAATTTGTAAATGTTTTACTCATTTGTTTAGTATAGTTCTACCTTTTAACTATGATGTCTTTACCTTTACAACATACCTTAACCTTCTCCTTTAAGCACGCATATCATATCGAAAGATTGCCAATTTTTACATAATTACAAACAAAAATTTCCTTTTCGTTGCAAAGTTACATTGGGGTAGAAACAAAACAAAAATGAATGAAACGAGGCTTGTGATTGGTTGATTAGTTTTACGGTCGAGACCTGTCCCTAAATCAATGAAAAAAGACTAAAAAGCACTCTGTTATTACTGCTAATATGAACTCATTTGGTACTTGATATCAATCAAAAATAGATAGAATTGGTTGCAAGAGGAGGCACGTCGTTGGTGACCTCCATTATTTTGATGAAACGGAAGAGATTGGCGAACCGTGTGACCCCGGCATGTCTGACGACCAGACGACTGACAAAGACGACCGTGCGGTTCTGTCTAAGCGGAAGAAACATTTGGACAACATGAAGAGCGGCCTGTCGAAACATTCCAAAAGTACAAATAGGCTTTTAGCAGACTATTCATCGTTGTTGTTATCATCAGTTACTTTGCATGTTTTTCGTTCTTTTTCAGGCACAAGCTGAACCAATGTCAATGTCATTCAGCTCCTTTCCATTTGCAAAATTTCTTAGGGTTTTGTAACTTCTGCAAGCCTAACCCTTTACTACATATTCGAAGGTTTTTATCAACCTGGGGAAGTAACATTTGAAATCATTGGGATATGAAAAAAAAGGATCAACTAGCATTTTCTCCCTTTCCACAATGTTTTTCTGTCCTTCTTAAGACAAGTCCCATCACAGCATTTTTTTTTCTTTTTTGAATGGGTCCGTAAAATGGACATGTTCCCAATCCGAAAATGTTACCATTTTTCCTTTAATCATGCATGAAAATTCCCAAAAGGAATTGTGCTTCTCACTGCATAATGGACCCATTCAAAAGGGTATCCAGTCATTTCTACACCCCGTCATTTCAACACCCGGTCATTTCGACACTTTTTGGTCATTTCGATCCCTATTTTCCTAATTTTTTCTTTTCCACTACGTAGTTTTGACATTTGTAAACTTATCATTGATAATGATTTTATTCTGGTAGAGAAAAACATTGGTCAAACACAGTTAAAGATAGGTTAAGGTGTGATAAACATTATACTGCATATTTAAAATGGCGAAGTATAGATACCGAAAATTGTATGGACCTAGCCGTACTCGGAGTAGCTGCCTTTAAATGAAGCTTTTAAAATACATATTTTGATCACACACCAACACAAAATTATGATAATGTGACATCTCAGAAAATTAAAGCAATTTAATAATAGAAACTTGAGTCTAAAAATTTGCTCGAAAGAAATCGGGTGTCGAAATGACCAAATTTTGAGAAAAAAATTTTTATCGGGGTCAAAATGAATTGAAATATTTGTATTGAGGATCCCCCCCCCTTTGGCAAATTGTTCAGAATGCGCAACATAAACAATCCAAATATAAGCAATTTCTTTCTTTAGCAATCTAGCTACAAAATGAGCTATAACTGCAAATAATGTCAAACCAAGGGGTTCTAAACTCCCAATAGAGATCAGCCTCATAAAGACCGACCCAGGGTTCTTATTTGATCCTGGACCCTGGGTTTTGACGCTTGGAAATCCGAAATGACCTGTTCTTGATACACAAAAATAACTGCCTAAGAGTCAATCTGATGCATGAGATAATCGGCTAAAGCATCACATAGAAAAGCTTGCATGCATCCGGCAGAAATAAAGTGTGTAATAAACATGATCAGTATCAAGCGGTCCTACGAATCACCGAAATACCACCGAAACACCACCGAAACACTGAAATACCCCTATTTTTTATTGTTGAGTTCAAATAACTGACAAAAGTATGCAGGATTTTTTTTTTCAGAAAACACAATCAAAGTATTAATCATTATTAAGAAGAATGATGTTAATATACACTGATCATTGGTTTATGTTGAGAACAATCACCTAAACACTTGCGCATCTGACCTGTTATACACCGAAATACCCGATCTTATTATGACAATCTAAACTAAAGAATTGTCAATATGACATAACCACTTATATTTATTTGAATGATATACACAGACAAAAGAGAGCGTTAATCCACTTCATTGCGAAAGAGGTAGACGTTAAAGCCCAAATCAGACATTACATGATGTAAGTCTCTGATCCGACGAACACGAAGTTTCTTGGCATGTTCTGTTCTCTTCTGTTCTATTAAAGTGAAGTGATCATAATTGAAGATGCTCGGCTGACATAATCCAATTTGTTTGATGTGTAAGTTTGTCATTGTTATTTTTAAAGGAATATGGTTATTATTCATAATCCTATCCGCGGATTTACGCCTGGTGCCGTGCTAACTACAGATTCAAAATGGCTGCCGGTTTTCTAATTTGGTGATGTTTTAATTTCATATTCCAAATATAAAAAAGGAAAACATTATTTTCTAGCATACTCATGGATAAAGAGCAGACACATCAGTCATTTACTAAAGCTACTGAAGTGAGATTGTGGAGGTATACCGGTAATCACTGAATTAACCAATTTTAGTACGTGAAGCGGGTATTTCGGTGGACATTTACAGCACGGTGGGCTATTCCGGTGCACATTCTTCACGGCGGCCTTCAATAACATGTTGCCATTTTGACATTAGGTTTAATACTAACCCTCCTTCATAAATAAAATTACAATTTGGTCAAAAACTGCAACTTCAGTTATCTTAGTAATTAAAAAGAGAGAGAAAAAAATAGGGGTGTTTCGGTGGTATTTCAGTGATTCGTCGGACCCGTATCAAATATGAAAGATGCATGCAGCTCTGTTTATCACAGCTAGGCTGTATTATATGCTAGGGCTGCAAGTTAAGATTCATCTAATCACTTCATTCCAACAAGTCTGTACATAAGATGAGGTATTTTCTTGTCTAATTTCTGTCCATAAATAAAAAAAAACATGAAGGAAAATTTGTCTTTATTTTTCCCTTATCTCTCCCTAATAATCAAGTAATTTTGACCCTTAGATTTTCTCTTTGACTCCAGGAAACTCCATTTTGACTCTTGAAATTTTGGGCCCAAGAGTCAAGGACTTGGGATTCTGGACCTTGTGAGAACCCTGTGACCAATGCAGTCATATTGAACTAAAAATTAGCCTGTCCCAAAATGATATAAAATCTGACATTTCATTGAGCCTAATGTAGAACAGTGGCCATCAACAAAATTCATGAGTCAACTCTTAAATTGCCTCACACACAGAAAGGCAGTACTATTGACATCTTTAACAGCATGCAAAACAGGCATATTTTTTTCTTGAAAGACAAATTAATTTGTTTTCAATGTTTTCAATTTCTGGTGTGTAATGCTTTAATTTTAGTTCAAATAACTGAAAAATATCCATTACAAATAATCAGTAACTTGATCATGTGTTTATCATGAAAATTCCCAATTTTGGAGAAAACGCCATGTTTTTTCCCAATTTGCATGGTTTCAGACCCATTCCCAAAACGGAGAAAAAAGCACGGCATCATTTCAGAAATATTTCATGTGTCTTCTGAAATGCATTCAATTTAGACATGTATAAAATTATGTTGGCTATACAATGTTTATCTCCATCCATCTGTGAAAGGCACAGCTTGGATTCAAATCTCAGAAAATCTTAGTCTCAGTAATGTGACGTTTTCGATGCTTCTTTTCATATTTGGACATTTATTATGCACTGTAGCATATCAACTCCATTGTTAATGAATAGGTGATAAAATGCCGAGGCCCAGGAATTGTAAATTACAAATTGTTATATATATATATTGTTATGGTAAAAAAGTGTTGCACCCCCTGTGTTTTTTACCAGGTTTACCTTTGAAATGACCTGATGTATCCCTGACCTTATGGCAAGGGCTACCGATAGAGCTGTTTCAACATCTGGTGAGAGGTATGAGAAGAAGACTGCAAGTTGCTACCCAAGCCCTTTGCAGAAGTATGCAATATTGACTGATTGCATGAGCCCTTTCTTGCAGTACTTTAGCAAAAACAATCCTTCTTACCACGAGGTCAAGGGGTACCTCAGTTCAGTTCATGTCGTAGGCAAAAGACTAGTTTGTTGGTGTATGCAGAAGCTGATTCTAATTATACCCCATTTCATATTATTCACATCAGAAAATCAAATACGGTAAGAAACACAGGGGGTGCAACACATTTTTTTACTGTGTAAATATTCTGCCTGTAAGGTTAGGATAGGTTGCTCGGCTGTCACAAAGATAGTTTTTATTTGGTCTCCATGACAGATGGGCAATCACTTAAGTATCACCTATAGCTGTAGGGAGTAGGATTACAATTACCAAATTCAAAGTGTTCCTAGACATAGCACCTATCTGCAACATTAGTGCTGCATGGATTCATCATGGATTGAAGCAAATTTGTAGTCAAACAGCTTTGTAAAATCCATGTAAAGCATGATCAATTAATGCTTTTTAGCTCAGCTGAGCACTAAGTACTCAAGGTAAGCTTTTGTTATTGTGCTGTGTACGGTGTTTGTCATGCTTTGCCATGTTTTACCTTGTTTACGCTCTAGGGGCCACAATTTCAGTCCGATACAAATGAAAGTTGGCCAGAATGTTTGTCTTGATGAAATCTCAGAGGATTTCGAAAATGGGTCACATCAGATCTATAAGCTTTGCTTCCATTACGATCCATTTCTGCAGAATCATATTTGTTAATTGATTGTATTGTATTGCTCATGTATATTGTATTTCTGTGGAATAAAATATGTTTAAATTAAAAACAAGGTCACTAATTCATATCTTTGAAAAACCTTGTGTATGCTCTAGAGGCCACATTTTTGAATACTAATGAAGTTGATCAGAATGTTTCTCTTGATGATATCTCTGACTGGATGGAAAATCCGTCATGTCTAGTATATAACCAGGTCACTAAGCCAAATCTTTGAAAAATCTTGTCAGAATGTTTGTCCTGAAACTGTCTCAAATGAATTTTAATACATGGGCCACATTGGGTCAAAAACTAGGTCACCAGGTCAAATCTTTAAAGACCTTTTGCACACTATAGAGGCCACATTTTCAGTTCATTACTTATGAAAGTTGATCAGAATGTTTGTTGTGATGATATCTCAGATGGGTTTGAAAATGGGTCACATTGGGCCAAACAAATAGGTCACCAGGTTGAATCTTGAAAACCTTGTTTGCACTCTATAGGCCACATTTTCAGTTCAATACCCATGAAAATTAGTTGGAATGTTTGTCATGATAATATCTCAGAAGAGTTTGAAAATGGATAATGGTGGGTCAAAGAGTTGGTCACTAGGTCAAATCTTAGAAAAACCTTGCGTACACTCTAGAGGCTAAATTTTCTGTCCAATACATGTACTGATGAAAATTTGTCAGTATGTTTGTCTTGAAGCTGTCTTAAATTGGTTTGAATATGGGCCACATTGAGTCAAAAGCTAGATCATCAGGTCAAATCTTTGACAACTTTTATGTATACTCCACATTTTCAGTCCAATATGCATAAAAGTTTGTCAGAATGTTTGTGTTGATGATATTTAGGAAGAGTTAGAAAATGGGTCACATCAGGTCAAAAGCTACGTCGCTGGGTCAAATACTAGAAAAACCTTGTGTATGCTCTAGAGGCCAAAGTTTTTATCCAATACTCATGAAAGTTAGTCAGAATGTGTGTCTTGATGATATATTGGATGACTTTTAAAATTGGGTCGTGTGTGGTCAAAAGTAGGTCACCAGGTCAAATCTTTAAAAAGAAAAAAAAAAGCTTGTGTAAACTCTGGAGGCCACATTTTTAGTCCATAACTCATAAAAGCTGGTCAAAATGTTTGTCTGGATGATATCTCAAATGAGTTTGACAATGGGTCATGTTGGGTAAAGAAAAGAACAAGTTACCAGGTTAAATTGTTGAAATACTTTGTATTCACTCTTAGAAGCCACATTTCCTGTCCCTTACCCATGCAAGTTGTTTAAAATGTATGTCTTGATGATATCTTGGATGAGTTCAAAAAATGGGTCACATTGTGTCAAAAGTTAGGTCACCAGGTCAAATTTTGGGTAAAACCTTGTGTAGATTCTGGAGGCCACATTTTCCCTCCAATACTCATGAAAATTTGTCAGAATGGTTGTCATAATATCTTGAAATAGGTTGGATATGAGTCTGTTTGGTCAAAAGGCTCAGATGAGCGACTTCATGGCCATCATGGCCCTCTAGTTTTAAAAAAACTTATGTAAGAATATTTTATCTAGGAAAGAAAATGTTTGTTACATGCAATTTCATCATTAAGTTTTTGTCAATTAGTCAAGACATTACTTATGTTAAAAAAAAATTCAGTTTGTAATGACCTTATTTCTTTCTTCATGTTAGAATATTTTTGTAAAAGCAAAACCAGAGTTACTTGAAGGTTTTTCTTAACTCTTGAACAAATAACAAAATTTTAAACCTGTCAAAATTGAAAGCATTTGCAGAAGACAAATTAGTGTGACTCAACAATTGAAATTTGTTTCTGGAACGGTAGAAAGCATTGTAAAAAAGGGAGAAAATGCCAGCCACCAGCATTAGCTCCTATTTCCACAATTTTTTCAAAAGCCTTTGTTATCAAAGTTATTGAAACTCGAAATTATATAGTAAAAGAGTTAGATTTTAACTTAATGTATTTGTTAAGGTAGTAGACTCCTAACGGAAAACGGCTATTTCCACTATAATATTATCCTACAAAACTTGCTATGATTAAAAATGAGTATTATTGTACTACTTTAACTGAGACACTTTTTCCTTTTTTTCCTTCTTAGAATTATCATTTATAAATCTAAAACCACTATATTCTCATTACAAAGGGGGGGATAATAATTACCTCCCTTTTCAGGAAACTAACAAAAGTATCAACAGATAATTTCAAGATAGACATAAAAGGAATTTCTGGTCAGTTAAAAATGTGCAAAAGTATTATATCAGTATAAATCCTTATTTATGTTATGTTCCCAGTATCACGATTCGCGCCACGATTGAAATTGTGGTCTTAATCGTGATCAAGTCGTGATGATCCTATCAGGTCGTGTCAGAACTTGGTGTTATTCGTGGCAATCATGTTAATCGTATGAAATTTTTTGGCTGTCAAAAAATTTTCTACGATCAACACGATTGGTTTTCAATCGTAGTCATCACATCTAATAGTATCGAATCATAACAAAACGCAGCATATCGCATCTAGTCGTGCTTCTAAATCGTGAGCCCACCCGGGTGGCTCAGTGGTGGGCGTGTTGGACTCATGACCTGGTGGTTGTGAGTTCAATAACCGGTTGAGGCGAACTTTCTTTCCGGCGTATTTTTGCCTCTCACCTCTCCTGAAGCATGTGAGAAAAGTAGTCGGTGGCTTTGGAAAGAAAGTTGTGTTAGTACTGGTGTGAGAAAGCCAGGAAACTCATGTGCGTCACCAACCGCCATGATATGACCTTAGCTGTTAAAGTGGCGTTAAACCCCAATACAACCAACCAACCAAATCTAAATCGTGTTGATCGGGACCAATCTTGGACAAGGCAAAGGCCACACTCTGGTTCGATTTGCTGGATAATAGGATAGGATAAGTTCTCTTTTTTGATCCCTCACATCGAGACAATCGAAGTAAGAAATGCGGCCTCCTTTGTAGCAGCAGTACATGGTGCTGTTTAAAACAAACATACTTCCTTCAACATTGAATATTCAGGTTCTAGTGTAGCAGCTTTCAAATACCAACAATTCTGGAAACAAATCCAGAAGCCTTCCCGAAAGCCTGCAAGCCTGGATCGGTCGGGCCAAAAGAGAAGGTAGAAAATAGAGAATTCCAGAGAACTGATTACCACACTTTCACCCTCCAAAATGAAAAAAAAAAAAATGTTTAATTTATCCTAAAGATACGCAGCAAAAATGCTTGAATGCACTTATTTTTCCTGCGGAATGGAACATTTTTATGGTGTGCAGGAAAGATAAAAAAGAGCAATTCTCAATCCGAAAACATAAATTTAATCTAAATCTAAAATGAAAATTGTGGTATTGTGTATCCTTAGCTCAACTAAACAACATGTTTATGTCTATTTGATATTTCTATCATCAAGGCAATTTCAATCTTTTTGTAGGATGTGTCTGGGAGGCTAAAAAACTAATTAAATTGTTGGCTTTTTTCTTCTGTGAGCTATGGTCGCACCCAGAACTGTCTTACTACCGCTGTACTGACCCTTGCTCGTCTTCTTCCTCTCTGGTGATAATGTTTGCATACTGCAAATGTCACATTATCACTTTTCTCAACAATCAGTCTTCAGTCTTCACGAAAAACAATGTAGTCTGTGAACAGTCGTGGCCCATATATACTCATCGTGGTCCAGTCGCAGCTCTCCGTCGGATCTGATCATGAAACATGTCGCGACAACAAAGCGCATCGGTTCGCAATAAATGTATCTACACTTATCCTCACATATCTGTATGTATTACATCGTCATAACTCGTGACCCCTGCTCGTAGTAATCGTATCGAATCGGGATTCAATCACAGACTTGAACGGGATAATCTTATCAGATCGGAAAGGATCGTATACGAACGTAAGACCGGATCGTAATAGGCCGTGTGAACTGAAATGACAAATCGCAATTATATCACATCCAACCGCAACTCATCGTTTCTTAACGCCTCTACTCGTATCATCTCATATCCAAAACAAAAAAAAATCCCAGAAGTGTCACGATTAGCTGCGGATTGCGAATCGTGGCTCTCGTAACTAATCTCGTGACAGTGGGAACCTAGCATTATCAACTAACAAGAAATCTTAGTCCATGCTGCACTAGAAGCATTTGGGGGGTTCTACCTTAAGTCAGATATTTGCTAGCATTAAGTCAGCATCATGATTACTGAGTTAAAATGATATCAAGGACATGCGCTTTTGCTGGTACATAGAACACATGAAAAGTATAAACAATGCAATACAACTAATTGTAAGTACGAGTAAATGATTTCTGAGGCTGACTGTATGTATTTTTGTAGATGAGGTCTGAAAACAGGTAACTGTCAAAACTAATGCTAGATAAAATTTAATGTGTTAAATTATATATAGTATAACAGACCATTATTAAGTCACACTAATTCTATACTGTTCCAGTATGTGTTAGAGCTTTTCACTTTACATTTATTATGATATTGTTATTGATAGATGCACTTTCTTCTAATTTATTTCAGAACCCAAAGTATCCTGGACACAATCAAATGAAGATGTGACAATGTCTTTTAGACTCGAAGGCATGAAAAATGATCAACTGAAAAACCTAGATGTACAGTTTTCAGATACAGATGTGTCTATTAGCCTATCAGGTACCTGTAACCCTTTACAACTACAATCACGAGGTTTCAAGACTATGAGATTGAAGACTTTAGAAAAGATTGTGGAAAAAAGGAGAAAATGCTGGTAACCAGCATTTTCCCCATTTCCCACAATGCTTTCAAACCTTTCATAGACAATTTTCACTATATGAGCTACACTTAATTTGTCATCTGCTAATGCTTTTGATTTGGACAAGTCTAAAATTTTGTAGTTTGGTAAAGAGTTAAAGCCCTAATAGCTACCAAAAGTAAACTATGCAGGTGTTAAAATGCATTCAAATTCAAATCATACCGTTTAAAAGCATGGAAATTAATGTGAAGATGACAGTCTGTTACTGTACTTTCAGTCCAAGTCGTAGTTGCTGGCAGAAAAATTAAATTTAAAACTATAGACAAATAGACGGACAAAGCAACTTTTGGCCCACTTTTAAAATTCATTTTTCAGAATCTGTCCTCTAAAAACTATGCTCTGGTTATTCATTAAAGTTGTCTCTGAGAGACTCGGGTTTAAGTGAAAAATGAAGAATAATTATATTTTAACCCTTTACCACACAATGACGACTTTTAACACCCCTGATAGAGAAAGCTTTTGAAAACATTGTGGAAAAAGGAGAAAATGCTGGTTACCAGCATTTTCTCCTTTTCCCACAATGTTTTCTACCCTATCAAAGAAAAATCATTTCATATAAGCCACATTGAAACTGTCATCTGCAAATGCTTTCAGTTCGGACAGGTCTAAAATTTGTCGTGTGGTAAAGGGTTAATACAACAGTGTACACCCTTTCAATTTATGGTACTGGCTAAAAGTGCTACTGTTGACATAGATAAAAATCTGATTATGGATCCACAAATAGCATAGACCAAGTCTGATCATGGATCCACATTTCTAATACTTGTTAGGACTGTACCGCTTTTAAAACAAATTGTATGGAAAACTTGATTTCTCTGTTTTTATATTCTCTTATTGATAGCTTGTTGACTGTACTTTCAAATTTTGTTATAATAAGAGTGTTTTCTTTACCACCTTTTTTGTTAGATTTCAGTATGCTTTAATTAAGATATCTTGAAGGTTGACAAGGTCTAATTAATTTCTTACAGGTAATATTACAAGCACTTTCTTCGGAAAATAAGTTTTGTATAAGTAAGGAATCATTTACCTGGCATAAGGACCAAAAAATGAACTTGATCTCGAATCTCAATAAAACCTTAGTTGTATATATTTCTTAGAACATAGATCAAATCTTAATTCTTTGAAACAATTTTGTTTTCAAGATGGCAGAAACTGGTTATGGAATTTGAACAAAGAGATTTTTCGAGAGAAGAGTAAAGTCAAAATTAAGAAAGGAACTGTAACTCTCCACATGAAGAAGAAACAACCTTTGAACTGGGAGGATTTGGAGGTATCTTGTCTTTCTTCTTCTGCAGTCATATCTAACATGCAGTTGCTCAGTCTTCTTCAGTGTTCTTCAGGTCTATGTGGCAGTGCCTCACATAATGGATATATTGCTAAAAAGTATGAGAAAACAGTTAAAATACTTCTGTACCCAAATAAGGTGCAAGCAAAACTTTTTTAATAATTATTTTCAGCACTTAGAAGTGCTGCAATATGCAGGGCAATTATGGAGACAGCTATACCAAAAGTTTTGACTGGTTCTGCAACAACAAAAAAAATCAATAAATTCTGCACTTCACAGATAAAAAATCAAACTTGGTAAATATACTGCTTCTGTTTTGAGTGAACCAGGGATAATCATTACTCTTTACCAAATGACAAAATTTTAAACTCATCCAAATTCAAAGCATTTGCAGAAGACAAATTGAATGTGGCCCAAATGATCATTTAATTTTTTGAAAGGGTAGAAAATGTGGGAAAAGGAGAAAATGCTGTTTAATAAACAGCATTTTCTCCTTTTCCCACATTGTTTTCAAAGGGCTTCTTCCTTAGGGTCGTTAAAACTTGGGATTGTGTGGTAAAGGGTTAAATGAAATTGCTGACATAGGTGAAGAAAGCATTTGCAGAAGACAAATTAAATGTAGCTCTGATAATTTCTGACTTTGATAGGCTAGACATTGTGGGAAAAAGGAGAAAATACGGGTCACCAGCCGGTTCTCCTTTTCCCACAATGTTTTCAAAGGCCACCTTTGTCAGGGTCAGTTTGGACTGGTTGGTAACAAGCATTTGCTCCTGTTACACAATGGTTTTTACCATATTAGAGAACTACAACTCCTTTGTACCAGTTTCAATTTTGTCATCTGTAGTTAACTTCAGTGAGTCAAGAATTTGTTGTCAGGGAAAGGGTTTTGAAAGGGAAGTTAAATACTCCAACTGACATTCTCAAGTTGGCTTAAAAGAAATACTGTACATCATCATGTATGACTAGTATTGCTTCCTTGTTTTTAGAATTATCCAACAAAAAGCCTCGTATACCCAATGAACCGTTCTTAGATATCTTGACACTCTATTTCAGATATATCAAATTAATTGCCTCATACATTTATTTAAAAGGCAGTGGAGTGATACAAGGCCATCATGGGCCTCTTGTTCCACAATGTTTTCTACCCTGTCAGAGAACGACACCAGATTTGTACCAGTTTCAAATTAGTCATCTGCTTCCAATTTTTGTTTGGAGAATTGGTTGCTAGGGAAAGAGTTAATATGACTCATATACTGTTGAAAAGGATGTTAATTTCAAGTTTGCTGAACCCGTTACCACACAATCACGACTCTGAAAAGGCACCCTTTTGAAAACTGTGGGTAAAGGAGAAAATGCTGGTAATCAGCATTTTCTCCTTTTCACACAAGGTTTTCTTCCTATTGAAGGACAAATATTATCGTCTGAATAACATTTGAATTGTTGTCTGTAAATTCCTTCAAGATGAGTCCAAAATTTGATGTGTGGTAAAGGCTTAAAGAAAAGAAGTACCAGTACATCATCATGTATGACTAATGTTGCTTCCTTGTTTTCAAAATTATCCAACGAAAAATTGTGTATACCCAATGAACTGTTCTTTGATATGTTACTCAGCTTATATATATATATGATACCAAAATTTGTTTCGTTTGTTCTTTAAGTCCTTAACGCCATTTTCAACATTGTTTCAGTTGACTCTTTGCTAGTCTCCAGAACATAAAGGCTTTAGACTTGTCTAAGTTCAAAGCACTTGCAACTGACCTATTAACCATTCACCACACAATCCAGACTTTTTGCAGCCCTTAAAGAGAAGGCTTTTGAAAACATTGTGGTAAAAGAAAAAAATGCGGCTGACCAGTATTTTCTCCTTTCTCGCTATGTTTTCTTTCATATCAAAGACAGAAATCATCATGTTAGCAACATTACATTTGTCGTCTGCATAATCTTTGAATTTGGTCCAGTAAAAAAAAAATTGTCTTTTTTTAGAGAGTTGAATATTACTCAAATGATGGGCTTTGTCTCTGAAAGAGAAGAAAACTTGGGGGAAAAGGA
This sequence comes from Hippopus hippopus, assembly GCA_946811185.2. Lineage (NCBI taxonomy): Eukaryota > Metazoa > Mollusca > Bivalvia > Cardiida > Cardiidae > Hippopus > Hippopus hippopus. Next base: position 19,743,896 of record OX328102.1, on the reverse strand, counting down.
GAAAATGCTGGTAACGAGTATATTCTCCTTTTCCCACCATGTTTTCAAGAGGCTTCTTTCTTAGGGTCATTAAAACTTGGGATTCTATGGCAAAGGGTTAAAAAACTTGTTCCACCAACCTTTAGATCCCAGGAGCAGGAAATACAATGGAAGATGAGCAAGAAAAGCCAGAAATCATTGTAGATCCAGAAAAGCTGACTGACAGTGATCATGGGGAAGGAGTCAAGGTCAAAGGGGATGAAAATGAGGGTCATTGTGAGACCACTACCACACTTGATGAAGAAGTGAAGGTTCCAGAAGATGAATGCACAAACCAAGAGACAGAGGTGTTTGAAAAAGAAGAAGGTGTGAAGACTGATTAATCTGTTACTTTACTAATATGGCTGTTTGCCAGAGTTTGGTGCTCTTGCACCTGAAAAACTTTGGAAATATTAAGGGGAGGAGTTTCTTGTAACAAGCAATTTCACCTGCTCCCGCATTGTTCTCTAAACTTATAGACAACTTTTTTTTTCTTCCTCCCTTCATATGTTTGCCTTTTTATACATGCACTGTTTATGAAGAAAACATCAAGGTATATTCATAGCCCTGGCGTTGTCTATGCTGTCATCCTGCAAAAACTTTGACATTTTATAATATCTCTTTTATCACCAATCATATATGCTTCAAACTGAGACTAGTTCTTAACTATTAAACTGGGAACCCGTACAACAGGGGTAGGTAACCATCAAAATAATTTTTGACACAGTTGTGCCTTTTTTTCAAGTTAAAATTTTCATAAACTTGGACATTTAATATTATCTCTATCAACAGTTAATATATTTATTTCAAACTTGGACTAGTTGTTAGCTATCAAAAAGGGAACCCATACAACAGGTGCAGGCAACCATCAAAATAATTTTTGACAAAGTTGTGCCCATTTTTCAAAATTCACTAAAAACAACTGTAGCCAAGCATTGGCACACACATGTGTTGCTCTTGTTTTTTAGAGTCCCAACACCAGTTCACAAGAGGGGACTTTAAGCTTGTCCTCTCCATCTGTTGTATCAAAACCCTAAAGGCTAACCTGTACTTACTCAGTGTTCCTCCCACCTTCAAATTTTTGAGGGTCATTTGTGACCCCTATTCCAAATTTTTGGGGGTCATACAAAAATCTTGGGGGTCACCTTTATAAATGCCTTTTTAAAGCTACTTAAATTCATGTTTAGGGACCTTTCCTTGTGACTCCGCCGACTCGGAACTGAAACTATTTTTCTTAGTCTGACAAGACCTGGATATTTGTTGCATTTGTTGATTTTTCATTTTTTTTTTTTTTTTTTTTTTCACATTTCGAGCTGTTTACTTGTAGAAGGGACAACAAAACAGTCTGCAAGTCCTTTCTGTTTTTCTTTTTCGGTTTACCTGCTATCCTGTTTCGGAAAGCATCTAGAATATGCAGACTGTACACATTTAAAGCGCGGCAATAAATTGACCTTCCTATAGTTATTCCGTACCTAGTTAATTTTTGCTAAACAAGAGCTTCAAATGTGTGACTGTGTCAGAGAGAAGCCAGTTCTTTAATTCTTTTTTTGTGCAGTACTGGCAGATATTTATTAATAAATTATCAATTAAATCGGTTTCATACACTGGGCGCCGTATCATAAACTCTCAGCATAAAATAGTCATAGCGTACAAAATCTTTCTCTGTATACAAACCTTATTTTGCCCCTTAGTATTTTGATTGAACTGATATTTTTTGGTTGCGTCAGAAAAGATGCACACAACGAATTTTAGTGCGTCAGCTAAGAAATCGTTGCATCAAAAACGCAAGAAACGTGCTCTGGGAGAAAGCCTGCTTACTATACAGGCCACCTGTTGAAACCTCACTTAGAGATAAAGTGGACTAGGCTTTGGTCAACAATTCTTTGGAAAGTTCTTCTTGGTTTTATACACCCTCACCTAAGAAAATCTAATACCCTGTTGGTGTTAAATGAAGAGTATTCAGTACTTATGTTGCCTTCCAGTACTAATGATTAAATTCAAACTGTTTCTGGTAATTTTTCATAATAGCTAAATTTGTTCTTTTTTTTTTTTCCTCCAACACTTTCAGAGCCAGTTGTGGAGTTGCAGCATATAAAACATGATTATATAGAAAAGGTAAAAATATATTCTTAGTCCTTTCCTTAGACATAATTTATCAAGAGACAAGAATAGAAGTTATGTTAAATATCATAACTCTTTACCACACAACAAAATTTTAGAGTTGTCTAAATTGAAAGCCTTTGCAGACGACAAAATACATTTGACTCAAAAATTGAAATTTGTTATGGGAAGAGTGGAAAACATTGTGGGAAAAGGAGAAAATGCTGGTTACCAGCATTTTCTCCTTTTCCCACAATGTTTTCAAAAGCTTTCTGTCTCAGGGTTGTTAAAAGTTTGGATTGTGTGCTGAAAGAGTTAACCATCTTAACCTTTTATCAACCTGTTCTGTGTTTTAATTAACTGACCCAAAGAAGAATGGTTTGTAAAACATTGGGAAAAGATTACAATGTCTTCAGATGCTTCTTAGATAAATCTAACATTTATTATTTAGTTAAGACTTAAACAGTTGTTATAATTTGATTCAGAAGCCATTTACTTGTGCTACATATCTAATCTTGTTACATGCATTAGGTTTTTTGAATGCATGTTGGCTTGATGAAAGTTTCTGGGTTTTTTTTTTTTTTTTTCCCCAGGAGATAGAGGATTATATCCTGCTGGCAGGGCTGGTAACATGAGAGTATCCTTGGGCAAGGTACTTCAGGACCCATATTGCTTTGGGAGGGCTAGTCCCAGTGGGGTATAAATGGCCTGCAACGTGCGAAATGGGTCATTTGGACATTTGCATAAAGTGTAGTCTCGGATCAGCCTCTGCACTCCGGACAGGCTAATCTGAGACGGCACTTTACGACTACATTAGATTTTGTCCTACAATGGACTTGCCCAAAACAGAAAAATACATAAAAACGGAAAGTGTTGTTTCGGATTAGTCTGCACGGAGTGCTGAGGCTGATCCCTTTTTGCGTGTTGCAGGCCAGATATAGACAAAAAGTCTAGGTTTGATTTTGTAATCTTTTGATAGTCTTTTGGGTCGATAAATCAAGATCTTACTGCACAGAACGTACAATCTCATCTTGGATCAACACCAACCCTTATCTGATTTTAAGACTTTACTTTATAGTCACATTTCCAAATTAAAAGCAGGTTTGTAGAAGATGAATTGGCAAAAGCTTTTACATTTTCTGATATATCTGTCATTACTGAATATATTTACTTCTAACTATGGGTGACTGCTAACTATCTGAAGGGGAACCCATACAAGATGGGTGGGTCACCCTCAAAATATTTTTGACACATTTATGTCCCCAGTCCTTTAAGATCTTAGAATTTCCATGAGTGATGGAACCAGCTTGTACTTTTTTTGTCTTCTTTGTTCCCAGGAAACCAAATGAGTGGGGCTCTGGGAAAAGGGGGTTTAATGTATCTCTGTGATGCAGTATACCAAGCAGGTCCATCACATAATAATGGATCTATAAAATCCATTTTGTCTAACAACACTCTGAATCATGATGTAGACTGATCCTTTGTCAAGCAAAGAATTGTCTTATAACAAAAAAATTTTGACCCAGTTCAGCCTGCATGGACTTTGCAGGCTGATGTGGGTTGATACTTTTCTCTGATTCATAAACTCTTTACCACACAATCCCAAGTTTTAACAACCCTGAAGAAGAAAGCCTTATGAAAACATTGTGGGAAAAGGAGAAAATGCTTGTAACCAGCATTTTCTCCTTTTCCCACAACGTTTTCTACCCTTTCTGAAACTATTTTCTACATTTGAGCCACATTAAAATTGTCGTCTGCAAATGCTTTCAATTTGGACAAGGCTAAAATTTTGTCGTCTGGTAAAGGGTTAAGTCCTCTTTTCACAGAGCATGGCTCAAATTTTTCTAATGTGTGTTACTTGAAATAGGTTTTGGTTTTTCAAAAACAATAGCATGTTTAGTAATAGATTACTCGACCATTGACGGTTTATTAATCTATATTTCTCTTGAAGTAATCTTTGTCTTTTTTTGTGTGTTTTTGTAGGAAAATACGTTTGTGGTTCATATTTATGTCAAAGGTGTCAGTAAGGATAACCTGATGGTGGTCTTTGAACCCAAAACATTTCGGGTCAAGTTTCAGACCAGGTAATTTAACCTCTAACTTAATAATCTTGTGTTTTTATTGATCCTGGTGAAGAAAGCATTTGAATGAATGAATGAATGAATGAATGAATGAATGAATGAATGAATGAATGAATGAATGGATGGATGGATGGATGGATGGATGAATGAATGAATGAATGAATGAATGAATGTTTTATGACAGCTATGGTCATTTAGCACAGCATTTGAAAATTTTCTGTAAAAAGGAGGAAATGCTGGTGATTGTTTTCAGCCTTTGCAATTGCATTCATTTGAGCCACATTTCATTTGTAATCTGCAAATACTTTACATTTGGATGAATCATTTTGTAAAAGAGTTTATTCTTTTGCTGCCACATCAACAAATGAAACTTTTTAGGAAGGTGTAAAAATAAACTGACTTTTTGATTACAGTATGGAACAAAGGGGATGATGTAGATTAAAGATCAGACTGCTTGATCTGTGCAGTCTGATCATGAACTTTACCATCCACAAAAGCCTTTTTGGTTGTCCTCAGCAGTTGATAGAGTAATTTTTTTGTGTAAGTAGAAGGTACTATGTATCACACAAATATGAAAAAAAAAAATTTTGCCTTACTTATTCAAGGGACAATTTTGACAAACTGTTCAACTTGTCCAACAAATAATCTAATGGTGAAAGTTTGTGTTAACACAAAACCCCAAAGTTTTAACAACCTTGACGAAAAAGGCTTCTGAAAATGTGGCTAAAGGAGAAAATGCTGGTAATCAGTATTTTCTCCTTTTCCCAATGTGTTTTTTACAGTTTCAAAGATAATTTCCCCAGCTTGATCCACATTTAACTTGTCATCTGCAAATGCTTTGTACTTGGACAAAACTCTAATTTTGTTACATGGTAAAGAGTTAGAGTTTTATCTATGTTTGATTTATTAAAAATATTGTTAGAAAGTTTGTTTCCATATCTCCAGAATCCTTGTCAAGTTCTTAAAATATTTCACACATGTGTGCACTTTGTAAAGATGATATGCAGAAATAAGGTATCACAAGGGTAAAAGATCACATACTCCTAAATTATGTCTGCTTGATATTTCTTTAACCCTTTACCAAACAGTCCCTGGTTTTCACGACCCTAAGGAAGAAGCCTTCTGAAAACATTGTGGGAAAAGGAGAAAATGCTGGTAACCAGCATTTTCTCCTTTTCCCACAATGTTTTCTACTCTTTTAAAGTCCAGTTTCAATTTTTGAGTCACGATTATTTTGTCGTCTGCAAATGCTTTCAATTGGAACAAGTCTAAAATTTTGTCGTTTGGTAAAGAGTTAACTCCTGGTCTTGATTTTGAAAACATTTCTTACATGTGTGCACCTGTATGAGACATCATGGCTGTGCAGAGCAGGATTTTCAGACATAAGGCCTCCAAGGTCATTGTTCCACTTTGTAGAGCTCTTGTCAAACTTTAGGGTTCACAGATATTTATCTGCTGATTCAATGATTGATTTATTGTTTGATTGTTATAGTCATGAGCAATTTCTAAGACTCCACAAGGATGCCACATGTGATACAAAGTTCAGATGGCAAGTCAATTTACGGTAAGCTTATTTTCTTTTTGACCTTTAACCACACAAATCCCATGTTTTAATGACCTTTAAAAAGAAAGGGCTTTTGAAAAAATTGTGGGAAAAAAGAGAAAATGCTGGTCACCAGCATTTTCTCTTTTCTCCACAATGTTTCTAGCCTTCCAAATGCAAATTTTAGTTTTTTGGTCACTTTCGATTTGTAATCTGCAAATACATTCAATTTGGACCAGTCTAAAATTCTTTTGTTTTGTAAAGAGTTATATGTGTATTTGTGGTAGACGTTCTTATTTAGAAGTCTTTCATATAGTGAATTAAGGTATATTGTTTTTGATGGAGTGACAATTTCAGTTATATCACAGTGATAACCAGTGCACCTATCCATGCTTCCCAGGAGTTACTTTTACCAGTACTTCACGCAGTGTTCTTCCAAGCCACTAGCTGCTTTTCCACATAACCTTTGATGCCGCACAATCATCAGGGCTGAAAGAGGAAAATACTGTCACAATGGCTATCATTAATCCTCAGAAAGAAATTGGGCAAGCTTGGCACTCAAACCATCGACCCCCCAGTTCATTGAGCACATCTAGGTCAAATATCATTACCTCAGTGGTATTGAAAGCACAAGGCAAGTAATTGATGAAGATTGTATGATTGTATGGTATTTAATGCCGATATCAACATTATTTCGGTTATATAAGGCGGCCAGTGCACCAATTGTTTCCTGGATTTTTCTTTTACCAGTACTCTGCACAATATTCTTTCCAAGCCACTGGCTGCTTTCCCACATAACCAGACAACAAAACTTTAGACCAGTCTATACTGAAAGCATTTGCAGACCAGAAATTAAATGGGGGCCCAGATGCTGAGGTAACAGCATTGTCTCGTTTTCCAAAAACGTTTTCAAAAACCTTCTTCTCATGGCTCATTCAAAATACTGTACTGGGTTGTTTGATAAAGGCTTAAGGGTTAAGTAAAATTCATTTCCTTTTTATGAAGAATACATGTTCTGCCTATATACCAAACTGAAGAAGGGATTTATTTTCTTCTCCATTTTGGGGTCATGCAATACTCAGCGGTAAAGTGTCAGATTCATTACCTGGAGGCCCCAGGTTTGAGCATCCCTCGAAGCACAGGGATTTTTATGGGTGTATCTATGGACAAGACACTTCAGAGCCTAGTACTGGTTAAACCCAGAACATAAAATGAATAAGTGAGATTTCATATTCAATGAAATGATGTTGACAGTGGTGTAAAATGCCATTTAATCAATTAATCTGCTTTTCAGGGAAGAAGTGATAAGTGAGAGATGCAGCTGTAAAGTCACATCCTCCTTTATAGAATTATCCTTATATAAAAAAGAGGCATTGAGATGGGGTGACTTAGAGGCATTAAAATGTAGAGGTAAAGAATAGACCCTAGAAGGGAGAAGAGTATAAAATTGAGTTAACTCTTTACTAAACAACAAAATTTTGGACTGGACCAAATTGAAAGCTTTTGCAGACAACATTTTAAAGATGTAAAGTGTTCAACCATAGGACAAAGAGTGAACATATTTATTTGTACAAAAAAAAAGAAGTACATTGGCCAGAAGGAGAGCAGACAGCAAAAGATTAGAAAGAAAGTGCATAAAAGCAATAGAAATAATAATGTTAAAAAATCACATAGCTTAAGCACAAATAAGAAAGCACAAAATTACTTCTTCTTCGAAATCACTGTTATTGTCTCACTGTCATTGTCGCCGAGTGTGTGGACCAATGAAAAATCCCAAGGGTTATGTGTGAAGTCCACTCTTCAAGGTTTTAATAAACTCAGTCTCACTGTATTAATGCTACATGAATATTTCAAATGATTTTGTCCCTCAACCATCTTAGGCCTTGCTTATAGTTCATGATTAAACAAAGTATTTTCTGTTGTTGTTTTAGTCAGTCAGGTCGTCTGCTAGCAAAACTGCACTACATCATGATAAGAGAAGCGAGGCGAGGCACAAACTGTTACGCCAGTAAACATATCTGGTCCAAAAACAACAATAAACTCTTAAGAAATTTTTAACTATATCTATTACACATAATATATACATAGCAGAAATTATTAACAAAGCATGGCAGAGAAAGTTTTATTCAAACACAATGTACAATGTACAGGTAACACCATGTATACAGATAGCTACACAACCTGTATTGTCTCTGAACAAAACCCTTAACAAGTTTGTCTCAGACATATCAAATGCAGCTCAGATGATGTTTACTGTCCTTGACAGTGTAGAGAACATTATGGGAAAAGGAGAAAATGCTGATTACCAGCATTGTCTCTTTCCCACAATGTTTCCAACAGCCTGCCATTTCAGGGTTGTAAAAAAACGGGGTTGTGTGGTTAGGAGTTCATTCGTTACCAAACATCAAAATATTAGAACTGTCCAAATTGAGGATACATGTAGAAAAAAAACTAGATGTCTATCAAATGATTGGATTTGTCTTTGGAGCATGTGAAAACATTGTTGGAAAAAAAGAAAAAACTAGTTATCGACATTTTCTCCTTTTCCCACTTGTTTTCAAAAGGTGTTTTTCCTCAGTGGCATTAGAAATCCTGATTGTTTGGTAAAAAGTTATACTTTTCACAATTTTGAATCAAGATCTTTGTTTTCTTTTGTGTTGAAAGTTTGACCTGTGATCCATGGTTTCAATGAGACCAGTATCACAAAAACATCTATTATTGATTTTATAATTGGATTTCACACATACAGACTTTATTTGGCACTACTAGTCAAGGGCCATATGAGCTGATGTTATTGCATGGTTTCTGATGTCGTTCTGTTTCCTATCTGTCAGACTTTTCCTTGTTTTGTGATTTTGTGATTCAATTCTTGTGAATTCGATGTTACTGAACTCATCAAGAGCTTTAACCCATTTGAAAGTAGGGTATTTTTTGTTATTGCTAAGAAAAAAATAATAGCTTGAAATTGAAGTTTTACATCTTGTTTATGCAATAAAGTCTGTATTTTAGATACAGTTCTTTTGAACCTTGCATGGATTATTAGTATCAGAAATGGCTTGAACCCTTTTGAACATTAAGAGTAGAACAAACTAGGCCCTTATGGACTTCATACGCTGCCAAGCAAAGTTGTAAGTGTGCACTTTCAGAAACACCTGTTGCTAAATCCGAGACATGGATACCACTAGGGAATGTGAAGACTTCATCAGAGACAGAAACTGTCGATAGACAAGTGATGTTTGACGAGATGAAACAGAGCATCGAGCGACAGAATTTGTCTGAGAAAGCGGCTGATTCAGGCCCTAACCCATCTCCAAGTACAGAAACAGCTCAAGTAATTTTAGCATCTCTTACCTCAATTACTATTTAGCCTTTTACCAGATAAAAGAAATTTAGACTTGTACATATTGGAATCATGTATAGACCTTAAGATAAATGGACTCAGTTGATTGGATTTATCTTTGAAAATATAAAAAAAAAAAAAAAAATGGGAAAAGGAGAAAATGCTAGATACCTACATTTTCTCCTTTTTCCCAATGTTTTCAAAAGCCTTTTTCCCTCATAGTTATTGAAACCAAGGATTGTCTAGTAAAGGGTTAACTCTTTAACACATAACAATTTTTCAGAAATAAGTGAAATGATGTTGAAAGTTGTGTTAAGCACCATGAGAAACAACCAGACAGCAGCACTACTAGAGTTAACTCTTTACCAGACAACAAAATTTTTGACTTGTCCAAATTGAATTCATTTGCAGACGATGTGATAAATGAGACTGAAAAATTGAAGATTTTTTTTTTTCAAAGAGTAGAAAACATGCTGGTTACCAGCATTTTTCTCCTTTTTTCATGATGGTTTCAAAAGTCTTCTTCTTTAAGTTCTTTAAAAGTCTGGATTGTGTGGTAAGGAGTTAAAATTACTTTCAGCCAAAGCCTATGTGTAAGGTGCAGCCCTTGAGTAAGCAACCAGAAGTTAAAGAGCAAGTTGTAACACCAGGCTACACTGGGCTAGATAACCTAGGAAATACCTGCTTCATGAACGGAGTCTTGCAGTGTCTTGCCAACACTCGGGAGTTCAGGGATTTTTTCCTGAGTAAGATTTTCTTATTACTTTCAACTATTGAGGGTCTTTGTTATTCTTTACTAGAATAGAACAGAACATTTCATTCAGACTTGTACATTACATACATCGTCTAAGCCCAACACAATACAAAATGTTTAACAAAACAATAAAATTTTAGACTTGTCCAAATTCAAAGCATTTGAAGACAACAAATGCAGCTGAAATGATGATAAATATCTGTGAAAGGATAGAAAACCTTGGGGGAGAAGGAGAAAATGTCGATGTTCAGCATTTTCTCCTTTTCCCACAAGGTTTTCAAAAGACTATTTCCTCAAGGTCGCCAAAACTTGGGCTTGTGTGGAAAAATGTTAAAGGCCCCTTTTTCACAATAACAGATTGAGGAAATGTACTGTTAATGAATAGCAAAAATTTGACAAAGCTAGAATAACCACAAATACACAGAAAAACCTGACGGATGTGTTCAGGGAGGGGGAGAGGTGTAAACATGGTATTGGAATACATACTTGAACATACTTAAAACAATGAGTTAATGAACTACAGGGTACGCCAGCCTAACACAAAGTATCATTTATATGCTGGCATACACTGGGCTAATTCTGCATAGGGTGAAGTTGATTTAAGACATATTTTATAGAACATTTTACAAAACCTTATTGTAAATTTCTCACTATTTTTCATCCCTTGCCAAAAGGCAGATGGATATTTTATTGGCATTGTCAGTCCTTCTTTCAATGCTCCTTAATTAACATTTGCTATAGGGTCAACAGGTTTTATAATAATTTTACATGAGTGTTTTTCCATCAAAAGTGATGAAACTTTAATTACGCTAAAGTTGTTCTATACTCTTTGCAAAATATTTGAGCCATACCCTGTGAAAAGAGGGTTTAATGCATCTGCAAAAAGTATCTAACAAGGTTAGCCTGCGCAGTCCTTGCAGGCTAAGCTGGGTCAAAAGTGTGTGCTATGTATCAATTTTCAGCATGTTTAACTCTTTACCACACAATCCCGACTTTTAACAACCCTGAGAAAACAGCCTTTTGAAAGCATTTTGGGAAAAGGAGAAAATGCTGGTAATCAGCATTTTCTCCTTTTCCCAAAATGTTTTCCACCCTTCTCAAAACAATATTCAATTTTCCAGTGACATTTATTTTGTCGTCTGCAAATGCATTCAAGTTGGACTAGTCTAAAATTTTGTCGTTAGGTAAAGAGTTAAGGAACATTCCATCTCTTCATGCAGTTGTTTGTTAGAAAAAATGGATTTTACGGATTCTAAATTTGTCAAACTAATTGGCCTGCAACTCGCGAAAACGGGCAATCGGACATTTGCATAAAGTGTCGTCTCGGATCAGCCTGCACAGTCCGCGCAGGCTAATCCAAAACGACACTTTCCGTTTTTATGTAATTTTCTGTTTTGCGCAAGTCTACTGTAACACAAATCTAATGTAGTCGTAAAGTGCTGTCTCGGATTAGCCTGCGCAGACTGCACAGGCTGATCCGAGACGACACTTTACACAAATGTCCTAATGCCCCTTTTCGCGTGTTGCAGGCCATTTGTAAGGCTGTGTCAAATGGTTTCTGCTTATAGTTTGTGTTATTTTTATTTGTAGATAGAGAGTTTCAGAAAGATCTGAACATAGAAAATGTCCTGGGAAGTGGTGGAAAACTGGCAGTTTGCTTTGCAGTGTTGATGCGGGTATTATGGTCAGGGAAATATGTTTCATATCCCCCTTCAAAGTTAAAGGTAATTCTTCTATTGTTCAATGATAATCATTCAAAAATTGCTTGGAGTTAAACTATTTTTTGTCAAGTTTGAACCTTTTACCTCTTGTTTGTGCATAGCTACCACACAGCTGAATTACGTTGTCTGCTCTCCCTAGGAAGAATTCAGGAAAACACCATAGCATAGCATTTTGAGCAATCAAATCAGAAACCAAGCTGATAGTATTCTGCTCACAGGTTATGCTAATCGGATATATTTGAAACTGTTTTTGCCATGTTGTAGATAGGGAACAGGGAATTCCATCTGTCTGATGTTAACAGCATGCAGTATATGTATTTGAGCTTGAAAATTTATGGGTATATGATAAATAAGATTGTTGTAACAAGTACTGTGTATCTTTAAGTGATTTAGAAAGTCACTTAAGTGTGACACAGGCTTACAGCTTAAATTAATCAAACTACTTAAAAACCACATAAGTACTTGCATTATGTAGTCTAGAAAGTTGATCCAGCTCATAACAGGATTCGCATCTGAAACCTTCAATATGAGAGGCTAAGGCTGAAACCCTACACTACTGTCTCAAACTGAAATGGTATATTCTGGGTAAAATTTCTAGCTGAGAAAAATTAAATAACCATTCCTATTATGTTTATGTATTAGCCATGCTCTTGCAAAAGGGGGTATAATGCATCTACATGGTGCACGTTATCACATAAGTTTGGATCCATAAAATCCATCCATTTGTCCAACAGCTGACTGAATCATGAGGTAGAGTGGATGCTTTGACATGGAGAAAACTAACAAATACCATAATCTTTCGAGCCAGGTCAGCCTGCACAGACTGCGCAGGCTGACATGAGTCGTTAGGTTTTGCAGATGCATTAAACCTCCTTTTCACAGACTATGACTCAATTATTATTCCTGCTATGTTTATGTACGTATGTATGATTTCAGAGTTTGGTTGCTCAAAAGGCCAGTCAGTTTACAGGGTTTGCTCAGCATGATTCTCAAGAATTTTTGGCTTTTCTCTTGGATGGTTTACACGAGGTTTGGCTTTCAAATTTTGTTTTCACAAAAAATGATTTTGACTGTTTGTATTGGAAAGCAGCTATTAGCCTTGAAAGAGTAATAGACATAGCATTGGAAAGGAAACTTCAATAATGCATGCATGGGCATACTGGCTGCCATGGTATAACTGAAATTACTTTGAAAACAGTGTTAAACACCAGTGTTAAACAATGAACAAAATAGTTTAAGTTTTTAGCTCAAGCATTTTTGAAGGAAATTTCAAAGTATGTCATAGCCCTGGCATTGTGTGAGTTGTTGTCATTTTTAAATTTTCTGGTATCTCTGTCACTGCTAAGGATATCTGGCTATTTTTAACCATCTCAAAGGCAGAAGGCACACCAGAATTGAATGTACCCTTCAAAAGATATTTGACACGGTAATGCCCCTTTTTCAACTCATGGTTTTTACTGAAGAAGGCAATGCTAAGCCTTTGCATGCACAGGCAGTGTTCTTGTTTTATCTTCTAGAATTTCAGATGGCTAGTCATGGAATTTAGAATTAGAATTGAATTTAGAATGATTGTTGCCTCCATGTCTGTAAAATTTAGGTTTCTCTGCAAGAGTTAAAGTTATGTTTGGAATATAAGGTAAATCAGGCTGTCTATAAAATGAGAATCTGTTCATATCATAGGATCTCAGCAGTGGAAAATAGGGCTCTCTATATAACATAAAAATCTGTTCATATTGTAGGATCTCAACAGAATCAAGAAGAAGCCATACACAGAGACGGTCGAAGATCGTGGTCGCCCTAATGAAGTTGTCGCTAATGAAGCCTGGGAGGTTCACAAAAAGAGGAATGACTCTTTTGTGGTTGACCTGTTCCAGGGTCAATATAAGTCCAAGCTTGTCTGCCCTGTCTGTGGCAAAGTAAATGATTTCATATTAACCTTTTGCCTAAACAACAGCCTATTGGACATGTTTATATTGAAAACACTGGCAGACAACAAATAAGATGTGTCATAACCCTTTACCACACTGCAAAGTTTTAGACTCATTCATATTAAAAGCTTTTGTAGACAACCAATCAAATGTGGCTGAAATGATGGGATTTTATCTTGAAGGATAGAAAACATTGAGAGAAAACAAGAAAATGCTGGTTATCAACATTTTTTCCTCTTCCCACTGTGTTCTTAAAAACCTTCTCTCTCAGGTTGTTAAAGGTCAGGATTGTGTGGTAAAGAGTTAAAAGACCTCTACGACTAAGCTACAGGGCTACACAAAACATGTAAAGGAAAGGAAAATGCCTCTCATTTAAGGTTATGAAAAGTATTCTGGGAAAAAGTGTTTTGTAACACGTACATGTAAATGCTGGTTTTCCCACACATTTTCTGAAACTGTAGAATGCAAATGGGGTAATCTTGGAAAAACACAATCCTGACCAGTACAGAGGGATTGTTGATGGGGAAAGGAGGTGGTGGGGGGGTGCTAAAGAATAATTTGTGGCTGCAACGTCAAAGTTGTAAATGTGTTACTGTATTTGTGGATATATATGTGTGTCAAATAATTTGCGAATTACTGATTACAGACATTTTGCGTACGGAAATGTTTGTGAATTCAAGACACTTGTTATTTGTTGGTATACTTGTGGAAAAATACGCGGACAGAATAGTTTGCGAATTTTTCAAATTCACGAAATCGCAAAAATTTCCACTTACACAGTAAGATTTAGTATTGCTATTTTTATTCTTTTTTTTCCCCCACTATTTTAAGTTTCAACTAAAGTGTAGAAAAAAGGATGGCCTTATAGGAGTTTATAAGCTTTCAAATACTTCCAAAAAATTAAAGAAGGGTAGCTACTGCCCCAACCCACCCTACTTCCATGGCTTTGTGAATGAACTTTGGAAATGCTTCCAAAACGTTTATTTGGGCAACTACATTTTCCATCATCATTAAATCAAAACTGGACTACCTCACTGAAGATATTGAATTCCAAATAACCCAGTTACCATTCTTCCGATAAGATTGAATGAGTTATCTCCCTTATGGTAAATGAGCTATTAACAGATGACATGAAAATAGTATTTTGATCAAATTCTTTTCATTTCAGGTCTCTATCACATTTGATCCATTCCTGTACCTCTCACTACCTCTACCAAAGAGACAAAGATTGCTACCAGTGACATTTATGTGGAAAGATCCCTATAAGAAACCTGTCAGAGTGAGTAGTATTGCTTGGAATTTTTATATATTCAGTCATCACATTAATTTTTTACCATAGAATTGTTATGCTTGTGAGAAAGAAGCCGTTTGAAAACATTTGGGAATAGGAGAAAATGCTGGTTACCAGCATTTTCTCCTTTTCCCACAGTGTTTTCTACCCTTCCAAAGATAAATACCATTGTTTTAATCAAATATAATTGCATATCTGCAAATGCTTTCAATGTAGACCATTCTAAGGTTCTGTTATCTTCTAGTGAATAAACTTTTTTCTCTCCTAAAGGGGTTCTCAAAGGTATAGAATGAATCACAAAATAAAAGTGACCAAGCTGGAACACACACAAATACACCCAGAAACCTTAAGGATGTGTTCATAAAAGGTAAACATAGTGAACTGCAAACAAATATCAAATGATGTTAAGAAATTCATAGCATATTAGTAACTACATGTTAACAAACCATGACAGATTCAAAGTGACTATCAAGAAATGTTATTTATCTCTTGAGGAACAAGTAGCATGTTTGTGCATGTCATCTTTTGGTATAATGTATCGATATTCACACAGATCACATGTATTTGGACAGATCATTATACACCAAAATATATTTTTACATACACAAGTGGGTACATCAAAAAATCGTGGTGTCTGTGGTTGTGAAGTAGAGCGTCTGCCTCGTAACCAAAAGGTCCCGAGTTCGAGACCCTGGAGCGGATGTCAACTTTGGAATTTTTCATTGGCCCACGCATTCAACGCGAGTACTGGTGTAGTTCCCAGGAAGCAGAATCGAGAGAGATTAGTATAAGTTGTAAGAACTTGTTTCTCAATCGATGTAAAATAAATAAGTTTAACTAAAGAATCTAAACATGAAAAGCAAGTCAAATGCTTGGGATAAGATACTCATAAGTTGAAGAATAGAACTCAACCAAATGAAGTTGCTGCAGCTATGGTAATGGTAACACAGTAACCAGATATCTTCTATTTATAAGGAATCTGTACAAAGAATGGTTGCAAGCCAAAAAAAAGAAGTCTATGTCAATAAACTTTAAAATTATGAACTCATGTGGAAAGATTGGTTGATAGTCATTGTAGCAGATTAAAACTTTGCATGTTCTTGGGGCTTTCCTTACAATGTTAATACTTTTTTATTCAGTACATGCTGCGACTTTCGAAAGAGGCCACAGTGGAACAATTAAAAGATGCATTGCAGAAAAAGACAGGAGTTAATCCAGAAAATGTAGGTGACCGTTTTTTAGAGATGTAAATTACTCTTTACCCAACAACAGAGTTTTACACTTGTTCCTATCGAAAGCATTTGAATGTGGTAATATATGAAAGTAGCCAGTGGCTGGGAAAGAATATTGTGTGAAGTACTGGTCAAAGAAACTTAAGAAAAGCATATGCTGGCTGCTGCTGTATTACTGAAATAATGTTGAAAATGGTGTGAAACACCATACAAATATACAAACAAATTGCTGGTTCATAGAAGCATTTCTCTGTTTTCTCCTACTATAGTTTTCCTTTAGCTGAAGATTTAATGGAAACCTTCCTATCATGAGCAACTTGTGCACCTGCAAGTTTCCTTGCGATTGGTCCATTATTTGAGGAGTTATTGCCCTTTGAGTTTTTTACCCTGAGCAAGTGACAATGCAGCTGGTGTAGGGTATTCTTCAGCCTGAAGAAGTTCTGGTTGTTGTATGTTGTGTTTGAATATAATTCCAGATACGAGTACTTGAAGCCTACAGAGGGCGCATTCACAAAATCTTCAAAAGAGGATCAAGTCTCAGTAATGTACAGGCTAATGACTGTATAATAGGGTAAGTAAGTTTTTTTTAGGTCCTGTGACTGTACAATCAAACCCATATTAAGCAAACCATAAAGTGTGCTTGCTTAAAACAGGTGCTTACTAAGTAGTGGTAAAATTTCACGTGTATGGTTACTCAGGGTTGCATCTAGAGCGCGGCCTTGCGGGATTGCCACAAATTTTTGTGATTGCCCCCTATTTCTTAATTTTCCACGGGCAAATCCTGCAAAAATATGACTTAATTTCAACTAGATCTAGATCTAACAAAGTCTTCATCGCGTAGTATATCACTCATAAAAAGAGCATAATTCAAGCAAGCAAAAAAATCGAAAGAGGGCAATAAAACTATCAATTCAGAAAGACCTGTCATTACACCGAAATCATTATTCCTAGTCATTTGGCATACCTCAGGTGATCCGGTGATCAAGTGTAACATGTAGGTACGGAATCAGCTGAATTGTTACGAGTGGATCACTAATCAGAGTCTCTTCAGTGACTCCGCCCCAATTTAGCATATATGGATAACATGTATTCCAAATATGGTTACTATTACTACAGAAACCCCATGAAAAAAGAATGATGTCATGAGCACGAGCTCTACATTCCAATGATTTGCCTGCGTAATTCCTATCTGTGACAAGTTCGAGCGAATGTATCAGCCAGACTGCATTAGCCACTGACAAACAGTTGTGTTTTTCTGGTAGAAAAATGTTTTGGCTCTCAGCTGTAGAAAAAATTAGGAGAATAACTGATAGGGTAGAAAAGATATGTTGTTTTTTTGTAACCGGGGGCGAGTAACAGGCTGCATACAGTTAAATCTTTTGTTTTAGTCTATGGGTGATAGGAGTCAAACTACGGACCCCTATGGTCTAAACTAAACACAAGTGTATCATAAGTTGTGCTAAGAGCTCAGAGCTATAACGGTGTGTCTCTCCTGTACATTACAAAGTACATTTCTTTCTGTACATTACAAAGCTTGGTATAAAAAGGATCAAGATAAGACTACACATTTTTTGCAGTCTGGTCTTGATCTAAACTGTACACAAAAGCAACTTGTGGTGTCGATGGTTGTGAGATAGGGCATTGGCTCATAATCATAAGGTCCTGAGTACAATACCTGAGAGACAGTGTCAACATTGGAATTGTTCATTGGCCCACACATTCGGCGCCAGTACTGGTGTAGGTTCCAGGAAGCAAAATCAAGACAGTTTGGTATAATTTATGAGAACTTTTTTCTCAATGGATGTAAAATAAATATGTTTAAAAGCAACAAATGGTAAGTTGTGCTAAGCACTCAAAGAGTAACTAAACACTGTGTCTCTCCTGTATGTAACAAAGCTTGGTAAACAAGAGGTAGGGCTGTTGCCTGTAGCACAAGTGAATGGTACGTTTCAATTTGAATCATTTTTATCTTGCAGGTGTGAAGTATACTCAAAGGAAATGGCTGGAGAGCCTGTTTATGAAGTGGCAGTAGTGCAGGTAAGCTTAACTTTACCATTTACCAAACTATTCTTTGTTATTATGATCATAAGAAAAAGGTGCTTTTGAAAGCATCGTAATTAGCATTTTCTTCAATTACCATGATTTTTTCAAACCTTTTACAGACAAGTTATGTCATTTGTGCTACTTTTAATTTGTTGTGTGCAAATTGTGTTTATTTGGACAATACCAGACAAATTTTCTCGTGATGTTCATTTTGGTTTAAAAGTTATTCCACTTTTTTACATACTTTTCAAACACCCCTAGTATTGGTATATCTACTATTTAATTACAAGATTCAGTGATTTCATCTCTCCATTTCTTTACCAGACTACAAAGTTCTAGACTGGTCCAAATTGAAAGCACTTGCAGGCGACAACTTAAATGTTGCTAAAATGATGGACTTTGTGTCTGAAAGAGTAGAAAACAATGTTGGAAAATGAGAAAAAGCTGTTTACCAGCATTTTCTGCTTGTCTCACAATGTTGACAAAAGTTTTGTTCCTCTGGATCCTTAAAACTAGAATCATGGGGTAAAGGGTTATCAAGAAATTCTGTGTTTTAACAGAAGAGAATTTTTAAAAAGATTGTGGAAACAGGAAAAATGATCCGAACCAGCATTCTCGACTTTTGATCAAGGACAATCTCAGAACTTGAAGTAGATGTTGTGTATTTGCAATTTGAACAAGTCTGAAATTTTATTATTTGGTAAAAACCTAAAGAAATTTGTTTATGAGTTGTTTTACTTTTTGATTACAGAGAACTTTGATGCCAAACCAGTTCCCTTCACGCTGTCACAACTGTAAAAAGTTATGTCCCGCAGGCTCTAAACTCAAGCGATGTACAAAGTGTTATAAAGTTGGATATTGTGATCAGTAAGTTGTCATGATTTTATGTCACTTAACTCTGTACTACACTATCGCGAGTTTTAATGACGCTGAGATAGAGAGTTTTTGAAAACTTTATGGGAAAAAGAAAAAATGCTGGTAACCAGTATTTTGTCCTTTCCCCACAACGTTGTCTACTTTTTCAAAAACCAAACTAATCATTTTAGTCATGTTTAGTTTCTCCTCTTCAAATACTGTTTGATATGGATAAGTCTAAAATTTGGTAGTGTGGTAAAGATTTAAGCAATACAAAGGCATTTTTTTCTTCATTTCTGTTACAAACATCCTCTTCTATAACCTAAAATATTGTCATCTTGTACATGTGACCATGTCTATTAGGAAACTTTTGTGCTAAACAACATTTTTAAGCCTGCTAGGGCTATTTTTGAACATGATGTTGAATGAACAAAGAAAAAAAACAGGACTACTGTATTCAATGGCCAGCATTTTCTTTTTTTCACCCATAATTTATCCAGTCATTCTATATAAACACCTGAAGTATGGATTTAAACCTTTGACCAGCCTCAATAGCTCAGATTGTAGATCATAGGACTTGTGAATGTCGAATTTCAGGCCACTTGAGGGTGTGGGTTCCATGCCTATGCCTGGCCACCTAAAACTGTGTCTGTCAGATAGGACGGTAAACCAGTGCAATACACTGAGCATGTAACAGAACCAGACGTAGTCTAGGATGGGTTTCATCCTGCATTAACCTCGGTAACAAAACTAGCAGTCTTCTGGCTGTGATAGATAAAGAAAAATCAGCGGAACAATCCCATTTTTATATGACTCCAAGGAAAAAGGCTTTTAAAAACATTTTGGGAAAAGGAGAAAATTCTGGTAACCAACATTTTCTCCTTTTCCCAAAATGTTTTCTACATTTCCAAAGACAATTCCTATCGGATAAGCCACATTTTGTTTTGTTCTCTACAAATGCTTCCAATTTTAGCAAGTTAAAAATTTTGACAATTGGGAAAATCTTATAATTTTGGATTATGCTTTTTAGAACCTGTCAGAAGCAAAACTGGCATGTCCATAAGACCCAGTGTAAACTAACTCCAGATCCTGTGGGAACTCCCTTCATTATCAGTGTACCAGAATCAAGAGCCACATTTGCTAGACTGTGCCAGTTAATGGAAGCCTATGCACGGTAAGTTAACTTACTTCTATTGGAATGTCGCCATCTGTTATGTATGAAGTATAAGAAAGGGGATATCTTTGCCTAGACAAGAAAGAAAACAGATGTGATCCATGTCAAAAGATGCTTGACATATTGTGTGTGGGGAAAAAAAAAAAAAAAGGGGGGGGGGTGTTTCCTGGCCATTTTTGGAGCTTTTTTAATGGCAGTTTTTGATACCTAAATTCTTTCATGCATTGTAATGGGGAAAAAAGGGGGGGGGGGGGGGAGCTTTGCTCTCTCCCCCTACTCAGGCATTGCCCCTGGATCCCAGTGACCTTAATGGATTTTTCAGGCTTTCCTAAATAATTCCAGTATGAGGCCTGAGTTATTATTTTGGACTGTCTAGGTGAAGACCGTACTAAATGAGCCATGCAAAAAGGGGTTTAATGCATGTCAATGATGTGGTATACCATGCAAGTCTTTGCATAATTATGGGTCATAAAATCCATTTTGTCTCACAACAGGAATCTTTAAGTAGAATAGTTCTTGGACATGCAGAAAGTTCACCAATAGCAAAAGGGTATCAACCCAGGTTGACATGGATCGATACTTATTGCAGATATATTAAATCTCCTTTTCACAGAACATAGCTCAAATAGATTGTGCTGTCTGATTTTGGAGTTTCACTGTCCAATACTTTGTGATATGGCTTGTGACACATCAAAAGGGGCATGCGGACATTTGCGTAAAGTGTCGTCTCAGATCAGCCTGCGCATTCCGCGCAGGCTAATCCGAGATGGCACTTTACGACTACATTAGATTTTGTTCTTTAAGAGACTTGTGCAAAACAGAAAATTACATAAAAACGGAAAAAGTCGTCTTGGATTAGACTGTGCGGAATGCGCAGGCTGATCCGAGACGAAACATTATGCAAATGTCTGAATACCCCTTTTCGTGTGTTACAGGCCATATAATGTTGCCAAGGTCGCATAATGTAGTGTACCCTTAAGGTCAGTTTTCCTGGCTGATACTGTCAACTTCTTTTTTTAAGTTTTCATGCTTTACCCTTAGAGTGCTAAATAGTGCTACTGTAGTCAGTGTAGAGTAAGAAAAGACTACTTATTGTAGGGTATTTTCTAAAATTTTGTCTTCTGGTAAAGAGTTAAAGCAACGCACCAATTAACAAGTTCTTCCTCTACCCCATGGTTTCAAAATGGTTCAGATAATTTTTCAAAAATGGTTCTGATAAGATGAAGAGTATATGTGTGGGTTGTTTCTATTATTAACATATTTGATAATCAGTCATACCAGAATTGTGTATAAAATTTCCAGGTACTCAGTAGATGTGTTTCAACCACCCGTTAAAGTGGAACTGTCCTCTAAACTCAGTAGCCAACCCTCCTCTTCAAGTCTCAGTAACAGTAGCCAATCAAGCGGCAGCCTGAATAGCTTAGACAGCCAATCATCTTTCAGCAGTTCCTGTACCATCACTGCAGAACAGGAGGAAAATATAGAGGACATGGATATTCCTCCCGAGGTCAAGGTAGATGATGATGTTGCCATAGGAACCAGTAGGCCTGGTAATGATGTAGTTAATGATGGAAATGAACAGTTTGTTGGAGAAGATAGTTATGTTGTGAAGCCTGAAAGTGAGGGAAAAAGTGTGTCAGAATCAGACATGGTTTCTGTAGATTCTGGCTACAAGACAGTGACTGATGGAAGGAACAGCTGTGGAAGTGGGGATAATACACAAACTCTGGATGGAGCTCAAGAGAAGGAGTTTGTGTCCCCTGTAAAACCTGTGATAGGGATACAATCAGGGGATGCTGAAAGGACCACACCTATGTTTTATCTTAAACCTGTTAACAGTGAAGGGACAGGACTGTTAGGGCCTGATGGTGAAAGACTTGATGATAATGGTGAGAGAAACATAAAAATATGACTTTTAAACTCTTTACCAAACAAGAAAATTTTACACTCGACCAAATTCAAAGCTGACGGCAAATTGTATGTGGCTCAACTGATGAACCTGACTGTAAAAGGATAGAAAACACTGAAGAAAAAGGAGAAAGTGCTGGTTACAAGCATTTTCTCCTTTGCCACAGGGCCGAGCTCCAGTAGCTCATTTGGTAGCATACTGGACTTGAGAACAGGAGGTTGCTGGTTTGATCCCTGGCTCAGCCAATTTCTTTTTGAGGATTGATGATAGTCATTGTGACAGGATTCATTTCTCTCTCACCGCTGATCATTATTTGGACAATGGTTATGTTATGTGCAGCCAGTGGCTTGGAAAGAATATTATGCGGAGTACTGGTAACATAAACTCTAGGAAAGCATGGATAGGTGCTCTGGCTACAGCGATATAACTGAAATAATGTTGAAAACGGTGTTAAACACCATACAATCAATCAATCAATCCTTTTCCCACAATGTGTTTAAAAGGCCTCATCCTTAAGGATGTTAAAACTTGTGATGGTGTGGTAAAGAGTTGAAGTCTTTATTATAAACACAGTTATCATACATACCCAAGTTTTAACACCCCAAGAGAGGTAGACTGTTGAAAATATTGTGGGAAAAGGAGAAAATGCTGGTAACTAGCATTTTTCCCTTTTCCCATGTTGTTTTCTTCCTGCTCAAGGGCAAGTAGTATCATTTGAGCTATTTATGATATGTAATCTGTAAATGCTTTCAATTTGGAAGAGTTTAAAATATCATTGTCTGATTAAGAGTTGAATGACAAATTTTAGACTTGCACATATTGAAACCAGCATTTTCTCCTTTTCCCACAATGTTTTCTGCTCTTCTAAATTCAAGTTTCAATTTTTGAGTAACGTTTATCTTATCGTCTGCAAATGCTTTCAATTTGGACAAGTCTAAAATTTGGTAAAAAGTTAAGGGTGCCAGCATTTTTGACACAGTTATGCCCCTTTTTTAGCTCACCTTAGCACGAAGTGTTCAAGGTGAGCTTTTGTGATCGTGCTGTGTCCGGCGTCCAGCGTGCGTCGTCAACTTTTACCTTGTGTACCTGCTAGAGGCCACGTTTTCAGTCTGATACTCGTGAAACTTGGTCAGAATGATATCTCGGACGAGTTCGATAATGGGTCATGTCGGGTCAAAAACTAGGTCACTAGGTCAAATCTTAGACAAACCTTGTGTACGCTCTAGAGGCAACATTTTCAGTCCAAAACTCCTGAAAGTTCGTCAGAATGTTTGTCTTGATGATATCTCGAACGAGTTTGAAAATGGGTCATGTCCGGTCAAAAACTAGATCACTAGGTCAATCTTAGAAAAACCTTGTGTATGCTCTAGAAGCCACATTTTCAGTCCAAAACTCTTGAAAGTTGGTCAGAATGTTTGTCTTGATGATACCTCAGATGAGTTTGCAAAAGGGTCATGTCGGGTCAAAAACTAGGTCAGTAGGTCAAATCTTAGAAAAACCTTGTGTATGCTCTAGAGGCCACATTTTCAGTCCAAAACTCCTGAAAATTGGTCAAAATGTTTGTCTTGATGATACCTTGCATCAGTTTGAAAATGAGTCATGTCCAGTCAATAACTAGATCACTAGGTCAAATCTTAGAAAAACCTTGTGTATGCTCTAGAGGCCACATGTTCTCTCCAAAATTCTTGAAAGTTAGTCAGAATGTTTGCCGTGATGATATCTCAGACGAGTTCAAAAATGTGTCATGTTAGGTCGAAAACTAGGTCACTAGGTTATATCTTAGGAAAACCTTTTGTAGGCTCTAGAGGCCACATTTTCAGGCCAAAACTCTTGAAAGTTGGTCAGAATATTTGTCTTGATTATACCTTGGATGAGTTTGAAAATGGGTCATGTTGGGTCAAAATCTAGGTCACTAGGTCACATCTTAGAAAAACCTTGTATACGCTCTAGAGGCCACATTTTCAATCCTATACTCATGAAACTTGGTCAGAATGTTTGTCTTGATGATTTCTTGGACCAGTTTGCAAGTGGATCATTTTGGGTCAGTAACTAGGTCACTGAGTTAAATCTTCAAAAAACCTTTTTCAGTCAAATACTCATGAAAATCTTGGTAGAACGTTTGTCATAATATCTCAAAAGAGATTGAAAATGGGTCATGTTTGGTCAAAAGACTCAGGTGAGGGACTTCAGGGCCATCATGGCCCTCTTGTTTATTTAAGTGATAATGTTGCATTGAATCAAACATGCCTGCCATATTAAAATAACTCCGGCTAAGTGTTACAATCCGCATGCCATGCTCTTGTTTGTTGCAGTAGACCACTGTAGAAAACATTGTCGCTAAGGGAGAATTTCCACAAAGCAAAGAAGTTCTGGCTTTTCCATAATGTGTTCATATGCTTTGATAAAATGATGTTGATTACCCTCATACAGTTGTGTCCCAGACTTATCCCTATTCTTCAAGGATAATTTTATTGTCAAAGTTACCTATATTTATGTGGGGAAGCAGCATGTAGCATGAGCAGTTTGTTGTCTGAGTACTTTGAAAGGAATTCCATGACTAAATGCAAAGTTATACTGGCTTCTATGACATGACTGAAATAATGTTGGCAAAGGCATAAAATGTCAAACAAGCAAACAAACAAATACATGTACATAGTAACAATGTTTTTTATTTGAGCCATGCTCTGGCAAAAGGGGGCTTGATGCATCTCCGTGATGCATGATACCTAGCAATTCATCCCATGTTCATGGATCCATAAAATCCATTTTGTCCAACAATTGACTGAGTCATAAGGTAGACTGGTCCTTGGGCATACAGAGAATTGACCAATAGCAAAAAGTTTCGGCCCAGGTCAGCCTGCGCGGACTGCGCAGGCTGACCTGGGTCGATACTTTTCGCAGATGCATTAAGCCCCCTTTTCACAGAGCACGGCTCATCTCCTTTTCCTCAGGTGACATACCCCTAGATTTGACCTGTAAACCTTATCTATCAGTCGACTGGAAGAACAATGATAAGCTGTCTGGCTATGTTTTAGTACAATCCAAGGAAATGGTAAACATCTGTTTTGTAAATACATATGTGTATATTGTATCATGATGGGGAATCATATTATTTTTGTTTTGATACACTGCACATGTTAATGGTGGATTTCTTTAGTTTTGAAGGTAAATGGCTCTTTCTTCCTTATGTACATAATTTTATTGAATGATCTCTGCATCATATTCCAGCTAACTTGTGTCCAGATTTAATAATACCGTAATGGTGTCATAGATAATTGAGCAATGCTCTGGTAATAGGGGACTTAGTGCATCTCCACAATGCATGATACCAAGCAAGTCATCACATGATCATGGATCCATTAAGTCCATTTCGTCTTACAAACGAATGAATCATGACGTAAACTGATCCTCTGATATGCAGAAAATTGACCAGTGGAAAAAAAAATTTGGCTAGGTCAGCCTGCACTGAATTTAAACAACCTTAAGAAAAAAGCTTTTGAAAACATTGTGGGAAAAGGAGAAAATTTGGGAAAAGGAGAAAATGCTGATAACTAGCATTTTTTTCCTTTTCACACAATGTTTTCAACTTTTTCATATCCAATATCTAATCATTTGAGTCACACTTGATTTCAGTTTGGACAAGTAAAAAAAGTTGTTGTTTGGTAAAGAGTTAGAGTATCTACATGTATTTCGTGAACCATAATTCATGCTCACATGCATATTTTACAAGTCATCTGCTTCAAATCTGTTTTGGTGAGTAATGAGGTATTTTATTTTATATTCACTTTTTACAGGAGTTTGACAATGATAGCAGTATGATGACGGCTACATTAGAAGGTAAGGGAAACAGAGAAAATTACGTTAATGTCCAAAAATATCCATGTTCGGAGAATTTATCATGCTGTGTCATGATTATTTCTCTCAACCTATTTTTATTCCAATGTTTTCACTGAGAAATCCTATTAAATATGATGAGCCAAGGCAGTACAGTTGAGTACACACTTTAGTTGTTTCCAGGGTTTTATATATTCAAATACTGGATGCCTCATTACTGTACAAAACCAATTATTTACGTCCCATGCAGTAAAAAGCTTTTGAGAACACTGTGGTAAAAGGAATAGATGCGTCAAATGTGGTTATCCAATGTGGGAATGAATTTACTCATAACCGAACAACAAAATTTTAGACTGGTCAGAATTGACATTTGAAGATGATGAGTTAAACATGTGTCAATATCATAGGATTCTTCTATGAAAGGACAGAAAACAAAATGGGAGGAGAAATTGCTTGTTACCAGATATTTACCTCAAACTAGGGTTAGTTGTTTAATATGCCATTTTTAAACTTGGAATTTTCTCTGAAAAAGCAACTGCGAAGAGTATGGGCACCTGTTTGCCATGTTCATTTTGTCCATGCATCATTTAGCTTTATTGATGCAGGAATGTTATGAAGTTACTTCTAGTATGCTTTGTGTACAAACATTCATGATTAGCCACTTTTCAATGAAAGAAATTAGCTCTACAAATTTGAATTAAGTCTTGTGGTTCCAAATATATGAGCAGGGCTCTGGCAAAAGGGGTTTAATGACCAAACAAGTCATCACATAATTATGGATCCATAAAATCCATTTTGTCTAAAAACCACCTGAATCATGAGGTAGAGTGATTCTTTGATGCGCAGAAAATCTACAAAAAAGGCAAAATGTTCTGATCCATGTTTGTATGCATGGACTCTGTAGGCCGACATGGGTTGATACTTTTTGTAGATGCATTTAACCCTTTTTTCACAGAGCATGGGCTCATATCATTGGCTTCTTTTGATTACTGAACTACAGTCCTCATAAATTCAGAAAGATTTTAATTATATTGACTTGACAAATAAAGCTGACAGTGCAGATCCAAGATCAGACTGATCGGTCTTTGAAATCTAATCTTGATCTATGCCACCTGCAAAAGCCAGTTTTGAGCTACAGTGCTGACCATTTACCAGACAACAAAAATTTTCACCAGCCCAAATAGAAAGCATTTACAGACAACAAGTACATATGGTTTAAATTATAAGAGCCATGGTCTGGCAAAAGGGGGCTTAATGCATCTCCCTGATTCATGATATTAAGCAAGTCATCACTTTCTTATGGATCCATACTATCGATTTTTTTTTTTAACAACCAACTTAATCATGAAGAAGACTGGTCCTTGAACATACAGAAAATTAACCAAAAGCAAACAGTTTCAGGCCAGGTCAGCATGCTTAGACGGTGCAGGCTGACGTGGGTCGGCAGTTTGACAAATGCATTAAGCCTCCTTTTTACAGAGCATGGTTCAATTATGATTTTGAATACATTGTGGGTAATATTGTGTACAAAGGAAAAATTGTAGAAAACATTGTTTGAGAGGAGAAAATGCTTCTTACCAGTATTTTCTCCTTTTCCAACACTGTTTTTAAAAGCCTTTTTCTTCAGGTCATTTAAACACAAGATTGTGTGGTAAACGGTTAAAGTTATGTGTGGATATGTTGTGTACAGTCTGATGTTTTCCTGTTGTTATGTATCATACAATGTCTTATCAACCAACCACATTGTTATCTATTTTAGAGAGCAACAATGTAACACTGGAGCAGTGTTTAGAGCTGTTTACAGAGCCCGAAGTTCTTGCACCTGAAGAAGCATGGTGATTATATTTACTTAACTCCAGACCAAACAATCCTGTGTTTTAATGGCTCTGAAAGAAAGACTTTAGAAAACTCTATGGGTAAAGGAAAAAATCAGCATTTTCTCCTTTTGCCACAATGTTTTCTACCCTTTAAAAGATGAATCCTAGTAGTTGAGAAACATTTGACTGGTGACCTGCAGATGCATTAAAAATCAAAGAGTCTGAAATTTCATTGTCTGGTAAAGAGTCAAATATATTTTTTGTTGATCTTAGCATGGCTTATGCAAACAACAAGAGCATATATGCTGCCCCAGGGGTAGTGGCCTGAATCCCAGCTGGGTCAAAGTCTTTCCCAGGATTGATGATACTCATTGCTATTCATTCATAGGCTATTTTGTCCCAAGAAATTTTATTGCCATACAGACTTTACATGGATTACTGTCTCTGCCATTTTAGTGCATAACACATTTATTGAAAAGGCAGTGGTGTGATACCAGGCCCTCGTGGCCCTCTTGTATTTCAGGTACTGTCCTCAGTGTAAAGAACACAGAGAGGCTACAAAACAGCTGTCCTCATGGAAGTTACCTCACACTCTTATAATACAGCTCAAGCGATTCTCATTTCGTAATTTTATTTGGAGAGACAAAATCGATAAAATGGTAGAATTTCCTACAAGGTTTGAAAAAAATTTATTATACATTAATAAAATTGTTCTCACTATGTTGAAACAATTGAATAATTAATCTTATACAAAACAACAAAATTTTAGACTTGTCCTAATTGAAAGCATCTGCAGATGACAAGATAAACATGATGTAAAAATTAAAATTCGGTTTTAAAAGGACAGAAATCATTTCCAAGCTTTCCTGGTGTTTCTTTGTCCAGTATTTTGCACAACATCCTTTCCAAGCCATTGGCTGCTTTCTCACATTAACAGTGTTCAGCAAAGGGAGAGGAATGAATCCTGTTGCAATGACTATCATTAATGCTTAAAATGAATTTGGCTTTGGTAAATTGAACCATCAACTCCCTGTACTTTAAAGCCCTGTATGTTCTAGACTGAACTACCAGGCTGGGAATCAGGACTAGGTTTAGAATCGGGTCACTGTTACTTACATGCAGCAATCCATAAGCTAGGTTTCCTAATCCTGGCTTCATGATATGTTTTGGTATGCAAATTATGCACATACACTTATTTTGTTTTATTTGATTTACACTAAGAGTGCAACATAAACAATAATTATTGTCAGAGGAAAAAATCCCAGATATCACAATTTCAAGATAGTTTTGGACATAAAATCTCAGAAAAGATCAGACAGGGTTGACACAAGATGAGACTGTATTTTCTATGTAGTGGGATCTTGGTCTACACTGTCAAAAAGAAGCAACCTATTTTTAGCCTGGAGCATCAAGGATTTATTTATTTCAAATTTATTATGAAATGTACAACTCACATTGATCACTTTCCATAACTGTTTCTTAAATTCTTTACCAAAGGACAAAATTTTGACTTGTCCAAGTTGAAAGCATTTGCAGAGAACAAATGTGGCTCAGAAATTGAAATTTGTCATGGGAATGGTAGAAAACATTGTGAGAAAAGAAGAAAAATGCTGGGAGTTGTTGAAACTCGGGATGTGTGGTAAAGGGATAAAAAAAAACAAAGGAGTAGGGGAGGGTCTTTCTCATGGTTGACATTGATCCTCATATGTTTCAATCAATAACCATAATCTCTGGATTTAGTATCCAAGAGGAAGAAATGCTTGTGAAAATATTGTTGCAAAAGGAGAAAATGCTGTTACACAGCATTTTCCTACCATGTTTCCTACCCAAATTAAATCCCATCGTATGAGCCGCGTTGTATCCGTCATCTGCAAATGCATTTACAGCCTAGTCTAACCCTTTGGCAAAGGTAAAGAATTGAACCATGTAATCTTTTTCCATAATCTTCTCCTTAAAACATACTCTGTAGTTCACATTGTGGTTGTGCCTAAAGGTCAGTGCTGACGATCAAAACGGATTCAAACACAATTTTTTGGGTCAGAGATGTTTGCATATGCTCTTTGAAGCCCAGCTGTTGTCAAAGAATACATCAAGGTATTGTCTAGCCATTTCGTCTACTTGGTTTTTGTCATCATGTGAAAACCTTGATATTTTCTGATATCTCTGTCATTACTGAAGATATTTACCTCAAATTCTGGCTAGTTGTAAACTATTAGAAGGGGAACACATACCAGTAGGGCAGGTTACCCTCATAGAATATTTTACACATTTATGCCCCTTTTTGACTTAGAATATAATTCACAAAAAGGAAAAGTAATGCAGCCGAGCTATGGAACCCACAAGCGTTGGGTTTGTTTATTTTGCAGAGGGCTCGATCTATCTCACTACTATGTTGGGAATCGACCAACCAATGAACCCCCTCCAGTTTATGATTTGTATGGAGTTGTTAATCATCATGGTGGAATTCTAGGTGGACATTACACTTCATTTGTGCGATGTGTTGATACAGACAACAGCCTGAAAAATGATGTTGGTGAGTATATATTAACATTGTAGATTTTAAGTGACTTCATTTCTCTTTACCAAACAGTTCCTCGTTTACTACCTTAAAGAATAAGGGCTTTGAAAATATTGTGGTGAAAGAATAAAAATGCTCAGAACCAGCATTTTCTCCTTGAAGCCAGAATTATTTCAATCTATTGCAAAAATTGAAACCTGTCATTTTAGCCCCAGTTAACATGTCCTTTGCAAATTTTTTAAATACAGACATGTCAAAATTTTGCCATCCAGTAGAGATTGAAAACAATAGCATACATGCAATTTTTTTATTAATGAAACAGTGTTGCATATAGGATTTTGATTTTGGGGGACAATTGGGCCCCCTTCTGAAAATCTTGGAAACAAAATATATTTTTAGGGAACAACTTCAACTTCGAGTCAATACATGATTTACAGTGCTTTGGATTATCCAATAAATACAACCATGGGAATGGTGGTTCACCATCCTTTCTGTAGGGTTATTTTGCTGCCATTGGTCTGGCATCAGAATTTAATTCTTTAGATTCAGGTTCTTTACTTTGTGACTCGCTGACTTGGGAAAAAAGCTGACAATATTGTTTTTTAGCCATGGTTGAAGAATTGCCACTGGATTACAGTACAATTCAATGTGTAAATTTCACTATTTCGCCATAGAAAAAAATCGATATTTTAGAACCAGTCAGTGTTAACTCTAGGTAGGCCCTGTTCTTGCATATATTAATTCAAAGCAGATACTTGATAACAAATTCATTTATGCTGTAATTTGTGCACAAATACTGCATCTGTCATCCATAAGGTTTTTACCGATGGTTTAAACAAAGGATTGTTGTAAATGTGGTCAGTATTTTTATTGTGCTATTTGGGACAATTTTTATGTTGAGGGACAACTACTAATTGAGTGTGTAACAAGTTAAATGTCCCATGAGGTGGATGGCTTTTGAAAGCACCATTCAAAGAGAAGAAACCAGCATTTTCTCCTTTACCCACCGGGTTTTCCACCCTTTCAAAGACATACCTCATAATTTGAGATACACTTACAAGTCTTAACATTTTGTCCTAGGGTAAAGAAGTATGCAACAATAATTTATGTTGATTTGCCATATTCTACACAGATGTTTTTTGAAATTTTTCCTAGCATGATGAGTTATACGAGTTAAATGTTTGCAAAAAGATGTACTATCATCTCATTTGAGATAAAATTTTATTTAATGAGTCTGTAAAAATTTCATTAAGCAAGCCTCTAGCGAGCTTAATAGCATTTTTATGTAGGCAATTTTAATGAAATTTTATCTGAAAAGCCAACAAGTGTGAGATTCTTTATATCAAATAACAATATTCTCACCAGTTACAGATTAGGATATGCAAAACCATGCACATGCATGTGGTAATTTCCATGATTAAAACCAAACTCACTAGTATAAAATAATGTCACTAACTATCAGAAAATTTGTAATGGCTCTATTGCACTAAAAACAAGTGAGGGTATTGGATAAAACACAAACGTGAATTCTTTACCTAACAAGCAATCCTATGGTTTGCTGTGCATATATTATGCTGCCTGGGAGCACAGTGTTTCTTCAAACACATCTTGTTTACACTGTAAAAGAAAGGACTAAGCCTTTACCACACAATCATAAGTTTTAACTCTTTACCAAACGACAAAATTTTAGACTTGTCCAAATTAAGATCAGTTGCAGACAACAAAATAAATGGGACTGAAAAATTGAAATTTATTTTGGGAAGGGTAGAAAACATTGTGGGAAAAGGAGAAAATGCTGGTTACCAGCATTTTCTCCTTTTCCTACAATGTTTTCACATGGCTTCTTTCTTAGGGTCGTTAAAAGTCAGGATTGTGTGGTAAAGGGTTAAGGACCCTGAGAAATAAGGTTTTGGAAAAAAATATGCTGGTAATCAGCATTTTCTCCATACCAAAGACAAGTTTGTGATGAGCTACATTATAATTGTCGTCTGCAAATGCTTTTAATTTGAACGAGTCTACATTTTTGTCATTTGGTAAAGAGTTTAAAAAAAAAAGACACTACATGTATTTCAGGTTGGAGATTATGTGATGATAGTCGTGTCAGCTCAATTAGTCATGAAAAAAATGTTGTAACCAGAGCTGCATATTTACTGTTTTATCGCCGGCGAGAGACATTCACCCCACCTTCCATAGAAAGTTCCCTGGAAACTGTGGAGACTATTGATATAGACAAAGACGATAATGATGAGCAAGAAACTGCATCAAGGGAAGAATTACGTGAAGCTGATGAGGATGACTCAAACAAAACAGAATTGGAAATGTTGGGAACTGGGAACTTGGTCATTGATACCTCAGACAAAGCCTCAGAATTGGCAGACTTTGACAGTTCCCATGATGAAGGGGAGGAGCCAAGTGAAATAGGCGGAGTTCCATACATCATGCTTGAGGATGATGCTGAACTAGGGTACACAGACATGGATTCAGTGGATTGATAATATTGATGTTACTTACATTTTTCTAAACAATCCCGTGTTTAAATACACCCTGTGGAGAAGGCTGTGGGAAACATTATGGAAAGAGGAGAGAATGTTAATAGCCAGCAGTTTCCCCCTTTCACACAATGTTTTGAAAAGCCTTCCCTGTCAGATTTATTGAAACTTGTGATTGTTTGGAAACAGGTTAACTCTTGACAGACAACAAAATATCAGGCTTGTTCATGTTGAAAGCATTTGCAGAAGACAATTTAGACATGGTTTTGATGATGAAATTTGTCTTAGAAAATGTAGGAACCATTGTGTGAAAAGTTGAAAACGCTAAGAGGATTTTTTACCTTTTCCCAAAATGGTTTCAAAAGCCATCTCTGTAAAACATTGGTTTGTGACAGTTTGACAAAATTTTACACTCATCAATAATGAAAGCATTTGCAGGAGGTAGATATGGCTAAATTGATAAGAGATGCATTTTCAAAGGTATTTCTCCTTTTCCAACAATGTTTCCAAAAGCTGACTTTTACTCAAGTTGTTGAAAACACATGAAAAGGGTTAAATGGCACGGCACATTTGAAGGTATGTCTGAAAAAATGCTTGTTCAATCAGCAGGAAAAACACCAAAACATTGACGTTTTGCACAACCAGTATCACAATGTTTTAATCCTTTACCAAACAATACCAAGTTTAATGACCCTAAAGAAAAAGCCTTTTGAAAGCATCATGGGAAAAGGAGGAAGTGGTGGTAACCAGCATTTTTACCATTTCACACCATGTTTTCTACTCTTTCCAAGACAGATTTCATCCTTGTACAAATATTTTATTTATGGGCAGCAAATGCTTTCGATTTGGACAAATCTAAAATTTGTCATCTGTTAAAGAGTTTAAAAGTCTTGAAATAGATTTGATATGAATTAGGGGCATAGATTTGTATATGTATTTGTTTTTGAATATATTGAAACTTGTATGTGATATTACTGTAAGTGTGGTGTTTATTTTAACCCTTTACCAAACAATCCCTGGTTTTAACAACCCTGAGGAAGAAGCCTTCTGAAAACACTGGGGGAAAAGGAGAAAACGCTGGTAACCAGCATTTTCTCCTTTTCCCACGATGTTTTCTACACTTCCAAAGTTAAGCTTCAATTTTTGAGTCATGTTTATTTTGTCGTCTGCAAATGCTTTGAATTTGGACAAGTCTAAAATTTTGTCATTTGGTAAAGAGTTAACTCCCTACCAGATGACAAAAGTTTAAACTTGTCCTGTTTGAAAGCATTTGGAGATGATCTGTGAAATGTATGGATTTCACTATGAAAGGGTCAAGCACACTGTTTGGAAATGAAGAAAATGCTGATTACCAATGTTTTCTCCTTTTCGAACAGTGTTTTTGTAAGCTTTCTCCCTTAGGGTTGTTAAAATAGGGGATTTTTTGGTCAAGGGTTACCAGTTATATTGCTCAGCATATTGATGGTGATATGAAATGTACAGTTTAAACTTTAACTCTTTACCAAACGACAAAATTTTAGACTGGTCCAATTTGCAGACGACAAAATTAATGTGACTCAAAAATTGAAATTTGTTCTTGGAAGGGTGGAAAACATTGTTTTCAAAAGGCTTCTTTCTTAGAGTCGTGAAAACCAGGGATTGTTTGGTAAAGAGTTCATTAACCAAACAACAATTTTAGACTGGTCCAGTTTCAAAGCATTTACATAGGGGAAGTTAAATATTGCTCTAATGATGATATTTGCCTCTGAAAAGGTAGAAAACATTGTGGAAAAAGGAAAAAATGCTGGTTATCTGCATTGTCTCTTGTTTCCCACAATATTTTCAAAAGCCTCCTTTCTCAAAGTCATCAAAACTAGGGAAAAGTTTGAATCATTTTACCTCAAGCAGAACACTTTTCTCTTGGATAAGACATTTTTATTAAATATCAGCAAAAGGTGATATTATTCGTTGCAAGCAGCGTTTTTTTTTTTCTGACACAATGTTTTCACATTTATTTATGTCTTTCATGTTAGTAATAATGTTTATTTATTTTTTTTCTTGTTCAAGGACAAGTTTGACTCAAAAATCATTTTGCCCTGCAATACAGCTGAGCCCTGTTTTTTTGGGCTCCACTACTGCAGAAATCTTTGCTCCCTACTGGATATGAGAATAATCATAGGTATTATTAGGTACAACAGTCAAAAACATGTACAAAAACTACAATGCATTGCAAAATAATTAAAAAAGAGAAAATTTGAATTTGTGATGAAAGAACTTATTTTAGTACAATCATTTGAGCGTTACGGGCACGCTTTTCAGTATTTGTGTAAATGATATGCTTTTGTAATTATTGTGAAGCACAGTGTCACGTTACAACATAGAAGCCATACATCCTTATCTCGTTTCTTGAACTGGAAATATAACCTATCCGGAAACATTGGTAGGGAATAGATGTGTTCGGATAAACAAGACCTGACACAATAAACCATAAGCCTCTGAAACTCCATTGGTCTATCAAGGGATAACGAAATTTTCATTATCGGACACTGTTACTATAAATAGCACATTGGGGATTCCCTCTGTATCGTATATAGTAAGACAAGGTGTGCTACAAAATTGAACAAAATTTTACCCCCGCCCCCTTTCAGAGATAACATTCAAACGAAAACGGATAAATGAATCTAGTTACCGTAGCAGATGGGTTCACTAATGATTTTTAGCTCCACTGGCCGAAGGCCAGCGGGCTTATGTCATGGCCTGTTGTCCGTCGTCCGTCCATGCGTTAACTTTTTTTTAAAACGTCTTCTTCTCTGAAACTACCCATCCAATTTTGATGAAACTTCACAGAAATGATCCTGCCATGGTCCTCTTCAGAATTTCTTGAAAGAATTTAATTCCTTCAAAAACTCTGGTTGCCATGGCAACAAAACTGAAAAATTTTGAAAATCTTTGAAAATCTTCTTGTCTGAAACCGTAAGGCCAAGGGCTACCATATTTGGCATGTAGCTTTATCTAGTGGACCTCTACCAAGTTTCTTCAATTTATAGCCCTGGGGTCAAAATTGGCCCCGCCCCGGGGGTTACAAGTTATACATGGGCTTATTTAGGGAGAACTTTAAAATTCCTCTTCTACCTAGCCATAGGGCCTAGAGCTACCAAATTTGGCATGTAGCTTTATCTAGTGGACCTCTGCCAAGATTGTTCAAATTATAGCCCTGGGGTCAAATTAGGCCCTGCCCGGGGGTAACAAGTTTTACATGGGCTTATATAACAAGTTTTACATGGGCTTATATAGGGAGAACTTTAAAATTCTTCTTTGACCTAGCCATGGGGCCTAGGGCGACCAAATTTGGCATGTAGCTTTATGTAGTGGACCTGTACCAAGGGTGTCCAAATTATAGCCGAGGGTCAAATTTGACTTCGCTCCGGGGGGTAACATGTTTTACATGGGCGGGCTTATATAGGAAAATCTTTCGCATCTAGCTATAAGGGCTAGGGCTATCAAATTTTGCATTTAGCTTTATCTAGGGGGTCTCTATCAAGGGTGCCCAAATTATAGCCCAGGGGGTCAAATGTAGCCCCACCCCAGGGGGTCACAAGTTCTACATGGTCTTATATAAGGAAACTTTAATAATCTACTTGTACATAGCCATATTTAGGCCTAGGGCTACCAAATTTTGCATGTAACTTTATATAATGGGCCTCTACCAAGAGGGCCCAAATTTTAACTTTGGGGGTCAAGTTTGACTCCACACCAGGGGTCACAAGTTTTACATTGGCTTTTATAGTGAAACTTGATAAACCTGTGTCATGGATCACATATTTTACAGGGCCTTTTATTCAGCAAACTTGTTTTACATGACTTTTTATTGGGCAAGATTAAAAAATCTTTTTGTTTATAACCACACATTCTAGTTTCATATTGTAGGTCTGGGGTCAAAATTGCCTTCATTCCAGGGATCGCAAGTTTAACATGGGCTTCAAAATATTGTCACTTCAATTTAAACATTAATCAAGGGAAATAACTCTTTTTGTGGAAGATAAAGTTTGTTACTATTTACCTCCCTTGATTATCAAGCTGCAGTGATACATGATTGGTGCTAGACAAGTTTTTTAGCTCCACTGGCCGAAGGCCAGCAGGCTTATGTTATGGCCCATTGTCCGTTGTGCGTCCATCCGTATGTTAACTTTTTAGCTCACCTGAGCACAACGTGCTCAAGGGGAGCTTTTAGCATTTGTTTCAACTCAATAAAAGAATTTTCAATCATACACCAAAACAAAAAATTATCCTCCACATATCTGACTGTGTTTACAAACTATGAAGTGTTCATATTAATACACCATGTCTACTGTTTGATGATGACTAGCTTAGAAAAAGTATTAATAAAATAAGTTTGAAAAAAAATCTTAGTGATTTATTATGACAATTGTTAGCACACATGTAACTCATTACCAAACGATAATATTTTAGGCTTGTCTAAATCGAAAGCACTTGCAGACGACAAAATAAAAGTGATTGAAAATTTGAAATTTGTTTTGTGAACAGTAGAAAACATTGTAAGAAAAGGAGAAAATGCTTTTATAAAGCCTTCTTTCTCAGGGTCATCAAAAGTAGGGATTGTCTGGTAATAGGTTAAAAAGATATATTTCAAACTGAGATTGATGTATATACTTGTTTTTTACTGGCACTGAAGGTCCGTCCGTCCATCTGTCCGTGCGTGCATTAACTTTTATTTCAAACATCTCTGAAACTACTTATCCAATTTTGATGAAACTTCAAAGAAATGATCCTGCCATGGTCTTCTTCAGAATCCCATGACAGAATTTTATTCCTTCAAAAACTCTGGTTGCCATGGCAACAAAACTGAAAAATACAGAAAATTTTCAAAAATCTTCTCTGAAACTGTAAGGCCTAGGGCTACCAAATTTGGCATGTAGCTGTATCTAGTGGGCCTCTACCAAGTTCCTTCAAATAATAGCCATGGGGCCTACCAAATTTTGCATGTAGCTTTATCTAGTGGGCCTCTACAAGGAGGGCCCAAATTATAGTCCTTGACCCAAGTTTGTCCCCACACCACGGAACACAAGGTCACCAGTTTTACATGGGCTTTTGTAATGAAAACTATCTTAAGTCATCATGTTACTAACCATTATAAAGACTAAGGCTATTAGATTTAGCCCTGTCTCATGGGTTTCATGTTTTACAGGGCTTTTCATTGAGAAAAATTTGAAAATCTTCTTGTTTATAACATTCAAGAACTGAATTATTTGGTATGGAGCTTTATATTGTGGACCTCCACCAGGATTCAAATAATTATAGCTTTGCGATCAAAATTGGCTTTGCCCATGGATCACAACTTTCTCGTAGGATTAGATAGAAAAATGTTTGCATGTCCTCGTGTTTGAAATCAATTTGCTGAATATTGTAATGTTTGGCTTGTAGTGTTTTTACTTAATAGCCAGTGGAGCGATACAGGGCCATCATGGCCCTCTTGTTCTTCTGTGCCCTGACCTTCGAAAGTTCCGAACGGCTCATGCCATCAAGCAATAGCTCTCATCTCAAAAAAAATTAAAAAGCTTCCATATTTTCCAAATCACCATGCGCTGATGTCACACTATTTGAAATCCTGCAGTGAATAAGAATTAAATTCTTTTTTTCAAACATAGATCGAAAATTTTTTTGTTGATGTATTGATAAAAGTATTAAATTAACATTTTGTCTGATATAATTTATCTTTTCATCTAATCCAGTTTCACAATTTTCATCTCCCATTTTGCATATTTTCAAATGCGTTTCTACCATTCATTGGTCAAAAGCTTTGGCGCGTCTTTTGATAGCAAATTCACATGAGTTATAATTCGCTGCGTCATAACGAATCATGTGACGTCAGCGCATGGCAATCCGGAAAATGTGGAAGCTTTTTAATTTTTTTGAGATGAGAGCTATTGCTTAATGGCAAGAGCCGTTTGGAATTTTCGAGGGTCAGGGCACAAAAGAAAAATCATTTCTGAACCCATCTGCACTGGTAACTAGGTTTATTTTTCCATTTTCTGTTGAATATTATCTCTGAAAGGGGACGGGGGTCAAATTTTTTTCGATTTCGTTGCACACCTTGTCTTACTATATATGCTATAGAGGGAGTCACCAGTGTGCTATTTATAGAAACAGTGTTAATAAAAATTTGACTATATATTCCGTGATATACAGGCGATGCACCAGTGTGCTATAAGTGTTCGATGATCGACCAAGGGCAGTTTTAGTGTTCCGTGATAGACCAGTAGAGCTTCAAAGGCCTGTGAATAAACACACAAGTTGGTCATGTAATTGCCACGTCCCTGTGTTCTTTTTACCAGTATGTCCTCCTTTTCCTAGGGCATTTCTTATTTTCTAGGACAATACCCATTATTTGAGCCATAATTGAGTTTTAGCCTACAAATGCTTTCAATATTTTCAGTAGAAAATGTCATCTGGTAAAGAGTTAAATTTTGAGTTGCTTATGTTGACTTTTTCAGAACTTTGACAAGTTGCAAAAAAAATCTGTAAAATGGTCCATTGTTGTTGTAAATGTTTTTTTGGATTTTTTAAAGGTTTTCTTTTATCAAGAAATAAATATTTGATAAATCTGTTCTCACTCAGTAGTAGTCTTATTTTTGTGCAATACTTACTTGTACACTTCTTTGGAGGCCTTATGAGTTGATAAACTTTTAACTCTTTACCACACAATCCCAACTGTTACTGACCTTGAGAAAGAAGACTGGAAAACATAGTGGGAAAAGGAGAAAATGTGGCAACCTGCATTTTCTCCTTTTCCCATAATGTTTTCTTCGCTATCAAGGACAACTTCCACAATTTTAGCCACATTTATTTTTACCTCTGCATATGCTTTGGATAAGTCTAAAATTTTGTTGTGTGGTAAAGGCTTAATGATGTTTAAGGGAAAGTCAACTGGGTTGTTGTTACCTTGAGTGTGCTATGCATGACTTAAATGCACTTTTCCAACAATAAAGATCAGGATCACACTGGCAATTACAAACAATACAACTCAAGATCTGACAGTACAGAACCCTCAATCTGATCTTGGGTCGACAGTTTGTGCTATTTGTAAATATATCATTTAAATTGACCTTTACCAAACAATCCCGAGATTTAACAACCCAATTGAAAAGGGATTTTAAAAAGATGGTGGAAAAAGGAGAAAATGATGGTAACAGCATTTTTTCCTTTTCCCACAATTTTTTCTACCAAATCAAATACTATTTTTACCATTTGAGTCGCCTTGAATTTGTTGTCTGCATATGCTTTGAATTTGGACAAGGCTAAGATTTTGTCTTATGGTTAAGAGTTCAGGTATATGAATTTACTTTCCAGACTGTCTAAAGTCCATTTGATTTATCAAAGTGTTTGTGCTATCAGCTATCAGTATATGTTATACCTAACTCTTTACCCTAAAATAACATTTTGGATTTGTCCAAATCAAAAGCATTTGCAGATGTTAAAAGTGGCTAAGATTGTGTGATTTTCCTTTAGAGGGGAAGAAAACATTGTGGGGAAAGGAGAAAATGCAGGTGACCAGCTTTTCTCTTTTTTCTATGATGTTTTCAAAAGCATTCATCCTCAAGGTCGTCAGGTTTTATGGTAAAGGAATAAGAATTTTTTCATATCTACATCCATGGTGGGAAAAGGACTTTGATCTGTGTTCAACCAGGATTTTCTCCTCTTTCCATGGTTTTGAAGACAAATCCTTAGATTTGAGACACATTTCATTTGTTGTCAGTAGATGTGCTTTAATCTGACATATCAATAATTTTGTCCTTTGGTATTGAGTAAGAAGAGTAGAGAACATTGTGAAAAAAGGGGAAAAAAATGTTGGCTACCAGTATTTTCTCTTTTTTTCCAAAATGTTGTCAAAAGCATTCATCCTGGATGTCATTAAATTTTGTGATTTTGTGGAAAAGAGTTAAATACGAGGGCTGTTCGATATGTAATGTGTATTGTACCACCGCGCGATAACGCTTTGCACGATTTCGTGGATGATGATACGCTTGAATAGCTCTATTCAATACCTTTCCAACGGTATAAACACAAGCCTTCAGCTCCACATAGTTTTAAACTTATAGTCATTTCAGTAGAGCTAGTCGTTGACCACTGTTGTAAAAATGGTTGGGAAACGGATTAAGAATATTGAAGAAATTAGAGCTTATATAAAAGTTCACACAAAACTCGGTCATTCGGTAATGCAGATTTTTACTGAATTGGGGGAAGTTTATGGGTCTGATAAGGTATCTTATGAGACAGTTCGTAGTTGGAGAAAGAAATTTCTGACTGGCACAGAGTCCGTCAAAGATGCAGCAAAATCTAGCCGACCTGTGACTTTAACAGGCAAGGCAAATGTCTCAAAAGTCAGAGAAATAATTGAAAGTGATGGCAGATACACGATTCGTGATATTGCCAACGCTGTTGGCATATCGCTATCATGAGTGCATTTCATTTTGAATCATATTTTGAAAGTATGAAAGATTTCTGCCAGATGGATACCTCATATATTGACAGATGACCAAAAACAGGTACCAGTGCAAACCGCTAAGCAATTGCTCAAAATGTTTCCCAAATTCAATCAAAGACAATTTGCAAACATTGTTACTGGTGACAAAACATGGGTTCACTATTTCGAACCAGTAAGAAAAATTGGAAACAAAATATGGCTAACTAAACACAGTAGAAGGCCTGTAGTTGCCAAAAGAAGCACAAGCACAAAGAAGGTTCTTTATTGCATATTCTTCTCATGTGATGGTATAGCCGTACAAATTCCGGTGCCGAAGAGCAAAAGTGTTACAGGTCGGTATTACCGAGATGTTATACTAAAAAAGGTCAAGAAATATTATCTTAAACGACGCCCTGTGTCAGGATTCATCTACTTCATGATAATGCTCCATCACATACATCTGAGCTTGTGAAGCAATTTTTGAAGTCGGAGAAGGTTACCGTCTTGCCACACCCACCATACTTTCCAGTTCTAGCCCCATGCGACTTTTTCTTTTTTTCCAAAACTTAAAAAGTTCTTATCTGGTCGTTGTTACAAGTCCCGACAAGCCCTTGGCTCAGCCATCAGTCAGTGCCTCAGAGGTCTTAGAATCAGCGTACCGTGACGCATTTCAGAAATGGATTCAGAGATTGAAATTATGTGTTTCAAACCACGGAGAATACTTTGAAGGGATGTAATGTTCATTTCACTATTTGAGTCGAATGCTTTTGAGATATCGTACAATACACATTACATATCGTACAACCCTCATATTTTCTATATCTTCTCATATGGTGAGAAAATAAGGACTTTGATCTTTGTTTAACCCCATTCTGACCAATCATGTGTTTAATGGCAGAAAGGAAGGTTGTCTTTGAAAACGTATGTATAGGATATGGACTAGCACAAGGTCTTTCCATATAAGAAAGACCTGGACATGAGCTTCAAGTAACACTGTGAGCTAAAAGAACTTGTGCAATATATGATACACAACACGCGAAAAGGGGCATTCAGACATTTGCGTAAAGTGTTGTCTCGGATCAGCCTGCACAGTTCGCGCAGGCTAATCTGAGACGACACTTTACGACTACATTAGATTTTTTCCTTCAGTAGACATGCACAAAACAGAAAATTACATAAAAACGGAAAGTGTCGTTTCGGATTAGAGACGACACTTTACGCAAATGTCCGAGTGCCCCTTTTCGTGTATTGCAGGCCATATATGAGTCATGCTCTGGCAAAGGGGGCTTAATGCTTCTCCATGATGCATTGTAGCAATCAAGCCATCACATAATTATGGATCCATAAAATCAATTTGTCTAACAACCGACTGAATCATGAGGTAGACTGTTCCTTTGATATAGAGAAAATTGACCAATAGCGAAAAGTTTCAGCCCAGGTCAGACTGCGCAGGCTGACTGGGGTCGATACTTTTCGCAAATGGATTAAGCCCTCTTTTCGCAGAGCATGGCTCATTTGTAAAGTGCAGTGTTCAAACAGGTAGATCTAAATATCAATATTTCAGAACCAAGCAGATTTTTATGTCTATAGGCCCCATCCATACATGTAGGAAATACTTACCCAAGACAATCATACACTAAAGCATAGTTTGTATATAAGAAAACGTTTGGGAGTATGGATGCTGTAGACAAACTGTAGGCTTGTTTTTGCAAAGTGTAGACTTGATTTTCATTGGGCCAGACAATTTTTATTTTGGAGGAGCAACAGCTATTTGATTGTAGGATCCCACAATGCCATGGTCTAAATGCAACACTTTGTGTGTTAACACTATACCACACAATGCCAACAACCCTGGGACAGAAGCCTTTTGAAAGCATTTTGGGAAAAGGAGAAAATACTGGTAACCAGAATTTTCTCTTTTTCCCACAATTTTTTCTACCATATGAAAGAAAAAAATGCACCATTTGAGCCACATGTAAATTGTCATCTGCAAATTTTTTCAATTTGGACAAGGCTGAAATTTTGTCATTTGGTTGGGGGTTAAATCTTAACTCTTTACCTTTTGACAAAATTTTAGACTGGTACATATTGAAAGCTTTGGCAGGTGACAAAAGACATTCAGATGATGAACTTTGTCTTTGAAAGGACAGAAAACATCATGGAACAAGGAGAAAATTCAAAGCAAGATGATGGAATTTGTCTTTTGAAGGGTAGAAAATATTGTGTGAAAAAGGAGAAAATACTGGCTTCCAGCATTTTCTCCTTTTCCAACAATGTTTTCAAGTCTTTGTACAGGGACACTCCCACAAAAATCCCATAGCTTTGATTGAGGATCAAACTCGTTGCCTCTAGGTTACAGATCCTACACTTCACTACTCAGCCGTGCAGGACTCTGGAAAGCTTATCAGAAGTAATTCACTTGACATTTTCAACCCAGCTTGAATGGTCTCTTACTGTGAAAATATGTAGCCCTTAGAGTTTACCTATTATTAGTCAATAAAATTTTAGAATTTCACAAATTGAAAGGGTTTGCAGACATTTGCAAGTGATAACAGGCATCTCATCCTTTTCCCCACAATGTGTTCAAAAGTATTCTCCATCTGATTTGTTTAAATATTGAATTGTTATGTTAACTCTTTCCCAAACGACAAATTTTAGACTCTTCCAAACTGAAAGAGCTTGCAGACGACAATTTTAAATATGATGGAAATGGGGGGAAGTTCTCCAAAAGGGTCAAAAACACTGTGGGTAAAGGAGAAATTGCTTGTTACGTGCAATTTCTCCTTTTCCCACAGAGTTTTCAAAAGACTTGTACTGCAGACACATAAAAACAAGGGCTTGTTTGGGAAAGGGTTAAATCTGTTAGAAAGAAGGCCTTGGGGAAAAAAACTATAAAAGAAAATGCTAGAAACCCATGTTCTATCTTTCTCTCATGATGTATTCTTTCCCATCAATGTATCCAATCATGTTTGCTGAATTTATTTCCTTTTCTGTGTATGCTTTGTGTGTAGAAGAGCCTAAAATGTTGTTGTTTGGAAAAGTGTTAAACTCTTTACATGATGACATTATTTTAGGCTGTTCCAAATTGAAAGGACTTGCAGACAATGAATTAAAATAGGTTCAAATTTTGATATTTGCCTTTGATAGAGTAGGAAACATTGTTAAAAAGAGAGAAAATGCTGATGATCAACTACCAGAATTTTCCTCTTTCCCATAATGTTTCCAAAAGGGTTCTTTCACAGGATTGTTATGACACTAGATTGTTTGGTAAAGCATAAACTCTTTTTGGACTTGTCCAAATTGAAAAAAAATGCAGGCAAACACTTCAAA
The DNA here is from genome assembly GCA_946811185.2 of Hippopus hippopus. Lineage (NCBI taxonomy): Eukaryota > Metazoa > Mollusca > Bivalvia > Cardiida > Cardiidae > Hippopus > Hippopus hippopus. The sequence goes on along the minus strand of OX328102.1, from coordinate 19,699,458 downwards.
GTAGCAAACAGGGTTTGTCTTAGACAGGGTAGAAAACACTTTGGGAATACAAGAAAATACTGGTTACAAGCATTTTCTTCTTTTCGTACAAAGTTTTCAAAAGCCATCTTACTTGGGGTCCTTTACTCTTTACCAGACTACAAAATTTTGGACTTGTCAGAATTAAAAGCATTTGCAGCAGACAAGTTAAACATGGCTTTCATGATGGAATATGTCTTTGAGATGGTAGAAAACATTCCGGAAAAAGGAGAAAATACTGGTTACCTGCATTTTCTCCTTTTCCCCTTAATGTTTTCCAAAGCTTTCTATACCAGGTAGGTTAAAAAAATGGGATTGTTAGGTAAAGTTAGGGTTTGCTATGGACTTTATCATATGGGGGGTCATTTGACCCCTTTCATATGAATTTATGAAGGCAAACATCTAAATCTCAGGGAACGGAAAATATGGGTGTCCAAATTCAAACAGGGGATTAGGGAAAACCCTGGGTAAAGGGTTTATTCTGTACCAAATGATAAAATCTTAGATTTTGTCTCAATGACAAAGTAAACCCTATCAGTCTTTGAGAGAATGATAAAAAAATTGGGAAAAGGAGAAAATGCTGATAACAAGTAGTTTCTCCTGTTCCCATAATGTTTTCAAGAGCCTTTTTGTTCATGTTTGAAATAACATGGGGTTGTCTAGTAAAGAGTTAATTAAGTTGAGGGACCTCCAAGTGTAAAAATATTGTTTTACTCTTTACCACACAACAAAATTTTGGTATAGACTAAATTGAAAGTATTTGAAGACGACAAAATGAATGTAGCTCAATGGATGTTTTTGTCTTTGATAGAGTATAAACATAGTGGGAAAAGGGAAAAAATGCTGGTTACCAGCATTTTCTCCTGTTCCCACAATGTTTTCAAAGGCCCTCCCTCTTCAGGGTTGTTCAAACTCAAGATTGTGTAGTAAAGAGTTAACCCTTAGAGTGCCTAAAAGCAACAAATATTTTTTTAAGTCTAGAAATAAGATTCAAAAAATCTCAAGTTCAAGGCTACTCAGTTCCAAGTGGGCTCAGCCAGATACCTGTTTAGATAAAAGATCAGACTGCATGTTTTTTGCAGCTTAATCTTGATCTACTCTGACTGCAAAAGCAAAGTTCTATACTTTTGAAAAGGTTAGGCCATGATCCAGAGCTAACCAGTAGACCTGCAGTTATCTAGTATCACGCCATCTTGAACGTCATCTTGAAGAGCTAGCTATATCTTGTATTGCTGTGAATGACAGCAAAAATCACAGTTTTTAACTCTTTACTTCTGGACCGTTTTCAAGCGTTTGCAGACAACAAATCAATTGTGGTTCAAATGAAAGGACATTTCTTTGAAAGGACAAAAAAGGTATTTTGGGAGGGAGATGGACAATAGACCACTGGGACAATAGCCAACTAGGACAATAGCCCCCTGGACAATATTCCACTGCTATAGGAGGTTGCATAGGTTGCTAGCATTCTTCTCCTTTTCCCCTTTTATATTCAAAAACATCCTTTCTAAGGGTCGTTTAAACCTTTTACAGAACAATCCCTAGTTTTAACACACCTTAGAAAGAAGGCTTTTGAAAACATTGTGGGAAAAGAAGAAAATGCTGGTAACCAGCATTTTTTCATTTTCCTCACAATATTTCTTACCTTTCTGGGACAAATTCTTACATCTTGGCCACATTTTGTCATCTGCAAATTCTTTCAATTTGGAAATGTCTAGATATTTGTAATTTGGTAAAGAGATAAGACTCGGGATTTCTTAGTAAAGGGTTTAGACACAGAGTATTAGTATTTAAGGTTTGCCTATAATTTGGTATTAAATATGGGATTTGAGCATAGTGCAACAATGATCTATAAGCTGATATTTTTCATAATTTCTCTTCCCCTTATAAGTGGAAGTTTGAACGATTGGCAGTTTCCCAATCTAGATAAGTGCTTTGTTGAAGACTGGTTGCTCCGAGTGACGGACTTTACTTACAATGATAAAATGGAATTGACGTTTGGGAACAGTAAATGCATGCATATGTCCTCACCCCAAGCCAATGTATCAATTTCCAAACAAAGTTGTGACGAAAAAACAGGTGAGTGTGATGTGACTGCAGCACGTGAGGGTTTCAGTATGAGCGACCTTAACTTCACCGTAATTGGAGGCAGTGAAAGTGACACGGAAATTGCTACAAACTTTCGATGGGAGATGAATAGCCATAACAAGGGTGGCTTTTTTGAAAAATCTGGGAACATGACTAGATGGAGTTTCAGAATTGGAGATTTATTTTTTGAAGGACAGGCTTATGATGGTGATTCCAAGGCGTCTGAACAGAAAGAGTTGTGGTTTTTTAATAAGCAATGTCTTTGTCGCAATGTCCTTGACTATGAATTTCAACTTGACAACTACATTATCCAAAATGTCACTTCTAGTGAGACAACAACAGGTACACATGGTGTTGTTACAGTTACACAGATATGGGAGAAATCTTCTTTTTCGGGTTGGTTGTGGGTGGAAGGTGCTTGTCCCAATGAAACAATATATTTCGTTCTTTCCAGGCGCATTTTCAACGGTGAAGAAAGCTATTTCATTCACTACAGGAATGGAGCCTCCGGAATGACCTTGAATTTCAACCTAGGTAACAGTCGGATACAATCAAGACCAATTGGCAAGGGAATCATTGTAACAGCTGTTGCTTTATTACATTCGGTACAGATCACAATATATGAGAATCCTGACTTCGATCAAAATGAGCCACAACTGGAAAATGATGGATTTCCTCTTAATTATAAAGTGTATTCTGATTTTGCTGTGTTCTTCCAAGTTTATGGGAAATCAAACCCAGATGCCCACCTTTCTTTGTTGGAAAGAAGTAGTTTCTCGGACGTTACTGTAATGCAATCATGCCTGTAACCAATTCAACAACTTTTAATTCTTTACCAAATGAACTCAAGTTTTAACGAGGCTCCGGAAAAACACCTTGGGAAAACCTTGTGGGAGTAGGAGAAAATGCAGGTTGAAGAAAGTGCTTGTAAGCAGCATTTTCTGACTTTCCCACAGTATTTCCTATCCTTAATTTCTACCCTTTGAAAGACAAATAACATCATGTGACCTAGATTTTTCTTGTTGTCCATTTTGACAAATTTGTATGTTGAAATTTCGAAGTCTTGTAAAGGGTTAATTCTTTACCAGTGCAAAGATGCAAGTCTTGTCCAATTTACAGAGATGCTGCAGGTGACAAATTAATCCCTTAAATCACCTTCTACAACAATAGTTGCCTTTGCACAAAACGTGCAGTCTGATCTTTGATCTATACTGCCTGCCATGTTTGACCATTTAGGACAAATTTGACCCCGAATTTCCAAAAATTTGGCTCTAAGTACTGGACTGAAAATGTCTCTGGATTATTTGGCTCCTTAAGGCTTAAATGGGGCTACAATAATAATATTAGTCTTGGAACAAACTTAAAACATCGTTGGAAAAGGAGAAAATGCTAGTTACTTGCATTTTCTCCTTTTCCTACAATGTTTTCAAAAGCCTTCTTTCTAAAGATTGTTATAACAGGGCTTGTTTTGTACAGGGTTTATCTTCATCCTGTTGAATAAAGATTATCTATAGAACCTGGCACTCTTCAGGATTAGTTGATTTCTTTCACCAGTATTCTTTGTTTTATTCTCCAAGATTTTCCACATTTGAAAGTAACACAACCTCTGATTGGCTAAACCAAATGGTTTAGCCAATCAGAAGTTGTGTTACTTTCAAATTTAGAAAATTCTGCAGAACAAGCCTGAGAATTTTCTCCGGAATGGTTGGTGAATATGGGCCTTGAACATTCCTCTTCAAAGAGTGTTGACCAAGATAAGACAGCACAGACATGAACAGGTCTCAATGGTCATGACTTTAACCCTTTACCAAACAATCCCTGGTTTTTACCACCCAGAAGAAGAAGCCTTCTGAAAACGTTGTGGAAAAAGGAGAAAATGCTGGTTACCAGCATTTTCTCCGTTTCCCACCATGTTTTCTGAAGGCTTCTTCCTCAGGGTCATTAAAACTCGGGACAGTGTGGTAAAGAGTTAAATTGAAAGCATCTGCAGACGACAAATTAACACTTTATCAAACGACAAAATTTTACAATATAAAAAACATTTCAAGTCTACAGATGAAATGTAACTCTACCAATTTAAAAGCTTTTGCATGCGTTTTGGCCAATGACAAATAAAATGTGACTAACATAATGGCATTTTACTTCCAAAAGATAGAAAACATTGCTGGGAAAAAGGAGAAACTGCCTGCTGATTACCAGCATTTTCTCTGTTTTCCACAACATTTTCAAAAGCCTTCTAAATTCAAGCTCATGTGTTGAAGAGATATGAGCCAGTTTTAGTTTGTGTAATTTAAAGTTTGAAGTATGACTTAAATGTTAGAGTTTGTCTTTGATTGGGGTTCTGTTTGGCTCAGTGGTTAAGTATAGGACTCCTAACCTGTGGGTCCCTGCTTAGAGCCTCACTGGAAACACTGGGGGTTTTTTTTTGTGGGAGTGTCCTTGGGCAAGACACTTTAGAGCCCTAGCCATGTACTGGTGAAACCCAGAATATGCACAAATAATGTGAGCTGTTGCCGTGATAATGACTGAAAAAATGTTGAAAGCAGCATCAAGCATCATTCAGTGTCTTTGGGTAGGAAATATTGTCAGAACCAGCCTTTTTTTTTTTTATTTTTCGTCAGTATATTCTTTGGATTTCGTTTAGTCCTTATGTCTGGTAGTATCACGATGCATCGCAAAAACACATCCTCAATAGTAAATTTGTACTGAAAATCTAAGGTAATCGAATTTTTTGCTCTCTTACATCATTGTGGAATACACCCGAATAAAAAAGTTGTTCATCTTTGTTCATAAATACTCATGTAACTTGTCAATGTAGTGAGACAAATATGACTGAATTAACCCTGTACCAAACAATCCCTGGTTTTTACAACCCTGATATAGAAGCCTTTTGAAAACGTTGAGGGAAAAGGAGAAAATGCTGGTAACCAGCATTTTCTCCTTTTCCGACAATGTTTTCTACCCTGCTGGAAAAAAAATTCAATTTTTGAGTTATGTTTATTTTGTCGTCTGCAAGTGCTTTCAATTTGGACCAGCCTAAAATTTTGTCGTTTGGTAAAGAGTTAAGTGAGTAAAACTAGTAACACAAGATGAGCCCATTTTTTCTAGCCCCCCCCCACACACACACACACCTACAGTGAAGTTTTTTGGCCTAAGAGAGAAAACTCGTATTGTCTTAGTCCTTATTTACTGCATGAGTGACCTCCCTTATTTCAACCCAGTAATACTTAACTCCCCCCCATCCCCCCCCCCTACGTCTGCCTGCAAAAAAGCAAGATGTTTAATGTGCAATGTCATATACAAAAATATATTGTAAGAAGCATGTGTAAACGATGATGGATGCTGAATGAACTGACAAGAAATGTTTTAAAAGTACTTTTGAAACAAGAGCACCCTTTCAACACATGTTTTTGCCAGATGTTTAATATCCACAGACCTTAACTTAGTTTTGTCTGAATTTGTCAGTTTCCTCAAAGTCATAGTCAGTTAATGATATTACATCTGTTCCGCTTTTATGCTTTATACCCTTATATCACTTATATCCCTTTATACCAAGGGAGATAAATCCTACAATATCAAAATTTAAGGTAATAGGAGTTTTCTCTCTTAGACCATGAGATACTTTGATGAGGAAGGCCTACATATTTTTGGACTGAAAATGTATTTGCAGCATGTTTATTTTAGAATAGATCTACCCATTATTTATACATAGACTACATTTACGTTTCAGTCCATCAATGAATCGATGCACATGCTCTCAGATGAGGTTAAAAATCATAACCATACACAAATAATGTAATTCAATTCAATCGGGGATGTACGTTTACTAACATGTCTTATCAAATTTCTGTTTTTCTATGGATCGACCAGAGATCTAGATATGCTAACCTTTATATCACAAGCTTGATTTGACAGTCTGTAAATTTACAATATTTATACAATAAAATCATTCATATCAATGTTGCTCAAGGGGGTGGAGAGGGATGAATGGTGGAAAGTTGGATATATAGTGCAATGTAAAAATTCATAGATCTATCACTTTCATTGATTTAGGCGGCATCACTTATGTTACATTATGTTACATCACTTACTCTACACAAAATACATGTATAAATCTATAACTATCACTCTATATCATACCACAGGCCTTTGAAGCTGTATTGGTCTATCATGGAACACTAAAATTTCCCTGGTCGATCATCGAACACTTATAGCACATTGGTGCATCGCCAGTTTATCATGGAATATACTCAAATTTTCATTAACACCGTTTCTATAAATAGCACATTGGGGATTCCCTCTGTATGGTATATAGTAAGACAAGGTGTGCAACGAAATCGAAAAAAAATTGACCCCTGTCTCCTGTCAGAGATAATATTTAACAGAAAATGGAAAAATAAACCTAGTTACTGGTGCAGGTGGGTTCACAAATGATTTTTCTTCTGTACCCTGACCCTCGAAAGTTCCAAACGGCTCTTGCCATCAAGCAATAGCTCTCATCTCAAGAAAATTAAAAAGCTTCCACATTTTCCAGATCGCCATGCGCTGACGTCACACAATTCGTTATGACGCAGCAAATTATAACTCACGTGAATTTGCTATCAAAAGACGCGCCAAAGCTTTTGACCAATGAACGGTAAAAATGCATTTGAAAATATGCGAAATGGGAAATGAAAATCGTGAAACTGGATTAGATGAAAAGAAAAATTATATCAGACGAAATGTTAATTTAATAATTTCAGCAATACACCAACAAAAACATTTTCGATCTATGTTTGAAAAAAAGAATTTAATTCTTATTCGCTGCAGGATTACAAATCGTGTGACGTCAGCGCATGGCGATCCGGAAAATATGGAAGCTTTTTAATTTTTTTGAGATGAGAGCTACTGCTTGATGGCAAGAGCCGTCTGGAACTTTCAAAGGTCAGAGTACAGAAGAAAAATCATTAATAAACCCATCTGCAACGGTAACTAGGTTCAATTATCCGTTTTCATTTAAATATTATCTCTGAAAGGGGACGGGGGTAAAATGTTCTTCGATTTCGTTGCACACCTTGTCTTACTATATACGATACAGAGGGAATCCCCAATGTGCTATTTATAGCAACGCTGTCAGATAATGAAAATTTTGTTATCCCTTGATAGACCAATGGAGTTTCAGAGGCCTATGATCATACCTTAGTTCTTTTATAACTGCCAGTAGATTTTAAAGGTCCAACCGTTTTAAATTTCCTATTTCAAACTAATGGCGGTCATTGAGTAAAGGGAGGCTACTTTTTGCTACATGTATAGTTACACAAGTCTTAAGTAAAGGTAATGAAATACATTTTTCTCTGTTGACTGTATATATCTCGACAAAGAGAAAAGCTGATAACCACAGCACTAAGATAAAGATTTGTTAAATCTCTGGTCGAAAAGTTCAACCTCAAACAGATACGCAACATTATCCGTAAAATGATTTAAAATGAGCGGGACAAAATACATGTACTTATAATAGACCTCAGAACCTTCATATAGATCTTTGTCTTTTATAACCATGCAGACATTTATAAAATAGCTCCTTTCTAGACCTCGGTCCGTATTCAACAAACCAGTCCTAACCCTTTACCAAACGACAAAATTTTAGACAGTTCCAAATTGAAAGCATTGGCAGACGACAAAATTAAAGTGACTCAAAAATTGAAATTTGTGTTGGGATGGGTAGAAAACATTGTGGGAAAAGGAGAAAATGCTGGTTACCAGCATTTTCTCCTTTTCCCACAATGTTTTCAAAAGGTTTCATTCAGTTGTAAAAACCAGGGATTGTTTGGCAAGGAGTTAAAAACAGGTTTAGTCTTATTCTCGAGAATTTTCTGAATTTGAAAGTAACACATACGTTCTGAATGGCCATACCAAATGGTTTAGCCATTCAGACTTTGTGTTACTTTAAAAATCTAGAATAGATCTAAGACAAAGAATATTCTCATGAATGGTTAGTGAAATGTGGGCCCTGAAGTCTGGTAATCACAAGTAAACCAGGGTCTGTGCTCTCCAACCATTCTGATATTCATTCTAAGTCTAATTCTACATTAAGAAAGTAACACAACTTCCGATTGGTTAAGACATTTGTTTAGCCAATCAGAAGTTGTGTTACTTTCTGATTTATACAAATCTTGAGAAATAGACCAAGAATGGTTGGTGAATACGGATCAAGGGACTTGAGAACATTCTAAAGCTTATTCTCCTGAATTTTCTTAATTTGAAAGTAATACCAATTCTGATTGGCTAAACTAAATTTTTCACCCAATCAGAAGTTGTGTTACTTTTATATTTAGAAAAACTTAGAGAACAAGACATAGACCATTCTTAAGAATGGTTGGTGAGTATGGACTCTGATCACATATAAAGCATACAGTGACAATTGTGAAATGTTCAGGTAGGCTAATATATCGATTGACTTGCCTGAAACAGATGAAGCATGAAAAGTATTTCACACCTAACGTATATCTAGAATTAGCATGGGGCAGGGGGGTAGACTTTCTCTCAAAACTGGTATTTTCAGTCAAAAAAGCTGACCTTTGTACATATATAAGTAAGTGAGTAAATATTTTATTAAGTGAAATGTGTGTTAGCAGCAAATGGAATTGACAAATGAATAATGACACCAAAAACATCCGTACAGGTCCCATTGGTCTATGTGTCACTTTTTAATACAATTACAACACAAATAAACAAATTTGACATTTCCTGAGTAATATGTTTCTAATACATTCAGTTCTGGAAGCGGGGCTTTTTGCATACACTTTGAATTGAAACTTAGGAAGCAAATCAATGAGACATTTCTGAAATAGTATTGTAACAGCCCGTAAAATGCAAAATGATAAATCAAATATGGTGCATCACGCCACTGATGTCAACAGCGCTTTGCGACCTTTGTAGTTCAAGTTCAGACTGCACAGATAATGCAGTCTGAATCTTTATCTATACCATCAGGTACGATTTTTTTTTTTGCCCATGCTCTGTGAAAAGAGTTCTTAATGCATCTGCAAAAAGCATCGATTCAGTCTACAAAAACCACGCAGGATGTCATGGTTTGAAACTTTTTGCTTTTAGCCAATTTTCTTTATGTCCATGGACTATTCTACCTCATAATTTAGCCAGCTGCTAGACAAAATAGTTTTTATGAACCCATCATTGTGTGATGACTTGTTTGGTATAATGCATCATGGAGATGCATTAAACCCTCTTTTGCCAGAGCATGGCTCTTTATTTTTTTTCTTTTTTTTTTTTAACCCATCTAAGTTTTAACCCTTTACCAATATTTCAATTTCAAACCTTTCATGACCTCAGCAAAAAGGCTTTTAAAAACACTAGGACAAAAGGATAAATTGCTAGGTTTTTTTTTTCTCACACAATGTTTGTCACTCTATCGGAAACATGTAAATCCTATTGTTTCAGCACTTAATTTGCCTTCTCCAAACACTTTGAAAACAGACAAATCTAGAAGTTTGTTTTTCGGGTAAAGGGATAAATTTTTACCAATTGACGTAAAATGAGGAAAACGCGAATAAGAAAACTCGAGATATTTTTTAAAATACTTTAGATCTACTAGTATTCAGTAAACAAAGAAAAATATTCAAACATTTACATTTAGATCTAATTCAATATCAGTTATTTTCATCAATATTTGCAAGTTCTGATCGGCTTTTTTTTTTTTTCATAGTTCCATAGTAAAAAAAAAGAAAAAAAATCTTGTTATATTGGATTTACAAAAGACAAAAATTGCAGTCAGTATTATTTAAGTGTGTATTTGCTGTCTGAGATACCGTATTATAATGAATGAAGATTTTTTTTTTTTTCATTTGTTTTTTGTTTTTACGGAGGTATGAGAACAAAAAAATCTAGATATAATCACACTTTTTTTATTAGGTTTTGTTTTCATACCTCCATGAAACAACAAAAAAACTTCTCTTCATTTCTTAAGTGAATAATATGAACTTGCAGCATATTACATTATAGATCAATTATCAACTTTTATTGACTGAAAACGTCTGGCTGGGTTTCTTTTGCACTCTTATTGTTATATTTTAGAAATGGACGTAAACCAACAGTTCGGGAAAAGAGATTCAACCTACTTCCTTCCTTCCTTCCTCCGTCCGCGACTACCGGGAACGAATTATTAATGTAAGGGAGGTTAACATGTTTTACGGGTAAATAGTACTGATGGAGTTGTTTCCCTTAGACCGTTTCTTCATGTCAATTAAGTTAGGACGCTAAATAAGAAAAGAACAGCCGAAAGATTGTACCAGTTTTCGGGCTTTTTTATGTCTCCACTGCTACAATGGCAATCAATATTATTCACAATTAAATTCGATTTCACGAGCAAGGCCTATCGTTTCTCAAACAACCGAACCCAGGGTGTCACTTCTACTCAAGGTACTTTGAAATAATCTGCAGGGTTACCTCCCGTGACCCGCTTCAGACAGGAAACATGTTTGCGCATGTGTTGTATTGACTGGAGACGATCGACAACAAGAATGACAACAAACTTTTTGAAACGAGAAAATGTCAGACTGTAGACTCAAGTATGAATTACAGGTAAAATTTTCATGACATATATATATCTCTTGCAAGCGCTCTTTTCGAGGGCGTTCACTATTTAAGATAATGCCTACCGGATTGAAAGTTTTCGGTACGAAATACAGTAGTGGCTTAGTTCAAACTGCAGCTCTTACAGTCATACCGTATCACTATTTTACGTTCTAGTTTAACTATTTACCAAACGACAAATTTTTCAACATATCCAGTTTAAAGGCATTTGCAGACGACGATGAAAACTCAACTGATTATTATTGGGGATGTCTTTAAGAGGATTGAAAACATTGTGGGAAAAGGAGAAAATGCTGTCACCAGTTTCACAGTTTTCAAAAGGTTTTATTCCCAGTATAGAGAAACTGGTCTATATAAGAATGAATAGATATAGCTTAGCCGGCAACTTACGGTTATCCTGATGTAGTATTCAGAACTTCTGGCTGGCCAGTCTGTAAAACGTGATGTAGCAAGTTTCCTCGTGGGGAGCTGTACTTCAATAGCTGTTCAGTTTAGTTGTAAATCGTCAAGCGTGCTGAATCTGATTTGGTTCAAGCCCAATTTAACACTGCGCATGTACAGGATGGACAACTGGATCCTAATTGGTTGTTGCTTGGCATGGTATTGTCAACAACTCTTCATCAAGATTCGGGCAATTTCCTGAACCCAAACTATTACAAAATCTAACTATTCTACACCAGTATACTAAAAACTGGGATTGTTTGGCAAAGGGTATAGTGAATTAACAGTTGGAGGTTGATATGTATTTTTGCATTTTTTTTTTTGTAAGTAAAAAAATCTAGGTTGGTGTTTCATACTGACCAAGTACATGTTACAAACTGGTGACAGTGGTGGCATAATGACAACTGCCAGACTGGGGTTACCTTACCCTTTTATATTCCAGTGGTTTATTTGTATATAAGTCTCGGGGTAGAGACTTCTCGAAGGGGAAAGTAATGTCACAGGGTGTGGTTACATATTTAAGCACTTCAAACCTGCTTTGATATTGAGCTAGCTTTTACAGCGACTGGGTTTGGTGAGTTTATCATGTTATTGTTAAGCAGCATGTGTTATGGTTAGTGCCTTGTTTGGTCACCAGACTGATGCATGTTGCACCTATGCATAAAAAAAATAAATATGCCTGATGAAATGCACTGTGGCATCATCAAACTACATGTCTTGCCAGATGTTAAAAAAATCAAGGACATTCACAGAATAATAACACAAGACAATAATCATATTATTGTTTACATTTGCTTTTGATATGCAATCTGATCTTTATCTAGGCTTCCCACAAATTCAACTGATGTATTGCAATGTCATGAAAGGCTCTGATAGTTGAATATTTTGGATATATGCACTTTTTGAAGCTTTACAAGATAAACCCTGGTTTATATTGCACTGGAAAAGACAGACTTTGAAAACATTGTGGAAAAATGAAAAATGCTTGTATCTAACAATTTTTTCAACTCTTCCAGAGGCAAAATCCATTATTTGAGCAACGGTAATTTTAATGTCTGCAAATGTTTTGAATTTGGACAAGATCATAATTTTATTGTTTGATAAAGAGTGAACCTCATATTCCACATAGAAGTCTGCAGCTGTTTTTTTCTTATCATGGAGTGTACTTAGAAGTTGTTCAAAGAGATTGATCAGTATGGCTGTACTGTCTGATCTTGGTCAACCTTTTTTTTGCATTTCTGTATTCTCTTGTTGAAAAATGATAATGATGCAGTAAAATAAAAAATGAAAAACATGGATTATTAAGGCACTTCTTGTCAATCCACCAGCAGCAGATCATACAGGAAGGTGGCAGATTTAAGCCTGTATATGGACTTTGTACAGTAGTGTATAATCACATGCAGAGGTGTGTTGTTGTCTAGACAACAGCAGTGGGCTTAACAAAATCTACCCATCGTTTAGTCCTACCATGAAGATTGCTACACCAGGTTAACTCTAGTCTGGAAAGACTGGGCCTAGATAGGCTCCAGCAAAACTAGTTTTATGCATAACCTATTAAAATCCTTGTCTACCCAGACCTGGGTTAGGCCTTGTTCCTGTCTGAAATAAACCTTTGTTATGCAAAAGGCCATAAGTAGAGTAGAGACAAGCTTGAACAATGATATTTTTGCCAGTAGCAGTAAGTTAACACTTTACCAAACAATGCCGACTTTTAACGACCCTGGGAAAGAAGCCTTTTGAAAACATTGTGGGAAAAGGAGAAAATGCTGGTAACCAGCATTTTCTCCTTTTCCCACAATGTTTTCTCTCAAACAGAGAAAAATTGCACCATTTGAGCCACACTGAAATTGTCGTCTGCAAATGCTTTCAATTTTGGTAAGTCCAAAATTTTGTTGTTTGATAACCAGTTAAACCAATCCCAGAGTATCCACAACTCACCTAGTATTAGCCAGCACCTGTTTTCTTGCATACTGTGTAGTAATGATGTCACCTTTTCATGTGAATCAATGCTGGGAATTAAAACTGTGGCCTTGCATCTGTAAATTTATAAAATGCTGCAAAGACAGAAAAATACACTTTTGTCTTATACAACTATTGATTTTATTGACAAATTTCTTTTTAGGACAGGACTGCCCCCTTTTTTTCCCATTACTGTTTAGTCATTGGACACCATGGCACTCTTTTTTTCTCAGTCTGGGATCTTCAAATATTGTAGAGTATTGACTAAACACTACTGGTTCTTTTTTTATCCTTTTACTCTATACCAAACAACAAAATTTTAGACTTGTCCAAATTGAAAGCATTTGCAGACAACAAAATAAACGTGACTCAAAAATTGAAACTTGACTTTAGAAGAATAGAAAACATTGTGGGAAAAGGAGAAAATGCTGGTTACCAACATTTTCTCCTTTTCCCTCAATGTTTTCAGAAGGCTTTTTCCTCTGGGTCGTAAAAACTAGGGATTGTTTGGTAAAGGGTTAACTCTTACACACAACAAAATTCTCAAAAGTAGAAGTTGAAAGCACTTGCAGACGACTAAAGTAATGTGGATCAGATAATAAATTTTGTCTTTGAAAGGACAGAATACATAGTGGGAAAAGGCCTCATGGTCATTAAAACTTGAGACTGTGTGGTAGAGGGTCAAGACAGTTCCTTCTTGTGGTTGTGCAGTTATATTTGATTGTTGATGTATCTGACATGATTTTGTCCTGTATTTGTACAACTTGTATGTTTATTGAAATGGCCCATTATGCCCTTTTCTCATAACTTCGTGAACCTAACTGGTATTTTCATGTCATCAGAGAGACAAACAAGGCATAGATATTATTTAGGCAGGAAAAGAGTCGGAAATTATTTTTCGACAAGGGAGAGAACATTTAACCTGATTTTCATGGTGAAATTATCCTAAAACTACACATTTTGATCACCACCAGGAACTGACCAGACGATTTCGCATAACTTTGTTAATCTTTTTCGAAAAACACAGTCATTCCAAATCTAGTCAAATGACGTCATACAGGGGGTATTCCTAAAGGTCAGTCTCTACACTTATCTGTGTTGCACCTGGAAATCACGAGCATTTCATGTAAATAAATACTGTTTTGTACGAACAACTTATGAATTATGGGGTTAAAATAAGTTTTTCGACAAAATATGATTTTTTTAATTGTTATTCTGTTTTTGACACATTTCTTTGGCGTAGATAGCTTCCCTGGAATGTTTACATCTGTAAAGATTTAACAGATGCCACTAAAGAAAAGTGCGTGAAAAATTATTGTAGCTAACAAAGATTCACAAAGATATTGTTACGGGAGACCACTCCTTTATGCATGGCTTCGTCCCGATTTAAATACAACACCTAACAACTGCGTTAGGAAGATATATCTTTGGCTCAGTGGTTATGGTATTGGTCTTTTAAACCTCAAAAAACGAGGATCTTGTCCGCCATGGGTTCGAATCCCGCCAGATGCGGTTTGTACTGCCATGCATTTGTTCATTTGTTTCTTTGTTACGGACTTAGTTCGTAAGATGGGGGCTCGTCCGGGATTGGCCATTGAGCCATTAATCCCATTTGTTGTCCAAAAACGGACATTTGTTCTCTAAATAATAGACTTGCTGCCTAATAAGGCTTTGAGTCATCAATAAATGATGACTTTAAGAGGGGATGTGTTACAGGAGACCACTCCTTCATGCATGGCTTCGTCCCGATTTAAATACAATACCTAACAACTGAGTTAGGAAGATATCTCTTTGGCTCAGTGGTTATGGTATTGGTCTTTTAAACCTCGAAAAATGAGGATCTTGTCCACCGTGGGTTCGAATCCTGCCAGATGCGGTTTGTACTGCCATGCATTTGTTTCTTTGTTACGGACTTTGTTCGTAAGAATATGAGAATTCACGGAGTAGTGAGAATCAACGATAATTGTTGATTTTTTCCTGTGATGCTATGGTGGATTCCAGCACAAAGTTGTCAGGGAGAATCATATAGTTGTATTTCACAGCGTGCATGATTCAAGCAGAATAAATGATTAAAGGGGGAATGATAAAATAAGTTTTGTTTTAACCCTTTATCTCATAAAAACCTAGTTCTAAGGACCCTTATGAAGGTGACTTTTGACAACATTATGGGAAAATTAGAAAATGCTGGTAATCAGCATTTTCTCCTTTTTCCACAATGTTTTTTACCCTACCAAAGGCAGAAATCAATGTTAGAGCCATGATCTTTTTGTTGTCTGTAAGTGCTTTGAATTTAGTTGGGTCCAAAATTTTGTCGGTTTGTAAAGAGTTGATAATGAAATGTGAAATGTGCCTTGTACAGTACTTCATTTATAAACTTGCAATCCAAAGTCGTTTTTTAAAATGGCAAATACCTTGTCAGTCCACCATTAGTTTATAGTTAAGTTAACCCATTATCATAGTCTTGCCTAAAGAAGTGGACAGCATACATCCAAGATCAGACTGCATGTTCTGTGCAGTCTGATCTTAATCTATGATGTCCACAAAAGCCCTTGTTTTTTGCCTATAGCACTGAAAGGTATAATCAGCTGGGTCCTGCATGTCTTACAGTGAAAGAATCATAACATTCTCAGTCTTATATTTAAGAACTTTCTAGATTTGAAAGTAACCTCAACTCTGATTGATTAAACTAGATTGTTTAGCCAATCAGAAGATGACATTTCTTTAATCTAGAACTAGACATAGACTGAAATTAAAAATGGTTGGTGAATACTGACCTTAAAGATCTCTTTTGAGCCTCACTCTGGATTTTTATGTGAGCATCTTTGGATATGACACTTCAGAGCCCTAGCCTAGTACTGATGAAACCAAGGACGTACATGGACATTTTGTGAGCTGTTGTCATAATAGAAATGATGTTGAAAGTGGTGTAAAACACCATGTTATTTCATGCTTTCCAGTAGGATATCAAGAAAAAGCGGTGAAAATATTTTTCTTTATTCCATGGGTACGACCAGTGAAAATACCGATTTTTATATTCTAGTTACCTAGGTAAAATGCACGTGACTCACAACCAGATGGAAATATGACGTCATTTACCTTACATTTCTCACGCTTGACGTAATCTTGTAATGCGTTGCTATGCGGAAGGGGTACGCCATGGGGAATAACCGAAAAGACTGTACTGGATTTTGATAAAGTTCCTCTCAGAAAGGGTTAAAAGCATGAAATAAATAGAATATTTGGGGTTTTTTGGTGAAAGATCGAAATTTATTTCATCTCGTGAACACCGGTAATATTTTCACGAGTGGCTGCGCCACTCGTGAAAATATTACCGATGATGTTCACTCGATGTAATAAATTTCGATCTTCCACCGAAAAAAACAAATATCCTCTATTTATTACTATTATTATTATTACTACATATATTATTATCATTATTACAGTGTTTTCAAGCTACAGAATCAAAGTGGTAAACCAGGGATATTCTGGGACAAGGGCAAGTACTTTGTAGATGTTTCATGTTCATATTTTTACTCTCTGCAAATTATCTTATTTTAATCGTAAGATATGTTTGTATATATATATAGCTTTATGTAAATATAAAAAAAAAACATATTGAGGGATAGTTTAGATTAGAAAATTTTTGAAAACATGAAGTAGTTCTTAGAATTTAATGCATTTGAAAAGCTTTGAAAACAAACAATAAATGGCAAGTAAAAGGGTAGTGCTGAACAGGAACAGTTTTAGTTTTTGCCAAATTTCTTTGACTCTTTAACCCTTTACCACACAATTCCCACTTTTATCCCTGAAAGAGAAGACTTTTGAAAATAATATGGGAAAAGGAGAAAATGCTGGTAAGCAAGGGGAAAGTTGTACACATATTTGACAAAAGATTGACTGACATCATTTGAACAGTATGTGATGTCATTTACTAAAACATTTTATTGTATACCTATCTATGATCTGAGTAAAATAAGGACATTATCTAACTCGCTGATACAACTCAACAGAAAATTTTTCCGTATCAGTCTAGTACTGTGTGTAGAGCATAATCGTGTGAACTAACGTTACTTCTGTGTATTGACATTACCCGTCTTTTTGCCAAATTCCTGACAGGTTCGGCCAGCATGACGAAGCGTGAAAACACCATTTTTAGTGTATTTATAGCTATTTCATCTGTAATTTGTTATCTACTTTTTTAAAAAATTGTTTCTATGCAGAATTTGATTTTGTCATATATCAATCCCCATTACATAATCATGTGTTGTTTCGAAAGGATGTTTTCATATGCAGTACTTGTGAACTTAAGAATCGCGATTGGTAATCACAAGCTTGACTTGCATCCTGTGTTAAAACGAAAAGAAATATACTGCTCTTGACAGTGACAGTGAATAACAACCACTGACCACATTTTCAGTGCTTAAGAAATAGTTTTTAAGCCATAGTTGTTGTCTTTATTTCGTAGTGGCTTGAGGGTAGCAACCGCGATTTTAAATGCATACTGATCTAGATCTATGCAGACTTATGTATATTCATCCCCCATTCATAAATATTGTACATATATGTACAGTAAAATGTAGTTCTATGAATTTTTGGTTATTAGTATTTACTTTGTGATGTTTCTTTACAATTAATGTGGTGAGGTATATAATAAAAGGAATATTACAACAATCTGCATTTCTGCTTGGTCGGATCATGTCTTGTTGCGTGTGTAAAGAGTTGAATATCAGATTCGACCTTCGGTCTCATCAGATATGCACCTCTTTACACACGCAACTGGACATGATCCGACCACGCAGAAATGCAGACTGTTGTAATATTCCATACGTATTCCTACCTACTATTTCCATCTCACATCAGACACAAATTTTCAAGTTAATTCAGTTATCAAAACTGATGATTTGATAAAGACATGTTTTAATTTTTTTGAGTTGAGATTTAAGTTGTTATAATTATATTAGCTTCTTTGGAGCTGTCAAAGCAGGAATCAGGTCACACTCATGAATAAATGAATTTATTGATAAACATTTGGTTGGTTGGTTGTATTGGGGTTTAATGTCACTTTAACAGCTAAGGTCATATCATGGCGGTCGGTGACGCACATGTGTTTCCTGGCTTTCTCACACCAGTACTAACACAGCTTTCTTTTCAAAGCCACCGACTACTTTTCTCACATGCTTCAGCAGAGGTGAGAGGCGAAAATACGCAGGAAAGAAAGTTCGCCTCAACTGGGTATCGAACTCACAACCACCAGGTCATGAGTCCGACACGCTCACCACTGACCCACCCGGGCGGGAGATAAACATTTAGGTAAGGAGATCTAATAATTATACACGAAGATCTGTTTCTTATACATGAAGTTCTAATTATTATACATGCAATTCTCAAGATACAGTTATGTGATGAAAAGAATCTGACATAAGTTTGCTATCGCGATAAAATTTTATAAAAAACTCTTCTAGTAAAACATTATCAAGCAGGCCTAAGGCTCACTAGATAAAAGTTTTCCAGACTTGCTTAAGTTTAACCCTTTACCAAACAACAAAATTCTAGACTTGTCCAAATTGAAAGCATTTGCAGACAACAAAATAAATGTATGCAAAAAAATGAAGTTCATTTCCGGAAGGGTAGAAAACATTTTGGGAATGGGAAATATTGCTGGTTATCAGCATTTTCTCCCTTTTCCAAAAATATTTTTCTCCCACAGGGTCGTTAAAACACAGGATTGTTTGATAAAGGGTATACTCTTTACCATACAGAAATAATTTGTGCCTGTCGAAACTTAAAGCATTTGCAGATGCCAACTTAAGTATGGGTGAAATAATAGAATTTCTCTTTAAAAAGGCAGAAAACAACTGTAGGAAAAGGAGAAAATCCTGGTTACCAGCATTTTCTCTTTTTTCCACAATGTTTTTGAAAATCTTCTTTTTTAAGAGTCATTATAAACTTTTCCAAACTGACAGCATGTGCAGAGAATAAATAAGATTCAACTAAACTGATCAGATTTGTCTTTGAAAATGTAGAAAAACATTTTGAGATGCTGGTTACCAGCATTTTCTCCTTTTTCCTACAATGTTTTCAAAAGATTTTCATCTCAGGGTTGTTAAACACAGGATTATTTAGGTAAAATTTTATCTCAAATGCCAGAATATGCCAGATCTTCTGTATCTCTTTTCCTATAACGATATTACTGGTAAATGATTTATTTTTGCCTAGATTCTTTTGGTTTTCCAACTCTGCCTAAAATTCTACCAAATATAGGTATGAAATTTTGATATTTTTCTCCTACTGGTGTGGCTTACAAGAGTGGAGTTTTTTTTTTTTCTCTCAGTCTTTAATCCTTTACCAAACAATTAACAACCCTGTATTTTGAAAACATTTAGGGAAAAGGAGAAAATGCTGGTAACCAGAATTTTTTCCTTTTCCCACAACATTTTGTAACTTATTAGAGAAGTACAGCTGGCTTGTACTAATTTCAAATTTGTGGTCTGCAGCTACCACATTCTAAAAGAGTCAAAAATTTATTGTTCAGGAGAGGTTTAAGTCTTTCAGCACCAATAATATTAATTTTACTGCTTCTGACAGCTTAAAATACATTTCACTGAACCCTCAGAAAGAATATTACCTCATAAGCTCAACTGAACTGATGATAGTCACTGCGACAGGATTCATTCCTCTCCCACTGCTGACCATTGTTTCGATGATGATTATGTGGGAAAGCAGCCAGTGGCTTGGAAAGAAAATTGTGCGGAGTACTGGTCAAAGAGACTCCAGGAAAGCATGGATAGGTGCACTGGCTGCTGCGATATAACTGAAATAATATTAAAAACGGGGTGAAACACCATACAATTAGTCAATCAATAGATCTGCCTGTTCTGTGTTATCAAACCTTGATAAGCGTTTGATAAAAGCCACTGTTTTCCCTTGTGGTGCTGGAGGGGTAAACCCTTTATCAGATGACAAAATTTCGGATTTGCCCAGTTTCAAAGCATTTGCAGACAACAAATTACATGTGGCTCAGTGATGGAATTTGTGAGTGAAACATACATTGTAGTATTTAACCCTTTGCCACACAATGTCGAGTTTTAACGACCCTGAAAGAAAAACCTTTTGAAAACAGTGTGGGAAAAGGAGAAAATGCTGGTAGCAAGCATTTTCTTCTTTTCCCACAGTGTTTTCTTCCAATTCAGTGACAGCAATCATCTTTTTTGTCACATGTAAATTATCCACTTCAAATGCTTTCAACTTGAACAAATGTAAAATTTACTTGTGTGGGAAAGGGTTAATACTACATGTAATCCATGCTGAAATCATTTACAGACAACAGTACTTTAGCAATACGGATCAAATGATGGGTTTTCTTAAAAAGTGGTAGAAAATTTCGTTAAAACCATGAATTTCTCCTTTTCCTGAAATGTTGTAAAACCCTTTTTTCTTCAGGATTGTCAAAACATGGGATTGTTTGATAAAGGATTAACAAAGATTCTAAACATGAGGTTTGCTTATACTTACTTACACAGCACAGTTTAAACTTTAATGTCATTCTGCTATGTTTAATTTAATAGCCTCTCAGGGACCATTTAAATCAAAGATCAGGCTGCACAGAATGTAATGCTTTGACCTACACTGTCTAATATTTTGTTACATTTTAAAAAAACTCATCTTTGAAATTACAAAATATGTGCTTTATATGTCTAGCATGTTGGTTTTCAAGGAAATTTTCAAGGCATTACTTTATGGTAACCCTGTTGTTGTCATCTTTGTCATGCAAAATCTTTCATGTTTTCTCATTCCTATCTTATTACAGAAGACATTTACTTTAGAGTTGGGCCAGTTGTTAACACTTACAGTGCCAAATTGATATAATGGACCACTTCAATTATGAAAACAATCCGCAATACAAAATTTTCATAGTTGTTATGGCCAGAATATATACCACAGTGGCCGACAGTGTAGATCCAAGATCAGGCTCCATGCTCTGTGCAGTCTGATCTTGATCTGCACTTTCTGCAAAAACAATTTCAATCAGTTACAGCGCTTTATGGGTTAACTATCGAAAGTAAAACCCACAACAGACAGGTAGGTAACCTTCTAAACATTTTTAAGACAGATGTGCACCCTTTTGTTGTCATTGAACTTTAGCTGAAAAAAACAACTGCGGCAGACCACATGCGGTTCTTTTGGTCTTTTCCTGGTCTGAAATCACCATTTCATTTCATGCACTAATATTTTGTGGTGGTTGTGTTGGTTTTGATATTGAGGGGTTTGGTTGGAATAGTGATGTTTTACTCTACCAAACGACAAAATTTTAGACTGGTCCAAATTGAAAGCATTTGCAGACGACAAAATTAAGGTCACTCAAAAATTGAAACTTGTTTTGTGGGGGTAGAAAACATTGTGGGGAATGGAGAAAATGCTGGTTACCAGCATTTTCTCCTTTTCCCACAATGTTTTCAAAAGGCTTTTTTTCTCAGAGTCGTGAAAACCCAGGATTGTTTGGTAAAGAGTTAATTCTCAACTTACAATTTCAAGTTTTAATGACCTAGAGAAAGGGAGCTTTTGAAAACAAGTCAGGAATAGAAGACAATGTTGGTAACCAGCATTTCCTTTTTTTCTCACAATGTTTTCTACATAATCAAAAATGAATTTCTCATTCAAGCAACATCTACTTTCTTGTTGTCTTCAAATGATTTCTATTTGAACAAGTCTGAAATTTTTATTGTTTTGTAAAGAGTTAAGTCTTTATCACACAATCATGACTTTTAATGACTCAGGGCCCTGTTTTACTAAGGTAGTTACGAACAAAATTTGCGTAAGATTTACGTAACTTTAGTATATTGGCATTATTCTGCCACAAGATACATGATAACTATCATGGTTACTTTAGAAAACTACTGTTATAAATCAAAGTTTCCTAGTAATTTTATCTAGATAAAAAGATAAAATTTCCAGGCAACTTTGATTTATCGCAATAGTTTTCTAAAGTAATCATGATAGTTATCTCGTATCTCGTAGCAGACTAATGCCACTGTACTATAGTTACGTAAAACTTACACAAATTTTGTTTGTAACCACCTTCGTAAAATGGGGCCCGGAGGAAAAGAGCTTTAGAAAATGTTGTAGGGAAAGGAGTAAATGATAGTAATCAGCATTTTATCTTTTTTCAATTATGATTTCTAACCTTTCATAGAAAAATCCAATCAATTTAGTTAGATTAAATTTTGCATCTGCAGCTACTTTCAGTTTGGACAAGCCTAAATTTTGTTGTCTGGTTAACATTGCACAAAAAGGAGAAAATGCTGGTAATCAGGATTTTTTTCCATTTTCCCATAATGGTATCTACCCATTTCAAGACAAATCTCAATAATAAAGTCACAAATTAATATGTTGTCTGCTAAAGCTTTTAATTTGAACTAGTCTAAAATTTTGTCATATGGTAAAGTCTCAATTTAACACTTTACCACACAGCAAAATTTTAGACTTGTCCAAATTCAAAGCATTTGCAGATAACAACATCAAAGTGATTCAAAAACTGAAATTTGCATTTGGAAGGGTAGAAAACATGGGAAAAGGAGAAAATGCTGGTTAACAGCATTTTCTCCTTTTCCCATAATGTTTTCAAAAAGTTTTCTTTCTCAGGGTCGTTAAAACTCGGGATTGTGTGGTAAAGGGTTAACCCTTCACCAAACGACAAAGCTTTTTGGACTTGTGCAAATTGAAAACATTTGCAGACAACAAATAAAAAATTGGCTCAGATGGCGGAATTTGTCCTTGACAGAGTAGAAAACATTGTTGGAAAAGGAGAAAATGCTGGTTACCAGCATTTTCTCCTTTTCCAAAAATGCTTTCAAAAGACTTCTTTCCCAGGGCTGTTAAAACCAGGGCTTGTTTGGTAAGGAGTTAAATGTGATCTGTGGTCGAAAGGATCTTGCACCTTCTTAATTTTTAGCTCCACTGGCCGAAGGCCAGAGAGCTATTGTCATGGCGTTGTGTCCGTCGTGCGTCCGTCCGTCCGTTCGTCCGTCCGTCCGTCCGTGCGTCTGTAAACTTTTTCTTTAAAAAACTTCTCCTCAGAAACTATTGACTGGATTTTTACCAAATTTCACAGGAATGTTCCTTTGGTGGTCCTCTTTCAAATTCCTTCAAATAATTGTGTTCTATGAAGAATTCTGGTTGCCATGGCAACCAAAGTAAAAAACCTTTAAAAATCTTCTCCTCCCAAACCGCTATTTGGATAGCATTATTATTTTGCAGGAATGTTCCTTAGATACAGGTTTACAGAATTCCTTAAAAAAAAAATGATCTGTCAAAAAACATGGCTTTTATGGGAGACTCATTTTCCTTTTATGGTATAAAGTAAAATCTTTGAAAAATTTCTTCTCTAAAACTATTCATTGGATTTCATTGTTGTTTTGCAGGTAAGTTCCTATGGTGGTTGCCTACCAAATTGTTTCTTCAGTGAGCTAAAATGCGGGATTGAATGATAATTGTTAAAAACTTCCTTTCGCCATTATAGAAATATCAGGCCTGTGGAGCGATACAGGCGCTCAAGCGCCTCTAGTTATACGCCTGTCGAAGACAGGATGTATTATGGGATCACCCATGGCGGGCGGGTGGCGTCCAGTTCTTTGTCCGGAGCATAACTTTGTCATCTCCAGTCCAATTGACTTGAAACTTGGCATTTGTGTTTGTTGCAATAATACGGAGTGCATTGCAAAATAACCATAACTCTACCTCGTGCTGTCTTTGAGTTATTTTCCTTTGATCTTAATTTTTACAGCATTTAGTGCTTGTCCGGAATATAACTTTGTCATCTCAAGTCAAAACGACTTCAAACTTGGTATGCATGTTTGTTGCAATATTACGGAGTACAGTGCCCAAGAACAATAACTCTACCTAGGGCGGATTTGAGTAATTCCACTTTGATCTTCATTTTTACAGTATTTCTTGCTTGTCCAGAACGGAACTTTGTCACCTCAAGTCAAATTGACTTGATACTTGGTAAACATGTTTGTTGCATTACCTACCCTTTACGATTATTATACTCCCTCGACAACTGGTGGTGGGACGGGCATATCTTGTGACAATTTGCTGTTCTTGTTCTGTAATGTTTTCAGTCATTTCAAAGACATCTATAGTCCTTCATTTGTTTGACCTTTAATTTGTTTTCCCATCTAAAAATTCGTGGTTTAATAAACAGTTAACTCTTTACCAAACGACAAAAGTAAAGACTGGTCCAAATTGAAAGCATTTGCAGACAACATATTAAAGATGGCTAAAATGCTGGAATTTGTCCTTGATAGAGTAGAAAACATTGTGGGAAAGGAGAAAATGCTGGTTACCAGCATTTTCTCCTTTTTCCACAATCATTTCAAAAGGCTTCTTTCCAAGGTTTGTTAAAACTTGGGATTGTTTGGTAAATAGTTAATGAGCAAAGCATTTTCCATTTCAGAAACCATCCCAAAGAATGATAGAAAGGTAAGTACCCATATATAATATCTTACTGTCCAAAATTTTGTATTTGTTCTATTTTTTACTTCTCAGTTTTGATTACAGTGTTTTTTCATGGAGCAACTTTTTTGTGTCGTTGATATGTTTTAAACTCACAAATTTTTAATGGTCTCTTTTCCTACACGCTATAAAAAATTAGATTAATTATGGGGTTTTGGACCTGAAAAATGGTCTGCAACACGCGAAAAGAGACATTTGGACATTTGCGTAAAGTGTTGTCTCGGATCAGCCTCTGCAGTCTGTGTAGGCTAATCCCAAATGGCACTTTACGACTACATTAGATTTTGTCGTACAGTAGACTTGTGTGAAACAGAAAATCACATACAAATAGAATGTGTCGTCTCCTTTGCACGGACTGAACAGGCTGATCCAGAACGACACTTCACGCAAATGTCCGAATGCCCCTTTTCACGTGTTACAGGTCATATAATAAATGAGCCATGGTCGGGGAAAAGGTAGTTTGATGCATCTGAAATAAGTACATGTACTGACCCGTGTCAGCCTGCATAGCCCATGGAGGCTGACATGGGTCGAAACTGCCTGCTATTGGTCAATTTCCTCATGTCAAAGGACCAGTCTACCATGATTCTGTCGGTAGTCAAATGAGATGGATTTTATAGATCCATAATTATGAGATGACTTGCTTTGTTTAATGCATTACAAAGATGCATTAAGTCACCTTTTACCAGAGCATTAATCATATATTTGTTTGAAATCTGTTGTAATTCTTGACTTTGAAGTTTTAGACTTGTCCAAACAAAGAGCATTTGCATACAACAAACTGAAGAAGGCTCAAATGTCCTTTTCCAACAACGTTTTCAAAAGCCATCTTTACCGCTTGATGTCATACCAAGATTTCAAGATTTTTTTCTCATTTTTATTTTCATCAATAGTTTGGATATAAGAAGAAAAACCAGAGGTTTCCCATAAGACGTTACCCAGGTGACCGAGGTCAAGTGGAATCTGACCTTGTGACTTTGACCCCAGATGAACTGCCAGCACCGCCTCCAAAACCTGCCAAAAATTTCATAAAGAGAAACAAGGAGAAGATTGCTGCAAAGGGGAAGCAAGATGCCCCGAACACAGTCACTCTAACTCAGGAACAGCTGAATGCCATCCTGCGCTCAGTCGGTAAAGTTGCAGGCGGGCATAAAAATGCGATCAAAATATCTATTGGTGAGCAGGATGCACATGGCACGTGTGGTTGTGTGTTGCTATCCAATCAGCTACTAGATTGTTTTGTGCTGTATTTGTGTGGCCAGCTCTGCTTAGCATTGTTAGTGACCATTATTTCATATTTGTTTCTATAAACTTGTTAACCGTTTACCACACAACCTCAAGATTTATTAACATTGAAAAAGAAGGTTTTTGAAAACATTGTATAGAAAGGAGAAAATGCTGGTAACCAGTATTTTCTCCTTTTCCCACAATGTTTTCTACTTGTTTTATGACAAATTCCAATATTTGAATCACAATTAATTCGTAGTCTAGAAATGCTTACAATTTTGACATATCTAAAGTGTTCCTGTTTGCGAAATGGTTAAGTGTTTGTCATCTTATTCCAGATTCATTTTTACCATAATACAGACATGACTGCATTTGTTATTAGTAGTAGTTTGACCTTAAGTTTGGTTTGCTATATAATGATTGCACAGACAGTGTAGAACCTGATGAAATATTAGGTTGATGCAATGGTCCAGCAAGTTTTGCACCTTGTGAATAAAATAGAGTTTTTGCTCTCTTAATTAAACTCTTTACGAGAGAGCAGAATTTTTGTCAAAATTGAAAGCATTTGCAAGCGACAATTTGAATATGGTTATGTGATGAAAATTTTTTCCTTGATAGGATTGAAAGGATTTTGAGAAAAGGAAAAAATGTTGATCACTAGTATTGTTTTATTTTTCCAACAATATTTTCTAAAGCCTTGTAGCTCAGGTTTGTTACAAAACAACAAAATTTAAGACTGGTCCAAATCCAAAGCATTTGCAGATGACAAAATAAACATGGTTCAAAAAATGAAATTTGTTTTGGGATGGGTAGAAAACATTGTTGTAAAAGGAAAAAATGCTGGTTACCAGCATTTTCTCCGTTTCCCACAATATTTTCAAAAGGCTTTTTCTTCAAGGTCTTTAAAACTCGGGATTGTGTGGTAAAGAGTTAACACATGGGATTGCTTGTTAAAGAATTAAAACATTTGTTTGTGAGATTGCACTTTGTGTTTATGGTGGTAGATGGTGTGTTTCAGTACTGAGTAGGAAATGATAAAGAAGCCCAAAAGGGTCATAATTTGCACATTGTTTGGTATAGGGGTAAACAATGATGGTACAAAATTGAAATTTAGGGCATGCAAAATAAAGGCACACCACTCGATGTGCACCACTCTTTTCTCAAGCGATTGGTTGCTTCCCAACACAGTCACAACTGAATCCTCGCACATTGACTGATATCAGGCCAGCTGACCTGGGTCGAAACTTTTCGCTATTGGTCAATTTTTTGTTTGTCAAAGGACCAAGCTACCTCATGATTAAGTTGGTTATTGAAAAAGGTGGCTCCTATGGACCCATAATTATTTGATGACTTGGGCTAGTATCGTGCATAACAGAGATGCATTAAGCCCCCTTTTGCCAGAGTGCAGCTCAAATACGTGAGGAGGAATAAGAAAATAAATTTTGTTTCAAAGGAAGTTTAATCCTTTACAACAAGACAAAATCTGAGACGTCACATGCCCAAATTGAAAGCTTTTGCAGATAAAGATAACGATTAAACTGTAGCTCAAATTATTGGATTTATCTTATTAAAGAGTAGAAAACATTGTGGAAAAAGGGATAAAAAAAGGTGTTTACCGGTATTTTCTCCGTTTCCAACCATGCTTTCAAAGGCATCTTATCTTCCTCAGGGTCATTAAAACTGGGGATTGCTTTGTAAAGGGTTTATAACTTCTCTCTTTCACAAAAAATCCCAAGTTTTTGTGACCCTGAAAAATAGAGTTTTGAAAAAAATTTTACAAAAAGAGGAAAATTTAATGCTGATAACATGCATTTTCTCCCATGTCTGACACTGTTTTCTACCCTTTAACTCTTTACCAAACAACAAAACTTTAGACTGGTCCAAATTGAAAAAACTTGCAGACGACAAAATAAACGTAACTCAAAAATTGAAATTTGTTTCCTGTAGGATAGAAAACATTGTGGGAAAAGGAGAAAATGCTGGTTACCAGCATTTTCTCCTTTTCCCACAATGTTTTCAAAAGGCTTCTATCTCAGGGTCGTAAAAACCAGGGATTGTTTGGGAAAGGGTTATTTACTTTGTTAAGAAAAAATCCAATCAAGTGGGCTACATTTGACGCGTTGTTTGCAGAATCTTTCGATGTGGAAAAGTCTAAATTTTCAAATCAGGTAATCAATTTCTTTTCTGGCCATTAATTTACAGAGAAAAAGAGTGATAAAGATGAGATTACAGTAGAATCACCTCGGCGTAAGAAAGACAACGATTACCAAGATACCAACGATCGGGATGAATTTGAAGAACGTAGAGAGAAGAAGAGAAATAGGAAACAAGAACAGAAGGAAGAGAATGGCTTCAGTAGCATTTATGATATGTTAGGCAACAAATCAAAACCAAAGAATACTTCGTAAGTAAATTATTGGATTATTACTTCTAGAACACTAGGCCTGGTAGCCCAGGGTTCATGTTTAACCATCCTTGAGAATGTTCCCAGTCTTATTCTCTAAGATATTCTAAACTTGAAAGTAACACAGCTTTTGATTTGCTAAACCATTTGATTTAGCTTATCAGAAGTTGTTTTAATTTCAGTTTAGAAAATTTTGGAAAATAAGACAAAGAATGTTCTTAAAAATGGTTGGTGAATATGAATCCAGTTTGTAATATACATGGCATGAAATCTGGTCTGATTCTGAAGCATAGCCTATTTCTTTACAAGGACTGAGATGTTTTATAAATACAAGTCGCTGACTATGCCGATTATAGCCCTTTTTAATCAGGAAGTGGGGCCACAATAGCGCCATAGTAATGGGGGACATTATGGCCCGTACGTATGTTGGTTTGATAATTTCTCTGTAAAATATCACACATTATACACATTTTATGAATAAAAGTGGATCCCTTGCCAATTTTTGTTCCCTTACTATTAGGAAGTGGAGCCATTACAGGGCCATAGTAATTAGGCCAATACAGCCTTTATTTCTGTTGGTTCAATAATTTTTGTGTAAAATATCATTGCATTATAGACATTTTGTAAGTCTAAGTCCCAGTTCAGTTAAATTTTGAATCCTTTATTGTTTAGGAAGTTGGGCCATAACAGGGCCACGGTAATTGTACCATTATGGACCTCTTGTTTTACCTTTAGATATTTCTTCTGAGAGAGCATAAGAAATAAGATGGACTTTCAACCAGAATACACAAGCCTGTTTTGGTCAGAATATCTGGACCCAGCAGAGCACCTCAGTGGTTAGCATAACTGACTAGCAACCTGGTGGTTGCAGATTCAATACTGGGTTCCAGCAAACTTTTTCTGGCAATGTTTCGCCCCTGACCTCTGATGCATTTGAGAAAAGAAGTCAGTGGCTTGGAAAGAAAGTTTTGTCAGTACAGGTGTGAGAGAAAGCCAGGAAAGGTGCACTGACTGCCATGATATGACCAAGGCTGTTAAAACAGCATTTAATTCCAATACAAACAAACAGAATACCTAGATGAGTAGATCACGAACATTCAGAGCCAAGATCACACTGCATTTTGATATAGTCTGGTCTTCATCTAGAATGTAAATAACAAAAAATGAAGAAAGTTGTGCTTGACAATTACTCTAAAGTAATAAAGGTAGGCATTTTGACAAAAGGAAACTATAAAATCTAAATGGTAAGGCTTGTCAAAAATAAGTAAACTGTAAACTATGTTGTGCAAATACATAAAACCCCACAACTAAATTCTGTCAGATAACTAAGTACATTCCTAGGGTCACATAGATTGATGTTTATAAAAACATTGTTGTAAAATGTGAATTTTTTTTATTATGAGCAATTTCTCACTTTGCCATAATTATTCAAAATCGTTAAGCTGTTAGACCATAAAATCATCTGAGGGTGGTAGAGTGTCAAGCTGTAAATATGTTAAAGTATGTAATGTTAAACTGAATTGCTACTTTTTGTATGTTATGTGTTTTCGATAACAGTGACAATGAAAGCTATTATAGTGATGATAGTTTACACATGGAGAGAAGAAGAAAATCTCACAAACAGAGGTACCTGGTTTGAGTTGGCAAACAATCACATCTACTAGTATAATTATGTAGATTTATATCATGTAGCTGCTTTCTAGTTAATTCTTTTCCATACAAAAACTATTTCAGACATATTCAAATTAAAAGCATTTTCAGCTGAGAAATTGAATGGGGCCCAGATAATAAAATTTGTCTTTAAAAGGGTAGAAAACCAAAAGGAGAAAATGCTGGTAACCAGCATTTTCTCCTTTCCCACAATGTTTTCAATGCCTTACTCTTCAGGGTTGATAAAACATGGACTTGTTTGGTAAAGGATTAGATAGTTGATACCTTTCATTTAGATGTAAACCATTAGGTTACCTGTCAAAAAGAAAAAAATGGCTAGTTTTGCAACCATTGAGGATCAAGATCGGACCACATAAACCATGCAGACTGATTTTGGGTCTATACTCCTGTTGGTAAAACTGAAAAATTCCAGCAAAAAGCAGCCTTAAACTTGCAGCCAGTTTGTAAAACCATTTCCATTAAGGCTAGATTTAGAGCATTGATAAAGGATGTTTCAGTAGAGTTCATACCTGTCCTTACGCTGTTGGAAAGCTGCCAGTGGCTTTATACTTTATACTAGATCACTGAGCCAGTGAAGACAAAAAGTTTAAAGTAGCTCACATGATTGAATTTGTATTTAAAAAGGTTAGAAAATATCTTGGGAAAAGGAGAAAATGCTGCCAGCATTTTATCCTTTTCCAATGATGTTGCAAAAGTCTTCTTCCTCAGGGTCAATTAACCAAGGAAAAGTAAGCTGATGGGTTAAATAGAGTATTTTAACCCTTTACGTCACAATCCCAAGTTTTTACAACCTTGAATAAGAAGGCTTTTGAAAACATTGTGGGAAAAAGAGAAAATGCTAGTAACCAGCATTTTCTGTATTTCACACGATGTTTTTTACCCTATCAAAGACAGAAATCATTATTTGAGCTACCGGTACATTTAATTGTCATCTGCTAAAGCTTTCAATTTAACCAAATCCAAAATTTTGTTCTTTGGGAAAGGGTTAAGTATTGATAGTCTTGAAATTCCTGGAACATGCCGAGGAAAGGGGCAAAAACCTCAGAAATAAAATTATCAGATTAAGTTATGCATTTAAGTCATGCTCTGACAAATGGGGGTTATGTGCATCTCTATGATGTACCAAGCAAATCATCAAAAAAAATGATTACGGATTCATAAAATTTATTCTGTCTAATAACCAACTGAATTTTGAGATGGAATGGCGCTCGGTCTCTGGTTTGATTCCCAGCTTGGCTTAGTTTTTCAATGACATATTGATGATAGTTATTGGAATAGGATTCATTCCTCTCTCCAACTCCTGAACTTTGTTTCGACAATGTCTCTATGAGACAATAATCAGTGGCTTGGAACAAATATTGTACAAGGTTTTGTTGTAGGAAACTCCAAGAAAGCATGGACAGGTGCACTGGCCACTGCTATACAACTGACATCATGTTGAAAATACTGCTTATTACCACACAATCCCTACTTTTGACGACCCCGAGAAAGAAGCCTTTAGAAAACATTGTGGGAAAAGGAGAAAATGCTGGTAACCAGCATTTTCTCCTTTTCCCGCAATGTTTTCTACCCTTCACAAAACAAATTTCAAATTTTCAGTCACTTTTATTTTGTTGTCTGCAAATGCTTTCGATTTGGACAAGCCTAAAATTTTGTCGTTTGGTAATGAGTTAACCACTATTAAACAAATACATGTACCTGTTAATCTACATGTAGATGCTTCCTAGTTCAGATGATTCATTCCTTTACATTACTGTTAGGCTTACTACTTACAAAAGTTTTTTTTACTAATCTCAAGGTGGACAACAATTTGAAATACAAGAATTTTTATTGGTATGGAAAATGTTGAGGGAAAAGTAACAATTTTTGGTACCAGAATTTTAGTGTTGTGTTTCTTATCATGACTGTGAAAGGCATTTTGGGAAAAGCAACCACTACTTGTGACACAATTTTTGTTACAAAGCAGTGTTCACTTTTCTTAAGATGTTTTCAATACATAAAGGTAAGTCTAACAACTTAACAAACTGTTCTCCTATATCATGTGCTGTGTAGTAGTATTGTAGTAATTATACTAATTGTACATTATAGTGCTAGACAACGAAATTCCAGATTTGTCCAAATTGAAAGCATTTCCAAACAACACAAAATAAAGCCTTACCTTTTTGTCAGTGTAATATAGCCATTACTAATTTTCCTATCTTTCACATGGTTGACATAAGATTTGGCAAGAATTGTTGGTGAACATAGATCCGGGTCAGTTCAACTGTCAAAATTGATGACCATGGTAATTGACTAAAACTAGGGTTTGTTTCATTTCTAGATATAAAATCAAGATGTTCATATATTTCTGGAGATACAGTTAAAACATAAAAGGAATTTTACAATTGCTGTCTTTTGAGATAAGATTTTTTATTAAATAGGTCTGGAAAAAGTTATTTTTCTTGCCAATGATTGGCTTTGTAACATTTTTCTTGTCAAATTCAATAAAGTTTTATCACTTGAATCACAGTGTTTTCTGCTATTTCAAGACAAATTCAATCATTTGAGCTACATCGAATTTGTCGCCTGTCTGCAAATGCTTTCAATTTGGATGGGCCTAAAATTTTGTTGTCTGGTAAAGAGTTAACTCTATACCAAATGACAAAATTTTGGACAAGTCCAAATTTAAAGCATCTGCATAATGACAAATATTGTTCAGAAGGTAAGATTTGTCTGTGATGGGATAGAAAACATTGTGAGAAAAGGAGAAAATGCTGGTTACCAGCATTTTCTCCCTTTCCTTCAATGTCTACAAAAGGCCTCCTTCTTAGAGTTTTTAAAACTCGGGAATGTGAGGTAAAGGCTTAAAGATGCTTGGACTTTAGAACCCTTGTAAACTATTTAAATCAAATTATTATTTTTTTTTTTCAAAGGAAAGACCGTCAGTCAAGAAGAAAATACAATGAAGAAGATGATGATGATAATTATGATGATGAACCTAAAATACGCAAAAGTAGATCAAGAAAAACATACAGTGATGATGAAAATAATGATGATGATGACAGAGAAACTCGGAAGAGGGGAGGGAAATCCAAGAACACAAAAAAATATGAGTCAGAGGATGAAGATGATAGTAGAACTCGTAAAAATCGTACAAAATCAAGACATTACAATGATGACAATGATGATGATATTGATGATGAAAAAGAGAACAAGAAGAGACACAGAAAGTCTAAAGCTCGTTATGATTCTGATGATGATGAAGATTACAATGATAACAGAACTCGGACTAAAAAAAATAATAAATCACGCAGGGACGATCATTCAACAGAAAAGAGAGACAGAGGTGAAAAACGAGAAAAAAACAGGAATATATCAAATGAACGTGATTCTAACGTGCATGATTCGAGTTTGAATAAAACTGACAATGAAGAAAATGTGTCGCCTCGCGATAAAATAGGACTTCCGATTGATTTGTCATGGAGACATATGTCTAAGGCAGAGAGAAAGAGATTGGAAATGGCGAGGCAGAAATTTATAGATGATGAGGAAAAGTAAGTGCTTTTGGTATTATTGTTATCCCTTTACCACACTAACATGTGTTTTAATGACCCTCAGGTAGAAGCCTTTTGAAAGTGTGGGAAAAGTAGAAAATGCTGGTAACCAGCATTTTCTACTTTTCCCACATTGTTTTCTACCATGTCAGTGAACTTCAGTTCATTTGTACCACTTTCAGATTTGTCGTCTGCAGATGCTTTCAGTTTGGAAGAGTCTAAAATTTGTTGTTTTGGAAGGGATTAACCTAGATGGATTAACCTTCTACCGCAGGACAATTTACCCTTGACCAAATTGATAGTGTATGCAGACAACAAATAAGGTGTACCTCAAATGATGATTTATCTCTTTGAAAGAGTAGAAAATATTGTAGATAAGGGAAAAAATGCTGGTTGCCAGCATTTTCTCTATTTTCCACATTGTTTTAAAAGGCTTACTACTAGAGGGTTGTTAAAAACAGGATAGTTTGGTTAAGGGTTAGATGGACAGACTTTTGCTGCTTTTGCATATAGATCAAGACCGGGGCCAAATTAATCCAGCAATTCTATATACTATTCTGATTATAAATTCCAAGATTAGCCAGCAGCTGATTGGCCAAAGCATTCTTTCACAGCCAATCATCTGACTTGCATTTGATTATAGAATTAAAATTTTGAAGTCAGAATGATTACCGGTAGTTAATATCGACCCAGAACGAGCCATCTTATCTTGGATCTAAACTGTCTGATGTACATGTATAACAAAATATTATGGCCAAAACAACCTGTTTTAGTCTCTGGCTTTCTTTTCTATTGACTGATAAATTTGGTTTCATATATTTTATGACCAATGGTCTGACTCTTTGACTGGAGAGAATTGAAATTATTAATCTCTTTCCCTCCCTCCCTTGTCCATTCCCATCCTCTTGCTGTAGAAGGAATACATAGATACATCTATTATCTTTATCAGTCATTAAGAATACATTGATGTATGCTTGACCCTTTTATTTTAAACGTTTTCTCCACCTCCTCTGGAATGGATACCTAGATACATTTATCATCTGACATTATTCATTAAGAATACATTGCTGTCGGCTTGACTTTTTTATTTGAACCATTTCTGTATAGGCTTATCTTAAAATAACTGGAAACTAACACAAGGAGTAAAGGAAAATGCTTTTTGTTTTAATTGAATGGAAATGAATTTGGAGAAATACTTTTTTACCCACTACATTTAAAAAGCTATCACCTACTAGTATGTAGAAAGTGACATTGGTGTTGTATTTGGTTGAACCATTTTCAAATTGTTTTAATGGCACTGTCTTTTTATTAACATGGGTTAAACGTTCTGTCTGTTTCTTCTTAAAGACAATTCTCTCTTTTTTTTCCCCGCATTTTTCTTTCAGTCAGTACATCTTTCATCATTTCAGCCAAAGGTATATATCACAACTCATGAATTGCTGTTGTTGTTTGAATGCTCTGCACAAGGTGGCAGTTCACAGTAGTTTCTCAATTTAGCTGATCTAAAAGCTCAGTCGGTCATCAACAGGGCTTTGAGCCAGGAGGTCTCTGATTCAAATCCCCAACTTGCCCAATTTTTTTTCTATAGGTTGATGATAGTCATTGCAACAGAATGCATTCCTCTTTTATTGCTGATCATTATTTCAATGATGGTTGTAAGGGAAAGTCGCCAGAGACTTGAGAGGAA
Source organism: Hippopus hippopus (assembly GCA_946811185.2). Lineage (NCBI taxonomy): Eukaryota > Metazoa > Mollusca > Bivalvia > Cardiida > Cardiidae > Hippopus > Hippopus hippopus. The sequence continues at coordinate 19,664,333 of OX328102.1, read as the reverse complement.
TGTTGTGCAATTGACTGGTGAAAGAAACATCAGGAAAGCATGGATAGGTGCACTGGTTGCTGCAATATAAATGATACAGTGTTGAAAACAATGTTTATTACCATACAAGCAAACAAAATAAACAAATCTCATCAATCCTGGAAATCTAACTTCTGTAAATGTTTCAGATCAAGATAAGAATTTGCTGAATGTCCTTTCTGATTTCACATCTACACAGTCTGATAATTTTGAGGTGTTTGATGTGGAAACAGCCTGGAAATTACAATATCCTAGTTTATTTCACAAGCTTAAATGTCTGTGTGAATGAACGATGCAGAGAATGGAAACATAAGAAATGTGGAAAACAGCTTGTAAAAGGAGAAGCTTCTGGTTACAAGATTTGCTACAATTTTGGGGGGAAAGGAATTAGTTAAGCACTACATTTTGTATTATGCACTTGTATGCATGGAAGCTGCAGTTCAGAAGACACCATTTTATCTCAGTCCCATGTACAAGCCCACATTTTCTTAATACAGGTATTCTGGAAATCTTACAGTTATGCTATCAAGCACTTCGGTGTTTTTCAGTTGCCATCTCAGCACTAATCCTCTACGAAACAATTTTGGTTTTTTTTTTGTGTGTCCATATTTAGGAAGACTTTTGAAAATACTGTGGTAAAAGGAGAAAATGCTGTAACCAGCATTTTTTCCATTTCCAAACAATGTTTTCTGACTTCAAAGTTGATGGTTTGAGCCACATTTTGTTGTCTGCTCATGCTTTCAGCATGGTAGAGTCAATCATTCCTTTGTCTGGTAAAGATTCAAACCGTTGACCACCACAGTCTGTGGGATCCCACCATAGCATCTATCAATACATGTATCATACAATTGATTTAACAGTTTTCAAAAATACCTTAGTCCTACAAATACAAGGTCAGAAATTGCCAATGTACAGGACTGATAAACTGATAAGCTGTTTTCGAAGTAAGAGTGTCATATCCTTGTCATTGACTGTGTAGCCCTTGTGCAGTAACTTGTAAATTTTTTTGTCATAACTGAATTTGAAACTTTCTATCACTAATATGAACTATAGTGGTGATTTTTTTTTAAACATGTGCACCACTCTTTCAATATGAACTATAGAACTGCATATGTTTTGAAACTCTATACTACTATTGTAACATGACATATACACATGAAAATGTTTTGAAACTTTAAACTACTGTCTAAAGATTAACTATAGAAGTGAAAATGCTTTGGAACCTTGACGTTTTATTAGACATAAACTATAGAAGTGCAAATCTTTTGAAACTTTGTAGTACATGTACTATTTAAACATGATCTTTAAAAGTGCAAATCTTTGAAACTTTGTACTAGCATTAGACATGAACAGTGTTTTGAAACTTTGTGATGATAATAAAGATAAATTATATTGAACTGAACTGCAAATGTTTTGAAACTTTGTACTCTTATTAAACATGAACTATAGAAGTGCAAAATGCACTTTTCAGATGTCTGCCTCTAGCATTTAGAAGTAATGTCTGTGTAGACTTGGACTAATTTTATAATGTAATGCTCATTTTTTTTCTCCCTATCAAAGCTCTTTTATTATCTAACTTCTCTATCAAAGCAATAAGGGGGGGGGGGGGGGGGAGTTACTGTCTAACTCTTTACGGAAGGACATATTTTAGACAGGTTTAAATTGAAAACATTTGCAGATAACTGAATAAACATGTCTCAAATGGTTGTTTTTGTGTCTGAAAGAGAATGAAAAATAGTGGGAAAAGCAGAAAATGCTGGTTACCAGCATTTTCTCCTATTCCGACAAAATTTTCAAAAGTTTTATTCTTCAGGGTCATTTAAACTGAGAATTTTGTGGGTAAAGAGGGTTTAAAAAAAAATTTACAGAGATAGAAATAAATCTTTCGGTACTAAGATTTTTCAGTTTTAAGTGTTTTTTCTGTAGTCTTTTATTAATAGGCTTGCACAAAGTCTCCAATGGAGCAATTTCTCCTTATGCCACAATATTTCCAAAAAGTGCTATGCTGCAAAAAAAATAATAAGTTGTCTGCAGGAATTGATCTGTTGACCTTTTACCAAACAATTCCATGCTTTAACTCTCTTAAAGATGAAGATTTCAGAAAACATTGTGGAAAAAGGAGAAAATGCTGGTAGCAGGCATTTTGTGCTCTTCGCGTGATGGTTTTTTTACCTTTCCACGAGAAAATTTCAGTTTTTGGGTCACATTTATTTTGTCTTCTGTTAATGCTTTTGATTTGGAAATCAAAAGCTTGTTTTTTTGCGGTCTTGTAAAGAGTTAAACTTACATCTATCAGTGGGATTCACCCTCAAAATGTAAATATTTACTTTCTAGGAGAGAAGAGGAGAGAATTAGGCAGCTACAAGCTAAATATGGTGGGATCTCAACAGCATCAAGTAACTCTCCGCAGAAACGAATTGTAACCCGCTCTGATCCAGTCACTCGTCTAGACAGACCTGAAAGAGGTCGAGAGACAGATTTGTCCAATCGAACAGACCACTACCGCAGTGACCGACGGTCACCAAGTGAAAACAGATCACCTGAGAGATCTCCAGAAGTGCCTTATCAAGCCTCACCAGACACAAGTCCCAAAGTCATGCCAATCCCCAAGCGACATTTGACTTTGGCAGAGAAGAAGAGATTAGAGTGGGAGAGAGAAAGAGGTAAAGTGATATTGGCACAATAAATTAGCAATGTGTGTATAGTGTATTACAGTTCTTTAGACCTTTATAAAACAATCCCAAGTTTTTATGTCCCTGAGCAAGAAGGCTTTTGCCACAATGTTTACTACCCTTTCTAAGAAAAATTTCATATTTCAATTAAGATTTAACATCTCCAAATGGGTTCAATTTGGACAAAACTAAAATTTTTACACCCCCGCAAAATGAATGTTTTCGGGGGTATACTGGAATCAGCCTGTCTGTCCGTGTGTCCGTCCGTTCATCTGTCCATGTGTCCGTCTGTGTACAAATAATTGCCTGTTTCTGTCAAAGCGCTAGCGGGGGTATTAAGCCACATTCAGTGACAGCTCTAGTATTATCTGGTAAAGTTAACCCTGTGTCAAATAACAAAATTCTTTCGGTGTCTTAGTTGAAAGCATTAATTTTGATGGCAGGAATGAAATTTGACTTGAATTATGACATTTGATTTAATAGAAAATTAGATATTGTTGGAAAAGGATAATTACTGGTTACCAGCATTTTTTGCTTTTCTGACAATTGTTTTCAAAAAAAAACTAAGGGTTGTTAACAACAGGACTGTATTGGAAAGATTTAAAGAGTTCTTCAGTCATATCATGGTGACAGCTAACTGATGCCTTTCCTAGGTTTTACTTGGCTTTGCTGTGCCTTGCCCAGGGACACTCCCATATGACTAGGGTGGCAAGATGGAATCGAACTTCTTTCTGGTTAGAAATCTGATGCCTTTACTGCAGTTAAATGTGCAGGACTGTTACGGTCCACTCGTTATAACTCTATACAAGATGACAAAATTGAAAGTATTTTAAGACGACAAACTAGGCATTGTCATATGTGATTTTCTTTTCTTAAAAGGTTAGAAAACATTGTGGGAAAAGGAGGAAATGCTTGTTACCAGCATAATATCCTTTTACCAAAATATTTTCAAAAACTGTCATCCTTCTTCTTAAAAGCTGTGAGTGTTTAGTTAAAGGTCTTTCTTCATTAGAGCTATGTTTGATTTGTCTTCTGCATTATGCTTTCAGTTTGGACAAGTCTAACATTTTGTTTTCCGGCAAAGAGTTATCTCTTTACCTCACAGTCCCAAGTTTTAACAACCCCTTGACAGAAAATTTTTGAAAATATAGAGAGAAAAGGAGGAAATGCTGGCGACCAACATTTTCTCCTTTTCCTACAATTTTTTCTGCGCAATCTAAGGCAAGTTCCATCATTTGAGCCACCTTTGATTTGTCATCTGCAAATCCTTTGAATTTGGACAGGTCTAAAATTTTGTCGTCTGGCAAAGAATTAATATTACTTTCTGTACAAGCCACTTCTACTTTTGACAGAATGTTGCTGAAAGTAGTCGGCTGAAAGACAAAAAATAGGTGCCTGTATGAGATAATCAGTGAATCATTTTATGTTTGAAAGATGGAATTTTTTATCAAAATGTTCTTTTGCTTTCAGTTGAATCTCAGATCAGGGAGCAGCAGGAAACCCTTCCATGGGGCCGACCTGGTGCGGGAGCTCCTCTACGTACAAAGTCGGGCCATGTAGCTGCGGAATATCGTGGAAGACAGGTGCGAAAAGCTTCTTACGCAGGAAAAGTGATGATGATGTATTAGATATTGCATGATTGGTTTTTATTTAGCATTTCTTTTTTAAATTGATTCTCAATTCTTTACCAGATGACGAACTTTTTGGACATGTCCATAGTGAAAGCATTTGTGGACAACAAATTAAATGTTACTCAAATGATTGGGCTTGTCTTTGAAAGGATAGAAATATTGTGGGAAAAGGAGAAAATGTTAGATAACAGCATTTTCTCCTTTCCCACAAATGTTTTCAAATGACTTTTTCGGGGTTGTCAAAAGATGGACTTATTTGGTAAAGGGTTAATGATCTACTCAATTACTTCTATTGCATGGTTGACTTTCAATACAGATGTAGAGGATTTCTTAAAACTTTGTTGAAAAAAGAGCAGTTGCATGTTTGAATTGCTCCCTTTTTCCCACAATGTCATGGATGTTCATAAGAAAAGACATTCTTTACTTCTTTAAATGCTTTTGATTTGCTTGACTTACGCTAGTAAAAAGCAGATCTGAAATTAGTCCCATATGATGGTGTCTAAAAATAGTCCAAGATAAAGGTATGTCTAAAATAACCCTTATGATTAAGGAATCGTTTTGAAAAGTGTTTTTCACCAGATCCACCTGGACATGTATCTTGCATGCTCAATTTTTTCATCCATCAGCTTTATTTCTCTTAACTGGTTGACTTAAATGAGTTTTCCTCAAAATAAAACATCATGGTTGGTTAATTTACTTATTACAACTCATAGTACCACATGAAACTGTCTGAGAAATTAAGTCTGTACAACAAAAAGCATGCTATCTAATAATGCTAGTTTGTACCTTCTGTAACAACACCAATGTTTCTGTCTTTCTTGTCAGCTAATTTATGTGAAATTTCCTGTTGATATATCATGATTGCACAAATATTTTCATATCAGATTTTTTTTTTTATTCGTTACTGTTACCTTTGTCTATTGATAATCATCATTCTTCAAGTTATGTACAGAAAAGTGATTTCATTCCTGTACAGTATTAGTTTAAATTTTACCAAACAATCCCATGTTTTGATGAATCTCAGGAAAAGGCTGTTGATGATCAGTATTTTCCTGCATTTCCCACAATGTTTTGTACCATTTTAAAGACCAATGCAACCATAAGAACAACATTAAAATTGTTCTCTGCATATGCTTTGAATTTTGACTAGTCTAAGATTATTGTCTGGTAAAGAGTTAACCTGATACCACTCTAAAACAGTGTTTGGAAAAAGGTTTTGATGTAAGTTAAAAATCCTATATTAAGATTTCTTTCATCAGTTCATGTTTGTATATAACACACAATTTACCAAGTATTATATGTATAGTTTTCTTTTATTTCCATTTTTACATTTCATTTGCATTCATTTTGTTTCCTTATTTATGTATTTTTATCATTTCACATCCTATCTGTTTTGTTTTTAATCTTTTCTTTTACTACATTGTCAACATGAAAAATAACAGACTTGTAAAACAAATTGTCATTCATATATCTCTTACCCTATGACAAAATTTTAGACTTGCCCAAATTGATTCCACATGCAGATGACAAAAACAAATGTGGCTTGAAATAAGGAATTTGTCTTTGAAAGGATAGATAACATTGTTGGAAAAGGAGGAAATACTGGTTACCAGCATTTGCTCTGTTCCTGAATGTTTCCTTTTTACCCACAATGTTGTCAAAAGCCTTCTCTGACAGGGTGGTTAAAACTCATGAGTGTTTGATAAGCTTGTTATCTTTTAACCCTTTACCACACGACAAGATTTTAGACCCATCCGAATTGAAAGCATTTGCTGATGACAGTTTCAATGTGGCTCATATGAAATGAGTTTTCTTTGATAGGGTAGAAAACATTGTGGGAAAAGGAGAAAATGCTGGTAACCAGCATTTTCTCCTTTTCCCACAATGTTTTCAAAAGCCATCTCTTTTAGGGGTGTTAAAAGTCGTCATTGTGTGGTAAAGGGTTAAGCAAACAACAAAAATTTAGATTTGTCCAAATTGAAAGCACTGGCAGATACAAATGTGCTTGAAACAGACTTTGTTTTTGAAAGGATAGAAACCACTATGGAAACAAGAGAAAATGCTGGTTACCAGCACTTCTTTTCCAACAATGTTTTCAAAAGCCTTATTCCTCAAGGTTTCTTAAACAGAGGATTGTGTGGTAAATGGTTAAGCTCTTTGAAATGGGTAAATCAATAATTTTTCTTTATATTTTTTTTTTATTCGAATATTTAAGAGCCCAAATATACTGGTAAAGGTAAAACATTATTATTTAATGTTTGTTCTATGTTATGTTAGTTATTGTTAGTGTTCAGCTAAGCTTTTTTAGTGTTCATTAATCAGACTAAAAATTTAATGCCACAAATAATCTGTTAATGCATAGGATAGGAATTTTACCTTTTGTTGAAAATGTCATTTGAAAAAACATCTTGTACGGAACAAGACACAGTTCTTTGCTTCAATAGGTTTATTAAAAAAAAAAAAAAAGATCTTTCATATCTGTGAATATTGGCTTTGTTTAAAAGAGAAAAAAAAATAAGTAATGAATTTTTCAAATTGCATGTAATATTTTGAGTTTTGATTAAAAGGATTTATATGGATTAATAAGCAAGCTAATATTCCTGTAAAATTTATCTACTGAAATGGTTCCTGTTAATTACTAGATTTACAACCTGGACCTGTAGAGTGCAAAAATGAATTAGATGTACATCTTTAGTCAAGGCAAAAATGATGATATACTGGAATTTGAAAGTTGTTTCAGTCTGAATAAATGACAAAATACCATACTGTGTAGAAACAAGAAAAGGCTGCATTATGTTTCTGATTATAATCTACATTGTCCGTATAACTAACAAAATTATACCATGTGTTTTAGTGGTGAATCAGTTTGGTTTGTCCTCTTTGTCAAATGTTCCTAAAGTGCTGACCTCAATTTATCATAGCTTTGGACCTAAACAGTCTGTCAAGTTAGAGAGGATTGTTCTTTTGACATTGATTATTAATGTGCTTTTCTTCAAGACTCGGAGAATTGTAGAGCTTATTTGATATCTATGTATACAGAACTGTTGTTTTTTCAAAATGTATTTTGTCTGTATTGCATTAGATAATCTGAGGGAGGGACTTTGCATGCTTTCATAACTTAGATGGCTTAAATAACTTTTTGGAAAGTTTTGTTTAAGAAATTAAATTAGATCGTTTTATCACTGAAATATTTGTAGTTTATCTGCAAAATTAAATAAAGTAATTGTATGATTATGTAAATATTAGAAATGAAACTAACATTATATTTATATAGAATATGATGTATTAATTAAATACATTTTTTCAGTAAACATGGTGTTCTCTTTTTCTAAATTTGTCTTGAGTTTCAAAATTAAAGAATATAAAAAAAGCATTGTATCAGTAATCAGCTGCCATGTTATGCAAAGCCAGTAAATCCAGACCCTGCAGATCTTCAATTGTCTCTTGGTATTCTTTTTTGTGAAAGCCACAAAATATTAACTGTAGTTTGATGTATTTTATATAGGGAGTAAGGGAATTGTTTGTTGAACGAAGTATTGCTTTATAGACTCTTTAAAGAGTTTATTATTGTCAGTACTTTGAAGAAGAGATGCTCAAGCTGTGTTGTACAAAATGCTGCTTCTATAGTATCATAATTTATTGTGAAATGTAAACTAAAGTGTCTGTAAAACAAAAGGACAAAAACGAAATATAAATGTTTCAAAATTAAAACTATGCTCTTGTTCTTATTTCAACACCATTTTACCTTGGACTCTGGCTTTACATTTAAACATGGCTGCTGTGTGACTTTATACACTTAATGTACATAGTATTTTTTTGAACAATTTTAACGGTGTCTGTTCCTTTTTTGGAATTAAATGAAAATGTTTGGTTTCTCTATTAACATTTTGCTTCCAATTATTACATTCCTGAAATGTATGCTTTCCAGGGACATTTTTTGTTTTGAAAAATTCTTAATGGCATTACTTATCAACATGTTATTCAATACTTTCTGTACTTACTTTATTAGGAAATGCAAAGTATTATATCAGGAATCGTAAAATACCTTTGATTACCAGTTCAATCCATTATAATGTCATCATTTTTAACGAAAAAAAAGAAAAAAATTCAAAATTTGTCTACAGTAGAGATATTTTAAGAGTAACACCGTGTTTTCTTGTTTTAGCTTCTACTTTAGCCATGTGAAGCCGTTATGTTTGAGCCTTGTTCTGGCACAAAGGGATCTTATACATCTCTATGCTGCATGGTACCAAGCAAATCATCAGATAATTATGGATCCATCAAAGCTATTTTTTCCAACAACTGACTGAATCATGAGATAGACCTGTACTTTGATGTGCAGAAAACTGACTAATAGCAAAAAGAGTCGACCCAGGTCAGCCTGTGCAGACTCTGCAGGCTCACTTGGATTGATATTTTTTGCAAATGCAATAAACCCCATTTTCACTGTACATGGCTCATACAGTATTAATTCTTTACCACACAACAAAATTTTATACTTGTCCAAAGTGAAACCACTTATAGAAGACAAACTCAGTGTAGCGCTATGGATGATTTATGTCTTTGAAATGTAGAAAACATTGTGGGAAACAAGGAGAAAATGCTGGTTACCAGCATTGTCTTCCTTTCCCATGTTGTCTAGAGGCTTCTTGTTCAGGGTCATAAAACAAGGTATTGTTTGGGAAAGGGTAGCCCAATACTGCACAAGCTGATAATTAAACAAGCACCTGACAGGTACTGGTAAAAGTGAACAATGGAAGGAAAATAGATTTACCTTTATTGTTGGAAAACATTGTGGGAATAGGAGCGATTGCTACCGGCCATTGCTTCTTTTCATATGATGTTTTCGGAAGGTGTCTTTTCTTCTGCAGTGGGAAAGAGCCAATGGCTGGCAAAGAATGTTGTGTAAATAACTAGTAAAAGAAACTCCAGAAAAGCGTAGATTGGTGCACTGGCGGCTTCAAAATAAGTTATGTTGAAAAACACTAAACAAATAAACTTAACTCCATAGCAGAAGACAAAATTTTATATCTTTCCATTTTGAAAGCATTAGCTGTGGACAAAATTTTATTGTGGTTCATTCAATGAACAGTCAGTTTATTGTGGTTCATTCAATTAACCCTTTACCAGACGAGAAAATTTTAGCCTTGTCCAAATTGAAAGCATTTGCAGACGACAATTTCAGTGTGGCTCAAATGGTGCCATTTTTCTTTGATAGGGTAGAAAACATTGTGGGAAAAGGAGAAAATGTTGGTTACCAGCATTTTCTCCTTTTCCCACAATGTTTTCAAAAGGCTTCTTTCCTAGGGTCGTTAAAAGTCAGCATTATGCGGTAAAGGGTTAAGAAGGGATATAAAAAATCAGTTGAAAAGGAGAAAAATTTGTTTCTCTTTCCACAATATTTGCAAAAGCCTCCTTTCTACTGTCAAAGAACATTTGTTTGGTAAAGGTTTCTAGAACCAAAACACAATTAAAACTCATTGAGATACAGTTTTCCTGATTTTGTATCTTCAATATCAGTGATATCTCCATTCATGGCAAATGTTCTCAAAGTGCTATTTTGTTTATGCATCAAATATTTTTATAGGCATAAAATGATTTAATAGAGAACAATTTTTAAAGGAAAACAATTCTGGCTATAACAATATATAAGAGAAGTATCAGAAAGAAAGTACTAAGCCACATTATCTAACATATGTCACACATGCATTTCCTATTATAACTATTTGTTTTAATGAAAAGCTAATTCAGTATATCAAAATACTTTTTTTTGGTCAAAAGACTCAGGTGAGCATATTCAGGGTTATCTTGGCTTTTTTATTGACCTATTGCGAGATAACAAATTATCATTTCGTTTTATTGAAACCTGACTTAGTTACAAAGAGTTAAAATTTTATCATAATGAAATAGAAGATGTGTGATATATGATACCTACTGGGCTTGGTAGAAAACCCCATTAGCAGTCTGAAAAATATGGAAAGTCTGTTGTTGAAAGCAATCTTCTTCAGAAGATTAGAAATTGTTATGGTGTGATAAGTGGCTAAATCATTTACTTAATGTATAATGTTGTAATAATTGAAAAAAAAAAATCATTTTTTCATTTAGTATAATATTCTATCTATACCTACTAGGAACATATGAGGAGTATTGCTATAGAGGAAGAGTCTGAGGACAAGCCAAAAGAAAGTGAACCTCATCTTCCACCTAGAGAAAAGAGGCAAACTAGACATCATTCTCCACAACCTCAGCCAACCTCTAATGTAAATCCTGAAAGTGAAAATGTACCTCATGCTATGAGAAGCTCATTTATTTTAGGGGTTAGTAAAACTACTTGTTCTTAAAGCACTTCAGACTTCTAGTGTAAATCCTGAAAGTGAAAATGTACCATATGTCATGAGAAGTTCATTTATTTTAGGGGTAAGTAAAACTTTTAGTTCTTGAAGCACTACAGACCTCTAGTGTAAATCCTGAAAGTGAAAATGTACCACTTGCCATGAGAAGTTCATTTATTTTAGGGGTAAGTAAAACTTCTAGTTCTTAAAGCACTACAGACCTCTAGTGTTAATCCTGAAAGTGAAAATGTACTGCTTGCCATGAAGAAGCTCATTTATTTTAGGGGTAAGTAAAACTTCTAGTTCTTAAAGCACTACAGACCTCTAGTGTTAATCCTGAAAGTGAAAATGTACTGCTTGCCATGAAGAAGCTCATTTATTTTAGGGGTAAGTAAAACTTCCAGTTCTTAAAGCAGTACAGACCTCTAGTGTTAATCCTGAAAGTGAAAATGTACCTCATGCCATGAGATGCTCATTTATTTTAAGGTAAGTAAAACTTCTAATTCTTAAAGCACTACAGACCTCTAGTGTAAATCCTGAAAGTGAATATGTACCTCATGCTATGAGAAGCTCATTTATTTTAGGAGAAAGTAAAACTTCTAGTTCTTAAAGCACTTCAGACTTCTAGTGTAAATCCTGAAAGTGAAAATGTACCTCATGCTATGAGATCCTCATTTATTTTAGGGGTAAGTAAAACTTCTAGTTCTTAAAGCAGTATAGACCTCTAGTGTAAATCCTGAAAGTGAAAATGTACCTCATGCTATGAGAAGCTCATTTATTTTAGGGGTAAGTAAAACTTCTAGTTCTTAAAGCAGTATAGACCTCTAGTGTAAATCCTGAAAGTGAAAATGTACCTCTTGCCATGAGAAGTTCATTTATACTTGGGGTACGTGAAAACTAGAGTTTTGCAAGCATTGCAAATCTTTAATTTAAATTTATGTTTTTAGAGTGAAAGTGTGCCTCATGTACTGAGAATGTTATTTATTTTAGGTCTAAGTAAAACTTCTAGATCTTAACCCTTTACCACACAATCAGGCTTTTTAACAACCTTGAGGAAGAAGCCTTTTAAAAACTTTGTGGGAAAAGGAGAAAATCTGGTAACCAACATTTTATCCTTCTCCCACTATGTTTTTTACCCTTTCTAAGAGAAATTCCATCATTTGACCCGTATTTAGATTGATTGTCTTATCCAATTACTTTGAATTTGGTTGAGTCCAAAACTTTATCTTGTGGTAAAGAGTTAAAGCATTATCAGTGTAAATCCTGAAAGTGAATCTGTACCTCATGCCATGATAAGCTAACTTATTCTTTGGATAAGTAGAACTCAAAATTCTTCAAGTATGGCAAATCTCTTACGTAAATCCTGAAAGTCAAATTGTGTCATCATATCATGAGGAGTACAGTTTTTCTCAAAAGACTGAATTCTTTCTTGAAAGAGTTTAAATCTTAACCCTTTACCAGACAACAAAATTTTAGCCTTGTCCAAATTGAAAGCATTTGCAGACAACAATTTCATAGTAGCTAAATTGACACAATCTTTCTTTGATAGGATAGAAAACATTGTGGGAAAAGGAGAAAATGCTGGTTACCAGCATTTTCTCCTTTTCCCCCAATGTTTTCAAAAGGCTTTTTCCTCAGGGTCGTTAAAAGTCATCATTGTGTGGTAAAGCGTTAACCAAACAATCCTGTAGTTTCTTTTACCAGTACTTAGCACAGTATTCTTCCCAAGCAACTGGCTGCTTTCCCAATAAACAATCTTCTAAAAGCAGTAAGAAAGGAATGAATCTTGTTGCAAAGACTATCATAAATCCTCAGAAAGAAATTGGCCAAGCTTGGTAAAAAGTTAACTCTATACCAAACCTCGTATCTCAACTTTTAATGACCCTGAGAAGAAGGCTTTTGAAAACATTGTGGGAAAATGAGAAAATGCTGGGAACCAAAACCAGTAAAGAGTTGATGTTGGAAGGGTTATTTAGTATCAAGTGATGCACCAGTGTGCTTTTATAAGTGTTTGATGATTGTCCAAGGAAAATTTGAGTGTTCTGTGATAAACCAATGGAGCTTCAAAGGCCTGTGGTGGTAAAAACACAGGATAGTTTGGTAAAGAGTAGATGTTGGAAGAGTGATTTGTATTCAAGCACAGTTTTAGTCGGAACAATTTTGCTACCAATGAATCATAAAAAAGTAGCATGTAGAAGTGAATAATAAGAGATACTTTCTTTTTCCATTGTGATTTCAGCAAGCAGCACCAGACTATGACAAGTTTAATGATACCAAGGAAAAAGAAAGGAAGCAGTGGCTGGCAGAGCTAGGTAAACAGCTTACATCTTAGCTTTTTACCAAACAGTCCAGTTTTTTTTATACCTTTACCAAGCAATCCTGACTGTTAAGGACCCACAGGAAGAGGCCTTTTAGAAATATTGTAGGAAAAGGAGAAAATGCTGGTAACCAGCATTTTCTCCTTTTCCTGCAATGTTTCCCACCCTTTCAGAGGCTAATCCTGTCATTTTAGTAACATTTAATTTGTTGTCTGGAAATGCTGTCAATTTGAACCAGTCTAAAATTTTGTCATTTGGTAAAGATTTAAACCGTAAGGAAGAAATTTTTAAAGCATTGTGGGAAAACAAGAAAATGCTGGTATCAAGCATTTTTTCCCTTTTCCCACAATGTTTTTTGATGATTTGAAGATAAATACCAGTACTTGAGCCACACTAAGTTTGTCGTCTGCCAATGCTGAATTTGAAAATGTTAAAAGATGTAGGACAAACAGAATTTTTCATTTTGAAAGAATTTGCAGATGACAAACTTAGCAGGGCTGAAATGATGGAATTTGTCACTGGTATACCATTGTCATCTTTTTTGTCAAAACATGTGACTGGTTTTTAAAGGGTTGATTTTCTCATGCAGTTGTATATTTCTTTTTTTTTATTCAGTTTTGAAAATCTTTAAAAATGAATTAATCATTAGACTTTGTCCTATGTAAATTATTGAGTTGTAACCACAAGTTTTTATTAAAAAAAAAAAAAAAAAACACACACACACACACACACACACACACATTACCATGGATATATAACATTCCTTGTAAGCCAAGCAAGTGCCAAGGGTAGAACAAGATGAGCAGCACCCTGGAAAAAGGGGTTTGATCTTTTACCAAATGAGAAATTTTGGACCCTTCCAAATTGGCAGCATCTGCAGACAACAAATTTGAAATTGTAAGAGATGAACTCGAGTTTTTTGACAGAGTAGAAAACATTGTGGGAAAAGGAGAAAATGCTGGTTACCAGCATTTTCTCCTTTTCCCACAGTATTTTCAAAAGGCCTCTTCCTCAGGGTCGTGAAAACAGAGGATTGTTTGGTAAAGGGTTAATCCTTTACCACACAGTTTCAAGTTTAATGACCTTTGGGTGAAAAGCTATTGAAGCATTGTGGAAAAAGGAGAAAATGCTAGCAACCAGCATTTTCTCCTTTTCCCACTATGTTTTCTATCCTTCCAAAGACATAAATCATAATTTTAGCCACATTTAATTTGTTGTCTGCAAGTGCTTTCAAATTTTACAGATCTAAATTCGTCATTTAGTGGAGGCTTAGTGCATCTCAGTGATGAGATTATACCAAGCAAGTTGTCACAAAATTATTGTCTAACAACCGTTTGAATCACGAAGCAGAATGGTCTTTGGACATTCATAAAATTTACGAAAAGCAAAAAATCTCAACTCAGGTCAACCTTCACAGGCAAATGCATTAAACACCTTTTTCACAGAGCATGACTCAAATTCAAAGAAGAAAACCATATATACTTATTTTCACACCTAGAAAGAAGCTTTTCTTCATGTTGGAATACTTGTAGTGACAGTCAACTTTTTTTATCATTAGCAATGATAAGGGCATAGTATATTATAAACTTGTTTCTGACTTAACTTTACTAATTACTTCACAGGCTAATTAGGGACCTTTAAAAAAAAAAAAATGACTCAAAGGAGAAACTTTTGAGGGAAAGAGGACATACCTTTTTATTATTATTCATTAAGAAAAAATTTTGGGATAAAGGGCTCATCATACTTACACTTTAGTGAGTTACCACTACCTTGTTTCCTAGACTTTTACATTTATCTTTTTTTTTTTTCAAACAGAGAAACAGATAGAAGAGAAGAAAGCAAATGAATTGAAGGAGATTGAAGACATGAAAGCCAAGGACACTTGGGCAGATAAACTGGGTCAGTCACATAGGCCAGTTCCATTACCAGAACAGCCTACAGTTGAAACAGTCGGGGAAAGTTATGGGGTCGTTGAGACCACATATCAACCAGATACCCACAGGACAAGCAGTGCCCCTGGAGACAGTAACACTGATGAGCCAATGTAAGTAGCATCATTGAAAGCTTTTAGGTGTGCACTTGGGGCTGTATTGACCAACTATTCAAAATTGCATTCTAATATGAAAATTTTAATAATTTTGGAGTATTATGCTTTCTGCTTGGCTAAACCATTCTGTCAGGAGGGAGTGCAAGCATTTAATTAGAGTAGTCAGAGTATTGGGTGAAAAGGTTAAATTGTAAATTCTGACAGGCCTGTATGATCAGTACAACCTTATTGTGTATTACAGGACCTTTATCAGAGGACAAAATGCCCCAATTGATCCAGTGACCAAGAAAGAACTAGAAGAAAAGAGAAGGAAGTATTTAGAGCACCAAGTATGTACATATCTTCAGTTTTAAATCAAATATAAGAATTATATTCAATTAAGACAAAGTATTAAACCATGTTAAATAATGTCACATATGCCACCATGTTTACACTAATTCAACAAAGTGCAAGTGCATAAATTCCCTTAAAATCAAGTATGTAATCATGTTTTCTGGAAAACCAAGCACGCTTCCAAGTTCACTTAGAATTAAGTTAGTAAACATGTTCAATTTTGATAAGGTATGTAACAATTTACACTTAAATGAAGTTTGATACTATGTTCATCAAAAATCTAGTATGTAAATATGTTTACGTATAAAAAAAAGCATTGTTTAAACAAGGTGTGTAAGCATGTCCAGACAAAATCAGATATGTAGACATGTTCACATAAATTCAAGTATGTGACTTTGTTCACTGATATGAAACCATGTTGAGAAAAAATTAAACGGAATCATGTTCAGATATACAATCAAGCATGTAGTCTTATTCACCAAAAAGCAAGTATGTTCACTTCAAACCAAGAATTGTAACCATATTCTATATAAATAAATCATTTAACCATATTCAATTGAAATCAAGTATGTAGCCGTGTTTACATAGAATAAAGTGTAACTAAGAACAAAATCATGTATGTGACCATGTTCACAAGAAAAAGAAGTACATGTATGTAACCATCTTCTTTTAAATGAATGACAAAACCATGTTCAATTAAATAAAAGAAAAAAAAGTGTGTAACTTACATTTATCTCTTGTACACTTAAGATCAAGTATGTAGCTAGATTCGTTTGGCTGATTAGTTTAGGAGTCATGCATGATACAGGCATGAATATATGTGAAAACATGGTTATAAGAGAAAGTGCCTGTCTTAGGCAAGTTCTCCTTTTGTTCTGAAAAATGATTTGCTGTAAGATAGAAAAATGTCTACAAATGTTGATTTGAAAAGGGAAAAGATAGTGTCTGTCTTGAATAGCTTTAAAAATGGGCAACTGCTTATGATAAATTGAGCAAAGAGAGCATGTTACAAGCACCAGCTCTGATGCTTTTGAAAAGTTAGTTTATTTCTCTTCTTGTAGATGGCAGTGAAAGCTCAGGTAGAAGAAAAAGAGAGGTTAAAGAGATTGGAGAGAGAGAGAAAGATGAAAGAGGACATGGAGGAAGAGAGGAAACTTCAGGCTGAAAGAGAACTCCTTCAGAAACAGTTTGAGAGTGAACAGCAAAAAATGAGACAGAAGGAGGTAAAACAATGTTTTTTAAACCCTATTCTGCTAAATAATAAGAAATGAAACTTTTGAGCCGATAGTAAAAACCCAAATATTGCTGTTTGAATGCTATTTTTCTACGGAAAAGATATCTTCTAATCAGACAGTGTAAATCCAAGATCAGACTGCATGTTCTGTGCAGTCTGATCATGATCTGTGCTGTCCGCTAAAGGTCAGTGAGTCGCGCTTAGCAGCTTAAGGGTTTATGTTCGTATTGGTAGTCTGTTTTTAAACTTTACTGGGTAACAAAATTTTTTCACTTCTCCATGTTGAAAGGATTTGCACAAAACAAATGTGGTTGAAATAATGTGTTTTGTCTTTGAAACTGTAGAAAACATTTTTTAAAAAGAAAAAAATGCTGGTTACCGGCATTTTATCCTTTTCCTACAATGTTTTCAAAAACTTTTTTTTCACAGAATTGAAAAAAACAAGGAAGGGTTGACAAAGCTTTAGCCAGCTGATCCATCAGTGTTCAACCTTAACCCTATATGAAAAATGTTAGCCTTGTCCAAATTGAAAGCATTTGCAGACGACAATTTTAATGTGGCTGAAATGGTGCAAATTTTCTTTGATAGGGTAGAAAACATTGTGGGGAAAAAGAGAAAATGCTGGTTACCAACATTTTCTCCTTTTCCCACAATGTTTTCAAATGGCTTCTTTCTCAGGGTTGTTAAAAGTCAGCATTGTGCAATAAAGGGTTAAAACACAGAGTGTGTTTCCAGCAAGAAAGTGCTTTGCCACAATGAAGTGTGCATCTTTTGTGCCTTTCTTGAAATATACAATACATGATAATTTAGCTTTAAACCTTATTTTTTAGCAATCATTAAACAAGTTCTTAAAAGTAATATTAATCACTCTTGATGGTTGCTTCCTTGAAACCTTAACCAGTGCTTGAACCATTATGTGGGTAGTTCAAAAACATTGTTTTCACTCATTGTGGAATTTGAACCCAGAACTGTTGAATAAGAGGCCAATTCTCTATGAATGAATAAGTGTAAAAGCAAAAGAAGATAATGAAATAAATCAATCATGAAGAAATATATTCTTTATTAGGCCCAAAGACAGGCCCAGGTAAATCAGCTTAAGGCAGCCATGGATGAGGCCCATGCCAAGGCCCTCCAGGAGAAATATCAGAGAAAAATGCAGCATTTAGAAGCAGGCGGCCATGATACAACAAAGCTGAGAGAGCATTTAGAAGGTATGTGTTTACCTTTCGGTTATTTTTTTCCCTCAGTCTCACAAAGGTAAGATATTTTACCTTTTTTTCTGTTTGTGTATACAATTACTATTACTTATTGCACAATCTAAAAACATTTGATGGATAGGAAAATTTTATCAGAAAAAAATTTTTAGGGAAAGGGGTATTGCTCTTTATCAAGTTTTGCTCCTCTTTCTGCAATGTGTTCCACAGATGTCAACTGCAAAAACATGAAAAGTGATATTTGTCTAAAGATGGGTTACTCTTTACAGACTGACTGAGATTTTATTCATGAACTCTTAACCACACAAGGAAATATAAGACATATAGAAATTGAAAGCATTTGCAGACAAATTAAATGTCTATCATATTATAGGATTTATATTTGGAAAGGTAGAAACGTTTGAAAAGGAGAACATGCTGGTTACTAATATTTTCTTCTTTTTCCACAGTGTTTTTAAAGTCGTTTTTCCTTTGGGTTTCTCAAACTGGGGAATGTGTGGTAAATGGCTAAGAAAAAAGTGTTTTGTGTAGGATCAAAAATCAAATTCAAAGTGAACACATGAACACCAAAATTTATATTAACTAGAGTAGGGCCTGAATGTTGGTGTTCACAAACAATTTTCTTTTATCTTACCTGCTAAGAACATACAATAATGAACATTTTCAACATAAAACTTGATGTATTTCCATGGGAAAACGTCTGGTTCTCGCTGACATTTGTGTGATATAAGCAATATTTTTTGTAAGCCTTCATCACACAATCCCTTGCTTTAATAACCTTTAGGATGAAGGATTTTGAAAACGTTGTTGAAAAAGGAGAAAGTGCTGGTAACCAGCATTTATCATCTACAGAATCCCTTTAACTTGTACAAGTCTAAAATTTTGTCAGTAAAGAGTTAATCCTTTACCACACAATCTTGAGTTTTAACAACCCTGAGTTAGAAATCTTCTGTAAACATTGTAGTAATCAGCATTTTCTCTTTTTCCATCTTTAACCCTATACCACACAATCCCGACTTTTAACGACCCTGAGAAAGAAAGCTTTTGAGAACATTGTGGGAAAAGGAGAAAATGCTGGTAACCAGCATTTTCTCCATTTCCCACAATGTTTTCTACACTTTCATAAAAAAATTGAAGTTTTTGAGTCAAGTTTATTTTGTCGTCTGCAAATACTTCCAAATTGGATAAGTCTAAAATTTTGTGGTTTGGTAAAGAGTTAATTTGATGTCAGCAAATCCTTTCAATATGGACAAGTCTGAAAGTTTTTCAATCAATAGAGAGTTAACTCTTTACCACACGACAAAATTTTAGACTCGACCAAATTGAAAGAATTTGCAGACGACAAAATATATCTACCTAAAATAATGATTTCTGTCTTTGATAGGGTTGAAAACATTGTGGGAAAAGGAGAAAATGCTTGTTACCAGCATTTTCTCCTTTTCCCTCAATGTTTTCAAAACCTTCTACCTCAGGATCGTTAAAACTCGGGATTGTGTGGTAAAGGGTTAAAACAGAGTAAAAGTATCCAAAATACATTATATGACTGTACTAGGATACAAATCAGAACAAGCAGTAAAGTTACAGCAATTGAAGTATCAGATCATAATCCTCTGATATTTTTTTATAATCCATAGAATATTATTCAAGAATATATAATTACTTTTTCTTCCTATTTGTCTATCATTCCATCATCATTATTCCTTCAAAATGCGTAATGCTTATTTGTCAAAATGCATAATGCTTATTTGTATGTTTACACGTAAGTATTATTCTCAAGCCCTAAGTTGACACAGAATCAACTCGGCAAAACAGTGGACTTAAACCTGTTAAACGAGGTAAGTCTATGAAATGTTGTGTCAGCTCAGGATTTGAGAACATTACTAAAGTCTGTTGATGTTAATTCATCTCAAATATTGAATTCAACTTAAGTCTTAAACTGAGTCCATTAGCTCTCATGTACAGAGTGTGTAAATAAGTGGACGGTACAGATCAAAAATCATACTGCTTGTTTTGTGCAGTCTAATCTTGATCTGCATTGGCTGCGAAGGCAGCTTAAGTAGTGATAGGTGCTTTTAAGGTTAAATGACATTCAGTTTTATAAAACTTCTACTGTAATATTTCTAGGGATTGCAGGAGGATTGAGTAAGTCAAGTCTGTATATTGATATCTGTGCAGAAAGTGATCAATGCTTCATTTTAATTGCTTTTTATGTACCTGTTGTCATATGTGCATTTTCATTGCCCATTGTTGTACAAATATGAGTCTACCTTTTAACAGCCATGCAGAAGATAACTGTTGAAAAATAATATGTGGAAAACAACAGTGTGTTACAAGCAATTGCTTTTTTTTCTCACAATATTTTCAATATTGCTAATAAAAGACAATTCCTTATACATATATTTTTTTTTGTTTGGGAAAAGGAATAATTGCTTGAGACCAGCTATTGCTCCTTTTTATACAATGTTTCACCAATGCTTGTGTGAAAACTTGTATGTATTTGTACAATTGAAGGGTTAAAGGACATGTGCTTTATGACACAATATGTATGTGCACCTATGTTTTCTTCATTTCAGATATTCACACAAATGCTTCTGTAACTAACTTCTTGAAGAAATAAAAGCCAAACTATTCGAAATTGCAAATTCAGCCAGAAGATCTCTCAATATGTTGGACAGTATAGATCAGGATCAGACAGCATATAATACAGTCTGATCTTGATCTAGACAGTTCTCCAAAGCATATAAAGTTACTGCTCTGGCTCATCTTAGAGGTAGACAATCACACAATAGTTCACACACATTTATTCAAAAGGCAGTGAAGTGATACAGGGCCATCTTGGCCCTCTTGTTTTATTTATACATATTTATACTGACACCTTTTAGAAGTATTGATGCAAGAGAAGTAAGTGCTTTTGGACACTTTACCTTAAAATCCAGTGTTTTGATGACCCTGAAGAAAAAAAAAAGCTTTTTTTTTTTTTTAAACCGTTGTTGGAAAAAGAGAAAATGATGGTCATCAGCATTTTCTCTTTTTCCAACAATGTTTTCTACCCCTTTAATGAAAAATTGTTCAATTTGGATGAGTCTAAAACTTTATCATTAAGTAAAGAGTTAAAAGTATTGGACAGATTAAATTGATGATCAGAGTGCACTTCATCTATTTCTGATCTTTATCTACACTGTCTTAAAATCACCAAAAGGTGTACACGGCAGGCCAATCGGTAAATAAAAGTATATATCTTATTTAACCCTTTACCACACAATCCCAAATTTTAATGAACTTGAGGAAAAGGCCTATTAAAAAGTTTGTGGATAAAGGAGAAAATGCTGGGAACCAGCATTTCTCCTTTTCCCACAATGTTTTCTACCCTTCCACACACAAAATTCAGTTTTTGAGTCACATTTATTTTGTTGTCTGTGAATGCTTTCAATTCAGACAGGCCAAAAATTTTGTTGTGAAGAGTTAAATCAGCTTTTGGTCTAAACTGTGACATAATGATGTAATTACAAGATAAACACGCTAACTTTAGCAGGCTACTCTTTTGATCTTAAAGAAGACCACCTTTTGAAAACATTGTTAAAAAAAAAAAAGAAATAGTGACGAGAGATTTCTCCTATTGCACAAGGTTTTGGTATGTTTCCATGTGTTTACACTTGATCAGACATCAACCTGAAAGGTTTTACATACAACAAAATAAATGCATCTTAAATGACATGATTTGTTTAGAAAGGTTAGAAAACAATGTGGGAAAAGAAGAAAATACTGTTTACATGCATTCATTCCTTTTTCCACAGTGTTTTCAAATGCCTTTTCTTTCAGGAACATGGCATTGTTTGCTAAAGGGTTTAACCAAAATTTTGTAGATTTTCCTTATTTTAAAGGCTGCAAATTTTTTCAGGAGGTAATGACTTATTTAACCTTTACCAAGCAAGAAAATTTTAGACTGGTCCAAATTCAAAGCACTTGCAGATGAGAAATAACAAGTGGCTTAAATCAAGGTAATTGTCCTTGATAAAGTAGATGTTTTCAAAAGCTTTTTCCCTCAGAGTCGTGAAAACTCAAAAGTGTATGGTAAGGGGTAAAGCTTTAATCATGTATGTAGGTCATGTTTGAACCATTTTAAGGGGAGATAACGAGTCGTATAGAACAGTTACATACTCGTCGTGAACGAGATGTGCAGAGAGCTCAGCAAATACTTGACCTCCAGTATTGGGGTCTCAACAAAATTGAGGAAGAAAGTCAAGGTGAAAATGGTAATATCTGTCACCAAGGTTACAGGGTTTTAAAGTAGTGGTGTTACATTTTGCAAGTGTTTTTTCACAAAATTTAGGACAAGGGTCAAGGTAAAAATGGTAATATGTCACCATGGTTACAGGGTTCTAGTTTGGTAGCAACTTTTTGCAAGTGTTACTCTCACAAAATTGAGAATGAAGGTCAAGATGGAAATGGTAATTCAAACTATAGTTACAGGATTCTAGAATGGTTAGACAATTTTCTTTTTCATCATTTTCTTACAAAATTGAGGAAGAGGCTGAAGGTGAAAAATGTAATAACTCACCATTGTCACAGGGTTCTAGAATGGTGAAACTACTTTTTCATTTCATTTTCAGTAGTTTGTATGGCTCTTAGTATGAGTAGAAGAGATAAAGGGAGACAGTTTGCATTCTGAACTTGGTTGTTAGGGGCTAAAAATTATGTTTCAGAATCATTTATTGAACATTTTTTATCTTTCTTTTTTCATACCATTTTCAATTATTTGTATGACACGTTTTATAAATATTATAGAGGTATTGAAGTTTTTGCCTTTATTTTATTTGTTTGTTTTGTTTTTGCTTTTGAATTTTATAAATTATAAGTTATAAACTTGCCATGATTTTGTGTTTGGTCAAAGAGAAATATGTAAAGGAGAGGAAAAGCTTTTCAATGCATGGCTATTCTGCGACTACACTTACACATTTTGCATATATATCTTTTCTTCTTGCACAATGTTGTGTGAAGTGTGTTTCTCTCCACAACATGTAATACTCTATTATGAAAATAAGTATTTACTTTCGCTTTCATATATCTTACAATTTTGAAGATTATTTTTAATGAAAAAGTAAAAACTAATTAAAAAAAGGGGAATCTAAAATTAATCACACAATTTAGAAAAGGGAAGACAGCAAGGAAAATATATTTTGACAAATGCAGAAATTGCTAAGGATTGGCAGTTTTTCTATTTGCTGATAATAGTGTATTTCAAAAGCAGTCTCCAGTCTTCCTCAGGAATTGAAAAAAACACTAGAACATCTTGGCAAATTGGTAAATCCCTATATAGATACTTGGCACTCTGTACTAAAGCTTTATTTTACCGCTTTAATTGTGGAAATGTTGCTTTCTCACGAAATAACATGCACTATCTTCTTTATTTCTCAGCAAGATACTTTTATATGTATGGTATGAATTGTTTCATTTTCAAGTTAAGGACCTTGTTTTTCTATTGTTTGTATAGTTCTGCCATTGTTAATGTTTAACTCTTCACCAAACAACAAAATTATTGACAGGTCCAAATTGAAAGCATTTGCAGACAACATAATTAAATGTTGCTCAAATGATAGAATTTGCCTCTAAAAGAGTAGAAAACATTAAGTTGAAAGGAGAAAATGCTTGTTACTCCTTTTCTATCAATGTTTTTAGAAGACTTTCTCCTAGGGGTCATTAAAACTTGGGATTGTGAGGTAAAGGAAATGAACTCCAAACTTCAGTTTGTTTTTGCAAATTTTAAAAAATATCTTTACAAATACCTGTTTCAACCAGCAGAGATGTTTCTTTTTTTGTGAAACTTTTTACTCAATTAATCACTTTGTAGCTGGTTTTATGTGACAAGTTCTATAAATATTTTACATATGTTCAGCAATTACACTTAGGCTCTAGGTCAGTGTTTATTTGTTTACTTAACAACAAAATGGTAGACTGGTCCTACTTAGAAGCATTTGCAGATGACAATTGAGACACATGTACAAAGATCGGGTTATTCATTTAAAGGATAGAAATCATTGTGAGAAAGGAAGAAAGTGCCAGTTACCAGCATTTTCTTCTTTTCCCACAATGTTTTTTAGGCCAATTCTGTGAGGGTCATTAGAGCCTGGGATTGTTTGGTTAAGAGTTAAATATTCTCGACATACAATTTGTGGGTGTGGTTGTGAGCCCTTTATGGGTATCATTTTTTGTATTGTATGTATCATGTTTTAACCCCAACTTAGACTAAACAGTGGATTAGTATACTCAATATCAGTTGTGGTTTTTATTTCCAGTAATTATTTTGATCAAAATCTAGTTAAGTCACTTTGTATTGAATATCACCAACTTATTGTATACTTATAAGCACACTTTGGCATGAAGTGCTCAAAGTGAGCCTTTGTGATCATTCCTAGTCAGTTGGGCATCATCCATGGTGAACTTTCACTGAGTGTACTTTCTAGAAATTATATTTTAAGGCAAATGTTGACAAAATACCAGAGTAGTTCGAAATTGGGTAAAAAAGTAGGTCATGAGATCAAATGTTAGAAAAACTTAATGTGCATTACAGAGACCTCATTTTTTGTCCAAAGCCCAAGAAAGTAAGTTGGAGTGTCTTTGTTTGTGATAAACTCCCATTTGAGTATGAGGGTCATCTCTGGTCAAAAAGTAGGCCACTATGTCAAATCTTACATATACCTTTTGTACACTCTTCAGGCTGTCTTTTCTGTCCAATAAACATGAAACTTTGGCTGATTAAAAAACTTTGTGGGTACTTCACATGCTATATTTTCTGTCTAGTTTTCATGAAACCTGGCATGGTTGTTTGTCTTGAATACATCTCATTCAAGTTTGTAAACAGTTACCTCTGGTCAAAAGTAGGTTACAAGAAATTTTGGGAATAGCTCTGTATATATTCTAGGGGCTACACTTCAAGGCTAATATTTGTGAAACATGAACAGAATTTTTGTCTTTATAGTAGGTCTAATGAGTAGAGCACTTGGTCAGTTATAGGAAAAAAACATGTGTGTCATTTAACACTATCCCAAACAACAAATATTTAGTCTTGCTAAGAATAAAAAACATTTTACAGATGTCTATGAATGTGACTCAAATATTAATATTTGTTTTGGTGAGGACAAAAACAATGCAGGAAAAGGAAAGAGTGCTGTTTAACAACATCTCCTCCTTTTTCCACAATATTTCCAAAAGCTTTCTTTCTCAGGGTCATTACAGATCAGGATTGTGTGGTGAAGGGTTAATAATCATATCTTTTGCATAATGTGGTTGAAACATAGTCAGAAAGTTAGTCTTATATCATATGGCTTGCAACAGGTGAAAAGGGGCATTTGCGTAATGTGTATTCTCAGATCAGCCTGTGCAGACCGCGCAGGCTAATCTGAGATGGCACTTTATGACTACATTAGATCTTGTGCTACAGTAGACTTGCGCAAAACAGAAAATTACATAAAAACGGTAAGTGTCGTTTCGGGTTAGCCTGTGAGGACTGCACAGGCTAATCCGACACGACACTACACAAATGTCCGAATGCCCCTTTTTGTGTGTTGCAGGCTATATGTATCATCATTTGAACTTATCATTATCTTTCATTGATGAAAAGGGTCAGGTGAGCAATCTAGGGCCATTATGACCCTCATTCGGTTGTTATACAAGAAATCTTTGGTTTTCTATTGGTTGTGGTGCCTTAACCCATAACACTGCAGACTATTCTCAAATACATCACTTACATGTTATGCAACGGAGAAACACTTGAAGGAAAGGAATATTCTAGTTTTGGGCAATATACAAAGCGTTGTAGGAAAGCAAATAATTGAAATACATCCATAGTCATTGTTTTGGGGCTATTGTGAATAAAGACCAGGTAGTTATATTGAGGAACTTCTTAAGTATTACTATTCATTTCACAGAATGATCATTCTTGCTTGTAACTGTGAGCTTAAGATTTATTTATCTCTATTTCTATTTTCAGCCAAGATTACACCAAGAAGTGACCCTCCAGACACAGGGGTGACTTTTAAGGCCCCATCCCATGTTCCTGGACTGGACCTCAGCACAGTGAGGACCAATCACCCACAGTTTACAGAGACAAAAAGGGAACCAGACCATGAACCCTATACAGAAGATAGAGTGCTGACACCTAGCCGGTTCCGTCATCCCTCTAAGCCTTGGAGTGATCCTAGTTCCCCAAGGAGAGAGTTTGGAACTCAAACGGGTAATCAGAATGAGTCTGCTACTGAGTTAGATGGTGTGTATATTACTAGTGCTTCGTTATGTTTAGTTCTGACATAATGACCTCAAACCTTTATTATTTTTTGTTTGCTTTTAAAGAGACAAACAGAGTTCTGCCTTTTTTCCTTGACTGCTATTTTGGGAATTTGTTTGTGTGAAGATTATGCTAGGAGATACAAGTAGGCAAAAAATAATAAAATGAATGATACAAACAGTCATAGATATACATGTAGGTACAAATAAATTTGATGTGGAGCACTAAAAAGATGTGGACAGCATATCTGACATAATATCACACCGTGAAGTCTATGTAAAGGAATTGGGCAAGATGGCTTAACTCTGTACCAGACAACAAAATTTCAGACTTGTCCCAATTGAAAACATCTTGCATAAGGCTAATTAAATGTTACCAGTATGCTTGGGTTTATCTTTGAATGGTTAGAAAACATTGTTGGAAATGGAGAAAATGCTAAAAGCTAGCATTTTCTCCATTTCCCACAATGTTTCAAGAAACTTTTTTTTTGCAGAGTTGAAACACAGGATTGTTTTTGAAAAGGGTTATTGTAAAACAAATAAAATCAAAAACAAAAAAGAAAAACACAATTTCTACTCATAAACTGATGGGGAAGAAGATGTTATGAAAATATTTACAAGAATGTTCTATGTGTTTGTGTTTGTACCAGAATTACACAATTTGTTCAGCTTAACTGAGCAAAACAGGGAGTACACTTTGAGCTATCTAACATTTCATTTGTACAATGTAGGTCAGGTCAGCAAATAGGGTCACTTTGGCCCTCATGCTCTTTATGAATTATTCAGTTTTTTATTACCTGTACACATACAAAAACAAACAATATATAAACAAACTTTGTATCACTATGACAAAACAAGTAAATCTTCTTTATTTCAATAAAAAAATTGGTCAGACCCTTAACAGATTTTTGGGCTTTTGGATTTTATTAGTTTTGAAAATACATGTATTCTTTGGAATCAAATTAGATTTCTTTGAGATTCAAATTATGTCAAAGCTAGACATTCTACTAATTCTGAATCATGCCTTTATCTCCTAGTTACAATCATTGTCATCGCTCATCTGGAACTTATTTCACTCCAATTTTCACGATACATGTATGAAAGTAGCTACAGCAATTCATAATGACATTTCACAATGACAGTTGGAGAAAATGTTATGATGAGCTTTAGATTTTTTTGCAGGGCATCAGCCTGCTATTGTTTAGGCATTCAATTTACAGGTGCCTTACTGTAGAAAATAATAAATAATGATGTCACAAAGAAAACAATCTTTGGTGAATTTCATAGAATTGAAGGATTTTCAAGTACCACTCCACCTTATGTGCAAACTTGGAAACCTTCAAAAATACTAATCATAATTGATCATTGACCATGGTTGATTCTAAACAAATTTAAATCATGTTTGAAAGACAGAATTGCTCATCTTCAGGAAAAGTTCTCTCCCTTTTTTATAAAAGGAAATTAAAAATGAATGTTTTCCTACCTCGGTGAACCCGCAAATTTGTTTGTCGAAAAGTGTTCTCGTTTTGATGTGTGCTCAGCAAACTTGATAACTAGTCCTATCATGTATTCTTTTTTCTCTATTTTGTACTTTGGTTCTCAGACTTTGGGATATAGGAGCATTGCACATTTAGAAATTGCCTGTCTTTGGTAATAAAAGAATTAAGAAGTGTTCTACATGTTTGCATAGGGAAAAGCGTTCAGCAAGTTTGCATTGGGAAAAGTGTTTATATTTTGGTGTTCATTGCATTATTTCATCACTTGTTCAATCATATTTCCTCCCTTTGCCTTTTGAGAGTGGGTTTTGATAGGGCTGTCAGATACCTGGATCAAAGAGCTAACAATCATCTCATCTGTTAACTGTAAACCAAACACTAAAATTTAAAGCTTGTCGAAATTAAAACCATTGGCAGACTGCAATTTAAAATGGCTCAAATGATGAAATTTGTCTGAGAAAGAGTATAAGATACTGTGAGAAAAACGAGAAAATGCTGGTTATCGGCATTTTCTTCTTTTTTTCATAATGTTTCCAAACCCAATCTTCCATAGGGATTGTTTGATAAAGGATTAACACAATTCGACATGCAAACAACTTTTGTAGCTTGGCTTTTTCCGAAAAATATGTTGAAGTATTGTTATTGCCTTGTCATTGACTGCATCATCCCTTGCAAAAAATTTGACAATTTCTGATATCTCTATCATTATAAAAGATATTTACTCCAAACTCAGGTTTCTTACTACCTGTCAAAAGAGAATCTTCATTCAAGGAGGGCAAATAACCCTGAAATATTTTTGACACATTTATGCCCCTTCTTTATGTAGATTTTTCAATTTATATGTAACTGCAATTGAGCATCGGGACCTGCTTGCAGTGCTATTGTTTTGCATGTGTAACCATACAGATATGGTTAAAAACAAATAGTCACAGAGAGTTTCCCTTTGCTTGGTTTAGACTAGTTTGTAGCTGAGCTTTTACCTACTGTAATAATTTGAATGTCCTATTTACCAAGTTGTTGTTAGTCTTGAGAGGTACAGATAGGGATATTGTTGTGGCATTCAAAGGGTAACTTTTCAGGACATTCGTTGGATTTATCTCACCAAGACAATTCAGTGAGTACCAAAAACATAGGTTTTAGCAAAATATTGATGTTTTTTTAAAAATAAATATCCATGTTTGTCTTCACCTCTGTGGTAGTGCATGTATCTATGAATGAAAGCATAGTGTAAGGAAAATATTTATCATACAGAAGTTTTGACTAGTAAAGCGCTTTTCACAACTATACTTGCCTATGTGGCCAGTTCAGATCAAGACCAGACTGCACAGAAATTGCATTCTGTTCTTTGATCTACACTGTCCACTTTGGTGAGACATTCCGGATAAAAGCAACCTTGAAATTGTAATTATTTGGATCTTATTAAGGAAGATATTTATTGGGTTTAGTTAGTCATGGCGGGGCTAATGTAAATGAAATGTTCTCTTCATTAATAGAGATTGGCTTTCATTCAATATTTTCATTGATTTGAAATAAGAAATTGGATCCTTTTAACTCTTTACACTACAATCCCGGGTTTTCTCGACCCTTTTAGAAGAGGCCTTTTAAAAACATTGTGGGAAAAGGAGAAAATGCTGGTAACCAGCATTTTCTCCTTTTTCGTCAATGTTTCTATCCTATCAAAGCAAGATTGCACCATTTGAACCACCTTGAAATTGTTGTCTGCCAATGCTTTCAATTTGGAAAAGGCTAACATTTTGTCATCTGGTAAAGGGTTAATCTAACCATGAAAAGTTCAAGTTGAAATTACGTCTTTCACTCTTTATCACATGACATAAGTTTAGACTCATTTGAATTGAAAGCACTTTCAGACAACATATGTGACTCAGAATTCAATATTGTAGGAAAAGGAGAAAATGCTGGCTACCACAATTTTCTCCTTTCCCAACAATGTTTAAAAAAGCTTTCTTTCTCAGGATCATTAGAACTCTGCATTGTATGGGAAGGGGTTAATAAAGGACAAATACTTTATACTGGTCCCAGTTGAAAACTTCCACAGAGAACAACTAGATTGTTACTCAGATTATGGGATTCACTTTGACAGGATAGAAATATTATGGGAAAAGGAGAAAATGCTGGTTACCTGCATTAGCTCTCTTCCCCACAATGTTTTCAAAAGCCATCTTCATTAATTATTGTTCAGAACCAATTGAATTTTTGTGCAGGTGACATTACATTTAAGAAGGTATAGTCAGTCAAAGTACAAGTAATTTTTTTGCACTAAGTTGCCAGTAAAAATGACAGGTAGAAAAAATGTTTGAAAGAAAAATGTTTGTATATATACTGTGATGAGCTTAATCTTTTTAGGACTGGGATGTAAGGATGAGCTATTCGAATTTTGTTTCATTTAGTCTGATTTATTTTGTAGTGGATGATATCAATAAATTGCTGAATACCAGTCTACCTCGTGAAGAAAGTGAGGTGCAGATAGAGTATCGCATGGACAAGAAAGTCAGGGTGGTGTCTGCGCCTAAAGAAATGGTGAAAAAGAGGCAACCAGAAAAAAGGCAACCTAGATCCACTGACCCTTCTCCTCAGTCAAGAGAACAACCCAGTCCACATCAACATCATCATGAGGTGCAGAGACGACGAGAACTAATAGAAGAGGAGAGGAAAAAGAGACTTGAGGAAAAAAGAAGAAAAGGTCCTGTTAAACCTGGGAGTCGACCAAAGTGGGGTTATAAAAATAATGACAATAAACGCCCTGTCAAAAATTCTGAAAAAGATCCGTTTTATGAAACAAAGAAACGTGAAAGTCAGATGAGAAGATATCAGAGAGAGCAGAAACTTCTTGCCATGGTTGAGGCCAACAAGGAAGTGATTCCAAAATACTACGTACCTCCTCCTAAATCTAGAGACCAGTCCCCATATTCAGATTATGAACATGATTCTGTCAGGGAGGCACGACTAAGTCGACGATCAAAATCTTATTCGCCAAATCGGACAGTTGATGAAAGATCATATTATCTCCCTTTGCATGTCAATGATAATGTGTCTGTAAAGTCAGAGAGTCGAAGAAGAACTAGTCGTTCACCGTCAAGGGACAGATCACAGTCACCACCTGTTCGACAAAGCCGAGCCAGACATAAATCACCACCTATCCCTGCAATTAAGCATAGGTATGAAGTTAATCAAAATTACACTGGAGTCAGTGATTCACGCATAAAAGGAAATAAATATGATGATGGAGTACCAATAGATAACACAACTAAAGTTGGACAATTTTTGCCATTTACTAGAACTGTAGATGTGCTGGATCCGGCAAAGGCTGATGAGCCACTCCCATTATCAAGGGAGGCTACTCAGATTGCAAATGCCAGGAAACAATATTACGAGAGTTTACATCCAGAGAAGTTTGGTAATAAACAGACAATATATCAAGATACTGAAAGAGCTCCATTCTATACAAAGGTATATGGTCTATTTATAGTTTTAAATCATTACAGTATAAGCTCTTTATCAAATGCAAAAAATTAGACTTGTTCAAATTGAAAGCATTAAAAGATTTTGCAGATAACAAATAAAATGCAACCCAGATGATGATTTCTATTTTTGAAAGGGAGGAAAAAATGTTTGGGAAAGGAGATAATGATGGTTACAGGTATCTTTCTCCGTTTTCCAACAATGTTTTCAAAGTGCTTCCTGGTCAGGATTGTTAAAACACTGGTTTTGTTTACAACAAGACACAAGAAGTTTTCTGCAAGACCTTACTCTTTACCACACAATCCTGCCTATTAACAACCCTGAGAAAGAAAGCTATTGAAAACATTGTTAGTATAGGAGAAAATGTAACCAGTATTTCTACCTTTTTCCCACTGTTTTTCCTAACTTTTTACAGACAAAGCCAATCATTTGAACCACATTCAATTTGTAGTCTGGAAATTTTTCCAGTTTGTGCAAGCCTATAATTTTGTCATCCTGCAGAGTTAGGCAAGCATACTTTGCAAGGTAAAGATGGTTAAATTTACAGGTACTAAGCAAACATCTATCATAAGAAAGCACCTTTCATAGCTCACCTGCGCATGAAGTGCTCGAAGTGAGCTTGTGTCTGTGTCTGGTATCTGTTGTCTTGTCATCCAGGTGTCAACAATTACCATGTTTGCACTCTAGAGGCAACATTTTCAGCCTGATACTCACAAAAGTTGGTCAGAATATTTGTCTTGATAATATCGTGTGCAAGTGTGAAATTGGGTCAATTCAGGTCAAAAAGTATGTCAATTGGGCAAATTTAAAAAAAAAAAAAACTTGTTTACACTCTAGAGGCTACATTTTCAGTAGGATACTCATGAAAATTAGAATGTTTGTCTTGGTAATATCTGGGACAAGTTCAAAATTGGCTTAAGTTGCGTCAAAAAGTAGGTCACAGGGTCAGATCTTTGTATAATGTTGTGTGCACTCTAAAGGCAAGATTTTCAGTCTTTTTCTTACACTTCTGTCACATTTTATTGATGATTTGCAAACTATTGCCCTACTAAACTCAGTTAAAAAATATTTTTTGAAGCTTTGAATGATTATAGAAATCTACAAAAGGAAAACTTTCATGTTTTTTTTTTTTCAGGATCCCCTAATGAATCCAGGGTTAGTAATGGACCATCCAACTTCTAGGCAGGATCAAATACTGATACAGCTATCAACACTGAAACAGGTAATACATTCACTTTGTAGCTGTCTCTAAAAAGGCTAGGATTCTTAAAAACACGCCTGTAATTCTTTACCTAGCAATTCTGTGTTTCTTAGACCTGGCATTTGAAAACATTGTTGGAAAAGGAAAAAATGGTGGTAACCAGCATTTTCTCCCTTTCTCATAATGATTTCTTTTACTTCTGAGAACAATTTCCTTCATTTGAGCCACATTTAATTTGTCGTCTGCAAATGCTTTCCAATTGGATAAGTAAAACATTTTGTTATCTAGTAAAGAGCTAATGTCTGCAGGGAGACTTTTAGCTAGGCTGGTTTTCAAAGAAAACATCGAGTTATTGTTGTAGCCCTGGCTTCATTACGTCGTGCAAAAACTTTGACATTTTATGATATCTGTGATATTACTGAAGATATTTAATTCATACTCGGACAAGTTGTCAACTATCAAAAAGGAAACCCATGTAATAAGGGCAGATAACTATCAAAGTTATTTTGACACAGTTATGTCCCCTTTTCAACTTAGAATTTTTACTGAAAATCAAGCAACTGCAGCCGATCTTGGGCACCTGCATACAGTGTTCTTGTCTTGTCTTGCTACAGACTGATCTTATAAACATTTTGGCATTCAAAATGTTCAAATGATACAAATGATGTTTCCTGATAGCTGAAAGTATAAATATGTACAAATTCTCCCAAAGGCACCTTTTAACCCTTTACCACACAGTCCCAAGTTTTAACAACCCTGAGGAAACGGTTTTTGAAAACATAGTGGGAAAAGGAGAAATTGCTGGTAACCTTTCTACAATTTCCAACTTTTTGCCTACAATTTATTTTTTGTCTGGAAATACTTTCAATTTGGACAAGTCTAAATATCTGTTTTTTGGTGGAAAGTTAAAACATATTTGTCATTGAACAAAAATAAACTTATTCACTCTGTATAAGAAGGGGAAGAGCATCGGCCTCCTTCATCAGAAGTTCCTGGTTTGAAACTGTTGATAAGCAGGAGCACCCTTTTCAACCACCAACATCATGGCGCTTGATCCTGTACCATCACAGTGCCAGTAATGGTTAGGATTCCAGAAAGCAACCACTAACAGGGATCAGTTTATGACTAAGTTAAACAATATATTTCAGGATCAATGTAAAATGAAAAGGTTCAACTGTTTTGACTTTTTCAATGCCATCTTAATTAAATAGACTTTT
This sequence comes from Hippopus hippopus, assembly GCA_946811185.2. Classification (NCBI taxonomy): domain Eukaryota; kingdom Metazoa; phylum Mollusca; class Bivalvia; order Cardiida; family Cardiidae; genus Hippopus; species Hippopus hippopus. The sequence continues at coordinate 19,630,860 of OX328102.1, read as the reverse complement.
ATTCAAGTCTTAAAGCTTTACCAAACATCAGGTTTTAGACTGGGCCAAACTGAAAACATCTGCTGATGACAAGTTAAATGTTGCCAAAATGATGATATTTGACTTTCATAGGATAGAAAACATTATGGGAAAAGGAGAAATTGCTTGTTGTCAACATTTTCTCCTTTTCCCACAGTGTTTGAACAGGCCTTTTTTCCTCAAGGTTATTAAAACTCTGAACTGTGGGGTAAAGCCTTAAAGTATATTTTCCTCTGCAACTGAGATTGATTTTAGTCATAATTTAGTACCAGATTATGGACAGTATAGATTTAAGGTTAGACTGCATGCTCTTTGCAGCCTGATCTTGATCCACGATTCCTGCAAAAGCTATTTAAGTTGCAGTTGGAAGTGAAAGAGTTTACTCGTAATTTACTGTCGATAAGTGCTTCCATTTACCTTCAAAATAGTATGAATGAAATCCTCCATTGTTTCCTCAATGTCTTTTCAGAGTTTGATGCAGAGACAAAGAGAGCTGGAGACATTCTCACCCAGTGACCTTGAAAAACAAGACATTCCTGTGTTGGGATAGAACAGACTTCTGGATTGAACTGTTTTAACCTTGTCTAAATCAACCACAAGTTTAACAACATTGACAGAGATAGCGTTTGAAAACACTGTTGGAAAAGAAAATACCAGTAACCAGCATTTTCTCCTATTCCCACAATCCTTTCATAGACAAATCCACTACATATACAGTGTATATAAGCCATATTTAATTTGTCGTCTGCAAACGCTTTCAGTTGGACAAGTCTAAAATTTTGTTGTCTGGTAAAAAATTCATCTTTTTACCTCATGATAAGGTTGTAGATTCTTCCATAATGAAAGCTTGAGCAGACAAGAAAGTAAACATGGCTCAGCTGAATGAATTTATCTTTGAACAGATAAAAGACATAGCTAGCATTTTCACCTTTTTTCCAACACGATTTTCAAAAATCTTTTTCCTCAGGGTCGTTCAATATGTTAACTCATCATCTCCTGCAGATGATATTTTTCCCCTTTTTTGTGTAGCAGCAGATCACTTTTATAAACATTATGGCTGAAAAGAAAGTGGTCTTTACCCCTTACCACATAATCTGGAGACTTAATGACCCAGAGAAAGAAGCCTTTTGAAAACATTGCTGGAAAAGGAGAAAATGCTGGTAACCAGCATTTTCTGCTTTTTCCACAATGTTTTCATCGTTGTTGCAGACAAATTCCACCATTTAAATTGTTTTCTGCAAATGCTTTCAAGTTAACAGGCAGTGTCTCCTGTAGTCACATGTGTTAAAACTTGGTACATGTTGATAATTAATGGCTTACAAAGGTGCTTTCAAATTTGTCTCCTGCAAACAAATTAATGAGTGGCACTCCGGCATAAAGGGGTTTAATGCATCTCTGTGATGCATGACACCAAGCAAGTCTTCACATAGCCATGCAGAAAATTTGCCTAAAGCAAGAATTTTCGACACCTTGCAGGCTGACATGGATCAATACTCTTTGCAGATGCTGTAAACCCTCTGTTCACAGAGCATGGTTCATTTGTTTTAGGTAGTGACTTTCATGGTTGCAGAAAGGAAGTGCCTACAGAAATGAAGACTGCTTTGCAAAGTGCTCTTCAGTTCAGCAGTTTTCTAAGAAAGCATGAAAGTAATGTCATAGCCCTGTGGTTTTCAGCATCATAGTCTTGTAAAAACTGTCATTAGTGAAGATGTTTACTTCAAACTTGGGCTAGTAGTTAGCTCTAAAAAGAACACCCGTACCAAAAGAGAAGAAAACACTTTCAGTTTTTGCCAAACAACAAAATTTTAGAGATGTCCAAATTGACAACACTCCAGATGAGAAAGTATATGTGACTCAAATGAAAAGTTTTGATATTGATAGTGGAAAGTTTGTTGGAATGTTTGTCCTAATATCTCAGAAGAGATTGAAAATCGGTTATGTTTGGTCAAAAGCCTCAGGTGAGTGACTTCAGGGCCATCATAGCCCTCTTGTTTTAGCTCACCTGATCATGAAGTGCACAAGGTGAGCTTTTGTGATCTTGCTGTGTGTGTTGTCCATTGAGCATTGTCAACTTTTACCTTGTGTACACCCTAGAGGCCACATTTTTGGTCCGATACTCATGAAACTTGGTTAGAATGTTTGTCTTGATGATATATCATACAAGAACAAAAATGGGTCTTGTGGTATCAAAACCTAGGTCACTAGCTCAAATATTACATAAAGTTTGTGTGGGAAAATAAGAAATTGCTGATTACCAGCATTTTCTACTTTTCTCACAATGTTTTCAAAAGGTGTCATCCCCAGGGTCATTAAATGTCAGGACTATTTGGTAAGGAGTTGAATATATTTAACACAGTTAAGCCCTGTTTTCAACTCAGTCTTTCATGAAAATTAATTTTTTATTCATATTTCAAGTGCAGACAGTTTAATGTGTTTAAGTTTGGTAGTGCTGTTGCTTGAAATCAAATGTGTTTAAAATTATTCACATAGTTCAGCATTCAGCTGAAAATAGCCAAAGCTAAGTTTGGACAATAATTCAAGCATATAGTATATGGTACTAGAGGTTCATCTTTTCATGTCATTTTGTTAGAGTAATACTATGTAAGTAACTGTGAGTTTTTTAATGAGCTGATCTTACTCTGTTATTTTTTGTTAATCTATTGTTGAACTTTCAGAAAAAAAAATTTTGATTTTGTATTAACACTGTAATTTTAGACACAGCTAAATTGAACGCATTAGCAGGTGACAAGATAAAGGTGTCTTAAATGAAGAAATATCAAAGGGAAGAAAACGTGGGTAAAAAAGGAGAAAATGCCTTTAACCACAGCATAGTTAAAAGTTGGGATGGTTTGTTAAAGGGTTAAGGCAGGGAAAAATAATGAAAATTTTGGTTATAATTATAGGGTAATATAGTTTTAAATAGTATGGAAGGTAAGTACCATAAGCAGCAGAAAAAGAGGTAAGTATAGATCATGGAATAGAATACAGCTGGATATATCTTGTATTTGCTACGTATGTATAGTGATCCAATGGTTATGTTAATAATATGAATTGCCAGAACTATTATTATCTGATATATTTATTATTTTGTTTTGTGCTAAAAGGTCAGGGGTGGGTTTTATCAACAGTTATGCACTCATTTTCACTGTAAAATTATCAATTGCCTGCCTTTTAACATGGTCATGTCAATAGTCATATAGCACGTACGTAAGAATCACACCCTCAGAAAATTTACTGTGACATCTTAACTCTTTACCAAATGACAAAATTTTGGATTGGGCCAAATTCAAAGCGTTTTCAGATGACAAATGTAACTTAATGTAGTGATTTTTTTTGTATCTAATAGGATAGAAAACATTGTGGAAAAGGAGAAAATGCTGCTTACCAGCATTTTCTCCTTTCCCATGATGTTTTCAAAAGCTTTCTTTTTTAGGATTGTTTTAACTTGGAACTGTGTGGTAAAGGTATAATAAAACAGACATAACTTTTGTCAATAACAGGATAACAAAATCTTATAGTAAGATTTCTGTAGTCATACAACTGTTGATAAAGTGCACCCCAGATACATTTTGTTAACATTTACATATATTTAAATTATATTGAATTCTGCTATATTAACCACTAGTTGAGCATACAGAGAAAAAATAAATAGAATTTTCCTTATCTTTCCAGTTGTGTATGCTTTTTCTTTTTTACAAAATACAAGAGTGGTACATTGGGAAAAGGGGAACACACTGTCATAATGCACAATATCAGTCAAGTTGTATGTTATATGGATGCACTGTATCTAAAAACTGACTGAATCATGCGGTAGAATGATCCTTTGACATGCTGAAAAAGTACCTAATGTAAAAATTTAACTCAGGTCAGCCTATATGGATTGCGCAGGCTGACATCGGCGGATACGTTATGAAAGGTGATGACCTTTCAGTTTTTGTTTGCATTGGAGTTTATCGCCATTTTAACAGCAGATATCACGGCACATATCAGTGCACCTAAGCATGTGTTTCCTGGCTGTCTCACACAGCAGTACTAACATAACTTTCTTTCCAAGCCACCGACTACTTTTCTCACATGCATCAGAGGTGAGAGGCGAAAAATCGCCAGTAGGAAAGTTTACCTGGTATCGAGCTCGCAACCACCAGGTCACGAGTCAGACACACTAACCACTGAGCTACCCAGCCAGGCTGATGACCTTTCAGATCTCACCTTTTTATGTCAACATTCAAACTGAAATCCTGTGATAACAAATCGCTCCTCTGTTTCAAAAAAATATCTCCTCAAAGATCAATGAACGGAATATGTGTCATTTGATATGTGAAAATAACTTGCAGATTGAAAAACTGTGCAAGCCAAAGACACAAACATTGATTTTCAGAATTAAATGTCAAAGATCAAAATTTGAACTTGGCCTGATTTCACAGCTGTAACATGACCTAGTTTATGATGTCTACATTGTGGATGAACAAGTAAGAAAAACACCCCAAACCACTCAAAAAATATCCCAAACCATGTCATTACACCCAAAAGCACTTTCTTAACACTTAAAAGACAATGCGAAACACTTTAATATTTATTTACTACTGTAATGTGTAAGAATTCGGTCACTTATCCAGGTACTTACCTTAAAGCACACTACTTAACCCTTTACCAAACAACAACACTTTAGACTGGTCCGGATCGAAAGCATCCGCAGACAACAGATCAAGTGTGACTAAAGAAACTAATATTCCTTATTTGAAGGACTGAAAACGTGGGGAAGGGGGAAAATGCTGCTTACCGACATTTCCTTCTCTTCTCACAATGTTTTAAAAGGCCTTCCCTGTCAGGGTCGTTAAAACTCAGGATTGTTTGGTTAAGGGTTTATTTACATGGAAAAAAAATACACCAAACCAGGCCGCTGTAAAAGCCCCAGCAGCAAGGTATGTTTTATTCCTTAGGCTGCTAAGCGCGACTCACTGACCTTTTGCAGACAGTGTAGATCAAGATCAGACTGCACAGAACGTGCAGTCTGATCTTTGATCTACACTGTCCGATCAGGAGATATTGCTCTCAAAAACATGACTTTGAAATAGCAATATTTGGGGTTTTACTATTAAATTTAAATTTTCATGTTAGTTATTTAGCGGGATAAGGGTTAAATGCATGTATATCTGACAAAGTCTTGAGTCCCTGTTATAGGAATAATATTCAGTTACCTACATCAATAGCAGTAACCAATCTATCATGGCAAGATGTGTTACATAAAAGACATTACAATTGGCTAATATTAGCTAATCTAGCTCGTCCAATGAAAAGAATCGTCACAACGGGGACCAGTTTAGTATAAGTACAGCTCAACCTATGTTAAGCAAGTAACTAGTGGACATGCAAAATGTGCTACTGTTTCTACCCTACCCACGAAAAATTTTAATTTTTGAGTCGGGCTTATTTTGTTGTCAACAAATGCTTTCAATTTGGACCAGTCTAGAATTTTGTTGTTTGGTGAAGTCATCTCTTTTTTCTACCCATTTGAAAACAATTCCCTGCATATTAGCCCAATGAAACCGACATTACCTGCTTGTAAATACTTTCAGTTTGGAAAAGTAAAGCTTTTTTGTTGCTCGGTAAAGAGTTAATAGTGGGATGTAACCATGACTAAAACTATAATTATGGTCAACCTCGGTAACTGATCAAAGATTGAGCAAACAACTTCATATATTGAAGGAATTTGCAACACGTGCAAATGAGATCTGTGTTCGGAAACATTTGTTTTTTTAACTTTAATGATTGTGCTGTGTCGGTTGTCTGTCATCTGTCTTTTGTCATGCACAGTCAGTTATGTGGTCATCAACAATCACTTTGAGGGCACACTAGAGGCCACATTTTCAGTCAGATACTCATGAAAATTGCCATATTAATTGTCTTGAGAATATCTCAGATAAGGTTGAAATTGGGTCACATCAACTCAAAAAGTAGATCACTGGGTCAACCCTGTGTTTGTCTTGATAATATGTTAGACAAATGTAAAACTGGGTCATGTTTGGTTAAAAGTAGGTCACTGGGACAAATCTCAAAAAAAAAAAAAACTTGCTTCCACTCTAGAGGCCATATTTTCAATTTGATACTCATGTAAGTTGGCCAAAATGTTAGTCTTGATAATAATTTGGACAAGTGTGAAATTGCAACAAAAAGGTATGTCACCTGGTCAAATCTTACATTTTTTTTTTTTTGTGCACTCTAGAGGCCATTTTCTGTCATGAAAATTTGTCAGAATGTTTTTATAATATTTCGGACATGTTTGAAACTGAGTCATGTTGGGTAAAAAAGTAGGTCACAGGCACAATTCTTAGAAAAACCTTGTGTGCACTCTAGACGCCGTATTTTCAGTGAGTTGGTCAGAATGTTTGCCATGATAATATGTATGTCGGAGGAGTTTTAAATTAAGTCATGTTTGGTCAAAAAGGTTGGTCACTGGAACAAATCTTAGAAAAACATTGTTTGCACTCTAGAAGTCACATTTTCAGTCGGATTGTTAGTACAAATAACGCTTTGGACATCTTTGAAACTGGGTCACGTTGGATTAAAAACATAGTATACAGGCACAAATTATAGGAAAACCTTGTATGTACTCTAGGTGCAACATTTCTTGTCAGATACTCATGACAGTTTGTCAGAATCTTTGTCTTGAAAATATCTTGAAAACCTTTGAAAATAGATCACATCAGGTCAAAATGTAGGTGAAGGGAACAAACCCTTTGAGAAACCTCGTGTGCACTGTGAGGCCCCATTTTCATTCTGATAGTAATGCAAGTTGGTCAGGATGTTTGTCTTGATAAGTTCCCAAACAGATTTGAAACTAGATCATGGTGGGTCAAAAAGTAGGTCACAGGGTCAAATGTTAGAAAAACCTGGTGTGCGCTCTGGAGGCCACATTTTCAGTCTTAAAAGTTGGTCAGAATGTTTGCTTAGAATGTTCAGAATGTTTATTTCTGTAAAATTTTGGACAAGTTTGAAACTTGGTCATGTTGGGTGAAAAACTAGGTCATTGGGACAAATCTTAGAAAAATTTGTGTGCACTCTTAGACTGCATTTTTTTTAAATCAAATATTAATGAAAGTTGGTCAGAATTTTTATCTAGATAAAATGTTGTGTAAGATTGAAATTGCTTCAAATAAGGTCATAAAGTAGGTCATGGGAAAAAAACCTTCGAAAAACCTTGTGTGCACTCTAAAGGAAACACTTTCATCCTGATACATATGGAAGCTCGTCCCAATTTTTATACACCGCCGGAGGCGTTGTATATTGGCGTCATCTTCTCCGTCTGTCCGTCCGTCCCTTCATCCGTCCGTACGTACGTCCATTTCTTGTGAACACAACTCCTCCCACATTTCTGGACGGATTTTTTCAAAGAATGTTTCTCATCATGTGACCTATCGCATATTGTCAAGGTTTTGCGATTCATAGCTGTGTCATGGAAAAAGGGGGCTTCATATCATATTTCATTTTTCACCAGTATCTCTTTAATTACTGGACATATCTCAACGGATTTGGATGAGATTTTCACAGATCATGTGACCTAGCGCATATTGTCAGGGTTTTGGAATTTATTGCTGTGTCATGGAAAAAGGGGGCTTCATGTCAAATTTAAACTGCATCCGTACGTCCATTTCTTGTGAACGCAACTCCTCCCACATTTCTTGACGGATTTGGATAAAATTTTCACACAATGTTTCTCATCATATGACCTAGCGCATATTGTCAAGGTTTTGCGATTTATAGCTGCGTCATGGAAAAAGGGGTCTTCATGTTATATTTCATTTTTCACCAATATCTCTTTAATTACTGGACATATCTCAACGGATTTGGATGAAATTTTCACAGATTATGTGACCTAGCGCATATTGTCAGGGTTTTGGAATTTATTGCTGTGTGATGGAAAAAGGGGGCTTCACGTCAAATTTAATTTTTCGTCGATGTATATCCAACTAACGGACATAATTTCATGAAACTTCATATTTCTATTGGTTAATCAAAGCCAATGACCAATGAGTCCGTCGTGTGTCGGTCTGTCCATCCATCAGTCTGTGCGTAAACCTTTTAGATCACAAGTAACACAATATATCCATTAAGCTACCCAGGCAGGTGCTAGAAATTCCAACACTTTCATCTCTATAGCTTGCTGCTTGAAATAGCAGCCATGTGGCGGCGTATATTGTGACGATGGCACTCTTGTTGGCTTGATTAGATCTTGGACAGGTTCAAAATTTGGTCAGGGCAGCTGAAAAAGTAGGTCACTGAGTCAAATATTAGAAAAACTCATGTGCAATCTAGAGGCCACACTTTCAGTCAGATACTCTTAAACTTTAGTCAGATTATTTGATTAGATAGTATCTCAGTCAAGTTTTAAAAAGGGTCATGTCGGGTCAAAAAAAAAGATCACTGGAACAAATTTTACAGAAATCTTTTGTGCACTTTATTTCTGTTCTGTTAGGTACATGTATGTAGCCCCTAAAATGCCTAAATTAGGGTAAATTGCCTTTGCTGACAGTCTAGAACAAGATCAGACTTGATAGTATGAGCAAACTGATCGTAGATCTACACTGTCATCTACTTTATGCATCCATGCTTCTCTACACTGTCACCTGCTTTATGCATCCATGCAGAAACAATCTTGAAACTTTGTACAAATATATGGCCTGTTTATCCCAATTGCAAGGATCCAGATAATTGATTCATTGCTACAAGAGTAAACACCATTTTCAATATTTCAGTCATAATGTGTCGGCCAGTGCTCCTATCAATGAGTGGCTTTTTTCTCAGATAATCAACGTAAAAACATTGTGCTGTGAGAGAGGCAATCACTATCATTACCTCAAAATTGGATTGGCTTCTAAAGGTGGGTAGTTTTTTTTTTAATTTCGATTTAGGCCTACTATTTACCTGGGTTTAAGGATCCTAAGATAATGCGTTGAAAAACATTGTGATCAGAGATAAAAATGCTGGTAACCAGCATTTTTTCCCTATTCCAGCAATGTTTTGTATCCTTTTGGAAAACTAATGTCATCAGTCGAGCCACAAAAAAGTTGACCCTTTACCAGGTATGCATATAACCTTCATTTCTGGATGACTACTGCCTTACAGATATGCTTTGTACTGAGAGCATTTTCAGACGGCACATTAAACGTGTTTGTCAGTGAAAGGCAAGAAAACATTGTTGGGTAAAACTGAATAATATTTTATATTTTTCCGTCAAAAGCATTGTAATAAAGGGTCGAAAAAACACAGGGGTGTTCAGTAATCCTTCGGTTCAGGTGTAAATATTACGGGGATCAAAGTTATTATAGAACACCGTGCAGCGTTCGGAAACAAAATGGCGATCAAGTGACTAATTTTTCAAAAGAAACAAGGATTTTCAACTGTAAAAAGTTGCTTTCTATGTTGATTAATGCATGCAATCTCAATATTTGGATATACCAGGGTTACTGAAACAATTAGGACAAGTTGTCATTTTTGGAAGTTGGCAGAATTGACATAGCTCTGGTAATTCCTAATAACAAACAATGTTGTCATGAATCAATCACGCTGACTGGTCACATGAATCGAGTATTTTACCTGACGGAAAAAAATTAGACTCTCCACATTGAAACGGTTTACAGAAAACCGCAATTGTTGTCTGGAAATCGTTTAAATTGAAATATTGCTCTAACTTTTGAATATATCTCTACCAAGTTCGAAAACAGTTGGGAATAAAGAAAATACTGGTAACCAGCATTTTCTTCATTTCACTTAGGCTTATGCATATTTTTGTAGGTCCTATTCCACAGTTGGGTCCCATGAATCACCAGCATGCCATTGAAACACTGTAAAACCCTTTTTTTTTCAATTTGAATTTAAAACACTCAAGTTGCGGCTTTTGACACAGCTTTTGTGTATACTGATTACACGGAGGTTGGATAAGATTTAAGACCTAATCGCATTGAAGTAAATCCTAAGGGGGAAAAAGTGGGGCTGGTACAGGATTCAAACCAAAGACCCTGGCTTTCAAAGCAAGTGCTGTATTAACCACAGAGCTACCTGGACTGCTTGACTTCCACACTACCGAATATCATTACACTCTTCCTCCCTTCTGATTCTTGGGAGCTAGCTTACTCGCTTGGTCCATAGGACTCTTTTGGTCCTTGCAACCACTTCTGACATCATTGAAGTAAATCCTTAGGGGAAAAGGTGGGGCTGGTACAGGATTCGAACCGGAGACCCTTGCTTTCAGGGCGAGTGCTCAAACCACTGAGCTACCCGGACCATTCTACATTCCAAACTAAGAAGTATCACTACAGTATGAATATGACATGCCATTGAGGCCCACTTTCAATAATGTGCACTTCCATAGACAGTACTGATAAATGTACACTGAAATACTCAATTGGCACAGTAAATTTTGTTGATTCAGCAAAATATATTTGCATCCGCACTCTCACTGCAGTAGTTTTTGTAAAAGTTTGATTCGTCTGATCTAGATCCATTTGTATGCAAGGAAAAAACAGTGTTCTTTAAATTATCTCGAATAATACATTAGAACAGAGTGTACCAAATCAGAAAGCTGGCACCCACTTTGAATCTGTGGTTAACCTGTGTTACCAGTCGCCCAATTTTTAACTTTTCCGAATTTAAACATCTGCACACAAGAAATCAGATATTGATATAGATCTAGATAATATAAATTTGACTGGGGTTGATTTTATTAATTAAATAGAAAGCATAGTTGGAAAAGAAGAAAATCCTTTATGTGTTGTTTCGATGTGCAAGACCAGATACAAGAATATAACAATGATTACCGTATTTTGCGTATGTTTTGGGACACCCAAAGAATTGGGACACCATCAAAAATTGCGAAAATAATTATTTTTCATGACCCGAAGATTTGGGACATACTAAAAATCGCGAAGCAAGATCAGTATTTTTTTGTTCCAAAGAATTGGGACAGTGAATATCTATTTAAAAAAAATTTTTCAATTCGTTTGATACCCTTTGTTTGCAACTATTTATTTCGCGCAGTTTTATTTCTACACTCGTAACGTCGTAAGCATGCTTCCCAACCCTCCTGATTTCAATGGGAGTTTCCTGATTCAAGACAGAAAACTCGATCACCTGACAGTCTAATTTAAACCCCAATTCAAAAAGAAATCCGACATAAGTGTAAAAAGGGTGTGATAAACTTGTATCCAAGATGTATAACGTGTATATGTACATCCGAAGTTGACAGAGTTGACACGCATGTATTTCACGGTCAATCGAGTTTGTTGTTTATAAACAGAAATCAAGGTACATCATTTTACCCAAGGTTTATCGATCGAAGATCGACGAACCAATCAAGTTTGAGAACGGTCCGAGCAGGTACTTGTCAGAGTGGAATTAACGTCGTTCACCTCACATACATGTAAGCAGGTAAAATATGTTATGAATTTATCTACAAATGCAAAATAACATCCTCATCACGATCCCAGGACGCAGACAATAATGAGTGACAAGTTAATCATCAACGACAACAATGAGAAAAAGCTAAGTTTTAAGCTCTTACTGCTCAAATTGATCGGTGAAATTCCAATCTGTCTAAAAACAGACCAACCTGAATATGATTGGATGTTTATCGACATCAATGACGTAGCAATATTTTAACGTCGGCAATATTCGACGGGTTAGCGGCCACTGACTTTCAGTATGACAGATTGTCTTGTTTGACCATAAGTTTTGGGACAGCTAACAAAATAATTATTTTGTGTAGACCAAAGTATTGGGACACGAAAAAAATTAATTATTTTTTACTGTCTCAAAACTTAAGCAAATTACGGTACTCTCTACCGAAAGCCATGATCAATGAAGATATATAAACAATATCATTCTTCTCATTAGTTTAAAGGCATGATCAGTAATGATATATAAACAATATCATTTCTCTCATTTGTTAAAAGCCATGGTCAATGAAGATATATAAACAGTATCATTCTTCTCATTAGTTGTTGGTACATTAATTAGCCCTCTTTTCTGTTCATCCTTTTTTTATACTTATATGTGTGTTTATATCGGTAATTAATCTAAATTCAATTATGTAAAAAAAAACCAACGGTATTTAAATAGGGTATTGGTATTTAGGTGGTGTTTTGGTGATTTGTCTGACTGCCACAGTCTAATAAAAACTCTGGGTTGTTTAGTAAAATATCTATCAGCATGGGTATTTTAACTTTAAAAGATTAGCCGTTCTCATTCCAAAGCACTACAGTTACTGCTGGCAAACAGTTTGATGTTTTATTTGCACTGAAGTCTTGAATCAGTAATTTATTCTTGAGAGAAAAAGTACTTTCAATGTATTATGCTGTCAGATCACAGCTACAAATAAACCAATCACAATATGTCAGTTATCCATAGAAATCCAATGATAGATTTCCTATGATATTTAAAGAAAATTATTACAATTATAGCCAGTCATTTGACATCTACAGAATGAATGTGTTTGGGAAACTGTCTTCAAAGTGTCAGAAAAATGTCTGTAAAACTGTCAGGGAACTGTCTTTATAAAGCATTTTTTGGGAATTGTCTTTATTTTAATCTGTATTCTCAACTATAGCTACCTAAATTGAATACTGCTGTTAATATGATAGAACAGAATGGTTTTGTGTACAATTTCAACATATGCCCATAGGGTTGAAAATTCGTAAATAGCTTTTAATATTAAATGTATGTTTTGGGTAGAAAAGAAAACTGAAAACTTCAGGATGGAATACCTTAACATGCAATTGGGCATATAAATTTTAGGTCCATAGATGGTTAAATCCTAATAGAATCTGTCCTGGAAAGATTAACCCTTTCCCAAACGACAAAATTTAAAGTCTTCCAAATTCAAAACATCTACAGAGGACACTCTCAAAATCAGTACAAGTAAGCTTGAGCTCTCCTTTTCTCCTTTTCTCACAGTGTTTTCAATAACCTTTTCCAGGGTGAAAACCAGGGATTCTTTGGTAAAGGGTTTAGTTGATATTAGTATTCTAAGGCATTTACCCTGTACTGTGTAATGGCAAAAGCCTACACATTCTGCTCTGCAAACTTTGATTTCATCAGTAAAATTTAAAACAAAAAATTTCTCTTGCAGGTTAGTGGAAGGATGTAGCGTAAGACGTGTTTTCAAAGATTTCATAAAGTATAGATCTTGTCAATATGTCTGCTAATGCTGCTGCACAGGACAGAAGGACAGTGAGTATTCATATTCAGTTCCTCTTTGTGATTATATTCCTGAGTAGGGAGAGGTCCACAAAATAGTAAAAAGACCCTGGGGAAAAGGACTGAAAAATACAGTGGGAAAGTGAGAAAATGCTGATAACGAGCATTTTCATCTTTTCCACAATGTTTTTTATTCTTGCAGTGAAAATCCTCATCATTTAAGTCACATTTAACCCTAAGGCTGTTAAATGTGACTCACTGACCTTTTGCTGACAGCGTAGATCAGGATCAGACTGCACAGAAGATATATTTCTTCCAAAAATACCTTTCAAACAGCAATATTTTGATTTTTACTATCGGCTTGAAAGTTTCGTGTCATTTATTTAGCAGGATAAGGGTTAATTAAATGTCTTCAAATGCTCTTAATTTTGACAAGTCTAAAATTTCTTCACCTGGCAAAGAGGTTTTTCAGTACCAAATTCGATCTTGTAAAGGACCCCAAACCTGCAATTTTTGGCTCCACTGGCCAAAGGCCAGCAGGCTTATGTCATAGCCTGGTGTCAGGCGTCCTTCCGTGCGTGCGTTAACTTTTATTTCAAACATCTTCTTCTCTGAAACTACCCATCCAAATTTGATGAAACTTCACAGAAATCCTGCCATGGTCCTTTTCAGAATTTGTTGAAGAATTTGATTCCTTCAAAAACTGTGGTTGCTATGGCAACAAAACTGAAAAGTATTGAAGATCTTTGAAAATCTTCTTGTCTGAAACCATAAGGCCCAGAGCTGCCAAAGTTGGCATGTAGCTTTATCTTATAGAACTCTACCAAATTTCTAAAAATTATATCCGTAGGGTCAAAATTGGCCCCACCCTGTGGATCACAAGTTCAACATGGGCATATATAGTGGCTTTAATTTAAATTGTAATCAAGGGAAATAACTCATATGATAAAAGAAAGTTTGTTACTATTTACCTCCCTTGGTTATCAAACAGCAGTAATTCATGATTGGTGTTAGGTATTCAAGTTTTTGGATAGAAAGTGTTCTGTTTTCAGGGATAGTGGTTTATTCTGGTGCTAATAATTATGCTCACATGAGTGGAATTTTTAATTTAAAGTAAGGTTTCCATCATTCAGGGTTTTTTTTTTTCAGACCTCTACCTTTCTTGCCAATGAATAAACCTGGTTGTATTCACTGACATTATCTTTGCATTTCAAAAGATATGGCTTTTTTTTTGTTGGGTATGGGGGAGTTAATGACTTCCAAGTAAGTTGATTACCATACAGACTTTTAATGCTGTATGTCTCTGTCAGTGCCAATTAAGTGCATGATGTTTCATTTCTCTGTAAGAAGAAACGACAAATTTTTTGACTCGGCCAAATTAAAAGCCATTGCAAAAGACAAAATGAATGTAGCTTAAATGATTATTTCTGTCTTTGATAGGGTAGGAAATATTGTGGGAAAAGAAGAAAATACTGGTTCCCAAGATATTTTGGAAAGCCTTCTCTTTCAGGTTCATTAAAACTTTGATTTGTGTGGTAAAGGGTTAAAAAGCCAGTGGAGCGATACAGGGTCATCATGGCCCTCTTGTTCCTGGCTGTTTGAGAGTAAATTATGTCAACATAGACCTAGTGAACTCTATATACCCAAGATTAGAATACATTTTTTATGCAGCCTGATCTTTACATACGCTGCTTGCAAAATGGCTGCTGTTTTGTTAGCTCTATAGGTTAACCCCTCTACCATTCATCGTTAAATTTACAATTATGTTTTTTATGTTGACTGTAAATAAGGTTTTACAGTACAACTTATTTTATTTACTCTTAATGATTACTTGTTGGAACATAATCAGTTTATAACAATACAAACAACAAGATGTGTGTGGTCCCAAATTTTGACACCACTATTGCTATTAAATATTAAAGTGTACATGATAAAGGGACTTGATTAGTGCTTGTATGAAGAACAATTTTATAGAGAATAACCTCCCTTCTCATCAACACTGTTCATTAAGCCCATTTATGCTTAAATCTATAAATGCCCAATGTTATATCTAGGCTGCAAAATTATTGAAGATCACTGCATTTTATGATTACTGCAATTTATGATCATCCCATTCTATGATCACCGCACGTAATCCAGTAATTTGCAACCAGTTACTTATTATTTGAAGTCAGCTGGAAAAGAGGTGTGCATAATGTTGGTATGAAAGCCTCCAAATCACGGATAGGAGCACAGTCTTATTTCCAGACCGAAATTGACTGTTAACCCTTTACTGCACAATGCAGACTTTTAACAACCCTGAGGAAGAAGTCTTTAGAAAACATTGTGGGAAAATTAGAAAATGCTGGAAACCAGCATTTTTTCCTTTTCCCACATTGTTTTCTACCCTTCGCAGAACAAATTTCAGTTTTTGAGATACAGTTATTTCGTTGTCTGCAAATGCTTTCAGTTCGGACAAGTCTAAATTTCTGTCGTCTATAAAGGGTTAAGTGTATTCAGGTTGTCAGGGTAAACTCTTCACCAAACAACAAAATTTTAGACTCTTAAAAATTCAATGCATTTGAGATGACAAATCAAAAGTGGCACAAATGATGAAACTTGGCTTTAAATAGAGTAGAAAACATTGTTGGAAAAGGAGAAAATGCTGGTTATCAGTATTGTCCCCTTTCCTCACCATGTTTTCAGAAGTTAAAAGTTGGTATTGTGTGGTAAAGAGTTAAAACACAGAATCTGTGTCTTTGACACAATTTATTAAAAGGTACTATGGCTGAGTATGCAGGAGAGCCTAGAGACTGTGTTCACCGGCTATGAAGAAATTCATATCTAATACCAAATTTTAGGGCTCGCCATTTGATTGGCCGAGACATTTTTGATCTACTAAATCAGAATGTTTTTCTTTGAAATTAGAATCTACAGATAAGAATGACAATTTAGTAGAAGGATGGTTGATGGATATCTCTAAGACCTTAAAGTAAAGATCTTTTCAACAACCTGTCAAATTTTGTCAGAGTTAACCTTGTAGCAAGTTTTAGTTTGACTTTTATGGATTACAGATGTATAAATATCAAAAGATTTCAGTTTTTGTTAGCTTTGAGGTTTCGCTGTGTATAAAATAAGGCGGTGTCTCAGACTGAGTTTATTGATAACAGGCAAGTGTGTGTGAAATGTTTGATTGGATAAATTGGATTCTGTTAGATACAGAATTTTGTAAATTTTTAGCCAAGGGACCCATGATGTAAGGCATTATCAGTTGACCCATTGAAATATTATCCCACACAATTTTGAGTTTTGACAACCCTGAGAGAGAAGGCTGTTGAAAACATTGTGGGATAAGGAGTAAATGGTGGTAACCAGCATTATCTCCTTTCCACACAATGTTTTCTACCATATCAGAAATTTATACAGATATCATCATTTGAATAAAATTGATATGTGTTTTGCAAATGCTTTCAGTTTGGTCAAGTCCAAAATTTTATTGTTTGGTAAAAAGTGTACTATGTTTTATAAAAGGCTTCTTTTTCAAGGTTGTTTAAATTTCGGGATTGTTTTGTAAAAGGTTGAAAAGCCATACTTTTACTGGAAATGACAACTTTAACCATTGAAATGTCTGTCTTACTGTTGTGGCTTTTGTAGATGGTGTTGATCAAGATCACATTGCAATCTTTCCACAGTGGGCTGGCATGGAGTCCAATTCCTACTGTATATTCTCTACATTTTTTAAAAATATTTATGACAAAAAAAAAACTGCCTTGACAGTCATGTTATTCATGTTGGCTGTTGTAATTTCTGTATGTCATCAAATTTCATCTCTCACAGTGAGAGTCTTAAAAGCTGTTGTAGGCTGAAACACAAAATCTTGAACTGTTTATCACAAACCGCTTTCAAAACACTTTAACAATGGGAAAAAAAATCTCAGAGTTGTTTCTGTACAAAGTTGTTGTGACTTTGTCAACATCTTGATCAATGATTTTTCAGTATGAATATGTTTTGTTCTTCAACCGTATTTGAATTATAAACATTCAAATATATCTATGGAGAAAAGACTCACTATGAAATCTTTACCAAACCCTTTACCTAACGACAAAACATTAGTCTTGCTTGAATCAAAAGCTTTTGCAAACAACAAAATAACTGTGACTGAAAAATAAAAATTCACCTTTGGAAGGAAAGAAACCATTGTGGGAAAAGGAGAAAATGCTGGTAACCAGCATTTTCTCCTTTTCCTGCAATGTTTTCAAAAGGCCTT
Organism: Hippopus hippopus; assembly: GCA_946811185.2. Classification (NCBI taxonomy): domain Eukaryota; kingdom Metazoa; phylum Mollusca; class Bivalvia; order Cardiida; family Cardiidae; genus Hippopus; species Hippopus hippopus. The sequence continues at coordinate 19,613,405 of OX328102.1, read as the reverse complement.
TTCCTTTGGGTCATTAAAACTCGGGATTGTGTGGTAAAGGGTTAAACTCAAAAATAGAAAAGCTGCTTTAAAATTAAAAGTTTTAGAAATGCAATGCTCAGTAGAAGCATCATCGTTATTTCACAGCTGTCAAAAATTTATATTTTTATGGGTTTACTGTGTATGATTGCCTATTCTAGTGACTATAGCCTGGAAAGCAATTCCCTGATACAAGCTTGACATTGTAAAGGATTGAAATTGGACTCTTTTGTACCTGACCTTTTGTAATTCAAATTTGTAGGTGGACTGAATGTTTAATAATTTTTTTTTTATCTCGTGATAAAAATGAAGAGTTTGACACTTTCGAAATGTAAGATATTGTTGTGAATAAAAAAATTAAATTAAGCCATTACCTCCTGAAAAAAATTGCATTCTAAGGACTATTTTGAAAAAATTCTTGTAAAATAGGAATAATCAACATGAACTGCAATATGAGTGTTTCATGCATGAATGCATTTCAAAACATTTTGGCAAGAGGAGAAACTGCTTGTCACAAGCAATTTCTTCATTTGCCAGATTGTTTTCAAATTGCTTTACAGCAACAAAAGTTGTCTGAAGGAACAGTAATAACAATGTGTTAAAAATGTGTTTTATTTGTGATTTTATAAAGAAAGTTATTCAGACATTTATTACTTGGGATGATACATACTGTTGAAGATGGGATTTGCTGGGATAAATGGACGTGATTATTGTGTTTAGTTTTTGATGGATATAAAACAGTATGCAACCTAATCGTGTTCTTAGAGTTGTTGCTGTTGATAGCAGACTATTTTTGAGGTCTTGACAAGGTTTGCTAAGTGTAAGTTGTTGCAAAGAATCAGATGTAGGTAGTTTTAAACCCCAGTGCCAAATTGATGAATGATTTGGTGATTGAGATGAAATTCTATTGAACAAGTCTAAAAGATTTTTCATTAAGCAAGCTTATGTTTAGCTTAACAGTTTTTCTTGGTAAGCTTAAATAGAATTTATCTTGAAAGCCAACACAATTATGTTTTGATTCTTTTATCCGATAGTCAAATTTCAAGAACTACTGGTACATTGTATAATCATTAGATCTATAATGACTTCTAAAACCTTTTCAAAATATTTTGTGTTGATCCATGAATACATGCATGTTAACAGGTTATGGCAAAGGGGAGGTTGCCCAAAACAAACATTTTCTGCTTTCACCACAATTTCTTTCAATACAGAAGTCTCTAGCAAGAAGAATAGGTTTGTCAGCTGGAGGTAACAAGTTATCGGTACATAAAGCAGATTTAAGTTTAGATTTTGAAAACACTTCCTTTCCTTTGCTGATCAATGATTAGTCCTTTTACCAAACAATCCAAAGTTTTAAAGACCCCGGAGAAAGTTTGCTTTAAAATGAAATGAAAACATTGTGGTAACCAGCATTTTCCTCCATTTCCCTCAGTGTTTTCTACCATTTTATACACAGATCCATGCATTTCAGTCATACTTAAGTCTTTACAAAATGTGTTGTCTCTAAATTATGCTTTCACTGTAGACAAGGCATATATTTTGTCATTTGGTAAATACTTAAACTAGCAGTTCATAAATTTTTTCTGATTCAAATACATCTGGCCCATTTACCACACAGTCCTGAGTTTTTATGACCCCGAAGAAGAAGCCGTTTGAAAACATTGGGGGAAATGGAGAAATTGCTTGTATGTAACATTTCCTCATTTTCCAACAAAGTTTTCTACCTTGTCAGAGAACTGGAACTCAGTTGTACTAACTTTGAAAATTTCATCTGCAGATGTTACTAATTGGGAAGAGTGAAAAAGTTGTTGCTTAACCCTTTACCAAACAATTTCATGTTTTAACAGACCTAAGGAAGAAGCCTTTTGAAAACATTGTGGGAAAAGGAGAAAATGCTGGTTACCAGCATTTTCTCCTTTTCCCACAATGTTTTCTAATCTATCAAATACAGGTATTTGTACTTGAGCTACATTTAATTTTTCGTCTGCTAATGCTTTTGATTTGATTTGAACAAGTAAAATTTTGTCATTTGGTAAAGAGTTATTTGTTAATAAAGGGTTGAATCAGATGATTGGGTCTGATAGAATGTAGTCTGTACAACCTGTTTGCACTCCATAGCAGTTGTGAGGTTTTTAGAGTGCATTTTGGTACAGAGAATGAACAAAACTAGGATCACTCAGTGAAATCTCTGTTCTTTGACCATCTGAACATGGTTAATTTGAATACATGTATAATTTTGTTAAACTCTTAATCAAATAATTTCATGCATTTAAAGAATGCATAGGAAAAATTCTTTTTGTACTCTTTCCTGAATGACAAAACTTGATGTATATCTAAATTGTGACACCATTGGCCGACAACATTATCAGATATGTCCGGGAAAAAAAAGGTTTTTATGCCCCCCTTCAAGGAAGTGGGGGTATATTGCTTTGCTAATGTCGGTCGGTCGGTCGGTAGGTAGGTCGGTCCGTCGGTAGACCTTACCTTGTCCGGATAATAACTAGACACAGAATTGACCTAGGTTCGTCAAATTTGGCACAGACTTGGAGTGCAGATGATCCCTATTGATTTTGAGGTCAGTCGGTCAAAGGTCAAGGTCACAGTGACCGTCAACATGTTGATATATAGACCAAACCTTGTCCGGATGATAACTAGACACGGAATTGACCTAGGTTCGTCAAATTTGGCACAGACATTCGTCTCGGAGTGCAGATGATCCCTATCGATTTTGAGATTAATCCATCAAAGGTCAAGGTCACAGTGGCCTTCAACTTAATGATATATAGACCAAACCTTGTCCAGATGATAACTACACACAGAGTTGACATAGGCTCTTTAAATTCTGTACAGATATTCATCTTGGAGTATAAATGATCCCTATCAATTTTGAGATTAGTCCATCAAAGGTCAAGGTCACAGTGGCCTTCAACTTAATGATATATAGACCAAACCTTGTCCAGATGATAACTACACACAGAATTGACCTAGGTCCTTCAAATTCTGTACAGATATTCATCTTGGAGTGTAAATGATCCCTATCGATTTTAAGGTTAATCCGTGAAAGGTCAAGGTCACAGTGACCACCAGATGATTCAGGGCCCGCGCTGCCGTTCGCCACTTGAGCCATTTGCTAAAAAAATATATAGCGTCTCAAAAATCATCATACATGGCTCAACTTGTGGCTCCAACATTTTATTCGCGTATTATCGGGGACGTAGTAAGCATCGAAGTTGACTGGGAAAAAGCGGAAGTCGAACTCGCGTGCTGAAAAGAAAATCGCTAACCCAGTCTGTGTATCAGCGACTGTTTACAATCTTGTATGTATACACACGGCGGTGTGTATAATTATGCGAACTGTTGACAGATTATCATGTTTAACATTTGAAGTGGGCTATAAATCAAAAAGATGACATCAATATTTCCCAATCAATTCTTTTGATATCAGTTTATGAACTGTGCCACTTCCTGTATCAATGTGGCAGTAGGGGGGCATGACTGTTTTACAAACAGACATCTTGTTTCCTTGGAAAAGGTAGTAAACATTGTTTTCAAAAGTGTTCTTCCTGAGGGTCTTTAAAACTCTAATTGTTTGGTAAAAGGTTAAAGACTGGAAAAGTACAAAATGCAGGCAATCAGAAATCTTATTCTTGTATTGCAGCTGAGCATTTTTTAATTTTAGCATTGAAATCCGGAAAGTAGATACTGGTATAGTTTTTATAATGAAATGTTTGTGAAAGAATAAAGCATAATCTTTGCTGGAATTCCTACTGATGTTTATTACTTGTTTAATTTTACACACTGTCTAGCTAATTTCCTCAGCTTCTGTGATAGTTGCTGATTTGCATATTGACTTCTTGCTCTCAGCATCACCAAGAAATGTTTGTCAGCAAAAAATCCATCAGGAATGAAATCACATTTTTTTTAGATAGATATAAATTAAGTTTTTATGTCTTCAGGGTTAATTGCTATGTTTTTTAACTTTGAGAGAAAACTATGTTACTGGTATCACTTGTTCTACAAAATAAATATCTGCAGGTGAAAAAATTTGATAGCAAAAAAATACTAAATGGTCTTTTGCTGTAAGCTATCAGTTTGAATGTTATCAATTTGGTATTTATCATAAGGTAATGGTGTAACGTCTGCTCAGTAATGTAAGTATGTGAAAGACCAAAGCATTAACCCTTTACCAGTTGACAAAATTTTAGCATTGTCCAAATTGAAAGAAGCCCGCCCGGGTGGCTCAGTGGTGAGCGTGTCGGACTCATGACCTGGTGGTTGTGAGTTCGATACCCGGTTGAGGCGAACTTTCTTTCCGGCATATTTTCGCCTCTCACCTCTGCTGAAGCATGTGAGAAAAGTAGTCGGTGGCTTTGGAAAGAAAGTTGTGTTAGTACTGGTGTGAGAAAGCCAGGAAACATATGTGCGTCACTGACCGCCATGATATGACCTTAGCTGTTAAAGTGGCGTTAAACCCCAATACAACCAACTACAACCAACCAAATTGAAAGCATTTGCAGACGTTAATTTTAATGTGGCTCAAATGGTGCAATATTTCTTTGATAGGGTAGAAAACATTGTGGGAAAAGGAGAAAATGCTGGTTATCATCTTTTTCTCCTTTTTCCACAAGGTTTTCAAAAGGCTTCTTTCCCAGGGTCGTTAAAAGTTGGCATTGTGCAGTAAAGGGTCAGTTAGATATCAGTATGAATTACTTGCTAGCAGCTCCACTTGTTCAGCAAATTGATACATTCAGTTAAATTATAAATGATGTTAGAATAACTGAAGATTTCACATTCTAGATATATATGTACAAGTTTCTTCAATTTTTGTAGCTCTTCTGTATCCTCAACTGTTACAGCTTATTGTTTTAACATAATTGGCTTGAGACTAGGGAGACCCTTTTTTGAATCCCCAGCTTGGCCAATCTCTATCCGAGGATTTATGATAGTCATTGGGGACAAGATTCATTCCTCTCGGCTCGACTGGTAATAGTTTTGATAATAGTTATGCTGGAAAGTAGACAGTGGCTTTGGAAGAATATTGTAGGAAATACTGTGAAAGAATATCCAGGAAAGCATGGATAGGTGCACTGGATGCCACGATATAACTGAGGCAAGGTTGAAAACAGCTTTAAACATTATTCAGAGAAAGTCTGTGGTTGCTTGAACTCTGTATACCAAGATATCTGTTTACAATTTTTTTTTGCTGAAGTGGAATAACTCAGTCATGACCTTGAGGGTAAAAACTCATTATTGATTATTCAGGAATCTGACACATGTAGCTTTGGACTCATTTATTTTCCTAAAAGTAATCATTATGACAGAACTATTAGTTCTGATAGAGATCTGTGGAGGTCTGAGGAAAGAAATCTATCAATGAGAGTGGACTGACTGATAGGCATCTAAATTGCTATGTATATTGTTGTCTTAACTCAGACATGGTACATTTAAGGAGTAACTAGCAGTATGATTGTATTCTTGACCCAAAACCAGGTGCCCCTGTACCAAGATCATAAGAGTTGGAAGAAAACTCATGGTTTCACTGTTACAGTGTTGCATCTTGGCCAACCAGCTGTATGAATCCTGCAAAAATATCGAATGTACTTGTTATTAAAGGCCTAATGTGTGACAACTCAATATTCTGATTAGTCCCCAATTTCCCTAACACCTATGGTATTTTTCAGGCAAAGTGGCCAGTAACAATAACCCGATAATGAGTTAAAGTTTGGAAATAAAATGTATTAATTGTATCACACCGTAACTGTTCCTCTCTCCTGGTTTTCATTTATGGCAATATGCTAAAGTTGGTGTCCATGATGGCATGTTACGAGAACTGATTAAGAACGATGATTGAACGTCCTCAATAACTTTTTTTGTAGAGAAGACCAAGCTCTAATGTATGATAAAAAAGTTGAGTTTCTCACATCGGAACTTTCATGGTAAAATTCCATTGCAACTGATTAAGGCTGTCAAATATGGTATATGCTGCTGTTTATAGTGAATTGAGAGTATGCAAACTTTTTTTAAAACGGAAATGAATCTGATAAATAAATCTTGTAAATAAATCTTATAAAACTGTTATTTACCTCTGGTCTGTTGTACATTCATCATCAGCTTAAAAATACAGTTCCAATCCTGAATTCTATGACCTCCTGGTAACTTTTCCTCTGATTGGCTCAGAGATGATAGGGTTAATATTTGTTATTATAATATCCCAGAGACACTTTCCCTTCGAAATCTGCTGGTGATATGCTTACATATGCAGAAAGGAAACAAATTGCTTCTCATAAAACATGGTTTTTAGGCTCTTTATATTGTCAAGTCTAGATAGTGTAATCTGGTGTGTATATTTATGTTGCATGCCTTGATTGGTTCTGGTTTATGTCTGTGCATTCCAAATGATGCAATATGGCCACACCTTATCTCTTTGGTTTATTCAGTATCATGAAATAGCAGTTAGTAGTATTATTAATGTTTGCAGAGACAAACAAGCCATAATTTATGTATAATTCAGTAATGGGTAAGCAACTTGAAATGTTGAAACACTTGGGGAAAAAAAATCACAATTGACCATCACATTATTTAACATTGTAAACAGCAAACATTACCTTTTGAATAGGTCACACAATCCCTTGTTGTAAGGGCCCCCAGGTCCCTACCCCCACGGAAAAAGACTTGAAAACAGTGTGGGAAATGGAGAAAATGCTGGTAATCTGACAATTTTATATTTCAAGCAACAATGAAATTGTCATCTTCAAATGCTTTCAAATTGGATCAGTCTAGAATTTTGTCATGTGGCACAGAGTTAAAGATTGAGGCTAAAAGAAGGATCTTGCAAGTTTATAGCTTATTTCACAAAATAGCACTGATTGAATCTAGATTAGCACACATTGTTTTGGTCTGATCTTGATCTAGACAGTCTTCCACGGCAACTGGAGCGCAGCTTGGCATTGTTAGAGATAAAATGAATAACTCTGACAGGCTGTGAAGAAAAGAGATGGTATTTTTTTGGTTGCCCTCTTTTGCATTATGAAAATGACATTGAAGTGTTGCTGAGGCTGTGATCCCAGTCCTGTGTCTTATTATGCAAATTTGTCAGACCGTCTGATTTGCTATTGGAAGTTTTATGGCCCTGGTAAAATGAGATGACCCTTTGTCAAGTTATGTCTGGAAAATTGATAAAGCAAATAATTGATGCATGAGTTTTTTTTTTCAGTCCTTTAAGCCCTTTACAATGCTTTAAATGTGTATGGAAAAGAAAAACACTTTTTGATGCTGAATCAGAATGTATGGGCTAAACTTTGATCTAAGTATTCTAGTATTTTATGTAAAACTTGTTTTAGCTGTGGGAGAAAAAAATGAAATTGCTGGTTACCAGCATTTCCTCCTTTTCTAACAATGTTTTAAAAAGTTTCCATTAAGTGGGCAGCATCAAGCCATAGGATTATTTGATAAAGGTTAATGTCATGTTGCTGTCATTGACAACACAAAAAGTAGCTTTTCCAGGGGGTCAAAGCCAGGGTGCTCAGTAACATGCAGCCAGGCCTTGGATCTACACTTTGTGCAGTATTTCAGTTGGAGATATCTACACTGTCAGCTTTCCTTAAACACCATGGACAAAAGCAACTGCCAGCTTGCAATCGAGTCTTATTCCTAGTCTGAATATGTTCTGTAGGTTTATTCGATGCTCTAAGAATTAACTCTTTACCAAATGACAAAATTTCAGGTTCGTCCAGACTCAAAGCATTTGCAGACGACAAATTCAATGGGGCTAAAATGCCTGTCTTGTCTTTGAATGAATACAAACATTGTGGAAAAAGAAGAAAATGTTGGTTACCAGCATTTTCTCGTTTTCCCACAATGTTTTCAAAAGCCATATTCCTTAGGGGCATCGGGATTGTGCCATGTTTTTGTGCCATTGATACACTTGCTCCTTATTTCTTTACCAAACAGACCTGTGTTTCAAGGAGGAAGTCTTTTTTGTCGAAAATTGTTGGAAAAGGAGAAAATGTTGGTAACCAGTGTTTTCTGCTACTTTGACATTGTTTCCCTCCATTTCAAAGACAAATCTCTTCAGTCAAACTACATGAATTTTTTTGTCTGCAAATACTTTCAATGGGATAAGTCTGATTTTGTTCTGTAGGAGTTAACTGTTTACCAAACGACAAAATTAAAGACTTGTCCAAATTGAAAGCATTTGCAGACAACAAGATAAATGTGACTCAATATGTATCAAATTTTGTTTTAGGAAGGGTAGAAAACGTTGCGGGCAAAGGTGAAAATGCTGGTTACCAGCATTTTCTCCTTTTCCCACAATGTTTTTGAAAGTTACCTTTCTCGGGGTTGCTAAAAGTTGGGATTGTTTGGTAAAGGGTTAATGTGTCTGACAGAAGGACTTGATATCAAATAGGCTGACTGAATGCTGAATGAACAATAATTAATATCCTTGCAGATTATGGACTATTATACTGATGGATTCAGTTGATCATAATTGCATACATGAATTTAAAACTGTCTAGACTTTTCAAGGCTTTAGTTTGAAATTATTCTTCTATTACCAGTTTACTGTGCTAAGTGTGCTTTCTAAGAAATAAGATTTGGCAGTAGATACATAGATTAAGTCTACTATATTTTAGACGTGTCCAAATTGAAAGCATTTGAAGAGGACAAATGTGGCTCAAATGATGATTTGTCTTTAAAAAGGTAGAAAACAGTGGGAAAAGGAGAAAATGCTTGTTCTATGGCTTTTAAAAATGGGATTAATGGCATAAAATCAGTTGACTGTTTTGTGCTGTGGTATAAATGTGCAGTATTTTTGGTTTAAAATGGCAATAGAAATCAACTGTGTTCAAAGCTGTTTGAACAAGATGTGTGATTTTTTGTACAGGATTTTTTGTAGCATTGTAAGACTTGAATCAGGTTGCAATTTCAAGTGCTAAAATCATTGTGATAAGGTGCCACATTTCTCTGGAGGGTTTTGTATTGGGTCAATGGTAAAGTGGACTTGCAACATGGAGTTCTGGGTTCTATCCTCACTCAACACACTGGGTTTTTTGTCAGAGTGTCCTTGGCTAAAACTCTTCAGAGCCCATGCCTAGTACTGGTGAAACCTAGAACAAACATGAATATCATAATTATAACCTATTGCTGTAACATGATTGAAATAATGTTGAAAGCACTGCAAAACGCCATTTAATCAATTTCTTTTTTGTTGATGATTGAAATTTTCACCATTTACAGAAGTCAGTGAGTAAATTTTCAGAATCTGTGAAGATAGTATTTAAACTAACTTTTTTTGGTTACAAATAATCTCATATTCATTAGACACCCCTATTTTATGTTTAAATTAGATGAAAAATTGAACCTTTGACCTTGAAAAACCTTTGAACTTCATAAAGTGAAAGGAAAGGTATTCAAAGATATTAATAAGTGACCATACATCATTTTCATGCGTTTTATATTGCCACTGGTCAATTACCATGAAAATGATTCAGATTTTTGTAGTCTATCTCAGAAATCTGACTGTGTGATAGGATTACTTCTTAAACTTTACATATTCTCACTGAATTAGTAATGTACACAACAGGACAAAAATGTAATTGTAGTTTGATATTTCATAGATTGTTTTCAACTATTAAATAGGATAGTCTTAATACGTTACAGCCTGAATGAAATCACACTATTCAGTCCTTTTTGACTAGAAACATCAAATTCATTTATCGTTACTCCAGAAGATTTTACAGGTTCGTTCGTCTTTTTGAGACTATGCTTTGAGATGTCACATCAAAATTTAGATAGAATCAGGTCATTTTTCATCTTCCATAGCTTGAACCCATAGAACATCAAATACAACTAGGGGAAATGGATACTGTATGATGATAAATAAATCCCTTTAATATTTGAAATAATATTTGTCAATAACACCTCAGCCAAGCCTGCATAGTTTAGATCCATGCAAGATCAGACTACACATTCTTTGCAGTCTGATCTTGATCTTAACTGGCAGCAAAAGTAATAAGCTTCTCAAGGGTTAAGACTCATCTTTTCGCTACTAAAGTGATGTTTAAAATTAGTAGCTGGAATTTTTATGGATTTAATATTGTGAGAGATGACTAGAATGTGTTGAGGAAAAAAAAGAGAGACTAAGTAAGCTTAATATAGCTTTTTTTGCTAGATATTTGATAAATGATATTTTCATTAAAAATGATCAGGGAGAGATCAAAATAGTGCTTAGACTTGTTCCCATACAATTCTGTGTTAAAAAGACCCTGAAGGAGAAAGCCTGTTAAAACATTGTATGAAAAGGAGAAAGAGGTGGAAACCAGCATGTTCTCCTTTTTTGACTATATTTTCTGCATGAGAAATAAACTTTTTGAGCCTTGCTTGCCATCTGCAAAATCCTGTCGTTTTTAACAAATCTAGAAATCTGTCATCTGGTAAAGATTTAATCAAGGATGTTTTTGTCCAGAATATGACTAAAAGCTATTTATTAATGTAAATCTATGATCAGGCTATGCTCTGCACAGGCTGATCTTGATCTACATTGAAGTTGTGCCTTAAGTGTTTTAGTGTAAACTGAATCTGAAACAGATGATACTGTCGTTGCATTACGCCCTAACAGGAGGCAGTTTTGAAAACAAGCAAAATTCCTTTTTTCTACCACACAATCCCAAGTTTTAGTGACCCTGAGAGAGAAGGCCTTTGAAAACATTGCTGGAAAAGGAGAAAATACTGGTAACCAGCATTTTCTCCCTTACCCACAATGTTTTCTATCCCATCTGAGATAGAAATCAGCAATTCAGCTACATCCACTTTGTTGTCTGCAAATGCCCTAATTCATTGGACTGATTAAGATTTTGTTGTTTGGTAAAGGTTTGATGCAATTTGTTACAAAAGTGGTCTTCTGAAAGTCAAAAACAGAATTGTCAGCAGGTGTTTCACCAATTTCAAGCACTAGGACTGGCGTAAGTTGCTTATGCTGACGGTGAAGATCAAGACCAGCCTGCACAAAACATGCAGTCTGATACTGGGTCAAGACTGTCCTCTACTTTATTAAATATATTATGTTCCTGCCACAGCAACCCTGACTGTTTCTCCACGTTGAAAAGGTTAACTTTCTTTAATTCAGGGCTGTAACACTAAGGGGTCACTCTTTGCTTAACAGCCAAGTTTTAGAGTTGTCTAAATTGAAAGCAATTTCACATGACAGATATTAGATATGAATTAAATTATGAAATTTTTCTTAAAAATGGTAGACGTAAACCTGGTTAAAGGAGAGAATACTGGCAACCAGCATTTTCTCTACTTACCACAATGCTTTCTTAAGCCTCCCTGACCTCAAGAGTCGATAAAACACAGAACCATATGGTAGAGGGTTAAGGGAGGGAAGTTTCATTCATAATTCACATTCCACGGTGTTAACAAGAAGGAAATAATTTGTAAATAGGATAGTTAGTGTTGTTTTTATAGATTTAGGAATACTATAGGGGCATTCACTCTAAACAAGTTGACAAAATTTCTTCCATGTTGGAAGAATTTGCAGACAAATAAATGTGATTCAAATGATGCAATTTGTCTCTGAAATGGAAGAAAACATTGGTGGGTAAAGGAGAAAGTGTTGGTTACCAGCATTTTCTCCTTTTCCAATATTGTTTTCAAATCAATCTTTCTCAGAGTCTTCAAAGCCTGTGATTATTTGTCAAAAGTCCTTCCTTTCAAGCCGTAAGCTCATACACTTTGTTTTAACTCTTTACCACACAATGCCAAGTTTTAATGACCCTGGTATAGAAGCTTTTGGAAACATTGTAGGAAAAGAACAAAGTGCTGGTAACTAGCATTTTCTCCTTTTCTTACAATGTTTTCTACCCTTTCACAGCCAAAAAGCACAATTTTAGCCATTTCTAAATTGCTGTCTGCAAATGCTGTCCTTTTGGACTAGTCTTATATTTTGTCGTTTGGAAGCTTCAGAAGAAAGAAGAAACAACTTCAGTATAAATAAGACACTGTATATGTGAAAAATGAAGAAATGGTTGAGAAGTTATTAGTACTACAAGTTATAATCTCTGCACCATTGTCTGGACTGTTGTAGCAGCCTTGCCCTGCACAATAATAGATGAATGGTGCTTGTGAATGTACCGGGTACCTCAGGAAAGAAAAGGTCAAATTAAATCTGAATTGGGAAGAAGATCCACCCACTAATCTATTTTTTTCTACCAACAAAAATAACAGCGACACATGTTACTAGTGTTTTCTCGTATTCCAAACCTTTCAAAGACCTCCTTCCTCAGGGTTATTAAAAAGGATGGCCCTGCAAAGCTCAATGGGGAGGATATAGGATTCATAATCTCTCAGGAGACCCAGGGTTCAATCCTCACTCAAGGCTTTTTGTTGATATACTTCGGAGCCCTTGCATAGTCCTGGTGAAACCAAGGACACATGAATAAGTAACCTGTCACTGTGACAGGACATAATGTTGAAAGTGGTGTAAAACACCAATCAACCAATTTATCTTCAAAACAGCCAAGGTAAAAATAGTGTTTATGGTAATTAGCTGATATCATAAAGGTTTTCTATCTGCCAACTGGATATTACTGTATGTTAGGAGATTTGGAGTGACAATGATTGGCAAGCGTGAGATAGATATGTCATATTAATGAGTGATATACATGAATGGGGTTGGTCAAACAAGCAAATAGAAACAGATTGGTTGACAAGCTCTAACTCTTCCCTTGCAATAGACAACACTAGAAGCTTTTGTGGACAGTGTAGTTCAAGATCAGACTGCATGAAATATGGAATCTGATTTCTGATCTATGCTGTCTAATACAGTATCCTAAACTTTGACCAAACTGTTTCCTCATCACGCAGCAGAACTGTATTTGTAGCCATTGAAAAAGTGAAATTTAGTAATTTGGTAGTGAAAGAGCTAACTTTTTACCACACAATCCTGATTTTTCAAGACCTGAAAAGAAAGTTTTTGAAAACATTGTGGGAAAAGGAGAACATGCTGGTATTTTCTCCTTTTCCCACAATGTTTTCTCCCCTTCCCAAAAATACATTGAAATATTTTAGTCACATTCATTTTGTCGTCAGAAAATGCTTTCAATTTGGAGGTCTGACATTTTGTTATTTGGTACAGAGTTAAGATATCAGCATGTTTCGTGAACAGTTTTTCTGTAATATCTTCTAAGCTGACTAGTTTACACAATAATAATTTCTACAATACTCTGTTTGGCTATTGTAACACCACATAGACCATGTCTTCATGGAAACAGATGAAGAGTATGCCATCAAATATGATTTGTCTCCGTCCAATAATGACCACAGGGGCTCGGCACATGATAATTTGTGCTAATTTGTGCTTAAAGACAACATTTCGATAAAAAATCTGACTATCTGTATATAAATATCTACAAGGGATGGAACTTCACGAAGGTCAATTTGCATACCGACCTCTTTCAAACCGGGTTTTCTCACAAAGTTGCAGAGATATTTTCAAACTGTAAAGCCCTGGCAGAACCTAAGTCAATATGCTCAACGTTAAACACGGGTTCATATTCTTTAGAGCAAATCCCTCCGTAATATCGTAAACGAAATCGCAAAATTATTGCTAAAAATGCTTAGTCGGACACGACCTCATAACCAGCCATTTCATCAGTAAAATACAACAAACGGACTTACCGAGCGAAAATAAACGGTCTGGTTCAGTCGTTCATAATTTTCTTAAACACTTGCAATCGGTTGTTTTGTTCGCAGCGATCTCTTAGAAGCACAACAAGCGATCATTTATGGAACTGTCAGAATTTCAAACGGGCGACGCTATTGTTACGCACCGAAATGGGTTTGCTACGAGCTATTTCATTGGCCAGCTGTTGCGGGTAGGTGGTATCTATTTTCTCTGCGCATTGTTTAAAAGCCGGGCTCAAGCTAACGTAAACAAAACCCTTTTGATGGAAATTTAATAAGCCTAGCAGATTCAATATTCAAACCACTGGTAATAGAAAAAATATTGTTATTTGGTAAGCTTTATTACGGACGAAATTAAGATGGATTCGGTAAATAATTATGATTGTTCGTCCAACCGGAAAAGTGTAAAACACTGTGAGAAAATGTTCGCTACCAGAATTTTTTTCTCCACGGTGTTTTCTAAACCCTCCTTATGTTTAATTATGTTAAATTTTATTTTGGAACAAAATTTCCTGAAGTGAAAGTAATTGCAGACGACAAATTGACATTTACGTCAGTCCAAATCGAAAGTACAGCTACTGTAAGCAGACGACAAATTGAATAATTCATGCACGAAATCGTTCTGTCATATTGTGAACTTAAATACAATGTCGAAAAGGGAGGCCATGTTAAAACAGCATTTTCCCACCATTAGGGGGCCTGCTGTTCTCTGCGAAAAGGGCGCTTCATGTTTTTTTTTGAAAAGCTATATCTACTTCCTGACCAAAGTTGGCAAAACTTCACAAATGCATTTCCTTTCATACATAAAATTACTTTGATGATTTATTCTTATTGATTCGAAGCTGTATTATGTGGAAAGGCGTGTCTTTGTTTTTGCTTTTGGTTTGAATTTTGCGACAGCCAATCAAATGCCTTGTTGCATAAACGAAAATAACAACAACAAAAGCAATGGCGTCGCCCGTTAGAAATTCTGACAGTTCCATAAACGATCGCTTGTTGTGCTTCTAAGAGATCGCTGCGGACAAAACAACCGATTGCAAGTGTTTAAGAAAATTATGAACGACTGAACCAGACCGTTTATTTTCGCTCGGTAAGTCTGTTTGTTGTATTTTACTGATGAAATGGCTGGTTACGAGGTCATGTCCGACTAAGCATTTTTAGCAATAACTTTGCGATTTCGTTTACGATATTACGGAGGGATTTGCTCTAAAGAATATGAACCCGTGTTTAACGTTGAGCATATTGACTTAGGTTCTGCCAGGGCTTTACAGTTTGAAAATATCTCTGCAACTTTGTGAGAAAACCCGGTTTGAAAGAGGTCGGTATGCAAATTGACCTTCGTGAAGTTCCATCCCTTGTAGATATTTATATACAGATAGTCAGATTTTTTATCGAAATGTTGTCTTTAAGCACAAATTAGCACAAATTATCATGTGCCGAGCCCCTGTGATAATGACAGGCTATACAGTATAGCTTTCTATTTTGCGGATGTTTTTTTCAACATCGTTAGTGAGAAACTTTGTGAGATATTGTGAGCAGTTTCTTCATCTATCGCTTTATTGTTTTGTATTATCTCTGGATACTGAGTGTATGTGTTCATAATTTTTTTTGTGAATAAATGTGACAATATCATGACAAAAGAGCAATTGCTTGTTTTTGTCAGCAGATTCTTCCATTTGCTCCATTATTCTATTGGTGATCTGCTACAAGACACAGGTTTTTATGTGGTCAGTGAAGACAGTATTGAAATTAGATTAACATTTTCGAGGCTTAATTATTTGTCTCTGTAGTAAACCTTTTGTCAGACATATTGAAGTACATAGCTGTGTGGTTATTAGTTGAAATCCCAGCTTCTTTAACCCTTTAACACACAATCATGACTTTTAACGACCGTGAGAAAGAAGCCTTTTGAAAACATCGTTGGAAAAGGAGAAATTGCTGGTAACCAGCATTTTCTCCTTTTTCCACAATGTTTTCTACCTTTCCCAAAACAAACTTTAATCTTTCAGTCATATTATTATTGTCGTCTGCAACTGCTTTTAATTTGGACAAGTCTAAATTTTGTCGTCTGGTAAAGGGTTAAGCACGTATTGAGCCGAGACTGATGATAGTCATTGCAACTGCATACTTCTGTCACCACTTAACATGTTATGATGAGGTTTATGTGGAAAAGCAGAGTGCTGTTCCAATTAGGTTTGATGGCATGAAGCATAGATAGCAGCACTGATAAGACACAAAACACCAAAGAAATAAACTGAGAGAAACTTTTTAATGCAGCATAATGAAGTAAAAGATTCATCAGAGGTGTCAAACTGGACTTCTGAAAACCTATAGTTCAGAATCCTTTCACAGAAAGATGCTAATGGTTCAATTAAAGACCGTAAGCTATATGAGATGACTAGACAATTTCAAATTTCACGAACAGTCATTTTTCTCCCAAAGTAGTGGCTTTTGAGGAACTTTTTTCTCTAAGACATAATGGACATTGTACTCTGAGTAAAGCCTTTTATGTCCATTGATTTCTGCTTGACAAATAGAGTATTACAGAAAATTTCAGGCCCAATTCCTATCAAAAGCAGGTGCAGATGACAAATTCATGTTAGCTTAGAAGATGATTTCTTTCTTTGTAATGGTTGAAAACATTGTGGTAAAAAGAGAAAATGCTGGTTATTAGCATTTTCTTCTTTTCCTGCCATGTTTTCAATATATCCTATATCATCAGATTTGTTAAAACACGGGATTTGTTTGGTAAAGGGTTAAATCTTTTGTGTTAATGGGACTGTATTGATTCTGACTGATCCATGTCACAAGAATGGCCGTTTGTTTCACATTATATAGATCATTGCTGGAACTTACTGGTTGTTTAATTGACCGTGAAATTGGTTGAACTGGGCAGAGGCTTGGAAGATACACAGTCTAGATGGATTCAATATCCTCAAAAGAAAATCTCAGCAAATTGGTTCATAAAGTATTTTATTTTTGAGACTGATACTGGAGTACACCCCATTATGTTTAACTCTTTACCAAACGGCATAATTTTAGACTAGTCCAAATTGGAAGCATTTGCAGATGACAAAATTAATGTGACTCAAAAATTGAAAAATGTTTTGGGAAGGGTAGAAAACATTGTAGGAAAAGGAGAAAATGCTGGTTACCAGCATTTTCTCCTTTTCCCACAATGTTTTCAAAAGACTTCCTTCTCAGGGTTGTAAAAACCCGGGATTGTTTAGTAAAGGGTTAATCTTTTACAACTCAATTCTGTGCTTTAGCAAAAGGGTTTTGAAAACGTTGCATTGAGTTGAAATTATTGTGGGATAAGGAGAAAATGCTGGTTATCAGCATTTTCTGGTTTTCCCACAATGTTTTCCAAAGCTCTCATGCTCATGGTCTATAAAACAAGATGTATGGTAAAAGGGTTACTTTAACCCTGAAAGGGCTTTTCACAATTAAAGTTGCATTACTGACAAATGTAGATCAAGATCAGACTGCACAAAACCTGCATTTTGATCTTTGATCTGTAACTGTCACTGTTAGCTTTGCTTCTGGACAAGGCAGTGTTAAAAATTCAATTATTTATCAAGTTCTAGTCTACTTTGAAGAGAGACAGGCAGTGTAATGGAAGAGTAATTTCTCGGAATCTGCCGGAATCTGCCCAGAGAAAAAAGAGGAGTGAATGTTTGGAAATTTTCTGGGCAGTACTGCTGTCTGTAAATGCCCATTTCGCTTTTTACCTGGCTTGCTCTGTAGATCAAAGTGGCTATTCGGATCATGTTAAAAACTCTTGTACCACATGGAATAAATGAAGGTTTCCATTTCTTCACTCTTTATACAACTATCTTGTGTTTAATGACCCAGAGGATGAAGACTTTTGAAAACATTGTGGGAAAAGGAGAAAATGCTGGTAAACAGCTTTTTCTCCTTATCCCATAGTGTTATCTGTATATGACCACTGTATTTGCAATGTTTCCTACCCTGTCAAAGAACAATTGCAACATTTGAGCCACATTGAAATTGTCGTCTGCAGATGCTTTCAATTTGAAAGCTAAAATTTTGTCGTCTGGTAAAGGGTTAAAAGAGTATAAAACGCTGAGGGAAAAGGAGAAGGTGTCATCAACAATTTTTTCTTTTACCAGAATGTTTACAAAAGGGTGGTCAAAACATGGTATTGTTTGGTGAAGGGTTTAAAAAAATACATCAAATTGTATTAGGGTAGATTGGTTTAAGAAAAAGTTTTCAAATGGCAAAATTAATGTGACATTACTCATTATGAGTAATTTCTCCTATGTGACATTATCATTTCAACTTAGTTACTAAAGTTTCCAGAGAGATCCAAAAGTACAATGACATTATACGGATCAAAGTCAGGGTAAGACTGAGGTTCACTCTGGTACCAAATGACAGATTCTACTGGTCCATCATCAAAACAGTTAGCAGATCACAAATCAAATGTGGATAATAAAATTGATTTGTTTATAAAGGGTAAAAAGCATTGTTGGGAAAGGAGAAAATGTTAGTCACCAGCATTTCCTCCTTTTCCAACAATGTCGTCAAAGGCATTTGCCTAAGGGATTATGTTTGGTAAAGAGATATCGGATGTTCCATTCATGTCTAGATTGACAGTGGAATACAATTACAGGTGAAAGGTCAAAGGATTTATCTTTGATAGTCATATCCTGTGTTTGGTGCCTTTAAGTCTAATTTGATAATTTCTGCTCATTTATTAGATGTTTCAGACATTTGTTGTGTGTTAAAGGGCATTGACTTATGTCAATTACTCAAACTGTCTTGCTGATTTTATGCAAATGAAAATACTAGTAATCAAACTGTGTCTTTGTCAATTATAGGATTAACTCTTTACCAAATGATAAAATTTTACACTTGTCTAAATTCAAAGCTGCTGCAGAGGACAAATTAACTCTTTACCACACGACAAAATTTTAAACTTGTCTAAATTGAAAGCATTTGCAGATGACAAAATAAATGTGGCTAAAAAAATCAAAGTTTGTTTAGGGAAGGGTTACCAGCATTTTCTCCTTTTCCCACAATATTTGCAAAAGGCTTCTTTCTCAGGGTCGTTAAAACTTGGGATTGTGTGGTAGAAAAAAGGAATTTTGCTTGTTTTCAAAACTGCCTCCTGTAAGGGCGTAATGCAATGACAGTATCATCTGTTTCAGATTCGGTTTACACTAAAACACTTAAGGCACAACATCAATGTAGATCAATGTGTGGTAAAGGGTTAAATGATGTGCATTTGATGAAACTTGGCTCCAGGAGCTTGAGAACATTTTAGGAAAAGGAGAAAATGCTGGTTACTCTCCTTTTCCCCCTTCCCGACAATGTTGCCATATGGTTTCTTCTCCAGGGTCAGTAGAACTTGGGATTGTGTGATAAAGGGTTAACCTCTCCACTGTTGAATAAAAGAAATGGATATTTTTAGTGATGGAAAATTGAAGTCATTAATATTTCAAGGTGACTAATATGCTAGATTTTTTCACAAAATTTCATACGGCCCAGATTAAAGATCAGACTGTATATCCCATTGAGCTCGATCTCAATCTACATTGTACGCAATAAACTCATGAATATGTGTCTTGCAGGAAACCATGGGCAAAAAGGTTTTACAACATGCATGTATTTTCATTATCTTTAGAACTGTGATGCATCTGTCATGAAATGGAAATTAATTGCAACAGGAAATGAGAACACTTAATGTGATGATTACTGATCAGCTTCTTATAGGTATTCAGTTGGACCTGTCTCAATGGTTTACCACATGATCCTGGGTTTTAACGACCCTGATGAAAAGGGATTTTGAAAACATTGTGGGAAAAGAAGAAAATGCTGGTAACCAGCATTTTCTCCTTTTTCCCACAATGTTTTGTACCTTTTCAAACACTAATCCCACAACTTCAACAACATTTCATTTGTAATCTGCTATTGCTTTGAATTTGGACATGTCCATAATTTTTTCTTGAAGAGTTAAAGAACCAAAATGCATTTAAGACCACCTGCCACCTACTTTTCATTGTCTTGGTTTTCTTTTATTACAATGTTTGGCTGTACATGTTAGGACAATGCATTAATTGTGATGCATCTGTCATGAAACATAAGTAAACTGAAGCATTTACTAATATTTTCTCCTTTTCCCAAAGCTTTCTTCTCCAGGTTTGTTTTTCTCGGTAAAAGGTTAATAGGAATATGCCATTTTTCCTATAAGATTAAGCAGTATTCTAGATTAATGTCAAGGCCGAGCCTAGTACCTCAGTCGGTTGTGCACAGGACTTGAGAACAGGGGGTCACTGGTTTGATCCCCGGCTCTGTCAATGTCTTACCTAGGATTGGTGAAAGTCATTGCGACAGGATTCATTCCTCTCTCACTGCTGACCATTGTTTCGACAATGGTTATGTGGAAAAGCAGCCAGTGGCTTGGAAAGAATATTGTGCGGAATACTGGTAAAAGAAAGTCCAGGAAAGTAAGGATAGGTGCACTGGCTGCCGAGATATAAATAATGTTGAAAACAGCGTAAAACACCATACAATCAATCACATCTCCAGGTTTGTTTTGCTTGGTAAAGGGTTAACCAAGTAAAACAATCCCTGGTTTTCACGGCCCTGGGAAAGAAGGCTTTTGAAAACATTGTGGGAAAAGGAGAAAATGCTGGTAACCAGCATTTTCTCCTTTTCCCACAATTTTTTCTACCCTATCAAAGACAGAAATCATCATTTGAGCAGCATTTAAATTGTTGACTGCAAATGTTTTCAATTTGGTCTGGTACAAAATGTAGTCATTTGTTAAAGGGTTAACAGGAATTTCTTCCATAGAATAAAACAGTATTCTAGACTTGTCTAAATTGAATTTTGACAAATTTAATGTGGCACAAATGGTGAAAGTTTCCCTTAGAATCCATGGTAGCAAAAGGAGACATTATTGATAACATGCAAATTGTCATTTTGTCATGCTTTTAAAACTGACTGTTGTAAGATGGAAACAGTCATCTACAAAGTGATGTTGTGTCAGAGTTTGTCCAAATTATATAATCATTATAATAATTTATAATTTCCATGGAAGCTTTTTTGCAAGAAATTATAAGTTTTTTGCATTAAATGAATACGAAGCAAATTAAAGTAAAAAAGGTGTTTTATAATGGGTTGTCCTTTATAATTCTTACCATTCAAATAAAGTTATACAACTTTTCAGAGCCCAATGATAGACTTCCAGTGTTTTAACTCTTTACCGTAGGATGAAATTTTAGGCCATGTCCAAATTGAAAGCATTTGTAGAGGACTAAAAAAATGTTGCTCAAAATTATTATCAGATTTTTCTATGAAAGGAAAGAAAGCATTGTGGGTAATGGAGAAAAGGCTAATTACCAGTATTTTCTCCTTTTTCCACATTGTTTTCAAAAGCCTTCTACATCAGGGTGGTTTGAACTCAGAATTGTGTGGTAAAGGGTCTAAACAGTTTGGAAAAAAGGAGGTATTTCTTGTAACCAGCAATTGCAGTTCTTTTCAAACAGTGTTTTCCATTTTATTCAAATATATCAGTTTTCTTTCTGTCATCAATGAAGATATAAACTCTAATCACCAAACAATCCCAAGTTTTAAAGACGGGACCCTGGTGAAAAAGCCTTCTGAAAACATTGTGGGAAAAGGAAAAAATGCTGGTTACCAGCATTTTCTCCTTTTCCCATAATGTTTTCTACCCTTTTGAAGACAAATCGTATCATTTGAACCACATCCAAGTTGTTGTCTGCAAATGCTTTGAATCTGGACAAGTCTAAAATTTGTCATTTGGTAAATGCTTAATTGTTCTAAATACTCTATATTGTAATTGTGTAAGAGGGACTGACTGTAACACCAGTCTACAAAGTTTCAGCCTGTTCATATCATAGGCCTCTGAAGCGCCATTGGTCTCATCTAAAAAGATTTCAAACCCTTCCACATTTTCTGGATTGCAATGCGCTGACCTGACACGATTTATAATCCTGCAGTGAATGATAACGAATTTTAATAATAATTTTTTTTTTTAACAGAGATCGAAAACTTTTGTTGTTGGTGTATTGATGAAATTGTTAAATCAATGTTTCGTCTGATATAATTTATCTTTTCATCTAATCCAGTATCACGATTTTCATCTCCAATTTCACATATTTTCAAATGCGTTTTTACCGTTTATTGGTCTAAAACTTTGGTACGTCTTTTGATAGCAAATTCATGTGAGTTATAATTTGCTGCATGATAATGAATTGTGTGATGTCAGCGCATGGCGATCCGGAAAATGTGGAAGCTTTTTAAATTTTTTGAGATGAGAGCTATTGCTTGATGGAAAGAGCCATATAGAACTTTCGAGGGTCAGAGTACAGAGGAAAAACCATTTGTGAGCCCATCTGCATCGGTAATTAAGTTTATTTTTTCCATTTTCTGTTAAATATTATCTCTGAAAGGGGATGGGGGTCAAATTTTTTTCGATTTCGTTTGTATACTATTATACGGTTGTTGCGAGAGATCACTCCTTCCTTACTGCATAGCTTTCCCGTATAAAATAAGTACCTGACAACTGCGTCAGAGAGAATTCTCTTTGGCTCTGTGGTTATGGTATTGGTCTTTTAAACCTCGAAAAACGAGGATATTTGTCCACACGGGTTCGAATCCCGCCAGGTGTGGTTTGTATTTCAGCTATGCATTTGTTGTGAACTTTCATGTTCATAAGATGGGGGCTTGTCCGGAATTGGCCATTGAGCCATTAATCCCATTTGTTGTCCAAAAATGGACTTTCTGCCTCGTAAAGCTTTGAGTCATCAATAAATGATGACTTTAAGAGGGGGTGTGTTACGGGAGATCACTCCTTCCTTACTGCATAGCTTTCCCGTATAAAATCGATACCTGACAACTGCGTCAAAGAGAATTCTCTCTGGCTCAGTGGCTATGGTATTGGTCTCTTAAACCTCGAAAAACGAGGATATTTGTCTGCACGGGTTCGAATCCCACCAGGTGCAGTTTGTATTTGAGCTATGCATTTGTTGCGAACTTTCATGTTTGTAAGATGGTATAGATGGAGTTGCCAATGCGCTATTTATAGAAATGGTGTTAATAAAAATTAAGTATATTCCAAGATATACAGGCAATGCACCAATGTGCTAAAAGTGTTCGATGATCGACCAAGGAAAGTTTTAGTGTTCCATGATAGACCAATAGAGCTTCAAAGGCCTGTGGTTCATACTGAAAGCATTTACTGACAACAAATTCATTGTAGCTCAAATGATTCTATATGTTTTGTAAAGGGTAGAAAATATTTGGGAAATTTAGAGAAAATGTTGGTTACCAGCAATTTCTCCTTTACCCAGAAAGTTTTCAAAAGCCTACCCTCAAGGTTGTTTAAACATTATGATTATTTAGTAAGGAGTTAACTCTTAGAGTGCCAAATAAACCAAACAGCCATTTTCAGTCCCGAAATTAAACGTTGAATAATTGTAGATTCAAGATTGCTCTTGTCCGCAATGTCTCAGCAAAGCAGATCTACAGTGTAGATCAAAGATGAATGCATTTTTGTTCAGTCTGCTCTTGACCTACACTTTCAGCAGAGACAACTAGTCAAACCTTGATGTACACTAGCCGCAGAGGTAACTACAGTAACTGGTGTGAAAAGCGTCTAAAGTGTTAAAAAGGATATTGATAAAATAATTTTAAATGCAGAAGTGAGATTTTTTGCACTGCCATTTCTGGGAAACATGATTTTCTTTCATGCAGTAACACTTTTATTCAACCCTAAGGCTTTACAACATCTACTATGTTCTATGATCCTGGAGAAAAATGTTTTTGGAAACATTGTGGAAAAGGTTAAAGTGTAAGTAGTTAGAAGTTTCTCCTTTTCCAATAATGTTTTAAACTCATGAGATGGATGTCATGATTTGAGTCACACCTATAAATTGTTTCAGTATGGTTTTGAGTCAAATTTGGTGATTTGGTTAACCTTCAAAGTACCTTTCACAAGTATAGTAGCTTTTGCAGCCAGTGTAGATCAAGATCAAACGACACAAAGTCTGATCTTTGATCTACACTGTCCACTTTGCTGCAGAACTGATAAAAGCAACCATCAAATTGCAATTATTTGGTCTTATTTCTAGACCAAGTAAGTCCATGGGGTTTGTCTGTTACCACACAATCATGAATTTTAATGACCTTTAGGAGAAAGGCTTTTGAAAACGTTGTGAGAAAATGATGGAAAACGGCAGCTATTTGGCCTTAGAAAGTTAAGATCTATCTTTTATTAAAGTCAAAGTTGAAGGGCTAAAATTGTCATCAAAGGAATGAAAATGTCAAAAGCAAAAAGAACATAATTCACAAGTCTTGCTTGATGAATACTGGGAATATGGATTTTCTTAACCATTACCACAAAATCCTAAGGGCTTGGTCAGACGGGCTAATGGATATGTAACGGAGGGAAAATGGACAAAAACATGCAGAATTTGGTTATCCAGTGACAAAATTCATCTCCTCTGCCGCTCAAGGCTCACGCAATCGGTGTGTGGAGCGAAGAAGCCACACAATGACCGCACGAGTACCGCACATGTAACGGCAAAAACGGACATCACCGGACGTCCCTGGACAAGTAGCGGATTCACCGGATAAGAAATGGACATAAAACGGATATGAACGGACACGAACGGATAAAATGATTTTTTATCCGTTACTCGTCCGTTAGCTCGGTGTGACCAAACCTTAAGTTTTAACAGCCCTGGGGTTGGGGCCTTTTGAAAACACTGGGGAAAAGGAGAAAATTATGGTAACCAGCATTTTCTCCTCTTTTCCACAGTGTTTTTTACCCTTTCAGAAAAAACTTTCATCATTAAGTCACATTTAATTTGTTGTCTACAGTTGCTTTGGAATTGGACATGTGTAAAATTCTGAGTTTTAATGACTCAAGTAAAAGGATTTAGCTTAAAAAAAAATTTGCGGAACATTATTTTCTCCTTATTCAACATGATATTTACCTTTTTAGCTCACCTGAGCACGAAGTCCTCATGGTGAGCTGTTGTGATAGTCCTGTGTGCGGCGTGCGTCGTCTGTCGTCAACTTTTTACCTTGTGTACGCTCTAGAGGCCACATTTTCTGTCCGATACTCATGAAACTGGGTCAGAATGTTTGCCTTTATGATATCTCGAAAATGGGTCATGTCGGGTCAAAAACTAGGTCACTAGGTCAAATCTTAGAAAAATCTTGTGTATGCTCTAGAGGCCACATTTTCTGTCTAATACTCCTGAAAGTTAGTCAGAATGTTTGCTTTGATGATATCTCAGACGAGTTCGAAAATGGGTTATGTCGGGTCAAAAACTAGGTCACCAGGTCAAATCTTAGAAAAACCTTTTGTACACTCTAGAGGCCACATTTTCAGTCCAATACTCTTAAAAGTTGGTCAGAATGTTTTGTCATGATGATAGCTTGGATGAGTTTAAAAATGGGTCATGTCGGGTCGAAATCTAGGTCGCTGGGTGAAATCTGGAAAAACCTTGTGTACGCTCTGGAGGCCACATTTTCAGTCCAATAATTTTGAAATTTGGTCAGAATGTTTGTCTTGATAATATCTTAGACTAGCCTGAAAACGGGTCATGTTGGATAAAAAACTAGGTCAAATCTCAGAAAAACTTTTTGTCCACACTAGAGGTTACATTTTCAGTCCAATATTCTTTAAACTTGGTCAGAATGTTTGTCTTGATGATATCTTGCATGAGTTTGAAAATGGGTCATATGGAATCAAAAACTAGGTCACCAAGTTTAATCCTTGAAAAACCTTATGTATGCTCTAGAGGCCACATTTTCAGTCCAATAATCTTGAAATTTGCGTAGAATGTTTGTATTGATAATATCTTAGACTACTATGAATATGGGTCATGTTGGTAAAGAAACTAGGTACCTAGGTCAAATCTGGGAAAAACCTTTTGTACACCCTGCAGGCCACATTTTCTCTCAAATACTCATGAAAGTTTGTCAGAATGTATGTCTGGATAATTTCTACATGTCAAGTAGACTGCTAAGACAAATTCTAGAAAAAGCTTGTGTGCACTCCAGAGGCCATATTTGTAAGTCCAATACTAATGAGTGTTTGTCAGAATGTTTGTCTTAATATCTCTGAAGAGATTGGAAATGGGTCATGTTTGATCAAAAGGCTCAGGTGAGCGACTTCAGGGCCATCATGGCCCTCTTGTTTACATTATCTTTTGCTAGGTACCTTTTTTCGAATACTAAATACCTATCTGATTTGGGCATTCTGGGTCCTTTTCAATACAGCAACTGTTACTTCCAATTTCAAAATAAATTAAAAGTTAACTCAGTAAATCACTACTTCGTACGATTCACCTGGCCATGGTTAGCTAGCATATAACCTATGCACCAGTCATTTATAAAGACAGACCTTACAGTCTTGGGAATTAGCCCAGATACAATTTTCGTTGGTAAAACCCAGATACACAAATCCTGGTTTTCCTTAAATCTATTTTTAGAAACTTTGTACAAAGATTTGCAGTAAACAATGTTTTTTTTTCAAGAACTATTTTTTCCGTTTGAAATAATTAATTTTTCAAGAAATTTGAAGTGAAAAACAAGTTAGTTTTTTTCACAGAAGTATTATTTATAGCAGTTTTCTCCATTTCTCCTTTTTTAGCGGCAGAGTGTTAGTTTACCCATCGCATATTAATATTTATCCTCTACAGGATAGTGATACGTCATAGCAGACAGGTCATATCTTTGAAGAATATGACATGCTCAGACAATGCCTTTTTTAATACAAATTCCATTATTTGTGCCACATTTCATTTGTTGTTTGGAAACATGCATTACAAGGAATTACTTTCTTCATTCTGAATTTCTTTTAAATTGATGCCCTGCAGTTCAATATTATACTAAATAGAGAAAAAATATACATCTAAGATCATACTGCATGTTCTGCGTTCTCTGCTCTTGATCTTGCACTATAGTCCACATAAGTTTTAATGGGCATTGTAAGGATTCATTAAGTCTATGGATAGCCCGGTTTGCTAATAAATGGTTATGGTTAGTGAGTGCTTAATATGCAGATATTGCAATTTCAAGGCTTCTGTCAGAATTTCCAGAATATCTGGCAAAGACAAAACAGTGTAGATGCAAGATTAGACTACACATTACATGCAGTCTGATTTTGTTACTACACTGTCCACATAAGCAGGATTCAGTGCTACCAAGGATTAACCCTTTACCAAGTGACAAAATTTTAGACTTGTCCACATTGAAAGCCTTTGCAGACGACATATTAAATGTGACCCAAAAACTGAAATTTGTCTTTGGAAGGGTAGAAAACAATGTGGGAAAAGGAGAAAATGCTGGTTACCAGTATTTTCTCCTTTTCCCACAATGTTTTCAAAAGGCCTTTTTCTCAGGGTTGTTAAAACTTGGGATTGTGTGGTAAAGGGTTAAAGAAGACTCACTTGGCACTTGGCCCTTTCACATTGATTTTGTCATCGTAAAAATTGTGTCAGGATTGATAGCGTGCATAATTCATGGATACCAATTAGTAGTGAACAGTGTTGTCTTTTTGTCACCAGCAGATGCTGTGTATGTCTAGCATGTCTAAACTCATTAAAGGCCCTATAGTAGACAGTCTAGTGATTATATGTCCATGGGGAAGAAAAGGCTTTTGAAATTTCACATTGTGGGAAAAGAGGAAAATGCTGGTATACCAGCCTTTTCTTCTTTTCTCAAAATATTTTTTTCCTTTTTGAAAGATGAATTTCCTGTTTTTAGTAACACTTCAACTTGTGATCTGCAAGTGCTTTCAATTTAGGCAGGGCTAGACTTTTTTCATGTTTCCACGGTTAAACCTTTACCAGACAGTTCAGTGATTTTGCACTCCTGTGGGAAATGGTTCTTGAAAACATTGTAGGGAAAGGAGAAAATACTGATAACCTGCTATTTCTCCTTTTGCCACAATGTTTTCAACCCAAGAAAAATCCCATCATTTTGGCCTGACATCTAATTTATTGGCCACAAAGCAAAGGTTGACACTATCTGTGTCCTTTTTTGGAGAAGACACCTGAAAGTTAGCACCTTACAGAGTGAGGTGCCCGTAACTTTTGCCAAAGATTGGCTTTGGGATACCTTCCCTCAAAGTTAATGTCAAGCCATGCAAATAATTAGAACATGGAGAAGTCTGAAATTTTATAATCCTGTATAGAGTTCATTTGTGGGACAATGAGGACACCTTAGTTATGTTCCTGCATTTTCTTTACAGGTTGGTTTATCTCTTGAAATTTTCTGGCTGAATCATGTAGCCTTTAATTTGCAGAAATTGAATGTTCTTTGCATCTTTTATCCATCATTGCAAAACAAACCTATGCTTTTACAGACATGAGGAAAAAAGGCTTTTTGAAAAAATGTGGGTATCCAGCATTTTCTTCTGTTCCCATAATAGTTATTTTGAACCTTTTTTAACCCTTTACCAAACAATCCTGAGTTATAATGACCCTGTAAAAAGAAGGCTTTTGAAAATGGTGTGGGAAAAGGAGAAAATACTGGTAACCAGCATTTTCTTCTTTTCCAATAATGTCATTATTTAAGCTACATTTAATTTGTCATGGTCAATGCTTTCAGTTTGGTCAAATCCAAAATTTTGTCATTTGGTAAAGAGTTTAACAAAAACTCCCACCAATAAATATAAGGTCACAATAAATTTGTTGTCTGCAAACACATTCCTTACAGAGAAGCATGGTCCATTAAGATTGTCAGAATACCAAGCACATTTCAATAGTTTTTTTTCTTGAGTTGAATTAAGTAATTCACTATATTCTCAAAATTCTTCTATTATTCTCAAGTCATATACTGGGTAATTGCTGAAAACCAGTTCAGGGGCAATATTGCAGCTTCTTGAGTGAAAGTTTTCAAGATTTTTATTAAAAAAGCCTCTTTTATTATTTACTGTTAAAATTGACAAATTATGAGGAATTCAGGATTGTCCTGAAGTCTAATTTTCACCTGATGGGATGTGGTTATACTACAGAAACAAGACATTTTATAGTCTGGATACTAAAAGAAGGCACATTGTCTCCTTTCTCGATGGACCTCTTGTTTGGATTATTTTTGTCAAATTTCTTACATGGATTCTTACAAATTATCCAGTTTTTAAATGAATTTCAAAGAAATTCATAAAAAAAACCACTTGTGATCTTAGTTTGATAAGGTCAGTTGTTTGATTAATCTGTTTTTGCAGGATTCATGCTGTTACATTTGATAGTAAAGCCATTTCAGATTCAACCAAGTGGTTTAAATTCCTAGGTTTTGGATAGGGCATAAAAGTATTTCTCATGAATAATAGATTGATAAAACTTAAGTGGTAAAAATGTCGGGTCATCTGTGAATTTAGATAAGAAATACATGAGTAAAGTATAGTAAATAGTGAGATTTTATTGTGGAAAAGAGTTGAATTATTAAATTCACCAACTTTTCTCTTTTTTCAAAGATAGAAAAGAAGTGCTGCAACACGGAAAAAGTTACTTACTGTTTCAATCAGTTACAATCTTATTACATACGACTATTCTTCTTTGTTATCTTTTTGAATTTCAGAAATATTTTAGAATCAAAGTGATTTCTTTTTTTAAACTTTTGCTTGTTGAGTTGAGTCTTCATGCAGGACTTGTTTAATTTTTTAATTCTTCATACCACACAATCAAAACTTTTAAGGACCCTAAGAAAGAAAGCCTTTAGAAAACATTGTGGGAAAAGAAGAAAATGCTGGTTACCAGCTTTTTTTTCCGTATCCGACAATGTTTTCCACCCTTCCCACAACAAATTTCAATTTTGTATTCACACTTATTTTGTCGTCTGTAAATGCTTTGAAATTGGACTAGTCTAAAATTTTGTCATTTGGTAAAGAGTTAAAAAAGTGTGAGAAGTAAAATTAACATCTGAGTAACGCCTACAGCGCTGACTTTAACTTAAACATTGGATAAGAGAACAGTGTAGATCAAGATCAGACAACTACATGTACTTAAGTCTGGTATAGGAACTTAACTGTTTAATATTTTGTGATATATTTTTCGCCAAAGCAGCCCTAATAAATTACAACACTGGGCCTTTTTGACTGACTTAAATTGTCTATTCCATTTCAATTAAAAAAATTATTTATATATTTAGTACCTTAAGGGTTAAAACTTAGGAAGGTAAAACTATTGTCAATTATATAGGAAATATTTAAAAAACGGCATTTAAGGTAGATAGCACAATACAATAGTTTCTTTTCTACAGGTGCACTTAGGCAGAGGGGAAGAGGATAGCGGGATTATTATTGTTTTGGTATTCACTAGAGTCAGTTGGGATATATTGTTACTTATTGACTTCGGCATAGGTTGTATAGGAGTTTAATGAGTATGTGAAATAGTGCTTATATAGGACATACAGTGAATTTTTGTAATTCTCTGTGGTTTTAATCCTTTACTACACTATCAGGAGTGACAGAGAAAGCCTTTGAAAACTTAATAGGAAAAGGAGAAAATGCTGGTAACCAGCATTATCTTCTTTTCCCATTAAGTTTTCTACCCTTTAACAGACAATTCTCATCATTTGAGACACATTTAAAATGGCATCTGCAAATTTTACAAACTAAATAAGACCTAACAAAAAAAATATCTGTGTTTAGGGTTTCGGTCCGAGATGCTGTAGGTAGGGTTTTTTTTTTCAAAAAAGCTTTTTACATGGACCATGTACCGAAATCACACCCGACAAATCTTTTTTTCCCAATCGTAGCATAAAAAGTTTAGGATCAGCAGCATTTTCTAGGTAGGGTAGGGAAACCCTAAACACAGATACCTTTTTTTAGGCCTTAGAGCTTGAAACGATTTTATCAGTCAATGAGAGAGCACAAAACATGGGATGTGTCTTTGATATGGTAGTAAAACATGGTTGGGAAAGGGAGAAAATGTTGGTAATCAGCATTTTCTCCTTTTCCAACTATGTTTTCATAACCCCTCTTCTTTGCAGTTTTAGAAACATGAGATTGTTGGGCAAAGGATTAATGAATATGTGGAATGGTAGAATAGAGGTTCATTATGATGATTTCTTTTTCTCTGTGGATTTTGAAGTGATACTAGATTGGAAACATTTCTCTTGCGGCAAAACTAGATTGGAAACATTTTTCTTTCACCCAATTGATTAACCCTTTAACACATGATCCCGAGTTTTAATGACTCTGAGGAAGGAGCCTTTTGAAAACATTGGGGGTAACCATAAAAATTGCCATGTGCAAATGCTTTGAATTTGGACAAGTCTAAATTTTTGTCATGTGGTTAAAAGTTAATTTAGATGGTCTTTAGCCTCTTATCAAACTTTGACAGCTTTTAATGATCCTGAGGAAGATGGGTTTTACCAGTATTTTCTCCTATTCCCTCATTGTTCTACTATTTTGATTAAGACAAATTCTGCGATGTTTTCCACCATTTCTAAAGCAAATTCCATCATTTAAGCCTTTTTTTTTTTTGTCATCTGCAAATGATCCTGAGATTAGATGAATTTAGAATTTTGTCATCTAGTAAAGAGTTATGAAGGACAAACAGCTGATTCTTGCATGTGAAGCCTGCATTATCACTGTAATGATGCTAATATATGAGCAATTTTGGAGCTATTCTCAGTAACAGTACATAGGACCATCCCACAATCTCTGAAAATTGATCTTTTTCCATTCTGTTGAAAAATAGTATCTTCTTTTCCATCATGTTTGTCCTTCTTGTACTTTGTGAAGTTCTGGAAGGCCTGACATAGATTGTATAGTGAAGAGGTAAACCTTACCCTTAGAGTACTAAATTAATGAAATGGATCTTTAAAATAGGAAAAACAGCCTACATATTGCTATTTTGAAGGGTTGTTTTGGCTAGTATTGTTAACTTATAAGTAAGGGAGCATAGATCCAAGATCCATCATGAACATTTTCCAAAAAAGCAACTAAAGCCATAGTTAGCATTTTTAAGTTGAATAGCAATGCCATTATTTACTTCAATAATTATCATATTTCAATCATTATCATGCTCTTGATATGTTACAGTTCCAAAAGTCAGAGTTGTCCTCAAATATGGGGACAATAGGACTTGCATTACAAAAGATCACTCCTTCCCTACTTTGTCCCACATAAAGTCAATACCTGACAACTGCATTGGGGAGAATTCTCTTTACCTCAGTGGTTAAGGTGTTTAAGCTTTTAAACCTTGAACAATGAGGATCTTTTCAGCGCAGGTTCGTATCCCGCGTCAAGTGCAGTTTTTATTTGAACTATGCGTTTGTTGCGAACTTTCATGCTCGTAAGACTTGTTAGTAGTTATACACTGGTACATAGTTCTCATGAAGAGAACTTCAGGCTAGTTCACAATATCATATTTGCTTGACTTTTGGGTTTAGTCCCATTCTTGTTCAAGCATTAAATGTGCTGACATGAGCATACTTAAAGACCTATGTTATATCCGCATCCCCCAGGTTCCCAAAAATTATTACCATGTTTTTATTGTACTGTAAATTAATGTGCAGGAAAGCTCTGACAACTCCTGAGACCACAGGCAAAAATCTCATATCACTATGTGATGCCTGGGCCATGCTTTTCCAGGTGAATAGCATCTACAGCTTAGAAAAAAATATGGAACATGTTGATGCATTGCTTTTTAAGTGATTGATTAATGGCGCTTTTGGTGATAGTGTGATCTTGGTTTGGTCCGAATTTGTTGGTATATTGGAGAAAGAAACAGCCACAAAATTCATCATATTCATTGATATTGTTTTTTTTTATGGAGGAATATTTTCATTTCATTTATAGATCAGTGAGGGGTTAAAGCTATTCATAATTGAAGACATCTGAGGAAACATTATGTTAGTGTTGATGAATGAAACTGAGGTGTTTTTACAAGTATCAAATAATGTTTTTTGTCCAATCAGAGTAATTTACTTAGCTCATGTGGAAAGAAAGCAAGAGGTTGGCATTGAAGGTTATGGTGATTAGGAAAATTAACCAATACAAGGTGGCCTGGCTCTTACTGAAACTCTTTTATTTTCCAGTGATGACAGGTAGCTTTTGCAGATGGCATAGATTAAGATCAGACTGCACAGAACATTCAGCCTGGTCTTGGATCTACACCATCTGTTACCTGATACTAAGAAATTACCAAGCTTGCCTTAAAATACAGTGGAAATCTTCTTCCAGACCTCAAAGAAAGTGGACTTTCTGTCGTTGGTAGTGAAGGAGTTAAACCTTTACTAAACAACAAAAATGTAGACCTGCCCAATTTGAAAGCTTTTGCAGACAACAATTTAAATGTGGCTCAAATCATGGAATTTGTCTTTGATTTGGTAGAAAATATTGTGGGGGGAAAGGTGAAAATGCTGGCTACCAGCATTTTCTCTTTTTCCCCCATAATGTTTTCAAAAGGATTCATTCAAGGGGTCATTACAACTTGGGATTGTGTGGTAAAGGGTTAAAGCACTATGAAACCAAAAGCTATAAGGGAAAACTTAAGGCAAAAAGTATGGTAAATCAATGATATTTGCCGGCTTTTGGATAAAATTATTGAACAGTTGTTGAAAAGATATGAAGCACCCATAATTTATATTGATCAGAGATTTATCACTGCTGATGTCACACTGTGACAGTTAACTTTTCTTTTAGTCTTGTTTTGTTTTGTCGGATAATGTATATTTTATTGTCATATTCCAGCTGTTACAGCATGTTTAAGGTATACACGGAGCTTTTGGTTTTGAAACTTTTAGGTCTTTCTCTAAGTATTTCAATGTCAGTGGCTTTCGTAGCCTTCCCCCAGTTTTTCTCCTTTACTTAACCACATATTTTACCACAGTTTTGTATCTTGGATGGACTTTCCAGAAATATTTTATCATTTCTTTACCAGTCAATCCCATGTTTTGAGGACCTTGAGAAAGAACGCTTTTGGAAATATTATGTGAACCAGCAGTTTTGCTTTCTCTTTGTTCTTGACATCTTCAATGATAGGAGCACAATATCACATTTGTATGCTTAAAATTAACCTTTTATCACACAGTCTTTGAGATCAATGATCCTGAGTCCTGCCTGAGGCTTTTGAAAACTATTGACCAGCATCTCCTTTTTGCACGATTTTTGTACCCCTTCACTTACAAAATCCTATGATTTGAACCAATTATTTGATTTGGCATTTGCAAATACATTAACTCTTTCCATACCATAGACAACACCAGAAGCTTTTGTGAACAGTGTAGATCAAGATCAGACTGCACAGAATGACCACTTCTATATTCCAGATCATGACAGAACTGTCTCTTGATCTTGCAGAGGAAATGTATTTTTAGCCTTTGAGAAAATGCAATTTATTTATTCAGTAGTGAAAGAGTTAAATACAGAAAAGTTTAAAATTGTATTGTATGTTAAAGGGTTAAAGACCTGTGGCTGCTGAACCAGGTTTGTTCACCTGTGGTGGACTGAATGACTAATATGGTCAATGATGTATCCCAGATCAATACTGAACCAAGTCTAGCAGATCATTAATTTTGATAATTAACCCTTTGTAACCTTGAACCCGAGTTTAATTTCCTATGCAGACAGTATAGATCAAGATCAGATTACAGAGAATGTGCAGTCTGATCTTGGATCTACACTACTTGTTTCATTGCTAGGCATTTTGAGAAAAAACAGCTTTGAAATTGCAATACCTGCTTTTGATGCTCAGAATACACTTACGTTACCTATCATGACAGAGCAGTGTGTAAAATTCCATAATATGTTCCTTAACTCTACCAAATAGCAAAATTTTGGACTAGTCCTAATTCAAAGCATTTGCAGACAACAAAATAAATGTGAATTAAAAATTGAAATTCGATTTGGGAAGGGTAGAAAACATTGTGGGAAAAGGAGAAAATGCTGGTTACCAGCATTTTCTCCTTTTCCCACAATGTTTTCAAAAGCTTTCTTTCTCAGGGTCGTTAAAAGTCGGGATTGTGTGGTAAAGAGTTAAAGAATTTGCCTCAAGTCACCCTTCCAATCCCAAAGCAAATGGTGTGGGAATTCTTGTCAACTAGGAATGGTAATTCATAATGTGTATAATGCATATTGATTTTCTGTGAAATGATTTAGTGGACTTTGAAAAAAGTGTTGTTGAAGATTGGCCTGTATTTTTTATTTGCATGGAACACATAGAATTTTATGTGTAACATTTTATCAAATGACACAAAAGTTTACACTTTCCTAAACTGGAAGTATTTTGCAGAGTTAACATGTGACTCAAATGATGGGATTGGTCTTCAAAACAAAATGGTTGAAATCATTGGACAAGGGAAAATACTGGTTACTGGCATTTTTTTTTTACTGCAATGTTTTTCAAGGGTCTTTGGAACATGGGGTTGTATTGTAAAAGGTGTAAAAACCTATAATTATGTGTACAAAAAAATGTTATGTTTTGCATCCTGATGGAAATTACAATGGAAAACATAAATTGTGGGGAAATAAACTAGTGGATGTGATTTAAATCAGATAGTCTTAAAAACATTGTGGGAAAAGGAAAAAATGCTGGTTACCAGCATTTTCTCCATTTCCCACAATGTTTTCAAGAGGCCTACTTCTCAGTTTGTTAAAACTCAGGATTGTGTGGTAAAGGGGGTTAAAGCATTTCAGCTTCACTTTTTACTTGGCATTAAAATTTTATTGAAATACAGTGTTGTTCAAGGGTAAATGTAAACATTGTCTTCATTGGCTATTTGTACATGGTCTGAATCCCCAGTGCTTTGTCCCCTTACCTTTCAAAAGTTATAGATTTTTATGTCAGGTTGGTCTAGTGAAGATGTTACACTGGATTGTCATTTTGTGTGCTGTATTGTAGTCCTCCTCCTATATTGGATTTTGATCTAAAACACAGTTGCCTATGCATGCTTTTTATTGCCAGATAATCTGGTAAAACAGGTAGTCTGCAATATCTGCATCATTGGTTCTGACTGGGAAAGTCCATTTCATTTATTTAGCACTTCTTAATTTTAGGATTTTATCTATTTCATACTAAAAGTGCAAAGTACTATAGCCATCTGATTGACTGGGATGTATTGTCCTAACTTATTAGATGTCTAGTATTGGAAGTTAGAATTTAAGAATTGAAGTTAAAATGTTTTAGTTGAACATGCTCATTAATCCTGTACCAAACAACAAAGTTTTCAACTTTTCTGAGTTTAAAGCATTTGGAGACGATATAATAAATGTGGTGCATTATGGTATACATTTTTAGCTCCACTGGCCGAAGGCCAGCGGGCTTAAGCCTTATATCATGGCCCGGTGTCCTTCGTGCGTGCGTGCGTCCGTCCTTTCGTGCGTTAACTTTTATTTCAAACTTCTTCTCTGAAACTAAACATCCAAATTTGATGAAACTTCACAGAAATGATCCTGCCATGGTCCTCTTCAGAATTTCTTGAAAGAATTTGATTCCTTCAAAAAACTCTTGTTGCGATGGCAACAAAAGCGAAAAATATTGAAAATCTTTGAAAATCTTCTTGTCTGAAACCATAAGGCCCAGGGCTACCAAATTTGGCATGTAGCTTTATCTAATGGACCTCTAAGAAGTTTCTTCATATTATAGCCCTGGGGTAAAAATTGGCCCTGTGCCAGGGATCATAAGTTTAGCATAGGCTGATATATAGTGACTTTAAATAGTAATCATGGGAAATAACTCCTGTTATAAAGAGATAAAGTTTACTATTTACCTCCCTTGATTATCATAACTGCGATGATACATGATAGATGTTGATATTCAAGTTTTTTGGATAGGACATGTTCTGTTGTCAGGGAGAGTGATTTATTTTGATGCTAGTAGTTATGCTCACATCAGTGGAATATTAAACTTTAAGGTTTCTGTCATTCAGTTTTCTTTCCAGAACGTTACCTTACATGCCAATGAATAAACCTGCTTTTATTCACTGACATAATCTTTGCACTTAGGAAGATATGACTGTTTTTTTGTTGGGCAGGGGGGAGGTTATGTTTTCGGACTAAGATTACTACCATACAGACTTTTTATGCTGTATGTCTCTGCAATGCCATTTAAGTGCATGATATGTTAATTTTACTCTTTAAGAAAGGACAAATTTTTTGACTGGACCAAGTTTAAAGCCATTGCAAAAGACAAATTGAATGTAGCTTAAATGATTATTTCTGTCTTTGATAGGGTAGGAAACATTGTTGGAAAAGGAGAAAATACTGGCTGACAACATGTTGTCCTTTTCCCACAATGTTTTCAAAAGCTTTCTCTTTTAATTAAAGGTCATTAACACTTCAATTTGTGTGGTAAAGGATTAAAAAGCCAGTGGAGCGATACAGGACCATCATGGCTCTCTTGTCTTTAAAAGGTAGAAAACATTTTGGGAAAAGGAGAAAATACTGGTTACCAGCATTTTCTCCTTTTCCCGCATTGTTTTAAAAAGTCTTCTTCCTCAAGGTTGTAAAAACTTGGGATTGTGTGATACAGGTTTAATGTTAAAATGTCAGAGTGAACTTTGCATGACTGTATAATTTCTAGGTGTATCTGGGTAATTAAGAGGTTAGATGATTTGTTAGTTGTCAACTTAGTACATAATGTATTTTTTTGAGTGATTTATTTTGGTACTGAACTTAACCTGAAGGTGGTCTGGCTCATTGATAAAGGTGTAGGAAGAGTAATCCAGGGGTCTCAGGTTCAATCTCATCCGATGCACTGGGTCTTTTGTGGGGTGTCCTGTGGCAAAGCTCTTCAGAGACCCAGACTAACACTTAGATGAAACAGAGAAAACAGAGGAATAAGGGAACTGTTTCCATATGACCAAAATAATTTTAAAAGAAATGTAACAAGTCCATTCTATTTTGAAATAATAAATTAATTCATTTAACATTGAGCCTTTAAGCCTTTTGGGGCCTTATGTTATGTCTTTTTGGGCCTTATGTTAAGTCTTTTGGGGCCTTATGTTAAGTCTTTTGGGGCCTTACGGTGAACCCTTTACCTTGGAACAAATTTTTAGACTTGTCCAAATGGAAAGCATTTGCAGATGATGTAGAAAATGTGGCTCGAAGCATGGGAATTGTCTTTCAAAGGATATAGAACATTGAGGTAAAATGATAAAACGCTAGTGACCAGCACTTTTTCCCATGATGTCTTAACACTTTACCACACAATCCAGAGTATTAACGACCTTGAAGAAAAAGCCTTTTGAAAACATTGTGGGAAAAGGAGAAAATGCTGGTAACCAGCATTTTCTCCTTTTCCAACAATGTTTTTTACCCTTCCCAAGCTAAATTTCATTTTTTGAACCACATTTGTCTTCTGCAAATGCTTTGAATTTGGACCAGTGTTTAATTTTTTTGTTTGGTAAAGAGTTAAAAGGCCTTCTTCCAAAGGGCTGTAAAAACATGGGAGTGTTTTGTAAAGGGTCATATTAATACATTAACTCTTTACCACACAATCCCGACTTTTAACGACCCTGAAGAAGAAAGCTTTCGAAAACATTGTGAGAAAAGGAGAAAATGCTGGTAATCAACATTTTCTCCTTTTCCCACAAAGTTTTCAACCCTTCCCAAAACATGTTTCAATATTTGAGTCACATTCGTGTATCATCTGCAAATGCTTTCAATATGGTACAGTCTAAGATTTTGTTGTGTGGTAAAGAGTTAACCCATTACCACACAATGACGCCTTTTAACACCCCTGAAGAAGAGGCCTTTTGAAAACATTGTGGGAAAAGGAGAAAATGCTGGTAACCAGCATTTTCTCCTTTTCCCACAAAGTTTTCTACCCTATCAAAGAAATGTTGCGTCATTTGAGCCACTATGAAATTGTCTTCTGCAAATGCTTTCAATTTGGATAGGTCTTAAATTTTTACGTGTGGTAAAGGGTTAATTGGGTAATTCAGGCTGATGGGTATATTAAGATAACTTCAGTTCATAGGAGAGGGATTTGTAATCCATGGTCCATATTCACCAACCATTCTTCCTAGTCTTATTCTTAGTAATTTTCTAAATTTTAAAGTAACACAACTTCTGATTGGCTAAACCAAATGGTTTAGCTAATGTTGTGGTACTTTCCTAAATCTAAAGTTAGACTGAGAATGAAATTAAGACTGGCTGGTAAATACGGACCCAGGTGTCCCAGGTTTGATACTTGCTCATGGCAAGTGGATCTCAGGGAAATGTCCTTTAACAAAGCCTATCAGAGCCTCAGCCTAGTGTTGCTGAAATTGGACACTGCATATTAATTTATAAGTTAATTTTTGTTGTGATATGACTGAAATACTGTTGAAAGTATTGTTAAACTGTGACCATTCAAACAGTGTACAGCTATGCCTAAATATGAAGAAAATTGGTGTGAATTCTCTTCATGTTATCCCAAATTGTTTTAAGTCTTTTCCTTTTTCTCATTCATTTTATGTTTTGATCTCTATGAGGTATTTTTGGCACGCAAGTCTTCCTAAGCAGCCACCACACTTTTTCATGTGATTGATTATCCATTGTCAGACTATGCCTGTCAGATGCTATTGAATTTTGTTGCGAAGGGAAAAAAGAGAAATCTTGGAATGTTGTCAATTGGGTGAAGTTTGGGCAGCCCATATCTTGTCATTGATAAGCTGTTGGTCTATCCGAATGCACTCAATTAGTGTGAAGTATTATTTAATTGGTACTTGTTTCATGTAAAAGTACTCTAATTGACGGGAAGTTGCATGTTGTAGTGGGCGAGTTCTTTTTTCATTGTTGTTCTATTTGGTGAGGAGGTTTTTCAGTGTGAGGTGGATTTTCATGTTATGTTAATAGTCCACTTTGAAAATCGGTCTTGGAATTTATGGAATGGAAAGAGAATAGTTCAGTTTTGTTTGCATATTTACCAACTCCAGGCTGCTTTTGTGTTCTGGAAGTAGACCACTTTTGATAACATTGCAGCAAAAATGTAAATTTGTCCTTTAGCTTCAATGTTTTACATTTATTCATGTGTAAGGCCTAAATTCCTGTTGATAATCCATATTTTGCATGGAATTTTATGGTTGGTTGCTGTGAATTTGTTTCCAGAGGTAATGAGTTTGAAACAGTTGAAATCATTTGATTACCAATAAATAAACTTGTTACTTGTTAAAAGACTTCAATGATCCACTTGTGGAACTTAAGAACTAGAAGTAATAAGAAAATATTGTATTTCTTTTTTATATTGAAAGCATTGAAGCAAATGGCTGCAAAAAGCAAAGGTGCCCATCTATAGACCTCTTACCAAATAAGAATTTAGACCTGTCCCAATTGAAAGCATTTGCAGATGCCAATTAAAAGATGATTTAAATGAAGGGATTTGTCTTTTCAAAGGGAAGAAAAAATTGTGGGAAAAGAAGAAAATGCTGGTTACCAGCATTTTCTTCTTTACCCACAATATTTTTCACAAGTTATCTTTCTCAGAGCTTTTAAAACTGTAGTCTGTGTGGCAAAAGGTTAATGATGAATCAAAACCAGAGATGTAACCTCCATAGTGCCAACAGAAAACTGGACTGTCAGTCGGAATCATTTTCAAGGATTAGTATAATATAATGTTTGACAGCCTCAATAAAGTTGACCTGAGGTTGTACTGCACATTCTGTCCAGTTTGATCTTGAACCTTACTGACCACAAGACCAGTTGCATTTGAAATACACAGTATAGGGTTAGACTGTCATGACTTGGTTTCCCATTAAGAGACTATGTTGTATAAATAATACTTTAAACCCCTGTCATACCAGGGCGGAAATCCAACAGTGTCCAATAAAAAATGTAGAACCCAGAGGTGCATGCAGTATGATCGCATGCATTACCACAGCAATGCAGTGGCATTGCCAGTAGATGGGTAGGGACTGTCTAGAAGGCCCAGCGATGGTGTGCACTTTGAGCTTGCACAAAACAAACACCATCACCCAGCATTCTGATAAGAGTGCAGTTGGATCAACATAAGGTCGTCTTAGCAGTAAGAACTCTCGCAATGCCACGGGACCTCCACCTGCTGGCACAGAGGTTGCAGTGCAAATGCTGTGGTTGTCGGTGATGCTTGCACGGAGATTGTATGGCGTTCTCTTAGATGTCACTGCATCTCTTCTGTGCTTATGCACTTAATATGGCGCATGAACAGTGCTTACATGGAATGTTATTTATTTTACTGCTTTCTTACTGTTCTGAACACCAATGGCGATAATTTCTAAGGCGCTTCTACTGCTGTACTGTGTCCATTGGTCTTTGCCTGACAAAAATGAACAAATAGTTGACAAAGTATGCAAATTAAAATTCATTTCACCTTGGCTGATGTACGCTAGCAAGCCAAGCTAGTGCTAGTTGATGAGGCGACGAT
Source organism: Hippopus hippopus (assembly GCA_946811185.2). Lineage (NCBI taxonomy): Eukaryota > Metazoa > Mollusca > Bivalvia > Cardiida > Cardiidae > Hippopus > Hippopus hippopus. The sequence continues at coordinate 19,572,363 of OX328102.1, read as the reverse complement.
GGTTGACTTGCGTCTGTTTGAGGGGGTTGGGGTGTATGTTCTTTTTTTTTCCCCCTTTCTCTTTGCGGGCACAGCAAAAAAACAACTGATGAATAAATGTGTATAAATACAGTTCATTGTCATAGGTTATAAGTGTAAATGATTGTCATTAACACGCCATCGGCTTAGTGTGAGGACGTGGAGCATGATGTGAACGCCCTGTTCAGGCATTGTGAGCACCGTGAAAGCACAGTGCACCCAGTGGAAGCGCCGTGAGGGTAGAGAATTGCCAGGAAGAACTCAGTAGGAACTCGATAACACGCCATGGGATCTCCGTGGCAATGCCTTTCTCATGGTGGGAATGCCGTGACATTTCCATCTTCGCGAAAAATATCAGATTTTTCTTGCAATCTGTCTACTATACTATCATGGCTCTCTGGGAAAGTAAATAACACCATGCCAATGCAGTGGAAACACTAAATAGTGTGACAGGGTATTTATATTTAGTAGAGGCATTTTGATATTGAATAAAGGTTGAAAATGTCAGGAATTTGTGGTATAGGGGTACAGGAAGGTGGCTGCTTTTGTTATTCAATAAATTACTGACTTTTGTCTGCTTTATCATAGTTCAAATAGACTGAGGCTGACTGATTAGCATTAACCCTTTCACAAACAACAAATTTTAGACCCTTCTAACTTGAAAGCAACGGAACGACTACTTCACTATTGATACAAATGAGCTAGAATTCTCTAATAGGGACACAGTGCAAGAAAAGGAGAAAATGCTGGTTATCAGTATTTTCTCGTTTTCCATCAGCTTTCTTTGTCAGGTCATGAAAAGACTGAGATTGCTTGGTAAAGGGTTTACTTGTGTCATATATTGATTAATTAACTCATTACCTCCTGCAGGTAAATTTTTATCTTACAGCAGACTGCTTTTGAAAATAACTGTTGCAAGAGGTAAAGGTGCTTATGAAGTAGGGTAATGATTATAATTACTAATAAGAAGCGTTTATCTTTTTGAAAAGTTGAATCTTCTTTTGCTGGAAACGTTTGTCAGTTGTCTCACTAATTTTGATGAGTCTAAGACTAGCTTTTGTTGTGATAACTTGATACAGTTTCAGTTTGTGAACTTGAGAAATTTCTGACCCTTTACAAAATGACAAAACTTCAGACTTATTAAAATTCAAACTATATATAGATGGCAATTTAGATGTGCCTCTAATGCAGGGATATGTCTTTGGTAGATTAGAAAACATTGTGGAAAAAATGGTTTTCAGCATTTTCTCATTTTCCCACAATGTTTCCAAAAGTTGTTTTGGATAGGGTAGTAAAAACATGGGATTGTTTGATGAAGGGTTAAATGACTGAGATGGTTTTGATGAAAAAGTAAATAAGCTTTTCAAAAGCATTACCTGGAATGTATTTTTGTAAGGTTCAGAGCAAGAAAAACATGCAAGAGTATGGCTAGAAATCAGTTCTGTCTCAAAGTTCTTTTGGGGCTAGTTGGTTACAGAAGTTGAATTTCTGGGAGAAAATACAGCTATAATTAAAGATGCACTTTATGAAAAAAGAATGAAGAAATTTGTTAATATTCTTGCTGTAGGGAGGCACAGCTTCTTTTTCCCTAATGTTAAAAGTGTCTTGTTAAATTTTCTTTGTGAGGGAAAAAAAAAATCGTGATTCTTGGTGAATTGAAATAAAATGGATGTGTAGATTTGGCGGTCAACCTGGATCTCATTATGAAGAAATGAAGTGGATTAGATAAAAAGTCGTTTTGGATAGAAAATCTCAGTTAATGAAAAGTTTAGTGCTTATATCAATTAAAAGAGTTTGTGAAAGTAAATACATATATCTGGATACTATTGTGTGTTCAGGATGGCAAATGGGGTCCTGAATAGCTAAGTGGTGAAAGTGAAGGATTCATAGCTGGAGGTAAAATTGTCACACAAGGCATTGCTTTTCGTGGAAATGCCCATGGGTAAGACAGTTCAGAATTCTAGTCTAGTACTGATGAAACCCAGGACATACATGGATAAGTAAGCTGTCACTGTTACATGGCTGAAATAAAGTTGAAAGCACGGTAAAGTTTAACCAACTTTAAATTAAATCAGGATGGTAAATACTATATATTATGTCTCAAAGATTGTAAATATCAAGTGGTCAAGTGGTTTCTTGGTTTCAAGACTCTAATGTGTATATCCGTTAGGCAAAAACAAGGGCATTTTGTAGATGGCATAGACCAAGATTAGATCATGCAGTCCGATCTTATATCTATACCATCAGCATTTTTTGTCAAGCCTGTTAGATAAAAATCATTCACTATTTAAGTGGATTGTATTTTCAGCCATCAAAAGAGGTTGAGTTAATATTATTGGCGCTGAAAGAGTTGAGAGACATCTAAGGAAAAATGTAGGTTTGAGTGTATAAGAAAGTCTTGTGTGAATACAAATGAAACTGGACATAATGTCAGCCTTTGAAAAAATTCAGAAAAACAAAAAGGCTGTTGTATTTGAGGATGGAGTCAAAGACTCGCCACGAGAGTCCCGCAGTCGTTCTAGGGGCCGTAGCCGAGACAGGCGGGCTAAATCTATGGATGTTAGGCAAATGTCAAGGGACGGAGAGCCCAGAAAGAGGGACAGAAGTTTGATTGGGCTTGTTCGGCAGGGGTCTCGGAAGTCAGTGTCCAGTTTGGTAAAATTGTTTGAGGCTGGCAAGAATTTGTATGTAAGTATTTTCTTTTTTTCATTAAAGTAAGGTGTAATGCTGTAGATCAACTAATTAGCCGTGCTCTGTGAAAAGTATTGACTCAGGTCAGCCTTTGCAGTCTGCTCTGAGGCTTACCTATGTCAAAACTTTTCTCTTTTGGTTAATTTTCTGCATGTCAAAGGACCATTCTACATGATTCAGTCAGTTGTTAGATAAAATGAATTTTATGGATCCATAATGATGTGATGTCTTGCTTGATATAATGCATTAAACCTCTTTTGCCAGAGAAGGGCTCTCATGTTTTGAGTAGTTTTTTCTATTTCAGCACTTTAACAAAGAATCGTGAGATTTTTCCTACATAGTAGAAGAAGGCTTTTTTGAAAGAGTTGTTTGAAAAGTAGAAAATGCTGGATAACCAGCATTTTCCCCTTTTCCCACTATGCTTTCTACCCTTCAAAAAAACAAATTCCAGTTTTTTAATCACATTTAGTTTTTTGCCTGCAAATGCTTTTATTATGGGCAATTTCGATGTCTTGGGTATTAACTTACACTATAATACTAAAATACATCACTCAGCTGGACCTAAGAATTTCCTAGATTTCAAAATTACGAAAATTCTGAGTTGCTGAACCAAACAGTTTTGTAAATCAGAAATTGTCTTACTTTATAAATTCAGGATTATACTTAGAACACCAATAGTAGAATGGTTATTCAAATACCAGCCCTGGTCCGTGGGAATGTGTCGGAAAATTGAAAGTATTGTTAGAAAAGGAGCAATTCTTTGAAACAAGTGATAGCTACTTTTCAAACTCTGCTTTCCATACTAATTAAGATCTTCATGTTTTGGTTTCCTTTCTTTCAGTGTTTTTTTCCTTTGTATAATTTGATGTAGCCTGTAAAAAAGAGGGTATTTCACCTTGTTGATTATTTCATCTAGGTCCATGATAAGTCTGTTTTAAAGAAATGAACAAATTTGGCAATTTAATGGTTTGGCAAGAAACAAAGAAACAGACGGTTTAGATCCAAAATTAAATAGCACATTCTGTGCAGTCTGATCTTGACCTATGCTGTCTGCTAGAGCAACACAAATTGTGCTTTAGGCTTTCTACGGGTTAATTTATTAACCTTTAGGCTGCTTAGTGTGACCCACTGACCTTCGGCAGACAGTGTAGATCAAGATCAGACCGCACAGAATGTGCAGTCTGATCTTTGATCTACACTGTCCGACAAGGACATATTTTCTCCAGAAAATAGTAAAGTTTGAGTTTTTAATATCAACTTGAAAGTTTCATTTCACTGATTCAGCGGGATAAGGATTAACATTTGGTGTCTCTTGGCTCTAGTTGAGCCTTGTACTGATTATTATAGCTATGTAGAGATGAAAGAGAAGACAAATTGTTTGTAATAAGACTGGGGTTGTTTTTGTTACAGATCAATCTGTTTCCAGGCATTTGGCCACTTCCAGATCAGTCTTGTTTACATTGCCATTTCCATTGAGATTTTTTTCAGTTTGTCTTGTGAACATGCTAAAGATCAACGATAGCTTCATTTCAATTGAGTTTTCTTGAATCTTTATTTGAACCCTTTTAATGCTTCGCACAAGTTTTTGTTCTTCTGGCAGACGGCGTTGTTTAACCCTTTACCAAACGACAAAACCCTGGACAAGTCCAAATTGAAAGCATTTGCAGACAACAAATTAATGGTAGCTCAAATGATAGCATTTGTCTCTGATAGGGTAGAAAACTTTATGGGAAATGGAGAAAAGGGTAGAAAACTTTGTGGGAAAAGGAGAAAATGCTGGTTACCAACATTTTCTCCTTTTCCCACAATGTTTTCAAGACTTGTTTTTCTTGGGTCATTAGAACTTGGGATTTGTGGTAAAGGGCTAACCCTATTCTTAATCTTTTAAGGCTGCTAAGCGCGACTCACTGACCTTTTGCGGACAGTGTAGATCAAGATCAGACTGCACAGAACGTGCAGTCTGATCTTGGATCTACACTGTCCGATAAGGAGATATTTTCTCTACAAAAAATAAGTTTAAAATAACGTCACTCAGGTTTTTTACTATCGACTTGAAAGTTTTATTTAATTTATTTAGCAGGATAGGGGTTAATGACCCTGAAAATGACAGTTTTTAAAACTATTGTGAGAAAAGGATAAAATTTTAATAACCAGCATTTTCTAGATTTCCCGCAATGTTTTCTGCCAGTTCTAAAACACATCCTGTCATTTGAGCCATATAAATTTGTCATCGATGCTTCCAAGATGGAAAAGTTTTAAATTTGTCTTCTGCCAAAGAGTTAAGATAAAGGGCATGTTATTTCGGACCAAAGGTGGACATGTATGAAGATGCCATATAGCTTGCGCATATAGACCCAGATCAATTTGATTGGATGCTTTATTTCTTTTACAAAAGGCATCGTCAGTATACATCATTCATACACACACAACTATAAGAGCAGCATATTGGTTGGATGGAGTTTGGTATTTAGCTTTGACCATGTAACAACACTGTGCAGAGAATACAATGCAGATAGAACAAATGTTTAGGCCCCTTTAAGGTCTGTTGAAACAGTCTGATTATGGTGAAGGCCAAAATATGCTGCAGAATGGCACCCAGTGTGATTCTGGATAAAGGATAGATTAAGATCAGGCTATACAGAGTGTGTCCAATAAGTTGAAATTTTACTGGCAAAGTCACCCTTTCAATAATTGTGTTGTTTTAACCCTTTACCACACAGCAAAATTTAAGACCTATTGAAATTGAAAGCATTTGCAGAAGACAATTTCATAGTGGCTCAAATGACGCAACTTTTCTTTGATAGGGTAGAAAACTTTGTGGGAAAAGGAGAAAATGCTGGTTACCAGCATTTTCCCTTTTTTCCACAATGTTTTCAAAAGGCCTCTTCTTCAGGGGCGTCAAAAGGCGTCATTGTGTGGTAAAGGGTTAACTGTTTACCACATGACAAAATTTTAGGCCAGTCCACAAGTTGGTAGCATTTGCAGACGACAAAGGAAAAGTGACTGGAAAAGTGAAGTTTGTTTTGGGAAGGGTTGAAAACATGGGAAAAAGAGAAAATACTGGTTACCAGCATTTTCTCCTTTTCTCACAATGTTTCAAAAGACTTTGTTCCATGGGTGGTTAACAGTCAGTTTGTGTGGTAAAGGTTAACTTATGGTTGGAAATGTTCTCATTAACTCTATAATTAATGACAAAATTTTACACTTGTTCGATTTCAAAGCCATTGCAGACCTCAAATTAGATATGATTAAAAAATTAAAATTTTTATTTGGGAAGAGTAGAAAACATTGTGGAAAAAGGAGAAAATGCTGGTAACCAGCATTTTCTCCTTTTCCAACAATGTTTTCAGAAGTCTTTTTCACCAGGGTAGTTATAACTCAGGATTGTGTGGTAACGGGTTTATTTGGAAATGTATTCAGGGTAACATGTTTAAAGAGCAAGTTGCATTAACTCTTTACCAAAATAAATATGACTCAAAAAGTAAAACTTCAATTTGGAAGGGTAGAAAACATTGTGGTTAAAGGAGAAAATGCTGACTACAAGCATTTTCTTATTTTCCCACAATGTTTTCGAAAGCCATCCTTTTCAAGGTTGTTAAAACTCGAGACAATTGTGTGGTAAAGGATTTGCTTGACAGGGTATCTCACTGGTTAGCATATCTCACTCCTGACTTGGTTTCGATACCTGGTTTAGGCAAACTTTCTTTCCGGCAACTCTTGGCCTGTCACCTGATTCACTGAGAAAAGTAGTCGGTAGCCTGGAAGGAAAGTTGGGCAAGTACTGGTATGAGAAAGTCAGGAAACACATGCATAGGTGCACTGATCGTTGATGATATGGCCAAAGCTGTAAAAATGGCATTAAACTCTTATACAAACATGGTAAAGGGTTAAACACTGACATGTATGAAAGATTGATCTATATATTTTAACAGGGAAGTTTAAAGGATTTTATACCACCCTGATACTTGATTAGAATTTGTTCCTGATATGTATCTTTGGTCAACTAACTCTTTACCACACAATCTTGACTTTTAACAACTATGAGAAAGGAGGCTTTTAAAAACAGTGTGGGAAAGGGAGAAAATGCTGGTAACCAGTATTTTCCCCCCGTAATGTTTTCTACTGGTTCAAGGACAAATACTATCATTTGAACAAAATTGAATGTTTGTCTGTAAATTCCTTCAAAATGGACAAGTCTAAAATTTTTCAGTGTGGTAAAGGGTCAAGGGATATATTCTGACTTAACCGTTCAAGCGCCTTTGTGGCCAGTATAGATCAAAGGTCAGGCTGTGCAAAACTTGCAGCCTGATTTTTGATCTATACTGTCTGCTTTCCTGATACTCTGTAGACAAAAGCAACCATAAAGTTCCTATTATTTGGATCACATTTCTTAAGGATGAACCTTTCTGTTGGTTTTATTTGGCGCTATAAGGGTTAACTCTTTATCAGATGAAAAATTTTGGACTCAACCAGATTGGAAGCATTTGCAGACAACAAAATAAATGTTGCTCAAGTGATGATTTCTGTCTTTGTTAGGGTAGAAAACTTTGTAGGAAAAGGAGAAAATGCTGGTAACCAGCATTTTCTCCTTTTCCCACAATCTTTATAAAAGCTTTCTTCATTAGGGACGTTAAAAATCAGGACCGTGTGGTAAATAGTTAATTAATTAAATCATGATTATGGCATACTGGTAATGTATTATTCTACAAAATACTGGTGATAGCACTGCGGTTCAAGGAGGTGTTGCTTCAGTTTACTGGTCTTGAAAAAAATAAGTTTTTCAAGATGTAGCTTCAACTAGCACCACTATCGGGGATTGAACCAGCATTGGAACCAGATCACTGTATGAACACCTTAGCCCTTTTGTTCAAACAATCATGTTTTTTTACAAGCATGAAAGAGATGGCTTTGGAAAACATACTGGAAAAAGGAGATGGTGTTTCAAGATGATAATCAACTACAGTTGCTTTTACTTAACCCTTTACCACACAATCCAGACATTTGAAAACATTGTGGGAAAAGGAGAAAATGCTGGTAACCAGCATTTTCTCCTTTTCCAACAATGTTTTCTACTCTTTCCAAAGCAAATTTCAATTTTTTGAGTCACATTTATTTTGTCGTCTGCAAATGCTTTCACTTCTTACCTGTCCAAAATTTTGTCGTTTGGTTAAAAGTTCATCACTACTATAATTATGGGATTGAACCAGGGTTGGCAGTAACAATTTCAGCACCTTAGTCATTGCTCCAGGTAGGAGACCCATGTAAATATTTTGTACAGAAACTAAAGAAAGTTGACTGCAACATGTGGTACCATACAGGTGGTTCAGGTGTACTTTGGTTCAGTTCATTGGCAGTCTCACTAATGAGTTGTAGCTACAAGAAGATGTAAAAAACATGTAGAACCCACACACAGGCCATAACCTATATATCAATCTGAGGGAAAAAAGTGGCACAGAGAGTCTGCACAAGTCAGAGAAACTAAGTAGTGCATGAACAGCTGCCTTCTCAATGAGGTGGTTGTTAAGAGTTATTGGGAAGCATTTTTTCTTGCTGGAAAAAAAAACAACAACCCAAACTCCAGAGCATTTCAATGGCAAGGGGCAGAAATACTTGGAAAGACAAGAAAATTTTCATTTTTGAATGAAATCATTGTGGGAAAAGGAGTAATTGCTTATTCATTGTGCTGAGCAATTCAGTGACACAAAGCAGAAATGTTTGAAGACAGCAAAAATCCATTTTTAAATGAAAACATTGTGGGAAAAGGAGCAATTAATTTCAACATGGAATTACTCCTTTCCTTTCAATTCTGTCTGACTGCAGGGACGTAATTAGAGTTAACATTTTTTATAAAATTTAATGAGTTGTGGGCAATGTAAACAGATCAATGTCCATTCATATGACAGTAAATAGACCTATAATGCTTGATAAAAATGACAGGAGAATTAATAATTATTTATGTTAACAAATTAGGATATGAAGATTTTACAAGTGTTTTGCCAAGCAGAATACAGAGAGGGAACAATTATTGCATAATTTTGCAGAAATAAGGGAACATTCAGAATTAGTGAAACAAAATTTATTAATGTACTCAAGACTCAACTGGATAATAGCAACAAAGTCCCATCTGTGTGCATATGAAATGACATTCTCCTAATTCAATAGACCAACTTGTCCTGGAATCTTCCCCTTAGCAGAACACTGTTTTTGCAAGGGTGACCTTGACATTTACTATCTGAGAAAACAAGTATAGCTGCACTTGCTGTTTTTCTAATGGTCTAAGGATTGCATTTTTCAAGGAAGAAAAAAAAAAAGTTTCCCTGTGTGGGGGGATGGCTCACTGATGTACCAGCAGAAGATGGATAAGTATTGTTAAGTAGACCTTTGAGTATTGTTTATTGTCTGACCACTTGACTTCTGAACTGTTTTGTTCTTAACCCTTAGAGCTCAGAATAAACCCAACTAGCATTTTCAGTCTAGAATTAAGACCTAAATAAGTGCTCTTTCTAGGTTGCTTTTGTCCAGGATGTTGATGCAAAGCAGACACTGCAGATCAAAGACCAGATGGCACATTCTGTGCAGTCTAAACTTGATTTACAGTTGTTACACAGACAACTACAGTTGTGAAAGGCACTGCAAGTTTTTCCTTCATTAGAATGGACATGATTGCTGATAAATGATGTTTTACTAAGTACTTTGTGCTGGTAAGCCTGGTTCTTTTCACCAAATCTGGCGTCATTATCCTGAGCAGGAGCTCATGGTATTAGTTGAACAGTGATTTGTCTGAAAACTTTTTTTGCCCTGTTTATAGGGATTAGCTCTGCTGTTTTGTAAGAAAACATGGTGTTGTTGTAGCTGTTGTGTTGTCTATGTCGCATTGTGGAAACTTTGACACTTTGTAAAATCGACTATGACTAATGAAATTTGTTTCAAAAATCAAACGAGACAAGGCAGATGTACGTGATGAAAGTCAAAATGAAAAACAACGTACGTCAGGGCATATAAATAGGACTACGGTGGAGGGGTCAAAACTATTTCCGATCTTGAAATACATTGTATCTTAAAAATGTTCTTACCTTTTTTAGGCTTGATAGAAGTAGCTTTCTACGAATTCGGTCATAGGTAACCCTGCAGATGGTATTGATCAAAGATCAGACTGCACTTTCTTTGAAGTCTTATTTTTATCTACACAATCCGCAAAGGCTTTAACCCTTTACCGAACAATCCCAAAAACGACTCTGACAAAAAAAGCTTTTGAAAAACCTGTGGTGAAAAAGAGAAAATTCTGGAAACCAGCATTTTCTCCTTTCACCACAATGTATGTACCCTTCCATGAAAAAATTTTGAAGTCTGTATAGTATATAACTAGCCATCCTTTCAAGATTTCACACCAGTTGTGTCTACAAATGTTTGCAGGAAAATGGTATGACATAACGCGTCAAATAACGGAAGCGAGACGGTTGTACTGCAAGCGTTTGTCGAACACTCTTACAAGTGTTTCGAGCAATGTACACCTGGTTAGGAATGACCTCCAATCAAAACAGAATGATCACACAATAAGCCAATATCTCACATGCTTTACATGAGCTGAAATTGCCTTTTTGCGTATCGTAATAGTTACGTCTCAAACGGCCCAGTCGTGTCACATGTATTGTAGAGTTGGCTGAAAAATAAGTCATTTGGCTATATTCTGAAGATTTTGTAGTGACCAAGATTTTAAAAGAAATGCATATGCTAATTTGATGCATCGGTTAAATGGATTAATTACCGATTAATATAAAGAGAAATAACAAGGTTTGGTATTCAACAATGCTTTATTTTTTGTAATCATGGGGCTTCAACCATTTCCCTCTGTTTAAGGAACAACTTTTAACACTTCTGCAGAAGATGCCTTTGGAAAACGTTGTTTAAAAAAAAGGCAAAACATCGAAAAGCCGGGAAAGATTTTACCCTTGGCCTTACATATCTTTCCGAATGTTGCTGTTTAGGCAGCTGTAGATTAAGATCAGACTGTAGACTAAATGGTTTGTCTGATTTCTAATCTTAATTTCTGTGTCCGCCTTCAAGAGGCATTTCTAACAAAGAATAATCAGCATTAATGTTTCCATGTTTTTGGTGTGATTTCATGGCTGAAAATTACCGTTGGGTTACTCGGCTCTTGAGAGATTCATGTTCATAACGGTGTTACGTACGATGTACAATCGTGCTTTCATTATGCAGCCGATCATCCTATCTGAAGTATTTTCTTAAAGTTAACAGTCTGATGTTTTGGAAAATATATTTTTCAGTCTGTCCGAATATTTAGTTGTCCTAGATATTCGGACTGTCCGGAGTTAGGACTACATATAAATTAATTTTGATATAATTAAAGGTGTCCGAACATTTAGGTGTCCGAATATATCAGCGAATTACAGTAGGCTACATTCGATATCGCTGTTAACCTTATAGATCTACACAAAAATTTATGTTGGTGTAAAGTCTTGTCTAATTTAAGATTGTGTATTTTATGTGAGGACAATTATGGGCTGAAGTCCTTTTGTAATCAACTGCATGTGTATTTATCAAACAAAGCAATTGTGCACAGCCATAGGTGATAAATTAATCAACAAGGTAAAGGTGTGAAAAACTGTCACATTAATATGTGCTCGGTATCGATTTTACATCAGTATGTGGTCAATAGGTAGACTTTTTAGCTCACCTGAGCACAACGTTCTCAAGGGGAACTTTTAGGGGTATGCTGTGTCCGTTGTGCGCTGTCCGTCGTCCGTCGTGTGGCGTCAACAATTCTTTAAACATCTTCTCCTCCTAAACCACTTGGCCGATTTGGATCAAACTTAGCTGGAATGTTCCTTGGGAGGTCCTCTTTAAAAATTGTTTGCAGAATTTGATTTCATCAAAAACTCTGGTTGCCATGGCAACCAAATGGAATTTTTTAAGAAATTCTTTAAAAATCTTCTCCTCTGAAACCACTGGTCAGATTTTGAAATAATTTCACAGAAATGTTCCTTGAGTGACCCTTTTCAAAAATTGTTTGCGAAATTTTGATCCGTGGTGGAAGGGGGGGGGCTCTTGGCGTCCATCGGTGTCAACAATTCTATAAAAATCTTCTCCTCTGAAACAGGTGGTCAGATTTTGAAATAATTTCACACATATGTTCCTTGGGTGACCCTTTTAAAAAGGTGTTCGCGAAATTTTGATCCGTTGAAAAACATGGCCGTGGTGGAGGGGGGGGGCTCTTGGCGTCCAGCGGTGTCAACAATTCTTTAAACATCTTCTCCTCCTACACCGCTTGGCCGATTTTGACCAAACTTGGCTGGAATGTTCCTTGGAAGGTCCTCATCAAAAACTCTGGTTGCCATGGCAACCAAATGGAATTTTCCAAGAAATTCTTTAAAAATCTTCTCCTCTGAAACCGCTGGTCAGATTTTGAAATAATTTCACAGATATGTTCCTTGGGTGACCCTTTTCAAAAGTTGTTCACAAAAGTTTGATTCGTCGAAAAACATGGCCGTGGTAGAAGGGGGGGCTCTTGGTGTCCAGCGGTGTCAACAATTCTATAAAAATCTTCTCCTCTGAAAATGGTGGTCAGATTTTAAAGTAATTTCACAGAAATGTTCCTTGGGTGACCCTTTTCAAAAACTGTTCGCGAAATTTTGATCCGTCGAAAAACATGGCGGTGGTGGAGGGGGGGGGCTCTTGGCGTCCAGCGGTGTCAACAATTCTTTAAACATCTTCTCCTCATAAACCATTGAGCCAATTTGGACCAAACTTGGCTGGAATGTTCCTTGGGAGGTCCTCTTTGAAATTGTTCACAGAATTTGATTTCATCAAAAACTCTGGTTGCCATGGCAACCCAATGGAATTTTCGAAGAAATTCTATAAAAATCTTCTCTGAAACCGCTGGTCAGATTTTAAAATAATTTCACAGAAATGTTCCTTGAGTGACCCTTTTCAAAAACTGTTCGCGAAATTTTGATCCGTCGAAAAACATGGCCGTGATGGGGGGGGGGCTCTTAGCGTCCAGCGGTGTCAACAATTCTTTAAACATGTTCTCCTCCTACACAGCTTGGCCGATTTGAACCAAACTTGGCTGGAATGTTCCTTGGGAGGTCCTCTTTAAAAATTGTTCACAGAATTTGATTTCATCAAAAACTCTGGTTGCCATGGCAACCAAATGGAATTTTCCAAGAAATTTTTGAAAATCTTCTCCTCTGAAAGTGCTGGTCAGATTTTGAAATAATTTCACAGATATGTTCCTTGGGTGACCCTTTTTAAAAACTGTTTGCGAAATTTTGATCCGTTAAAAAACATGGCCGTTGTTGAAGGGGGAGGGGGCACTTGGCGTCCAGCGGTGTCAACAATTCTTTAAACATCTTCTCGTCCTAAAGCGCTTGGCTGATTTGGACCAAACTTGGCTGGAATGTTCCTTGGGACGTCCCCTTTGAAAATTGTTCACAGAATTTGATTCATCAAAAACTCTGGTTGCCATGGCAACCAAATGGAATTTTCCAAGAAATTATTTGATAATCTTCTCTGAAACCACTGGTCAGATTTTAAAATAATTTCACAGATATGTTCCTTGGGTAACCCTTTTTGAAGTTTGTTTGTGTAATTTTGATCCGTTGAAAAACATGGCCTGGGTGGGGATTGGCATCTTTGCACTGTATGGACTTAAAGAAATTCTTTGAAATTCTTCTTCTCCTAAACCACTTGTCAGATTTTGAAATAATTTCACAGAAATGTTCCTTAGGTGCCCCTTTTGAAAATTTATTCGTGAAATTTTGATCTGTCAAGAAACATGGCTGTGGTGGGTGGAAGCTATTTGCTCTCTGAGGACATGAAGAAATTCTTAAAAATTTTGTCTTCTCTGAAACCACTATTCAGATTTTGAAGTTATTTCACAGAAACGATCCTTATATTATACCCCTTATTTAGCTTAGCTGTTTTCAAAGAAAACATCAAGGTATTGACATAGCCCTGTTGGCGTCATCTGCATTGTTGTTGCTGTGCAAAAACTTTGACATTTTGTTATATCTCGGCTTCCACTTAACACATGTACTTAAAACTCGGAATAATTGTTCACTAGTAAAAAGCAACCCATACAACAAGGGCAGTTAACTCCAAAATTGTTTTGTCCAAATTATGCCCCTTTTGCGAATTGGAATTTTATTTTACTATCCAGCAAGGTTCCAACAGCCAATCATTGGCACTCTCATGAGGTGCTCTTGTTCAGCTTAATATTTTTAGCCACTATCGGGCATGTGCTCTTGTTCAAGATAAGGTCTTTGGGTGACCTATCCTAAAATTTATTTGCAGAATTCTGATTCGTCAAAAACATGGCTGTGGTGATGATTGTAGGGGTGGTGACAGATTTTGAAATGATTTTTACAGGTGACCTTTTTATAATTGCTTGGCAAAATACTGATTTTGTTTCCAAAATTTCAATACTTTAAAAAAAGTTGGTTATGGTCCTCTCAAAAATTCAGGTGAGCGATCCAGGGCCATCTTGGCCCTCTTGTTTTTTATATTGAGCTTTTTTATCAGCGTAACAATGGATTTGGATCAGACTCAGAACTGGTCAACCCCCGAAATTTTGGGAGCCACGGGGCACCGGCGTTATAATAGGGTCAGCGTTTTAGCGAAGTTCGTTTTAACGGGGTTACACTGTATATGTACAAACTGAGTCCTAAATTTAAGGGGATAAAATATGGCATGTGAAAAGAAGTGATCATACCCCTGGAGACAAAATGAACAACATGAAGAAGGATTAATATTAATAAATAGAACATTACAATAACTAGGTTTATTAGCTCCACTGGCCGAAGACCAGCGAGCTATTGTCATGGCGTTGTGTCCGTCGTGCGTCCATCCGTCTGTCTGTCCGTCCGTCCGTTCGTTCGTCCGTTCGTCCGTGCGTGCGTCCGTAAACTTTTTCTTTAAAAAACTTCTCCTCAGAAACTATTGACTGGATTTTTACCAAATTTCACAGGAATGTTCCTTTGGTGGTCCTCTTTCAAATTCCTTCAAATAATTGTGTTCCATGAAGAATTCTGGTTGCCATGGCAACCAAAGTAAAAAACCTTTAAAAATCTTCTCCTCCCAAACCGCTATTTGGATAGCATTATTATTTTGCAGGAATGTTCCTTAGATACAGGTTTACAGAATTCCTTTAAAAAAAAAAAAGATCTCTCAAAAAACATGGCTTTTATGGGAGACTCATTTTCCTTTTATGGTATAAAGTAAAATCTTTGAAAAATTTCTTCTCTAAAACTATTCATTGGATTTCATTGTTGTTTTGCAGGTAAGTTCCTATGGTGGTTGTCTACCAAATTGTTTCTTCAGTGAGCTAAAATGCAGGATTGAATGATAATTGTTAAAAACTTCCTTTCGCCATTATAGAAATATCAGGCCTGTGGAGCGATACAGGCGCTCAAGCGCCTCTAGTTTTGCAAAGTTAGCAATCCTTCTTCTTCATATTGTTAAAACATAAGGGCAAGTCTACTGGTATACTAGTACAAGTAGTACAGATAACTGTCCCCAAAGGTGATGTTACATTTGGTCACCTCTGGTTACAGTGACGATCAAGACAAAAACAGTTGAAATCTCCGCACAGATTTTGTGCTCAAGTCTGAACTCTCATAATTTCATTAAAAAAGCACAAAACTAGGATTTGTACATACCTGTTGCTTGCGTATTCAATAATCCTTCGTTTGAAATACAAATATTTTCAATTTAAACGCTGAACATAAGAAAAAACAGTTCATTTCATCTGTTACTCGAGTAAGTTACATTCCCGAAAACACGAAATGGCCACCACACATGATAGATTTCCTCAGATTTTTTCCGAGATTTACATGTTATACACAACTTCTACAGGCTCTTATGGTAATGAAAGGTTTAATAATATGTCTTTGGCTGTGTATGTTACTAAAAGTTAATTGTATTTCGCTGCAATACAGATTAAACCGACGAAACGGAAAGTCAGTATAGCGCTCTATCTTTGCTACCAGAAAATTTAAGATGGACTTGAGACGGTATGGTGCACAATAAATGTCCAAATACGAAAAAAATCACCGTATCGTCTCATTATTGAGATCACTAGTAGAAGATGCTTGATCTAAATTGTGTTTTTAGGTGTATGTTATTCTTTTAAACTTTCTTAGTTTTTGGTGATTAAACCAGAATTTCATAGTGAGTAGACCACCATGTGAAGGAAAAGACCGAAATGCCACTGCTAGTCCTTGATTCTATGCCAGACAACAAAACTCAAGACTTGTCCATTCTGAAAAACTTTAGTAGATGACATATGAATTTTAGCTCAGTTACCATTGGATTTGTCTGTGAAAGGTTAAAAAATATTTTGGAAAAGAAGAATAATGCTGGCTTTCTTTCTCAAGTTTTTGATGACCATTGCTCTCAAGGGAATCAAAACATGGGGAAAAAAATGGGGGGGGGGGGCGGGGATTAAGCTGTTTAGCCTACATTATGTGAAAGGAAAATGGGACAGTTTATTATGCCATATCAGACTTCATATTCTTTGAAAGTTTTGTAATACAACTGTTCCAGGGAAGCTGTTGAAGCTTCTTTCTGGCCTTTCTAAGCACAGCTGGAAATGGTAAATTTTTAACCCTGAACACGCTGGATAAACCCGAGGGATATTTTCATTCTGAAAATAAGGCCTAGACAAAATTATTGCTGTTTCATGGTTGCCTTTAGTCTGTAGTGTTTCAGTAAAGCGGACAGTGTAGATCAAAGGTCAGACTGCACATTTTGTGCAGTCTGATCTTGATCTACACTGGCCACAAAGGCAACTATAGTAGTGAAAGACATTGTAAGGGTTTACAGAAAAATTCTTCGAATTAAGATATTTATAATGATATTGGAATGCATAATTTTAGTATTGATTGACATTATGTTTCTAAATGTTTTCCTCAGGAATTCTTTAAATCTGTGGAAGTTTTCACACTGTTTCTGTTGCAGCTTGTCCTTGCCCAGTGACTATTTGATGACAGTTTACTGACAATGAAAGATAAGGATCAGTTTTCATTAGAAACAATAAGCTTTGTGGCCAGTGACCTACATAAAGGAGGACATTCACTTAACCCTTTATCACACAACAAATTTCTAGACCCATCCAAATTGAAAGCATTTGTAGAAGACAATTTTAAAGTGGCTCAAATGTGATTTTTTCTTTTATAGGGTGGTAAACATTGTGGAAAAAGGAGAAAATGCTGGTAATCAGCATTTTCTCCTTTTCCTACAATGTTTTCAAAAGGCTTCTTTCTCAGGGTTGTTAAAAATTGGCTTTGTGTGGTAAAGGGTTGACCCTTTCCTGAACAAGCCTTAGTTAGTACGATCCTGGAGAAGAAGGCTTTTGAAACCATTGTGGGATGGAGAAAACCAGCATTTTCTCCATATCCTACATTGTTTTCTACCCTTTCAAAGATGATCACATCATTTTTGTAGCCACATTGATTTGTTGTCTGTGCATGTTTCAATCTGAACTTGTCTATAATTTTGTCATCTGGTAAAGAGTTAATAATTCCCAGTTAGTCTTACTGGTATGAACACTTATGATACCATTTACAATTTGAGTTATATTTGCAGACATTGTAGATCAAAATCAGACTCTACATTCTGTGCAGTCTGATCTTCAATCTATTGGTATCTGATATTTGCTGAAATCTTGACCAAAGCAGCAGATTATCACAGTATTTAGGTCTTTTATTTCTGTTTGAAAATGTCCACTTCAATTATTAGGCATTCAAAGGATTAATTCTGTTGGGAAAGTCTGTTTTATGAATCATCATCATATTTTTATGAGACTCCCCAGATACTTTTGTTTGTTATTATTCCATCACACCCCAGTTCTTTTATACCGACTTTTTATTGTGTTGTTTATTATTCTACCTATAATCATCTTTGTGTAGGTTTGTTGGTGTTTATTTGATTGTCTCAAACTGATACGGCAGTGAGATATAGTAGTAACCTTCAGTTTTAGTAAGAAAGATAATTCTGAAACATTAGTATGTATTCTATGAGAGTTACCTCCCTTTATATCAGTTTGAATCCTTACCTGGACAGTTAGAGCTGTCTGTATCAAAAGCATTGGCAGCCAACAAATTTAATGTGGCTCTAATCATGGGATATCTCTTAACCCTTTACCGAACGACAGAATTTTAGGCTGGGCCTAATTGAAAGCATTTTCAGATGACATATTAAATACTACTCAAATAGCCAGATTTGTCCGATATAGGACAGAAAACATTGTGGGAAAAGGAGAAAATGCTGGTTACCAGCATTTTCTCCTTTTCCCACAATGTTTTCAAAAGCCTTCCTACCTGGGGTTGTTAAAACTCGGGATTGTGTGGTAAAGGGTTAAGGTAAAAATCAGCTTGGGAAATGGAAATAAATCTTGGTTGCCAGCATTTTTGTTTTGTTTACACAGTATTTTAAAAGCTCTCTTTCTTTGTGTCATTAAGGATAGGGTAGAACACATTGTGGGAAAAGGAGAAAATGCTGGTTACCAGCATTTTCTCCTTTTTCTGCAATGTTTCCCAAAGACTCCTTTCCCAGGGTTGTTAAAAGTCGGCATTGTGTTGTAAAGGGTTAAAGAAAAGGGCTTTCAAAAAAGTTTCAATCTTAAAAACATGATCTTTTTGATAACTACTGTAATATGATCTATCTTTTTGTTAGATCATGAAATTCCATTCTTTTCAAAAAGGAAGACTTTTATCTAAGATATTAGATAATGATTATTTCTGTGCTAGTGTTGATTTTTGTACAATTAGCACGAGTCTTCATTAAATTATGTGAATTATTGAAATTTCTATGTTGAATTATTACGTATAAATTTCACCACATAATTATGATTTCACACTGAAGTGAAGTTATGAGGTTTTAATTTTAATATGCTGTTTTGTATCCAAACCCTTGTAATGATTTTAACCCTTTACCAAAAAAACAAATTTTAGATGTGTCCAAATTGAATGTAATGCAGACAACAAATTAAATTTGGCTCAATGATGGAATTTGTCTGAAAAGATAGACAACATCATGGAAAAAGGAGAAAACACTGGTAACCAGCATTTTTTCCATTTTAGCCTAGCTGATTGGAAGAAACAAGGTATTGTGATGGCCCTCACATTGTCCACATTTTCATCATACAAATAACTGAAATTTTCTCCTTATTCATGTTATTTCTGAATTATATATGTTTCAAACTTAGGCTAATTGTTAACTCTCAAGAGGAAAAGCTATACCAGGAGGGCAGGTGCAGTAACTCTCAAAATATTTTTGACAAAGTCATGTTCCTTTTATTCTCAGGATTTTCACTGAAAAAGCACCCAAGGCTGAGCCTTGGCTGCTGCATGTAGTGCTCATGTTTTACAATGTTTTCAAAAGCTTACGGTAAAGTGTTAATCCTGTAATTCAAACAAATTTTAATTTATTGCCTGCAAAATGCTTTCAACTTAAATTTTGTTGAGTGGTAAAAACTTAACACTTTACCAAACAACAGTATATTTGACTGTGGACCAAATTGAAAGTATTAAAAGACTACAAATTAATTGCTGCTATTTTAATGATTATTGTCTTTGGTAGGGTAGAAAACATTTTGGGAAAAGGAGAAAATGCTGGTTACCAGCATTTTCTCCTTTTCCTACAATGTTTTCAAAAGGCTTCTTCCTCAGGGTCATTAAAAGTCGGGATTGTGTGGTAAAGGGTTAAATTCAGCAGAAAGATAATGTTCAGACAAGAGTATTCTAACTTGTGTGTGCAGACAATTTGTTTTAACCCTTTACCAAACAATCCCTAGTTTTCTTGACCCTGGGGAAAAGGGCTTTTGAAAACATTGTAGGAAAAGGAGAAAATCCTGGTAACCAGCATTTTGTCCTTTTCCCACAATGTTTTCTACCCTTGCAGAGAGCTTAAGCTCATTTGAAGCAGTTTTGGATGTGTCGTCTGGAGATGTTTTGAATTTGAAAGAGTCGTGAATTTGTCTTTTGGGAAAGGGTTAAAGGGAAAGGATGTTCAAATAAGTTACAATATTGAAGTATATCTTTTTGATTACCGCTGTAATATTATATATGAGCCTTGCTCTGGGAAAAGGGGGTTTAATGTATCTCTGTGATGCATTTCATTTTGTCTTACAGCATACATCTTACAGCAAACCATGTTTAAAAAAATAATGGCAAAAATATAAACTGCTTGTAATAGGCAATTTTTCCAGTACTCATTACCAAACTACAAAATGCTAGACCTATCCATATGGGAAGCATTTGCAGAGATGACAATTTAGATGTTACTGGAAAGGATAGAAAACATTGCGGGCAAAGGAGAAAATGTTTGTCACAATTATTTTCTCCTTTTCCCACAATGTTTTTAAACAGCTTTATAGCTCACCTGAGCACAACGAGCTCAAGGGGAGCTTTTAGGATCACCCGGTGTCTGTCGTCCGTCATCCGTCGTCAACAATTCTTTAAACATCAACTCCTCCTAAACCGCTGGGCCAATTTGGACCAAACTTGGCTGGAATGTTCCTTGGGAGGTCCTCTTTAAAAATTGTTCACAGAATTTGATTCCATTAAAAACTCTGGTTGCCATGGCAACCAAATGGAATTTTCCAAGAAATTCTTTAAAAATCTTCTCCTGAAACCGCTGGTCAGATTTTGAAATAATTTCACAGAAATGTTCCTTGGGTGACCCTTTTCAAAAACTGTTCGCGAAATTTTGATCCGTCAAGAAACATGGCTCTGGTAAATGGGGGCTACTTGCACTATACAGAAATGAAGAAATTCTTAAAAATTCTTCTTCTCTGAAACCGCTGGTCAGATTTTGAAATAATTTCACAGAGATGTTCCTTTGGTGACCATTTTCAAATATTGTTCGCAAAATGCTGGTTCGTCAAGAAACTCTGATGGGTGGGGGGGGCCCACTTGCACTATATATATGGACATGAAGAAATTCTTAAAAATTCTTCTCTGAAACGGCTGGTCAGATTTTGAAATAATTTCACAGAAATGTTTCTTGGGTGACCCTTTTTGCAAATTGTTCGAGAAATTTTGATTCACCAAGAAACATGGCTCTGATGGCTGTGGGCTATTTACACTATACGGACATGAAGAAATTCTTAAAAATTCTTCTTCTCTGAAACCGCTGGTCAGATTTTGAAATAATTTCACAGCAATGTTCCTTGGGTGACTCTTTTCAAAAACTGTTCACAAAATTGTGATCTGTCAAGAAACATGGCTCTGATGGTGGGGGCTATTTGCACTATGGGGACATGAAGAGGAATTTCCTAATTCTTCTCTGGAACGGCTGGTCAGATTTTGAAATAATTTCACAGAAATGTTTCTAGGGTGACCCTTTTCAAAAATTGGTAGGGAAATTTTTATCCGTCGAAAAACAACAGCCAAATGTTGGCACCTGCATGTGGTGCTCTTGTTTGACTTATGTTTTTAGTTACTATCGAGCATGTGCTCTTCTTCAAGAAATTGTCCTTGGGTGATCTATCCAAAAATTTATTTGCAGAATTCTGATTCTTCAAATTCATTGCTGTGGTGATGATTGTAGGGGTGGTGACAGATTTTGAAATGACTTTTACAGGTGACCTTTTCAAAATTGCTTGGCAAAATAATGATTTTGTTTCCAAAGTTTCAATACCTCAAAAAAAATTGGCTATGGTTCTCTCAAAAATTCAGGTGAGCGATTCAGGGCTAACTTGGCCCTCTTGTTTGCTAAAGGATTAAGCCACAATGCTTGCACAATCGTATGTGATGAAACCTTGGTTTGTATTAATATTGTTATATCACATTTTAAAAGGATGGATTGCAAGTTGTCTGACATGAAATTGGTTTGACCTTACCAAATGACAAAATTTTAGACTGGTCCAAAACAACAAATCAAATGTGAATCAAAAATTGAAATTTGTTTTGGGAATGGTAGAAAACAATATGGCAAAAGGAGACAATGCTGGTTACCAGCACTTTCTTCTTTTCCCATAATGTTTTCAAACGCTTTCAAACGCTTTCTCTGTCAGGGTCATTAAAAGTCGGGATTGTTGGTAAAGGGTTAAGGAGGCAGAAAAGTTGTAAACAAAGTTAATATTTAGGCTGCAAAGTGCGACTCAGTGACCTTTTGCAGACAACATAGATCAAGATCAGACTGCACAGAACGTGCAGTCTGATCTTGGATCTACACTGTCCGATAAGGAGAATATCTTTCCTCCAAATATAGCTGTGAAATAAGAAAATTTGGGATTTTACAATCAGCTTGAAAGTTTCATTAAGTATCCCTCGCCGAAGGCGGAGGGATATAGTTTTAGTGTTGTCCGTCGGTCCTTCCATCCGTGTGTCCGTTGGGGAGAATATTTCCAATACCATTGGACGGAATTTCATGAAACTTTATACATGTGTATAATAACCTATTCCGCCGATATAGTTTTTTTGATTCGATGTAAAATGGCCGACTGGGAGGGATTTTGAGTTATGTGGTTGCGTAAATTTTTGAAAAGGTCTTTTTCCAGGGGATATCATTTCAACGAAATTGCTTGTTTTCTTATATTTAGCAGTATAAGGGTTAAAAAATCCAGTGGAAAGCCTAGGCTGACCTTTATAACCTTGTTAGTATAATTGATTAGTACCACCTGTCTAGTCATGAGGAAATCATTCAGACCATTCACTGTCCAATTATTGGTTACATCACTTAACTAGGGATTCTGGAACAAAGGAGAACAATTTTGCTATGCAGATTAGGGCTGTTTGAAACAAGAAGACAAATTGCACAGTTGGCTAGCCTAGATGAAATGATCCAGTCTCTCAGCCTTTGTTGAATATGAAAGGTTTATCCTATTAACCCTTTACCACACGACAAAAATTTAGACCTGTCCAAATTTAAAGCATTTGTAGATGACAGTTTTAAAGTGGCTCATATGAAATGATTTTTCTTTGATAGGGTAGAAAACATTGTGGGAAAAGGAGAAAATGCTGGTTACCAGCATTTTCTCCTTTTCCCACAATGTTTTCAAAAAACTTCTCTTTCAGGGGCGTTAAAAGTCGTCATTGTTTGGTAAAGGGTTAACCATTAGGCTGCTAAACGTGACAGAACATGCAGTCTGATCTTGGATCTACACTGTCCAATAAGGAGATATTTTCCCCATAAAATAGCTTTGAAATTGCAATATTTGGGTTTTTACCATCAGCTTGAAAATTTCATTTTACTTAGTCAGCAGGTTAACTCTTCACCAAACGACAAAATTTTAGACTGGTCTGAATTGAAGGCATTTGCAGACGACAACATAAATATGCCTGAAAAATTGAAATTTCTTTTAAGAAGGGAAGAAAACATTGTGGAAAAAGGACAAAATGCTGGTTACCAGCATTTTCTCCTTTTCCCACAACGTTTTCAAAAGGCTTCTTTCACAGGGTCGTTAAAAGTCGGGATTGTGTGGTAAAGGGTTAAGAGTGAAATGAAGTGGGAGAAATTTTGAGGTTCAAAGAAGTGCAGTATTGTTCCATAGTTCTTTGGTAAACCTATGTTGTGGGTACTCTTTAGAATTGTCACAACTTTAATGGGTACCCACAACATAGGTTTTTGTGAAGGAATAATGTTTTTATAATTTGATGGTCTTGTTGGACAAGAGATTTTGACTGAAAGTTTGAACTTGTTTGTTTGTTGTGTTAAACACCATTTTCAACATTATTTTATTTATATCATGTTGTCCAGTCAACCTATCCATGCTTTCCTGGCCTTTCCTTTGCCAGTACTTTGTACAAGATTCTATCCAAGCCACTAGCTACTTTCCCACAATGATTATGGTTGCAATGACTATCATCAATCCTCAGAATGAAATTAGCCAAGCTGGGGAGTTGAACCAGTGGCCCCTGGTCTCAAGTCTTGTACGCTACAGACTGCACTACTGGGCTTTGCGAAAATTTGAAGAACTGAATGACTTCAATAAGCAATAGACGATCACTGTACATTTGGAAAAGGGTTGTTATAAAGATATGAAGCTCTTTCAGAGAAAATTGATTTGCAATATTCAATATCTAATCATAGAAATAGTGACTGAAACTATTGATCAATTAGAAGATATAGCCTTTCTGTATTTGATGGATAGATGGTCAATAGGGTCAGCCTTACAGCCCTCAAATAATTCTCTTCTAAGCTATTAACTCTTTACCACACAATCCCCACTTTTAACGACCCTGAGAAAGAAGCCTATAGAAGACATTGTGGAAAAAGGAAAAATGCTTGTAACCAGCATTTTCTCCTTTTCCCACAATGTTTTCTACCCTTCCCAAAACAAATTTCAATTTTTCAGTCACATTTATTTTGTCATCTGCAAATGCCTTCAATTTGGACCGGTCTAAAATTTTCTCGTGTGGTAAAGGGTTAAGAGACCAACACAATTATTTTTCATGCCCCTGCAGTTTGCAGCAGTGTAGATCAAGTTATTCCAAGATTGCACATCATGTACAATCTGGTCTTTGACAGTATTTGTACTATTTCATCTTGTGACACAGGCAAACAGCAACAAAAATCATGAAAAATTCTGCAAGAGTTTGTCTTGGTGTTAAATGATATGTTATATGTTATATCATTTAACACCAAGACAAACTCTTGCAGAATTTTTCATGATTTTTGTTGCTGTTTGCCTGTGTCACAAGATGAAATAGTACAAATACTGTTACACATTGCCAAAGCAAGCCTTGAATTTGAATTCTTTTATTTCAACTATTGAGGGCGCTAAGGGTAGAACCCTCAAGTTCAGCTGCACAGAGTGTGCCTTTGTTGAAAATAGTAGCAGACATACAAATTATTCAAAATAACTGGGAGTAGTTGTTTCCATGTCCGAAGTTGCATAACTGCATAACTCTTTACCACACAATCCTGACCTTAAGAAGGCTTTTGAAAACAAAGTAGGAAAAGAAGAAATTGCTTGTAACAATCAATGTCTCTTTTTCTAACAATGGTTTCTGCCCTATCAGAGAACTTGAGCTTTTTTATACCAATTTAAAATTTGCTGTCTGCAAAAGCTTTTGATTTAGAAGAGTCAAAAATGTGTTGTTTGGGAAAGGTTTCACTCTGTACTGGACAATGGCATTTTAGACTAATCCATATTGAAAGCATTTGCACATGAAAAGTCAAACTTGGCTTAGGGTATGGGATTTGTTTGTGAAATGGTAAAACTATTGTGGGAAAAGGCTGGTTACAAGCATTTTATCCTTTTCCCACAATCTTTTTAAATACCTTTTCCAAAGATTGTGTGGTTAAGTTAACCCTTTACCAGACAACAAAATTTTGGCCTTGTCCAAATTGAAAGCATTTGCAGACGACAATTTCATTGTTGCTCAAATGGTTCAATTTTTCTTTGAAAGGGTAGAAAACATTGTGGGAAAAGGATAAAACGCTTTACCTCTTCTCATAATGTTTTCAAAAGGCTTCTTTCCCAGGGTTATTAAAAGTTGGCATTGTGCTGTAAAGCATCAATGTCTGTGACTCTCCATAAACTTAATTTCATTTGTCTGCATTTTTTGGTGTTTCCTCAACAGATGTTTCCATTGTGGAAGAAGTCAAGCAGGTGCATTGTAAGGCATTGAATTAATCCATTCTCACACAGATATGCATTTTTGTACCTCCGCAGCAGATCACTTTTTGAAAACATTGTTGGAAAAATAAATTAGTATAAGCAATAGTTTATTGTTAATTTTTCCAGGAGGTCCTGCCTGGCTCAGTGGAGAGTGTAGAACTGATAACCTGGAGGTCTCGGGTTCAAGCCTAACTGGCAGCAGTGGGTATGGGGTGGGAATGTCTTTTAAAGCAAGACTCTTCAGAGCCCTAGCCTAGTACTGATGAAACCTGGGACTGACATGAATATTTGGTCTGTCATCGTGATATGACTGAAATAATGTTGAAAGCAGAAAAACATCATCCAATCATTCAATTGATCCATTTTCTGCTATGATTTTTGTAATTCCATCCTTTTGCTTCCTTTTTCTGTTTGCTTGCTTGTATTATAAGTAACTCTTAGAGTGCAATAAACTGAACTGACACTTTTTATCTAGACATAAGAACCAGATAATTACAGTGTCGCATTCTTGTCTGTCCAGCTTGTCTATGCAAAGTGGACAGTGCAGATCAAAGATCAGACTTGACGTTTTGTGTAGTCTAATCTGGTCTGGTCTACATTGACTGCAAAGGCAACTAAAGCTGTTAAAGGAGTTTGAGCTTATAGGGTTGATTAAATTGGATTACATGTATCAATTTTCTACTGTTTTTGACTAAAAAATATTTGGGTCCGTGCATTGTGAAAAAGGTATAGGATTTTCAACCTTTGGGCCCTTGATTTGACTCTCACTCAAGCAATTTGTTTTTTTGCTTGTCTTTGGGCAATGTACTTTAGAGTCCTAGCCTAGTAATGGTGATACCCAGGGCACCAATGACTAAGCAAATTGTTACAGTGATATGGCTGAAATAATGTTGGAAGTGGTGTTACAAACACTTTCCAATTGATCATGAAAAACTAAGTCCCTAATTCAGGGAAAATGTGTCAAAATAATTTTTTGATCACACAGGCAGTTGGAAAGGTTAAAAACAGAATTGCTGTCAAAAAGGATGGCATGCAGCGGCATAAAATTACCAAGGGATTTAATATTTCTCATGGCCAATATGCCCATTTTCTAATTACAAACATTCTCTAGCTCTTCCATCTCTACATGGCTTATTCATAATAATTCTGGTTTTGGA
Organism: Hippopus hippopus; assembly: GCA_946811185.2. Taxonomy (NCBI): domain Eukaryota; kingdom Metazoa; phylum Mollusca; class Bivalvia; order Cardiida; family Cardiidae; genus Hippopus; species Hippopus hippopus. The sequence continues at coordinate 19,545,909 of OX328102.1, read as the reverse complement.
TGGAATTGATATATCTCTTTATCTTTTGAGGCAAATTTGCATTAGACAACCTGTTCAAGACTGAAATACTTTGTAGGATGTAGATTGGCAACAGGGATTAAATACAGTGCATGAATACTTGTAAATTCACTGTGTGACAATTTGTGAAACTCTGTACCAAACGACATAATTTTAGACTGGTCCAAATTGAAAACCTTTGCAGACGTCAAAATAAAAGTGACTGAGAAATTGAAATTTGTTTTCGGAATGGTAGAAAACAATGTGGAAAAAAGGAGAAAATGCTGGTTACCAGCATTATCTCCTTTTTCCCACAATGTTTTCAAAAGGCTTCTTTCACAGGGTCGTTAAAACTTTGGATTGTGTGGTAAAGGGTTAACTCATTATGAGATAACAAAATTTTAGACTTGTCCATATTTCAAACATTGGCAGATGATAATTCAAATGTGGCTGTAATGATGGAATTGGTCTTCTAACCCTTTACCACACTATCCTGAGTTTTAACGACCCTGTGTAAGAGACCTTTTAAAAACAATGTAGGAAAAGGAGAAAATGCTGGTTACCAGCATTTTCTTCTTTTCCCACATTGTTTTCTACTTTTCCAGACACAAATTCAATCACTTAAGCCACATTATATCTGTTGTCTGTAAATGCTTTCAAGTTGGACAAGTCTGAAATTTTGTCATTTGGTAAAGGGTTAAAGAGTAGAAAAGGTAAAGGAGAAAATGTTGGTTGCCAGTATTTTCTCCTTTTCTTTGGTGTATTCAAAAGCTGTCTTCCTTAGGGTTATTAAAACATGGATTGCTTGGGAAATGGTTGATGAAAAAATTGCTGATCATTTTCAGCAATTTCTTCTTGTGCCAGTGTATTTTCAAACATGGTCTATCACTGAAGACAAAAGGTTGTCCGCAGGCAGTAGGATGGATTAACCCTTTACCACACAATCCCGAGTTTTAACGACCCTGAGAAGTAGGCCTTTTGAAAACATTGTGGGAAAAGGAGAAAATGCTGGTGACCAGCATTTTCTCCTTTTCCCACAATGTTTACTGGACTATCTGATACAAACCCATTATACGTGCCATATAAATGTTGTTCTGCAAGTACTTTCAAATTGGACCCCTCTAAAATATTGGCGTGTGGGAAAGAGTTAACTCTTTTCCACACAATCCCAAGTTTAAACTACTCTGACAAAGAAGGCTTTGAAAACATTAGGAAAAGGAGAAAATGGTGGAAATCAGCATTTTCTCCTTTTCCCACAATGTTTTCTACCCTATTAAATACAAATTCCATTATTTTGGCCACATTTGAATTTTCGTCTGCAAATGCTTTGAATTTGGTCTAGTCCAAAATTTTGTCATGTGGTAAAGAGTTAACTCATTACCACATGACAGAATTAGATTGGTCAAAATTGAAAACAGTTGCAGATGGCATATTAGATGTGGCTTAGTACAACTAATGGCATTTGCTTTTGGGAAAACCAGAAAATGCTGATAACAAGCATTTTGCCCTTTTTCCAGTGTTTTAAAAATGCGTCCACCTCAGGGTCATGGGACATTTAGGGTTTCTTGGGAAAGGATTAGATATAAAAGTGTGCTATTGATATCAAAATTGATATTGAAACATGCAAGCATTCATGCAGTATTGTTAGGTTATGTAGTGCTATCAGCTTTATGCATTTTATGAATGTGCATGTATGAGGGTTCACTGAAGCAAGGAACAATACAACCCAGAACTAAGGAAGACAGCTTTTTAAAACTTCTGAGAAACAAAAAAATGCTGCAAGGCAGCATCTTGTCCTTTTCCAACAGTGTTTTGCACTCTTTGAAGGACAAATTTCATGTATTGAGTAACATATATTGTGTCTTCTGAAAATGCTTTCAGTTTTGATCAATCTAAAATTTTGCTTTCTTATAGAAAGTTGTTTGAGGGATAGGCCTTTAGAAAACACTCATGGAAAAGGAGAAAATGCTGGTAACCAGCCCTTTCTGCTTTTCCCACACTGTTTTCTTCCCTTTCAAAGATATTCTCTTCATTTAAGTCATAGTTCATAATTATGTTGTCCTTGAGTGCTTTCAATATGGGTGAGTCTAAAATTATGTCATCTTGTAAAGAGTTAAGCTTGGTATCATAGACTTTATTTTTAGCATCCTTAACACTGGCATTGACGAAAAGGATCATTTATTAACAGAAAAGGAAAGAGTTATTATTGCAATATTGAGAAAAACAGTGGGTGTAAAGAAACCATTAGAAAGAGCAGTATAACTCCTTTTTTCTCAGTTTTGTCTTTAAAAAGTTTAGTGCTTTAGGGACTCAAAGACAGGTGTTTTTGTTGGCATGGCATCATAGGTTGAAATGGATGTTTTATTATCATGTGAAATCCCAGATAGCATCTCTGTGAAGACATGGAGTTGTGTGATAAAATGTCTTTGTTCATAGGAAAAACCATGTGACATTAAAGATTCATTTGAAACAGACTAAGTCTAATTTTTTTTTCTTCTAGTGATGTTTACAGAATTTTAGTGAACATTATGTGTAGAAATTATAGAGATTACTTTCCAAGTGCTAAAATTTTCTGTGGATGACTTTGAATATGGTATTGTGAAATACGGATTGATCAACATGAGTTAGGGTTTAGTACATGAAAAAACTGTGACAAAAGAGGAATTATTTAAGATCAATGACTTTGCAAACTTAATAGAAACTTCTTGTTACAGCATGAGTACAAACTGTTCATGATGAGTAATTTCCCCTTTTGTAACAATGTTTCAATGGCCAAAGAAAACTGTCTACTGGAAGTTGTGTGAACTCCTGCAAAAGTCACCACACAAATATACATGAAAACATTGTAGTAACAAGATGAATTGCTTGTATTTACAACTGTATAATTTGTCATAATTAGAACTTTTCCTTTTGACACAATGCTTTTAACAAACAAAGAAAGCTGTCTGCATGATGTTATGCATGAAAACAAGTTTGATTCAAACTGATGAAAGAGTTGAATGAATCCATGTTTCATGATGCATATTGTCTGGTGCTTTTATTAGCTCAGAGAATCCGCATGAAGTTTACAAGATGACAGTTTGTACAAACATATTACAAACTCTTAGAGGGATCAGCATGACTGATAGCTGCTGTAGTACACAGTCAAGATCAGATTGTACTCAAGTTGCTGTCTGATCTTGAATCTACATTGTCCAGTACAAAGGCTTGAACTTTCCAGTTCACAAGACATCTTGGGATTCTTGTTTGCTTTGACTGAAAATGTCAAGTTTTATCTTAGAATTAAATTTACCTTAGGCAATAAACTTAGGCTTGTCCATATTAAAAGCATTTACAGATGAAATATCAAATGAGGCGAAAAAAAAAACCGAGATTTGTCCATAATAGGTTTTAAATTTTGTTGAAAAGGGAACAAATGCTGGCTACCAGCATTATCCCCTTTTTCTACAATGCTTTTTAAAAGTCTTCTCCCCCATGGTCATATATAAAACATGGAATTATCCAATATAAGGTTACTGACACTTAGCACCAGGAGTTAATGTGTTACTGGAAGAACTGCACAGTTCTGTCAATTGACACTGATTTCAAACGTTAATTTGAAGAAGTGGATTAAAGGAAGTGGATTATTGGAAGTGGATTTAATGGATGTAATTATGTTTCTCAAAGACTATGGATTGTCTCTATTGGTAATTATGAATTTTTTTTGTACTGATTTTATTTAGTACTCAAGACTTATTTCTCTCTTAACCCATTACCTAACAATACCAACTTTTAACAATCCTGAAAAACATGTCTCTGAAACAACATTAGAAAACAAGAGAAAAAGCTTGCAACCATCATCAAAGCTACATTTAATTTTTTGTCTGTAAAATACTTTCTTGTCTAAAATTTGGTTGTGTGATAAAGAGTTTACCCTTATTCTGCTAAAAAAAAAAAATGAAATGTTCGAGCTGAAAGTAAAAACCCAGATATTGCTTTTTGAAAGTAATTTTTGGAGGGAAGATATTTCCTTATTGGACAAAGTAGATCTAAGATCAGACTGCATGTTCTGTGCAGCCTGATCTTGATCTAGCTGTCCGCAAAAGGTCAGTGAGTTGCGCTTAGCAGCCTAAGGATTAAAAACCCATCAGCAGACGACTTGTAAATGACTCTTTGAGACATACAGATAATCTGAACAAATATGATTAGGTTCAAATACAAAAAAAACATTTTTATCTAAATATTGTAAATGGGAAATCACTTCCTTATGAGCAATAATTCCTTTTGCTTCAATGTTTTAAACAGTGATCTGCTGTAAGGCAGTACTACTCTTTTGCAGGTAGTAATGTATTATTAGATAGATTTTATAGGTTTATTCATGCACAGTTTTAAAATTAATCTGTCAAGTGCCTTTCACAGTTATAATTGCTTTTGTGACCAATGTAGATCAGGATCAGATTGCAAGAAATCCCCAGTCTGTTTTGCACTGTTCAGCTGAGACACTCTGGACAAGAGTAACCTTAGAATTACAAATAGGCCTAAAAAAAAAATATCTGTGTGTAGGGTTTCCCTACCCTACCTAGAAAATGCTGCCGACCCTAAACTTTTTACGCTACAACTGAAAAAAAAAAAGTATCTGTTGGGTGTGATTTCGGTACATGGTCCATGTAAAGTTTCTGAAAAAAAAAATCCATACCTAACCAACCTACAGCATCTCGAACCAAAACCCTAAACACAGATATTTTATTGTTAGGCCTTATTTTGTTGTTATTTCAAGATTAAAATATCTTTAAGGCTTGTTTGGTGCTGTAAGGGTTAATATCCATACCTGAACCACCTGATTGATTGATTGGATGAAATCTTATTCTACTTGCAACAATATTACAGTTTTATCACTGCAACAGCTCACTCCATGTGTTTCCTAGCGTTCTCTTGTACTGGGCTGAGGCTCTGAAGTGTCTAAAAAGTTTGGTGCCTTGGGTGAGGATAAAACCCAGTAGCCTTCCTTTAGCCTGAATTTATGGAAGGTGTTGATGTACCTAAAAATAAGAGTGATGATGGAAAAGTTAAGTTTAGGTAGAGACATTGACATTTTTATTGACAACAGACAGTAAAGAACTGCACATTCTTTATTTTCAGATTTAAGTTAACCCATTACCCTGCAAGAAAAATTTGACTTTTCAAAATTGAAACATTCGCAAACAATAAAAAAGTGTGGTTTGCATTTTAGAGGGTAAAAAAGAGGAGGAAAAGGGAAAATGTTGGTTACCAATGTTTGATCCTTATTTTTCCACAATTTTCTGAAAAGCTTTCTTTAACAGGTCTTTAAAACTCAGGATAGTTATGGTAAAGGGTTAACTCTTTTCCAGGTAATAAAGTATTTTACTTGTCTAAATTGTCCACATAAAGCCTAGGGTTTACCAGAATACACCCTTGTTTTCACATTTTCTTCTATGGGTATGCCAGGGCAGGACCTCCCAATTCCTCTTGAATCCACATGAATAGATTTGCTAGTTATGCCACTGACATGCACCATAAAAAGAACGTTTTACAAGCAGCCCTCACAGATTAACTCTTTGCCAAACAATCCAGGGTTTTCACAACTCTGACAAAGAGGCCTTTGGAAAACATTGTGGGAAAAGGAGAAAATGTCGCTAACCAGCATTTTCTCCTTTTCCCACAATGTTTTCTACCCCCTCAGAACAAGTTTAAATTTTTGAGTCACGTCAGTTTTGTCATCTGCAAATGCTTTTAATTTGGACCAGTCTAAAATTTTGTCATTTAGTACAGAGTTAACAAACTGGCATATCATACACAGCTTACTCACAAAGTTAGCAAGCGTTTTGATAAAAACAGAATTTTTGATAAGATTACAACATGCACTTACAAGATAAGCCCTCATTGCTGTCTGAATTTCACAACTTTGTGATCTTTAGAACATTTTCCTTTTTGAATCATCATTCTGTGACTAGATATGAAACACCAGAAAGGGGATCTTAACCTGTAGAAGTGCCTACTGTGACAGTATAGCATATGCAGACCACATAGATCAAGATTAGGCTGCACAAAATATGCAGTCTGATCATAGATCTACACACTGTCTGCTTTGCTTGAAGACTTTAGACTTAGCAACCATGAAATTACACTCGACATATTTGGTAACAGGCTGAACACTGCATAGAAATGGGCTTGACATATTTGAACATGTTATGCAAGTGAGATGGAAAAAACCAGCAGTTTTTTTTAACCATTTACCAAACCATCGTTTGTTTGATCAACCAATGGAAGGCTTTTGAAAATAAAGCGGGCAAAGAAGAAAGAGCTTGTAAGCAGCATTTTCTCCTTATCACACAGTATTTTTTACTGTTTCAAAGACAAATTCCATCATTTGAGCCGCATGTAGTTTGTCATGTTCAAAGCTTTCAGTATGGATTAATTCAAAACTTTGTCATCTGGCAAAGGGTCAGAAGATGAAAAAAATTAGTACTTTGAAGCTAGACAATAAGTTTGCTTGAAGTAGGCCACTGGAAATGTCACAGCAGTATTTGTTGTCTTAGTACAATTGTTACATTTGTATTTTAACAACCATCTGATGCAAAAGTTCTGTGACATTTTCCAAAAGACGTGACAAAAGTATTGGAAATATTATTTAACCCTGTAGTAAACAATCTCAAGTTTTTATGTACTATGAGGAAGACAGCTTTTAAATAATTGTTGGTAACCCCCTGGTCTTGCAGAACCCGAATCCCCAAAAACTCTTAATACTTTGAGACATCGTTTTTCCCGAATCAATATGAAAACAAGCCGTTCAATAGACCTTCAGGGCATTATTTAACGAAGTACAACGATTTTTTCTGGACGAGCTATGACGCACAACAATATACTACGATAAACTACGCTTTAACCCCGGTGTTCTCCAGAAATACGCCGAGTTTAGGAGCCGAGGTAGTACAAAGCATCCAGATCTACACCAACTGTCTCAGTTTCTATGTACAAGGGACTAAGATGTACAACGAACTACGACAAACTACACTGACAGCTCCAGATCTACCACGAGTTTCCAGTCTTCTCCAAGAATTTGCTCCCAAATTCGAACAAAAGACACAACCAAGTATATAAATTCTTCAACTTTCAGTTGAGAATGAGTTATCCCAAAACTTTTGAAGTGACAACATGCCAACCATAACTGACGAAGTCATCATTGCCATTTTGTGCTACATTTTCATCGAGAAGAGGGAGAAGCCCTTGCTGAACAAAGTCTTGTTTGGCACGAGCAGGGGCTGGAATACAAATGGTACCTGCCACGGCTTAAGCACAAGAAACAAAGGCATTGGAGGGTGCAGCTTGGCTTACCTAAGCCAGAAGGCAGAACACTGGACAGTACCATCAGCTACTGCAGCCAGTGGAAAGTACGCAGAATTAGTGCCAGTTTCTTTCGCGAACAGTGCTGAATTGACTACTATGAAGAACACCAATACATTACGATGTAGTACAAAGTACTATGAAGTACACTGATTTCTGATCAATTAGGCTCGATCTTTGAATTCAGGGAAAAAATTTACGCATGTTGAAATTTTTCTCCCGAAGTGTTTTTGAGCCCGAAATGACACCAATTTGATTCATGAAGCACTACAAACCTCCCTAAGCTAGCCGAATTCACTGCAAATTTAAAAATTTCAAATTCAGAATAGATTCGGGGTCTGTGAGTCCAGGGGGTAAAGGAGAAAAAGCTAGTAATCAGCGTTTTCATCTTTTCCCAAATTATTTTCTACCCTTTCAAAGACAATTTCTACTATTTTAGCCATATTTGATTCATCATTTGCAAAACTTTGGATTTGGACTAGTCCAAAATTTTGTTGTTTTGTAATTTAGCACTTACTGATGGTGACAAAATTTTAATCCTGTGATGTAGGCTCTTGTAACCAACCAGAGAGATTGCTGATTATAATGAGTCATTTATTAAAGGTGTACTAATTTGTGTAAATATGATTGTCTTGTGATAGTCAACATGCTTCTGTCAGAGGATGGAGAATGATTGAAGATCAGGTCCAATTGCCAAAATTTTGGACTGGTCCAAATTGAAAGCATTTGCAGATGACAAAATAAAAGTGACTGAAAAATTGAAATTTGTTTTGGGAAGGGAAGAAAACATTGTGGGAAAAGGAGAAAATGCTGGTTACCAGCATTTTCTCCTTTTCCCACAATGTTTTCAGAAGGCTTCCTTCTTAGGGTCGTTAAAAGTCAGGATTGTATGGTAAAGGGTTAACTGACAACTTTTTTATCCGGTAGAGTGCTGGTTAAAGCTAGGGGACTTTCTTAGTCTAGAAATATGACCCCAATTTAGTGCAATATCAAGGTTGAATTTTGTTCAGAATGTCTCAGCAAAGTGGACTGCAGGAATTAGATGAGACAGCAGGTTTTATGCAGTCTGATCTTGATCTACACTGGCCACCAAGGCAACTGAATGTGAAAGACTTTTTGAGAGTCACCTCATAGGTTTCTGAAAAAAAGATAGATATAGCGGTGGTAGCAAAACATTTGACAGGTCAATCACCAGACTGCATTCTGTGCAGTCTGATCTAGTTCCCATTACTTATTTTAGATTGCTAAGTGTATTGCAAGGATCAGACTGCACAGGACATGCAGTCTGATCTTGGAATGACATTGTTAGGATTTTAGTGAACATGCATCCCTAAAACAGTCTTGAAGTAGTAACTATTAGCCTGTCTTTGTTTCTTGCTGAGGCTTCATTTCATTTAACCAGCTGTAACTTTTATTCTGTCTGAACGGAATGTATTTTGCAAGGTTTAATGGCATTAGATGATGATTATGTGACTGAAACCCACTACGAGAGGAAAGGAGAATGTAGATCGAGACCAGACTAGATGATAGCATAGATGGAAATCAGACTGATCGTGAGACTTTTGGACAGAATAGACATAATATAAGAAGGCAATATTATTTGGTTTAATGGTTATTACTGATTTGCTGAAAATTTTCTATAACCAAAACAATCTGGGAACGACCCTATGGAGGCCTTTAAAAACATTGTAGGAAAAGGGAAAATGTGGCAAGTTGTATTTTCTCCTTTTCCCAAAAATGTTTTCTATCCCTTCAAAGACAAACCCCTTCATTTAAGCAACACTTTGTCATACAAATTGTTTGAATTTGATCCAGTCTGAAATGTTATCATCTTGTGAAGAGTTGTCTCTGGAAAGCCCTATTTGTAAGGGTCTGTGAGTTGTCTGACAGACTTTAGGGGCTGGTTGTGAGTCATTGTGTAAGATTTTCATTAATGAATCGGACAGATTCCCTTTTTTTGCATGTAATTAACCCTTTATATAAAACCGAGCTTAACTCTATACCAGTTGACAAAATTTTAGACTTATCCAAAGCATAAACTTTTTGCAGAGGACAAATTGGCTCTGATGAGGGCATTCAGGACTCTGAAATGGTGAGGAAAAAAGCTTTAAGCATTTACTCCTTTTCTTACTATGTTTTTACCTTCTCCCTCAAGGTCCTTAAAATGTTAAGGGAATTTTTGGTAAAGGACTAGAGCCAGGCTTCAAATTTTAGTCACTTTCGAGATTTTAGTTAAATCCTTTTAGCACACAATCTTGAGTTTTATTGACCATTAGGAAAAAAAAACTTTTAAAAATATTCTAGGAAAAGGAGACAATGCTGGTAATTATAACCAGCATTGTATCCTTTTCCCAGAATGTTTTCTAATCTTTCACATGCAAATCAAATCATTTGAACTATATTTATTTTCTTTTTCGAAAATGTTTTCAGTTTGGGCCAAAATGACTTTTGTCATCTGGTAAAGAGTTAAGATCAGACTGCGCAGAATTTGCTGAGTTTTATTGAAGATTAGTCTGTACAAAAGATGTATGCTGATTTTGGGTGTATACTGTGTGATACTTAGTGATACATTCTAATTGTTATTGTAATACCTGTAGGAATTTTAGCTACATCAGCAGAAGGCCAGCAAGCTTAGTGTCAGTCATACATTTGTATGCATTAACTTTTATTTCAAATATCTACTCTGAAAGCACTCGCCTAGTTTTGACCAAACTCCATAGAAATGATCCTACTTTAGTATTCTTGAGGATTTGTTAATACAGTTTGATTCCCTTGAAAACTCTGGTTGCTACGAGCCTATGACAACAAAAATTAAAAGTATTGAAAATCTTTAAGAATCTTATCAGAGATGGCAGGTTTGAATTTCATATAAAATTGGCACAAATTATCTTTTTATGGACATTTTCAGATTTTTTTATATATAATAATGAGTTGCCAAGGAAAGTGGTTGCTGTGGGCTTGACTTAATTAGGCCTATCAAAAAAATATCTGTGTTGAGGGTTTCCCAAACCTACTTAGAAAAAACTGCCGACCCTAGACTTCTAACGTGACAATTGAAAAAAAAATCTGTCCCGGTGTGATTTCGGTATATGGCCCATGTAAAAAGTTTCTGGAAAAAAATCCCTACTACCCTACCTACAGCATTTCGGACCGAAACCCTAAACACAGATATTTTTTGTTAGGCCTTGTAGTTCATTAAAAACCATAGTCAAACTTACGTAAACTGAGAAAGAGAAACAACTAATTTTCTATTTGTTACGGATACATTGTTGTTTGTTACCATTTGTATCTCATGATTATCAAACTGCGCTGTAAAATGATTGGGGTCCTGTGTGGCTCAGTGGTGAAGTGAAGTGTAGGACTCGTGACCTGGAGGCCCAGGGTTTGAGCCTCACTAGCACCACTGGGTTTTTCACAGGAGTGTCCCTAGGCAAGAAACCTCGGAGCCCCAGCCTCAGGGTGGGGGTTCGATTACTGTCACCTGCAATCGATTATTAATCGATTACAGTAGGTAATGTCATGTAATCGATTAATAATCAATTACTCTAATTTTTATATGTAGTTGAATACATTCGATTACTTTGACTAAAGTAATCATGATTACAGGATGATTACGTACATTTGATTACTTGCTTAAATAAAATCAAAACTTGTATCACACTGCAAAGTCTATTCAGGAAATAACATTCAAGGTTGCAAAATGATAATACAGTGTTGTCAAAGAACAGCTTTACAGTTTAACTTAAGTTAGTAAGTATGTCATATACTTTTCTAAAGTTTATTTGTCCGTTAATAAATATAAGTTTAACAAAATATCCAGAATAATTGAACATCGAGAGTAACTGAGCAAATCTCTCAAATTGTATAACACCAGTATAAGCCCTAGGGGATCAACAAGCTAAACACCTTTTGTTAAGTTTTCACAATAGGGCAATTATTAAGCAATTATTACTGTACTTTAGGTGAAAAAGGTGTAAAATGCATTGTTTTGCAACCCCAACCAAGCAGATTATAACACATATTACTTATTATTAGCAGTACAAAATTTGTACATATTTAATATGTTTTGCAGACTATTGCAACTATAACTGATGAAAGAGTTTTAATTGAGTTACTGATGTCTTAACATTTTAACTTTTACATAAGTGTATTTCAATTGATAAATACCAATATTTCTGAAATTGAGGTGGTGTTATTTCTAAATGTTTCTAAATACATTAAAAAAAATTTAATTTTTTTCTTCATTATATTTGAATTTGATTCATAACAATTTTTCTGCAAGTAATCAAAAATGTAATCGATGATTACATCAATTTTGAGGCCTGTAATCGATTATATTGCAATTACATGTAATCGAAAATGCCTTCGATTACTGATTACTGTCTATTACTGGAGAAATTGTAATTGATTACAATCAATTATGATTACTGATTATGATTACCCCAACCCTGCTCAGCCTAGTACTGGTGAAACCCATGAACTACATGAATATGTGAGCTGTCGCCGTGATATAACTGAAGTAATGTTGAAAGCGGTGTAAAACACCATTCAAACTAAACATTTCAAGTAACATGATTAGTATTGTGTACTTCAGTATTTTTGGATCGAAAATTTTCAGTTTTGAGTGAAAGCAATCAATTATTCTTATGAGAATAGTTATTCTCAGATGAGTTGAATATTTAATGAGGAGTGTAGGTCATGCTATTTTTCTTTCCAAATCCTTTCTATTTATTTCATAGAATTTTTTTTCTTCTTAATTTTGGAAATCTTCTGGTCAAAAGAAGTCATTGTCAGAGTTCATCGATTTTGGTGTGAATGATACTGCATGTGTTCGCTGACATCATCTTGGCATTTGAAAAAGATACTTATTTATTTAAAAGGTAGCAGAGCGATACAGGGCCATCATGGCCCTGTCATATGCAGAGTTATGTTTTTTGTCCATGGTTTTGCTTCTACACTAAAGACTTTTTCAGTTATTACTCTGTATAATTCAATGAAGTTTCATTGGAATCTTCTATATAGAGAGGAGATGAGGTTTTATCAGCTTTTTGTGGGTCAACAACTTTAAGAGTGATGGATGACCCTGTTAATTTTCTGACATACATGTTTGGCTTATTATGATAACTGTGTTTCCACATAAACCACACCTAGAAATGAACAGGATTTTATTTAGTTGAGCAATACGGTATCAGTGTAGCGCTCTTGGGTCATGCAACTGTACAAGAACTTAGATATCCCTTGAAGCAGCATGTGTATTAAAGAAATACACTTTTCCGGCAGTTACAGTTAAACCAAATGGAGCAATAAGCCCATTTGGTCAGAAATCTCACAGAAAATATCAAACAGTATAGATTCAAGATGTGACTGCACATTCTGTGTAGTCTGGCCTTGATATTTGCTTTTTGGCACAAAGTAACTATGGCTATGCATGGCTGTCTAAGGGAAGTCATAACTTGAAGTGTATGTCATTAAATATTTCTTATGTCAACAGGTTTATGATCTATGACGGAACACATGAAAGCATTCAACATGTCTGGAATTTTAGATTTCAATTGATAAGAGTGAATTTCTCACGAGAGATTTTTTGTGAAATTTTATTTGATCAACCTCAACTTGTTTGAGACAGCTTCTATTTTGTATCATAACTATAATTGCATGTAGCTTTTCTTGACCCTTAACCATGCAATCCCAAGTTTTAACAATCCATAGGAAACAGCCTCTTGAAAACCTTGTAGGAAAAGGAGAAAATGCTGGTAACCAGCATTTTCTCCTTTTCCTTCAAGGCTTTTCACATTTTCATAGACAATTAGCGTCTTTTTCAGCTACATTCAATTTGTTGTCTGCAAATGCTTTCGATTTGAACGTGTCTTGAATGTTATCATTTGGTAAAGAGTTAAAGCGCAGAATAAACCAAACTGGCATTTTTAGTCTGGAAACAAGACACAAATAATTGCAAATTCAAGGTTGCCATCGTCCAAAAAGTCTTGGCAGAGCGGACAATGTAGATCAAACATCTGACTGGAGGTTCTCTGCAGTCTGGTCTAGATGCACACTGTCTGCAAAGGCAACTACAGTCATGAAAGGGTTAATATGTAATTATGTATTGTGTATGTGGGAAATCAGTTGATGGTTTGGAAAGTGTCTTGTATAGTTCTGGTCAACTCTGTAAACATCATGAGTGCACAGGCAGTCATCATATAAGTGAAAAAAATGTTGAAAGATGCATTAAACTAACACACCAAACAAACTAAATTTAACCTAGACTTTTTAACTCTACCAAAGAATCCCTCGTAGTAGATACTCTGAGGAAGAAGCCTTCTGAAAACATATAGGGAAAAGTAGAAAATACTCATGAGCATATCTCTTTTTCCCACAATGTTTTTCCTTCTTTTCAGTAACAATTCTCATCACTTGAGCTACATTAAATTTTGATAATGTAGGGGTCTAGGAAGGTTTTCAGTACACGGGAGTCTAGAATTTGCTGCCTCAGGTAAAGAGATGGGTATATGAGGTAAAGAAAACTATTGCTTAATCATAATTGTATAACTGATGCTGACATAACTATAGTGGGTGGAGCTCTGAAAGAGGAAAAGAATATAGATTTTGGTAACATGTGGACAATACAGAGTGGAGCTGTAAAGGTTATAATAAATGAAATACATATATTTACCTTTAACCAAACAATCCCATGTTTGCAAGACCATTTGAAAACATTGTGGGAAAAGGAGACAATGCTTGTTTCTACATTTTCTCCTTTTCTCACAGTGCTTTATATCCTTTAAACAAACAGAAAAAAACATGACATGAACTACATTTTATATCTATTTCCTGCATACATATTGTTTGTAATTCTGGCATGCTTGAAATGCCTGAAATTTTGTTTACTAGTTAAAGGTTCACCCACCTTGGCCAACAGAAGAGTTGGTTCATACCTTCCTATTACACTGCTGTATTCAAATATTGTCTAGGGTTTTGTGTGGCTCTGTTATAGATAAAAGGATTCACAACCTGGAGGCCCTGATTGGATCCTCACTGGAAGTGTTTGGTTTTTTAGCTCCACTAGCCATTAAGGCCAGCAAGCTTGTGTCATGGCCTTTTGTCTGTCATGCGTGTGTGTATCTATCTGGCGAGGCATCTGTGGGCTGTTTACTTTTATTTCAAACATCTTCTTCTCTACACTTGATTTTGACCAATCTTCTTGGAAATCTTCCTACCATGATGCTGTTCAGAATTCCTTTTGTAGAATTTGATTTCCTTTGAAAACTTGGGTTGCTTTGGCATCAAAACTGAAAAATAATGAATATTTTAAAAGCCATCTTCTAAATCACCAGTTGGAATACAAAAACAAATTTTCTACAAATAGGCAAAAACGATCCTTTGGTGGACTTTTTTAGATTCCTTGATTAAAATTCTGATCTGGTAAAGAACCTGACTTTGCTTTTATAGCATGCTTACATTATATTAATAAAGGGAAAGAACTCCTATTTTACTCATTAGATACATTATAGTTTGTTACCATTTATCTCCCTTGATTATTAAACCGCACTGTAACATTATGGCCCGCATAGCTCAGTAGGTGGAGCGTAGGACTCGTGAACGTGATGTTTCGAGTCACTTGAGGGTGTGGGTTTGATCCCCACGGCTGCCCATCTAAAATTACTAATAGTCCATATGGGCAACCGGTGGGGACGATAAATAAACGCAAATTCAATCAATCAGTCATGGCTATTGTGTTTTTAGCTCACCCGAGCACGAAGTGCTCAAGGTGAGCTTTTGTGATTGTGCTGTGTCAGTCGTCCGTTGTGCATCAACTTTTACCTTGTGTACGCTCTAGAGGCCACATTTTTAGTCTGATACTCATGAAACTTGGTCAGATTGTGTGGGTCATGTTGGGTTAAAAACTAGGTCACTAGGTCAAATCTTAGAAAAACCTTGTGTACACTCTTCAGGCCACATTTTCAGTCCAAAATTCTTGAAAGTTGGTCAGAATGTTTTTCTTGATGACATATTGGATAATTTTGAAAATGGGTCATGTCAGGTTAAAAACTAGGTCACAAGGTAAATCTCAGAAAACCTTGTGTACCCTCTAGAGGCCACATTTTCAGTCCAAAACACTTGAAAGTTGGTCAAAATGTTTGTCCTGATGATGTCTTGGATGATTTTCAAAATGGGTCACATCAGGTCAAAAACTAGGTCACTGGGTCAAATCTTGGAAAAACCTTGCCTACGCTCTAGAGGCCACATTTTCAGTCCAAAACTCTTGAAAGTTGGTCAGAATGTTTGCTTTGATGATAACTTGAGCGAGTTTCAAAATGGGTCACATCAGGTCAAAAACTAGGTCACTGGGGCATATCTTAGAAAAACCTTGTGTACGCTCTAGAGGCCACATTTTCAGTCCAAAACTCTTGAAAGTGGTCAGAATGTTTGCCTTGATGATAACTTGAACAAGTTTCAAAATGGGTCACATCAGGTAAAAAATTAGGTCACTTGATGAAATTTTAGAAAAACCTTTTGTATCCTCTAGAGGCCACATTTTCAGGCCAAAACTATTGAAAGTTGGTCAGAATGTTTTTTCTTGATGATATCTCAGACAAGTTTGAAAATTTGTCATGTTTTTTTCAAAAACTATGCTCTAGAGGCCACATTTTCAATGCAATACTCTTGAAACTTGGTCAAAATGTTTGTCTTGATGATTTCTTGGACGAGTTTTGAAAATGGGTCACATCAGGTCAAGAACTA
This sequence comes from Hippopus hippopus, assembly GCA_946811185.2. NCBI lineage: Eukaryota > Metazoa > Mollusca > Bivalvia > Cardiida > Cardiidae > Hippopus > Hippopus hippopus. The sequence goes on along the minus strand of OX328102.1, from coordinate 19,529,832 downwards.
AGTCACTTGGTCAAATCTTAGAAAAACCTTATTTACGCTCTAGAGGCCATATTTTCAGTGCAATACTCATGAAACTTGGTCTGAACGTTTGTGCTGATGATATCTTGCATGAGTTTGAAAATTGGTCACATCGGGTCAAAAACTAGTTCACCACTTCAAATCTTTAAAATAGCTTGTACAGCTCTAGATTCAACATTTTCTGTCCAATACTTATGAAAATTAGTCACAGTGTTTTACTTGATGATCAATATGGTGAAATTGGAAATGTGTCACATTGGGTGAAAACTAGGTTGCCATGTCAAATCTTGAACCACAAATCTAGAGGCCACATTTTCTGTCCAATACTTATGAAAGGTGGTCAGAACCTTTGTTTTTATAATATCTACAATGGGAAAATGGGCTATGTTTGGCTGAAAAGTAGGTCACGGAGGGAAATTCTAGAAAAAGCTTGTGTACAAGCTAGAGGCCAAATTTTCAGTCCAAAAATTATGAAAGCTTGGTAGTGTGTTTGTCGTAGTATCTCAAAAGAATTGAAAATGGGTAATGTTTGGTCAATTTAAGACTCAGGTGAGAGACTTCAGGGCCTACATGGCCCTCTTATTAAGTTTGTTGGATAGGAAATTTCAGTTATAACAATCATTTATTCAGATGATTATATTTATGTTTAGATGAGTTGAATATTTAACGTGAACAGAGGTTTGTATTATTTGATTTTTTGTTCAAAGCTTACCGTTCATACCATAAAAGAAATGTTCTTCTGATGAGTTTTTAAAACATCTTGTTCTCTTGTCAGAGTTTATTGATATTTGGTATGTCCAATACTTGATTAGACCTGCTTGTATTCACTGACATCATCTTTGCATGTGAAAACATATGATGCTTTTGGGACTAGGTATACAGTTTTCTTATTTTACTGACAGACTTCTTATCATTTAATGTCTGTAGATGCCAATTAATTGTGCCCTGCCAGGAAGCTGAATGGTTAGCATGTCTGCCTCGTGACCTGGTGGTTGGAGGTTCAATACCCAATAGAGGAAAACTTTCTTTCTGGTGAATTTTCGCTTCTCACCTCTGATTCATGTGAAAAAAGTAGTCAGTGACTTAGAAAGTTGAGTCAGTACTCTGAAGAGAGCCAGGAAACACAAGGGTAGGTACACTGACGACTCTGATATGACCTGAGCTGTTAAAACTGTGTTAAACTCCAATACAAACAAACAAACCAGTTAACTGTATGGCACATTAATTTAAAAGTAAGTGGAGTGATACAGGGCCATTGCATGACCCTCTTGTTGATGGTTTTTTCTCGAGCAAAATACAATAGAGCATAGCTTACCCATATTGGTGAAACCTGGGACTTACAAAAACAAGTCAGTTGCAACACAAGACTGAAATAATGTTGAAAGTGTTGCAAAACACCATTCAATCAATCAACCAAATACTGTCTAATACAAATAACACCTAGGAGAGAAAGACTGTTTCAGTATTACACTAGGAGAATATTTACTATTTCCCATGTTTATTACGTATTAATATAACTGTTACACAACATACCTGTAGAACAATCTAGTGAAAATGCGGACATTTTGTTTAGTATTAGGGTGCAGTTGACTTTTGATATTTGATAAATCTGGGGATAGATATTGGTTATGAAAAGAATTAAGTTAGTCAGACAAGGAAAATAGATTGCCAGTGTTTAGAGCAAAACATGATCAAACTGAAGTGCTGATGAATTCTTTTCCGAACAACAAAATTGTAGACTTACCCAAATTCAAAGCATTTGCAAACAACTAAGTGAATGTGACTCAAGAGCCAATGGTTGCCTTAGAAGGGTAGAAAGCACTGTGAGGAAAAGGAAAAAATGCTGGTTATCAGCATTTTTCTTTCGTGCACAATGTTTTTGAAAGGCTTATTTGTTAAATTTATTCAAATACAGGGTTGTTTGGTAAAGAGTTAAATTCATGTATCATTGGTCCTTACATCTCTTTTCTGATTTTATCTCTAATTTGAAACTGAATATCCATAAGATTATCACCCTTTTCTCCTTTTCCAGTAATGTTTTTAAAATTTATATTTCCTCAGGGTCATAAAAATTAGGGACCATTTGATGAAGAGGTCATCCAGTAGAGATATAAATAGTCTGAGTGAGCTTTCACACTGATATAACTGAAAAACTGTTGAAAGTGACTTAAAAACAACAAAGTATTTTGCAGGATGAAAAGTAAATAACATTGGAAAGTTTTGTTTGAAATGGGCGGACCATCAGATGTCACAAAGTCATTGCCTGTAGGGAAAATGTTAGTTTCCATTTCTAGAAACTCTTTACTTGACAACAAAATTTAACTCTTTACCAAATGACAAAATTTTAGATTTGTCCAGATTGAAAGCTTTTGCAGATGACAGATTTAAAACGGCTTAACCCTTTACCAAACAATCACGAGTTTTAACGACCCTTAGGAAAAAGCCTTTTGAAAACATTGTGGGAAAAGGAGAAAATGCTGGTAACCAGCATTTTCTCTTTTTTCCCCACAATGTTTTCTACCCTTAAAAAGTCATAGGTCATCGTTTTAGCCACATTTAATTTGTCGTCTGCAAATGCTTTCAATTTGGACTAGTCCAAAGTTTTGTCATGTGGTAAAGAGTTAAATGAAGGAATATGTCTTTGATAGGTTGCAAAACGTTGTTGTTGAAAAAGAAGAAAATGCTGGTTACCAGTATTTTCTGCTTTTCCCACATTATTTTCAAGAGCCATCCTCCTCAGGGTTGCTAAACTTGGGATTGTGTTGTAAAGGATAAGGTAAAGAAAAGTCTATGGTGAAGGCAGTTGAATATTACAAACTAATTGGGGCACGAAAGAGGGAAGTTGCCATTGAACTAATAAAAAACATTGTGGGGAAAGGAATAAATGCTAATTTTCTCCTTTTCCATCAATGTTTTCATAGATCCTCTCCCATAGGTTAGAATAATTTCTTGTAATCAAGAACATGCTTCTTTTCCCACATCGCTGTTCAAAGCTGTAACCTTACAGATATTTAAAGCTCTTTAATAACCTTGTACCTTAACTCTTTACCAAACAAAATTTTGGACTTGTCCAAATTGAAGGCATTTGCAGATGACAAATTTAACATGATTCAAATGGCAGATTTTGTATTTGAAAGGCATACCAGCATTTTCTCCTTTCTCCACAATGTTTTCAAAACCTCTCTTGTTAAAACGCAAGATTGTTCCATACAGGGTTGAAATACAGGGTTAATCAATAATTGCAATGTCATGGCTGCCTTTTTGTCTGTAATGTTTTGGCAAAGCAGACTGTACAGATCAAAGATCTTGATCTACATTGGCAGCAATAGCAGATTTAGTAATGAAAAAGGCTTCTAGGGTTAAATGTATATTTGGTATTGAAAGAGTCAAGGTATAATTTATCCCATTGTCAGAAACTGCCACCAAGTACTTTATTGCCTAAATTATGTAAATAAAGTTAGCCTTTCTTTACCCTTGTAGTGCTGAACCTGGATCAAATTCAGATCAAAATCAGACTGCACAGAATAACTGTTGCTTTGCCAGATATTTTGGAAAAAAAAAACTGATTTGAAATTGTAATATCTGCTTTCTACCATATTAAAGACAAAGCCCATCATTGGAGCCATGTATAACTTGTATGTAACTGCTTTCAGTTTAGCCCAAGTCTAAAATTTTATCAGATGGTGAAGAGTTAACCCTTAACCCTCTCCCAGACAAACCCATGTTTTTATGTGTCTGCAGTACAAGTCTTTTGAAAACACTGTAGGAAAAGGAGAAATTGCTCGTAACGAGCAATTTCTCCTTTTTCCCACAATGTTTTCTACCCGATTAGACAACTTTCTGCCACTTTTATCAAATTTAACGTTGTTGTCATGAAACTCTTTCAGTTTGGAAAAGTCTAAAATTTGTCTTTTGGGAAGGGGTTAAACTTACTAAATAAATTGAATTAGCCTTTCCAACCAATTGCTGAAAGCCCAAAACACTTGTTTTAAATCTCTGTAGCCAGAAAAATTTCATGCCAGGGCAGTAGACAGCATATCAAAGATCGGACCTTCTGTAACATTCTAACTATCTGCAAAAGAGTATCGAGTTGAGCTGAGCAGCCAAGGGTTTAGATTTTCAGTATTTGTATCAGGTATTTTGACCAGATACCAAATTATGTATTGATGGGATGGGCAGTCTGAATTATATAATATATTACAGCAGTTATTATTTTAAAATAAACAAATTTATTGCAAGAAAAGCCAATCCAAATATGGGCAAAAGTAGAATTGGTTGAGTAGTTTAGCCAGTCATGGTAAATCTCCTCGCCACTACCATTCCAACCTCGCTCTAGACAAGTGCAGATAGCACAGTAGTAGCCTTACCAATCAATCACAGCCCTTTACCACGGCAATCACAAGTTTTAATGACCCTTCTGAAAATAGCAAACATTGTGGGAAAAGGAGAACATGGTGATAACCAGCATTTTCTCCTTTCCCACAATGTTTCTTGTTCGTCAAAATGAAATTCAATCCTTTCAGCAGCTGTTTGTCTGCAAATGCTTTTAAGCTTGACAGATCTAAAATGTTGTCATCTTGTAATGAATTAACTCTTTACCACACAATTTTGAGATTTAACATCCATGAGAAAGAAGCCTTTTGAAAACGTTATGGGAAAAGGAGAAAATGCTGGTAATAAGCATTTTCTCCTTTTCCCACAATGTTTTCTACCCTATCAAAGACAAATTCAAATCATTTGAGCCACATTTAAAATGGCATCAGCAAATGATTTTAATTAGTATACATTTTTATCACGTGGTATAGGGTAATAAGGGCTAAATAAACCTGACAGATATCAGCTGTTCTTCCCCCCCTCCCCCAAAAAAAATCCCCCAAATAATCGAAACTACAAAGTTATTTGTGCCCAGAAAGTCTCAGCAAAGCCGACAGTGTAGATAAAAGATCAGACGTCTTGTTCAGTCTGATCTTGATCTACACTTGCCAAAAATGCAACTCTACCATGATAATGTAGTTATTAAATGGGCTACAAGGGTTATTTGGTTCAGTTGTGTCTCTCTACCATATAACATTAATGTCTGAAGGGCGGCATGTCAAGCCTTTTGCTACATTCTGTTCTGATTAATGATTATATGACTTGGCAGGCCCTTTGATTGTTTGTGGATAATAAGAAAATATGCAAGCTCTGTATATGAATGCTTGGTATTCTGTGCTTTTGACAGTATTCTGTGCTTGTGATGGGAAAAACCTATTACTTTGTATAACTGCAAGCGGATGATACTAAATTGTCTATTCACTGATGTTAGAAATTGTGATGGATTTATATAGTGAAGTATAAAGTGAAAATTGTAGCTTCTGGTTACATGTTATTATGTTTGAAATATGTATGATTTGCCGAGGGGATATTTATATATATTAGTGATTCTATTTCACTCCAATTTGTGGGAGTTACTGCGGTTTTAGTGACAAATATGTAAGGATTGTTAAGTTGTTTTGTTTCTGGGCTGTATCATACTTCTTGAGTGTAAATTTTTCACGGCTGTGTATGAAAGATGCTAAGTAAATGAAATGGGCATTAACACTTAGAATGCTATACACAACTTTAGTTCAAGGTAGATCGAGATCATCTTCACTAAGCATGCAGTTCCTATTCCCTCTGTTCTATATCAAATGTCCTTTGGGAAGACACTTGAGAGCCCTAGCCTAGCTTCTGTGAAACCAAGGACATACATAAATAATTGAGTTATTGCCTTCATACGACTGAAATAATGTTGACAGTGGCATAAAACACTAATCAATCATTCATTCAACCAACCAACCAACCAACCAATCACTCAACCAGCAGATCAATAAATTTGTCAGCTGCAGGGGTGTATAAAAGGACAATCTTAAGAGGCTTTAGTTTCTTTTGAAAGAGTTAACATAAATGACCACTCTGCAACATAAGTGACCACTCTGCAAGTTTTCCCACAAGGATTTTCTTGTTAAGCCTACATAAATTTGGAAAGCTGCCTATCTGTTAAAGAACTTGTGGCTCTGAGGTTTTAGCATGTAAATGATGACAGGACGAGACAGCTTGACAGGGAGGGGGAGAAAGATTGCATCAGTCCTGATAAGTCATTCTAGGAAGCTTAGCACCAGATTCTGATGCATCATGTTATTGAATCGGAACTATTCTTGAACTTTTTTGAGTCACCATTTGATATTAACTCTTTCACTTCTGAAAAAATAAATTGCATTTTCTCAAAGGCTAAAAATGCATTTCCTCTGCAAGATCAAGAGACAGTACGGTCATAATCTAGAATGCAGCAGTGGACAATGCAGATCAGAGATCAGACTGCACATTCTGTGCAGTCTGATCTTGATCTACACTGTCCTCAAAAGCTTCTGGTATCATCTATCATCATCCTTTAAGTATGTGCTAAATGGCAAAATTGTGGACTAGACTAAAATCAAAGCATTTGCAGATGACAATTTAAATGTGGCTCAAATGATAGAATTTGTTTTAGATGGGGTAGAAAACATAGTGGGAAAAGGAGACAGTGCCGGTTACCTGCATTACTGCTTTTCCCACTATTTTTACAAAAGCCTGCATAGTTAGGGCTGTTGAAACTTCGGATTATGTGGAAAAGAGTTAACAAGTATTTTCTCCTTTTGCCACATTTTTCACTATTTGAGCCACATTTAATTTATTGTCTGACAATGCTTTCAATTTGGACCCATCTATAATTTTGCCAAGGGTTAGACGACTGCTCTTCAGTCAAGAGAAAAGACCATGTTAATGTATGATTCAAAGGCTTCAACCCTTAACCAAACGATAAAATTTTGGACTGGACCAAATCAAATTTTGCTAAATTATTGATTTCTGTCTTTGATATGGCAGAAAACATTGTGGGAAAAGGAGAAAATGCTGGTTACCAGCAATTTCTCCTTTTCCTACAATGCTTTCAAAAGCCTTCGTTTTTTGGTAATTAAAACTCAGAACTCAACGGTTTAATAGGTGATCAGAAAATAGGGGGCAGTGTAGATTAAAGATCAGACTGCCTATTTTGTACTCTTTGATCTTGCTTTATGTAATTTATCAAAAGCAACTACAGTTGTATCTGGCATTTTAAAGGTTAATCCTGGAAAGGATAAATGCAAATCCTTTCTCTCATGTACACGAATTTTAGGCTATCTGCAAATTTGTTGACTTTCATGTTTGAAAATTTTGTGGTGTATGGATACTAACTTGCAAAGAGCTGTTCCTCCAGTTGCTGCATCTATTTCAGCTGCCCTTCTGCATATTCATATTTCATAAAATAAAATTTTTACTGGCTTTGTATCATGTTGTGCTTGCTACCAAATGGTAAAACGGGACAGGTAAATAACATATCTGTAGGTAACAAGGGATAATCCAATATGTCATGTTTGGCTTATTTTACTGCTGTGAAAATATCAAGCTGTAACAGCATAAGACCGATCCTTTAAATACAACTTTTCACGCCTCCGCTATATATTTGAATACTTCTTGAAAACATTTTGGGGTAGATTAAGGAGAAAGGCTTGCTCCTTTTCTCACAATTTTTACTGTACTTTAAAAAAGATAATTTGTGCTTTTCCTTCAAGTGTCAACTTAGGCCTGTGGGTAGGATTTTCCATTGTAGCTCATGTGTAGAGGCAACCCACCCCTCCCTAACTCCTGTTCCACCAATCTTTCGCCTCTCCTCTAAGTAATGGTTAGTTATTTGGATTCATGGTAAATAAGGTTACTATTCACATCACATTGCTAAAATACTTTAACCCTTTACCAGACAACAAAATTTTAGCCTTGTCCAAATTGAAAGCATTTGCTGACGACAATTTAAATGTAGCTCAGTGGTGCAATTTTTCATTGATAGGGTAGAAAACATTGAGGGAAAAGGAGAAAATGCTGGTTACCAGCATTTTCTCCTTATCCCACAATGTTTTCAAAAGTCTTCTTTCCCAGGGTCGTTAAAAGTTGGCATTGTGTGGTAAAGGGTTAAGAAAAGAGCCTCTTAGTTAGCGCCAGATTAAAACATTGTGTCAGATTACTCCTTAACCACCAGAAACAAAATTATAGTAGGCGTCTTTTAATGTTTTACCACATAAACCCAAGTTTTAATGACCCTGATAAAAAAGCCTTCTGAAAACAAATGGGAAAAGCATTTTCTCCCTTTCCCATACTGTTTTCTACCCTATCAAAGACAATCCCATTATTTGAGCCATGCTGAAATTTACAAAAATTCCAATTTGGACTAGTCTGAAATGTTGTCCTTAACCATTTACCAAACAATCCTGGGTTTTAACGACTCTGTGAAAGAAACCATTAATTTGAAAACACTGTGGAAAAAGGAGAAAATGCTGGTAACCAGCATTTTCTCCTTTTCCCACAATGTTTTCTACCCTTTCCAAAACAATTTTCAATTTTTGAATCACATTTATTTTGTCGTCTGCAAATGCTTTCAGTTTAGACCTGTCTAAAATTTTGTCGTCTGGTAAAGAGTTAATGTGTTTGTTTGGTAAAGAGTTAACTCAAGAGACAAAATTTTAGACTGGTCCAAATTGCAGGGATTTGTAGACGATAAAATTTAATGTGGCCCAAATGTTTGGATTTGTTTCTGAAAACTTTGTTGTAAAATGAGAAAATGCTGGTAATCAGCACTTTCTCCTTTTTCCATTATATTTTGAAGTCTCTTAATTCTTAGGTTTGTTAAAACTTGGGATTGTGTTGCTAAGGGTTAAAACACCATGTAGGATAGGAAAAGGGATGATTCACCTGAATTAACTCTTTACCAAACGACAAAATTTTTAACTCATCGAAATTCAAAGCTGTTGCAGACAACAAATTAGAAAATACCGTAGCTCAGTTAGTGAAACTTGTCTCTGAAATGGCAGAAAGCATTGTGGGAAAAGGAGAAAAGCTTTTTCTTCTTTTCCCCACAATGCTTTCAAAAGCCTTCTTCCTCAAGGTTGTTAAAGGGTCAACTCTAAACCAGACAACAAAATTCTAGACTTACCAAATTGAAAGCATTTTGCAGACAACAATTTGAATGTAACTAAATGATGGCACATGCCTTTGAAAGGATAGAAAAACAGTATTGGAAATGGAGAAAATGATGTTAGGCAGGATTTTCCCCTTTTCCAACAATGTTTTCCAGAGATATCTTGCTCAGGGTCATATTTCTCTTAACCACTCAGTGATGACTTTTAACGACCTTGAGAAAGAAGGCTTTTGGAAACATCGTTGCAAAAGGAGAAAATGCTGGAAACCAGCATTTTCTCCTGTTCCCACAATATTGTCTACCCTATCATAGACAAATTCCATCTTTTGTGCCACATTTGAATTGTCATCTATAAATGCTTTCAATTTGGACAAGCCTATAATTTGTTCGTGTGGTAAAGAGTTAAACATGGGATTGTTTGTTAAATGGTTAATACTCAGTACATAAGGTAAAGGATTGATGGAAACAAACATATTTAGGGATATCTACAGACAATAAAAATGATTGTCTGGTATTTGGTGAGAGTATAGCAATGGCAAAAATGGCCCTTGGAATTGCAGGAAAAAATCTATCGCCTGTGAAAGGTTTAATAAATGGCATGTTAAACTTTTAATAAGTAATCCCATTTTCAAGAACCTAAAGAAGAAGACTTTTTAAAACATTTTTTGATAAGTGACAAAATGCTGAAAACTGGTATTTTCTCCTTTTTCCACAATGTTTTCTTGCCTTCCAACAGCAAATTTCAATTTTCGAGTCACATTTATTCACACTCTTAATTTAGACAAATCTTAAACTGTTAAACTGTTTACCAAACAATCCTGTGTTAATAATAAGCCTGAGAACAAGCCTTTTTTTTTTTTAACACTGTGTTTTCTCCTTTTCCTGCAATTTTCTCTTCTCTTTGAAAAAACAGTGCCAATTTTTTAGGCACATTTGAACTGTCATTTGCAAATGCTTCCAATTTGGAGGAGTCTAAAGTTTTTCGTGTGGTAAAGAGTTAAAGATTGAAAAGTCATCCTTGCACATGATAGATTGATGACATGGAAATTAGAACTTAACTTTTAAGGAAGTGAGTTAAACCCTTTTCAATGCAATCCCCTGTGTTCTTACAATTCAAGAGGAAGATGGCTTGGAAAACATTGTGGGAAAAGGAGAAAATGCTGGTAACCAGCATTTTCTCCTTTTCCCACAATGTTTTCTAACCTTTCAAAGAAGAAATTTGAGCAACATCTAAATAATTGTCGCCTGCAATTGATTCGAATTGGGCAAGTCTAAAATTTTTTCAACTGGTAAAGAGTTAAAATCCCTGAAGGGATAGGGTGTGTTATGAGCATAATCATTTTGACAAAAAAACACCCACAAGAGACAAAACTAATTTTGGATTTGATAATAGGTTTTATGGTACAATTGACTTTTTAAATTATAGTCTTTATGGTGAATGAAGCAAGTCTATGGGTGGAAAGGAAATGAAGGATTTATTTACTTCTGATTTGAAAATAATGCAGTGAAATTGAAATTTCAAATTTAAATTTGTTAAATCATCCTTGACTTTATGTGCATAAAATCTATGAAGTACTTGTTGAAGAATTATGTAGTGGGCACAAAGGCATAGCTGCATCTTAGCTTTGGTAGTTAGTTAATGTAATTCTAGCTGCAAATGTATTTATTCTGAGCAATATTCCCATTTGCCACAATGTTTGTTCTAAATTGCCATTGGCAGATATACCAAATTCTTTACTTACAGTCAAGAAGTAAGACTGTCTGACTGAATTAATTGGTCAACCCTTTTTCCCTGGGCATATAATTATAATACTTGCTGGCAAAATATACCTTTGTAATCTGTTTGGTCTTACTGTGACTCAGGGGTGGTTCAAACGTTATCATACCTTTAGATGTAATCTCATTGTTAAATATTTAAACGGTGAACTTGACCAGTCAATTGGATTTTTGCAGTTTAATTGTTAACGTAGATCATGTAGGTTTTTACGACTTTGTAAATATATAAATGGTGTCTTCTGTTGTGGAAAATGTAGACATGACTGTTTTGTCATAGTTTGGCAAGCCCGCTTGTGCTATAAGGTACGGGGGATACAATGTCAACCCTGAGTCTACTGGGTATGACATCTGTTGCTTGTGCAGACAGTATAGATTAAGATCAGACTGGATAGAACATGCAGTCTGATCTTGGATCTACACTATCGATATCATGAGGTACATTTTTTGGCCAAACTGAAGGCCTTTGGGTCTTTTTTTTTCACAGACTGAAAGCATTGAACTGTTTATATAGTGCTCTAAGGGTAAATAATGTTTTGAAGGAAGAATTTTAATGTGGATGTAACTGAAGAAACTGTGCCGTGTGTTTCAATAAAATCGGATATGTATATCTATTTGGAATAATTTGTGGTAAAATGTCAAGGGATGGGATCACGTAAAGTTATTAGAAGACTCAGTCTCATCTTGGTAAGAATTTTTTTATTTTGATTTTGTTTTTTACCCAGTATAATTTGATAATTCTTTTATTGGCATTGACACTTTACTAAAGGATCTGCTTATTGAAATCAAAGAAAGAAGGCTTCTAAAAATATTGTGCAAAAAGGTGGAATGTTAGCAACCATCACCAGTTGCTTTTCCCACATTTTCTAGCCTTTCAAAGACAAATCCATCATTTGTACTATATTTGATTTGCCACTTGAATTGACCAGTCTAGAATGAGCAGTCTGTACTTGGATCTACACTGTCTGATCAGTGATATGATGAGATTATCCTGGCTAAAAGTAACCCTGAACTCTTTCAGACAACAGAATTTAGCCGTATCCAAATTGAAAGCATTTGCAGACGACAATTTTAATTTGGCTCAGATAATGCAATTTTTCTTTGATAGGTTAGAAAACATTGTGGGAAAAGGAGAAAATGCTGGTTACCAGCATTTTCTCCTTTTCCCACAATGTTTTCAAAGGCTTCTTAATCAGGGTCATTAAAAGACGGGATTGTGAGGTAAAGGGACGTTAAATGAAACTCAAATGACGAGATTTAGGTCAGAAAGGATGGACACAAAGCATGGAGAGAAGGAAGTGTTGGTATTAGCCTTTTCTCCTTTTCCTACAATGTTTTCAAGAGCCTTCTTTCTCAGGGTTGTTTCAACTTGAGATTATGTAGTAAATGGTTAAATCCCAAGGTGTAAGTTATTCTCAGCTAGAAATTTTCATTTTATTTGTAGATAAGCCATGCTTTGTGAAAAAGGGGTTTAATGCATTTGCAAAAGGTATCGCAGCCCATCAGGTAATATTCGTAGTCCGCACAGTCTGACATGGGTCAAACAGAAGTTTAACGACGTTTCATCGGGTTGTCAGTGTGCAACATTTTTGCGCATGTCTCTTCGCTTCTCTGTTTTCTAGCGCGTAACTTTGTCTGATTGTAGTACTGTTATTGGACTACTGATTTTTGCTGCAAGACCTGGAGAAAGTAGTGGTAGATACATTTTTTTTTTAAGATCAGTTTATGAAGGTGTAAATTATTCCTAAACAGCAAAAACGGAACATGTACATTTGTCGGACATTACTTACCCGGATAGTAAGTTTAGTGTGGTAAAAAGAGAAAATTTCAAGTATTTTCTCCTTTTCAATGTTTTCTAACCCTCTTTCCTGGGTATTGATAGAAATCAGGATCGTTTGATTCATTTTGCTATAAGGTTCATAAGTAATCTATGCCTTTGAGTAATTCTGGACAGTTCTACTTGTATTGTTCTTCCATTCTCCCATCTATTAAAATATACCACATGTATTTGGTATTAACCCTTTCCTAAATGAATTAAATTTGAGCTTCAAAATTGAAAGAAGCTGCAGATGACAAATTAAACAAGGTTTAAATGAGATTAAAAGAACCGTTTGTGCAGAAAAGGTTGTGGGGAAAGGAACAACTGCTTGTAATGACCCCTTTTACCAAAATGTTTTCCAAAGCCATCCCATACCAATGTTAAATCGAGACTATATCAAGGAAAGGGTTGACAGAGTACAATCTTTATTGTGAAAAAAACATGATTTAGTGCTAGAAATAATACATCTTACTAAGTAATTTGAAATCTTGGGTGTTTTGTGTCACTTTCTTTGTTCCAAGGGAGGTAATTGAGTTCGAATATTGGGAAAAGTAGCCTGGCAACCTATCTTTTTTTTTGCATTTTTTGATAAAGGATATAATCATGTATATTTTTGAGAAAAATCTTTGTGCTAGATTTTTTTGAGGGTCAAATAATGTCCTGATTTTCTGTGATGAAATAAACAATTTTGTGAGCTAAGGGTTTTATTGAAACATAGATAGCGTATCATTAATTTGAAATATGTGTTAATTTCTCATCAAAGTCAGAGAATCCATTGTTTCACTATGAATTTAAAACACAGAGAACATGATTTGACTGAAATTACAGATTTTAATCACAAAATTCTGACGTATGCTGCAATAATTGGGTTTTTTGTGTAATTTGAAAAAAGGGTTATGTTCTTCATGGGCTCAGAACTTTTTTATTCATCAGGCAACATCTGATTATCTCTTCGCATATTGAAAGAACATACTTTGAAGTGTTTCTGTGTCAAATTTCAGGAAATTCTCTGCGCTAGAAATAACTTACTGAAATGCCTTTAAAAACATCCTTGGATTTTATGGATCCATAATTATGGTAAAAATGCATTATGGAGATGCCTTAAATCCTTTTTTTGCCAGAACAACATGTATATAGCAGTTTTAGGACACACAGTTCAGACTTTTTATGACCCTAAGAAAAAAAGCTTTTTAAAATATTTTTAGAGAAGGTAACCAGTATTTTTTTCCTTTTCCTACAATGTTTTCTACCCTTCATAAAACAAATTTCAATGTTTATCGTATTTATTTTGCCATCTGCACATCCTTTGAATTTTGATCATTCTAAAATTTTGTTGTTTGGTAAAGAGTTGATGGTTTGAATTTGCAAGACAATCTTAACTCTTTAGCACACAATCAAGACCTTGAAGAAAAAGCCTTCTGAAAATATTGTCGGAAAAGGAGAAAATGCTGGTAACCAGCATTTTCTCCTTTTGCTACAATGTTTTCTACCCTTCCCAAAACAAATTTCAATTTTTGAGTCTTGTTTATTCTGTCATCTGCGAATGCTTTGAATTTGGTCTATTTGTCATTTGGTAAAGAGTTAATTAGAACAGGATTAGTGACAGATTCTTTTTGTGCTATTCTCTAATTTACATTGTCATACATGCAGAGCTCCAGATAGGGAGAGTGATTTTGATTTCAAAATTGAAAATATTAATTATTCTCTGCTAAACCCTATGTTATGGGCACTCATTAGAATAATTTCACTGAGACAGTTCAAATGAGTACCCACAACATAGGGTTTCAAAGAGAAATGATGGATTTAGAATACCATCACTCCCTCTTATCTGGAGCTCTGTACATGTATGTCTTCTTGTCTAGGATTTGGTATTGTGGCATGTTTTGGGGAAGGTCCAAATTAACCCTTTACCGGAGGACAGAATTCTACACTAGTCCAAACTGAAAGTATTTTCTGACTGTTAAACTTAACTGTGGCTCAAAATTTTTGATGCTGTTTATCTCTGGTAAGATAGAAAATATTGCAGGAAAAGGAGAAAATGGCATTAACAGCATTTTCTCCTTTTCTTGAGATGTTTTCAAAAGCCGCTTCCCACAGGGTTGTGACTATATAGGATTGTTTGGTGATTTTGGGTTAAACTTTACCACACAACAAAATTTTAGACTTGTTGAAATTGAATGCATTTGCAGAAAGACAAATTGAATGTGACTCAAATCACGCCATTGTCTGTTAAAGGATAGAAAACATTGTGGGAAATGGAGACAATGGTGGTTACCAGCATTTTTTCCTTTTCCTACATAGTTTTCAAGAACCTTATTGCTTTGGGTCATTAAAACTCGGGATTGTGTGGTAAAGGGTTAACCTGCATAACATGTAAAATCCTTTTAAAAGTCTTTAGAGTTTCAGTTCATGTTTATTCCCAGTTATTGCATTCAACCTTTCCTATACAACCCTGAATTTTATGGGAATTTAGGAAGAACGCAGTGGAAAACAAATTATGAGTAGGAAAAGGAGAAAAATCTGGTGACAAGCATTTTCTGCCTTTTCCACAAATGTTTTCAAACTCAAATTATGTCATCATGCCAGTGACATTTACAGTGGTGCCTGCAAATGCTATTAGTTTGGACAAGTCTATTTTTGTTGTTGTCTGGTACAGTTTAACCATACATATCCGAAATGCCCGATACCTTTTGTTCTTTGGCTGGAAGTGTGGACTGTGATCGGTATGCATGTGCATGCATAATTGATCCCAGTGTTTTCTCTCCGCCCTTTATTCAGAAGAAGCTGGAGCTGTGGACTGTGATCAGTATGCATGTACATGCATATTGATCCCAGTGCTACCTACCCGCCCTTTATTCAGAAATAGTAAACAACATATCCCTTCTCTGTTAACATCTTTTTCTCCTGTTTTCTCCCTTCTCCCTGCCCTTTATTCAGAAGAAGCTGGAGGTGTGGACTGTGATCAATATGCATGTACATGCATATTGATCCTAGTGCTACCTACCCGCCCTTTATTCAGAAATAGTAAACAACATATCCCTTCTCTGTTAACATCTTTTCTCCTATTTTCTCCCTTCTAAAACTGTCCTACATACTTTGTGTAATATATACTATTGTTAATCATAGTGCTATGAATATGCTGATATTCAATGCAAATAAAGAGAGAGAGAGAGAGAGAGAGAGAGAGAGAGAGAGAGAGAGAGAGAGAGAGAGAGAGAGAGAGAGAGAGAGATAGATATATATATATATATATATAAAATAATACAGCCAGCTGAAAGCTCTAAAAATGTTGCAAGAAAGGAAGTGTGATTGTGTCTATTTTACCTCCAAAATAATGGACCTTTGCTGGAAAAAATAAGAAATGTCTCGATTATAGTTATCGAAAGTGGTTGTTGTGACGATATTGAGAAAAAAGGTGACCAGGTGACTTTCAACTTTCATGGCTGACGGAAAGCCCTGATTGTCTAACTCTTTCACTACCAACAGATAAATCACACTTTGTCAATGGTAACAAATACATTTCTGCTCAAAGATAGATAGACAGTTTGGTCCTAATTTAGAGTAAAGTAGTGGACAGAGCAGAGCAGAGATCAGACTGCACATTCTGTGCAGTCTGCTCTTGATCTAGGCTGTCCACAAAAGCTTCTTGTGTCATCTGTACTAAGGAAAGAGTTCAGATTGTTAATAGTATCATCTTACCTTTGATCTCAGCATTGTTTGATAGAAAATATATCTTGTTTCTGAGGTGTTTTTGCAGTAGTTGCCTGACTTCACTTGCTAACAAAATTGTAGGCCTGTCCAAATGTAAGATAATTGCAGGGGACAAATTGAATGAGGTTACAAATAATGAAGTTGCTGAAAATATTGTGGGAAAAGGAGAAAATACAGGTTTCCAGCATTTTCTGCTTTTCCCACAGTGTGTTCAAAAGACTTCTTTCCATGGGCTATGAAGGCACAAACCTGTCTGGTAAGGGATTAAATTAGGCGGAAACTTTTTTGAATAAAAAAAAGGGCCTGATGATTTATCTGTTTTCTGCCCTAAATTGATTTATTATTATCAGTAATAATAATTATACTTTGGCCTTGAGGAGGTTAGAAACTTGGTTATATGATATCACCACAGAGCCCCTACCATAGCTTGTAATATGGAGTCACAACCTTACTTCTTGCTGATTTTGTGAAACAAAATGGCAAAAACTGCATTGTAATGCAATATTCTAAAAGTCTTTTTCTTTAATGACAAATTCTTGTTTCATTTATTCAAATCATGCTGAAAAGGGGGCTTAATGCATCTGGATAAAGTATAATTGAGCCATCGTCAGCTTGTGCAGTCTGGGCAGGCTTACATTGGTCAAACAGTTTTGCTGCTTGTACATGTTCTAAATGTCCAAGGACCACTCTTCCTCCAGATTCAGTCAAGCTGGTTTGGGTCAATTGCTGTTTGTACATTTTCTCCATGTCCAAGGACCACTCTTCCTCACAATTCAGTCAACCGTTATATTAAATGGATTTTGTAGAGATATAATTATTTGATGACTCACCTGGTATAATGCATCAGAAGGTGCAATAAGCCCCCTTTTTGTCAGACCATGACTTACTTATAAAGTGTATTGAACACAGATTTAGTGATTGAACCCATTACCAAACAAGCCTGTGTTATAACAACCCAGAGGAAGAAGGCTTTTGAAAACTTTGTGGAAAAAAGGGAGTAAATCCTGATGACCAGCATTTTCTCCTTTCCTAACAATTTTCTGTACTCTTTTGCAGTCAAATCCCACTATGAGCTAGATCTTGCATCTTGTGTATATTCTGATCTTGATCTACACTCTCCACGGAAGCTTTTTGTATGTGTAATGTAAGGAAAGACTTGTTTCTGTTTGAGAAGGATGTGAGGGGAGAACTGACTTCATTATAAGGCTGATATTCACACCATAATAAACAAGAGAAATGTATATAAAGGTAAATTAGACACCTTGATTTATGAATATTAGATAATGCAATCCTTCATTGCTATGTACTGTAATCCATGCATCATACTGTATAGTAGTTGAAACTGGAAAAATTCAGCTTCTGTATGAAATGTACCATTACCAAATCCTGTTATTTTGTGTGGCATTTAACCTTTTACCAAAACAACAATGACTGCTTTTTAAACATCCATGTGGAAAAAGCGTTGTGTCAAAAGGAGACAGTGCTGGTAACCATCATTTTCTCCTTCTGCAAAAAAATCTGATTAACCCTTTACCACACAATCCCGAGTTTTAACGACCCTGAGAAAGAATGCTTTTGAAAACATTGTGGGAAAAGGAGAAAATGCTGGTAACCAGCATTTCTCCTTTTCCCACAATGTTTTCTACCATATCATAGAAAAACTGCACCATTTGAGGCAAATTGAAATTATCGTCTGCAAATGCTTTCAATTTGGACAAGGCTAAAATTTTGTCGTCTGGTAAAGGGTTAAAGACAGAACTGATTGTTTGAGCTCCATTGATTTAACACTTTGCCACAGGATCCGCAGTTTTAAACTACCCTGAGAAAGAAGCCTTTTGAAATCATTGTGGGAAAAGAAGAAAATGCTTGTAACAAGCATTTTCTCCTTTTCCCACAATGTTTTCTACCCTATCAAAGGCAGAAAGCATCATAAAACAATAGATAATGTTTCGTGTGCAAGTGCTTCCAATTTTGTTGAGTCCAAAATTTAAGGAAGAAAGCAGCATTTGAGCAATAGATAATTTTTTGTGTGCAAATGCTTCCAATTTTGTCGAGTCAAAAATTTGTCGTTTGATAAAGAGTTAAACATGTGCACTTTACTGCAACCTGTATGAGTCTGATATGATTTCATGGTATAGGGTCAAATAGACAGTCAGAATTTCAGTCTAGAAAAAAGAACACCAAATCATTGCCGTTTCAATGCTGCACCTTGCCATAGTATCTCTAAGTAGTGGACATTGTTGATCCAAGATCTGATTCCCTGCTATGACTGTGCAGTCTGACCTTGTTCTACACAAACTACAAGAGAAAGAGGATGTGATTATGCTCTTTGACTTTCACCGTCAATTGCAATTTAGGTAGCTTTTGCGGACAACATAGATCAAGATCGGACTGCACAACATTTGTGATCTGATATTTGATCTACACCGTGTGCACCTGATGTTAAATCACAACCAATACAAACTTCATTCATCAGGGAAGTGTACTTATAGATCTGTTAAAAAACTAGAATCTATATCAGGAGGTACAACCACCTTCCTTAAGTGTAATCCTGTGATACAATGCAGTTGTTCAGGCAAAAACTGCATTGTATCACAGGATTACACTTGCGGAAGGCGATTGTACCGTTGAAAGCTGGTGTGGATTATGATAATTAAAATTAATATTCCTCAAAAAGAGGATATCATGTTTTGTATATCAGGAGGGAACGATTTAAGAAGTAAGTATTGGATCAAAAAAGCAGCTCTGCATTATCATGATCATGAAATACAGAGAAAATTTGTTTGTTAATTCTGTGGTTAACACAGTTCACATTATCGCTGTAATATTGCAGCATAGAGTGCACCTATCTATGCTTTTTAGGAGTTTTTGTTACCTGAGTACTGGACATAATATTCTTCCAATGACACTGTCTGCTTACCCACATAACTATTGTCTGGACAATGATCAGCAGTGAGAGAGAAATGAATCCTTAGGCAATGACTATCATCAATCCGCAGAAAGAAATTGGGGATTAGAACCTGCGATCACATGGTTTCAAGCCCTGTATGGTACTACTGAGCTATTGGGCTCAGCTGTGAGTTACAGAATTTGATTGAAATAGCAACTTTGCATTATCATGCACATGAAAACTAGAGAAAGAAGGAAGTTATTATAATGAGCAATTACATGTGTTTCATAAAAGGAAGTGAAAGCTTCACTTTTGAAGTGGATTTGTTGATTAATGCATTACCCCATACTTCCTGAGTTTTAACAATCCTGATGGAGAAGGCCTTTGAAAACATTGTGGGAATAGGAGAAAATGCTGGTAACCAGCATTTTCTCTTATCCCCATAGTATTTTTTGTTCTTTCAAAAGATAAATTTCAGTTTTTCTGTGATGTTTTACTTTGTCCCTTACAACTGCTTTGGATTTGGACAAGTCCAAAATTTTGCCCTTTGATAGATTATGAAATAGAATATTGGAAGAAAACAGGGAAGAAATTATTAAATAACTCTTTTCACAATGTGACAATGTTGTTGCAGATTACTTAACCCTTTCCCAAACAATCCCTGGTTTTTACGGGTCAGGAATAGAAGCCTTTTGAAAACATTGTGGGAAAAGGAGAAAATGCTGGTAACCAGCATTTTCTCCTTTTCCCACAATGTTTTCTACCCTATCATATAGAAAAATCATCTTTTTAGCAACTGTTAATTTGTCATCTGCAAAATGCTTTCAGTTTGGTCTGGTCCAAAATTTGCCGTTTGGGAAAGCGTTAACTCTTTACCAAATGACAAAATTTCAGACTTGTCCAAATTGAAAGCATTTGCAGACAACAATTTTAACTCTTTACCAAACAACAAAATTTTAGACTGGTTCAAATTGAAGGGATTTGCAGACGACAAAGATTGCCCAAATGGCAGAATTTGTCCTTGATAGAGTAGAAAACATTGTGGGAAAAGGAGAAAATGCTGGTTACCAGCATTTTCTCCTTTTTCCACAATGTTTTCAAAAGACTTCTCTCAAAGGGTCGTTAAATACAGGGATTGTTTGGTAAAGGGTTAAATGGAAATTTATTTTGGAAAGGGTAGAAAATATTGTGGTAAAAGGAGAAAATGCTGGTTACCAGCAGTTTCTCCTTGTCTCACAATGGTTTCCAAAGGCTTTTCCCTCAGGGTCATTAAAACTCTGGATTTTGTGGTAAAGAGTTAAATGAGATTCCTGTAAGATATGGATGACAACATGAATGAATGATGGTAAAACTTATGTTAAGTTATTAAAACGTTTGTGGTGTAAGGACAGAACAGACAATTTCTCCCTTGGCTACAATGCTTTCAAAAGGTGCAGGTTTGCTGCTAGACTCTCAAAAGTTTTCTGCAAATGAAAGTGTGTTTATCATGATAAGTGTCAAAATTTAATGTCATTTGTGGAATGAAAAATTTATCAAGAAATTTATGCTTTTGCAGTCTAACACTAGCTTTTAAACTGACATATCTGTAGTTGAAAATGTGATTAAATCCACATCATTCTGACAAATTTTAGCTCCGCTGGCCTAAGACCAGAGAGCATAATGTGGCATGGCCAGGGGTCTGTCATGTGTTTTCAAGCTCATGGACATGTGTGTGTTGGAACTTTTATATTTCCAGTATCTTCTCTTAAGGATAGGGCACCCTAATGGGATTCGTGTAACATTGCCTTTCATTGCCAAAATCGTACGGATTCAACTAAGACTCGGGTAATCCGTAATCAATACGGAAAATCAGCAGCGTTTATCGGCTGATGGATTACGGATTACCCGAGTCTTAGCCAAATCCGAATGTTTTATTGGCGATGAAAGGTGATGTTGCATGAATCCCATTGGGGTACCCTGTCCTTAAACTCACTATCCATTTTAAATAAACCTTCACAGAAATTATCCTGCCATGGTCTTTTCAAGACTCAAGAATTAAAAAACTCCAGTTGCCATGGTAATAAATGACTAAATAATGTTGAAAGTGGCATGAAATCACAATTTAGTCAATCAGTCGTTCTTTCATCACCAGCTTTTTTGTTGGTTTACCTATTGCTGCCAATAACTTGCTTTGCACATTTATGTATAACACAATGGAGTGATACAGGGCAACCATGGCCCTCTTGTTTATTCGTTTGTTGATTCATACATCTTAAATCTGTTGTAGCTTTATATGGTTAGTTTATGAATCATTGCAGGGTAATTGATGTCAGTGTGCAAGTTATGCGCAAATTCTTCACATTTATAGTTGAGGTCAAGGTCACAAATTACAAAAAAAAACAGAAAAAGCTGAAATTTGGGATAACTTGATATTTTAAGTATAAAACTTACCATTTTAATATGCAACTGTGCAGTTAACAACCTTTATCAGCTACAAAACAGTCAGTCACTGTTGTTAAATAAACAAAAATGGAACGTAAAACAACCAACAATCTATAAGCTGTCTCCATGAAACTTCACATGGTAACTGTTTGTGATTTATGAAGAACATGGTCTCATTATCGTTATATGGCAGAACTAAAGGTCAAGGTCACTTACAAAATACTAAAAAAAATAGCCCAAAGCTGGTAGACAACTTAGAGTCATCATGGAACTCTGAACATCTTGCTACAAATTTGAACCAGACAACTTTTTAAGCTATTGTGTTTTGATAAGTTAATGCTGGCTTAGTTAGATTTTTGAAATGTATTTTGTGCAAATTTGTTGTTGTAATCATTTGTAATACAAAATAATTTTTAGGGGTTTTAGGGATCGTGGATGAGTTTGAGAAACCACTGTTTTGCAAAAGAAGAAATTACTGATAGTGAGTATTTTCTTTTTTTGTCACAATTCTTTTAAAAGCGATCGGCTGCAAGAGGAACAAAAAGGTTGTCTCATTATGTGTTTGAAGGCTTGTTCAAATAGCTTTATCAGAATGAATGATAAAATTTGTTTAACGGTGAAACTTGGATGTATTAAAAGAAAATTCCTTCAGGAAAAGAACAGATGCCAGTCTTGGGAGCTCAGTTAGTACAGTAGAGGGTATGTATTTCAGGGATAGTGGGTTTGAATCAAAACTTGGCACAACTCTTCTTTTGAGGATTAAAGATAGTTATTTGGACAGATTCATTCCTCCCACACTGTTGAAAATTGTTTTTAGAATGTTAATGTTGTAAAGGAACTGGTGGCTTAAAATGGGTGTCAAAAAGCAAAGTGCTGGTATATTAACTTCTAGAAACAATGGATAGATGTACTGGTTGTTGTGTTATAACTTAAATATTATTGAAAATGGTATGGAATACCTAAGAAATAAATACCTTGAAATCAATGAGTTTGAATGAGTTTATAATACATTGAATGAGTTTATAATACATTCAAGTGTGTGGGTTGTAAATAATGGGGATGAGAGTGTTCTATATTTACCTGTGTGCCCACCCAGCCATGACATGTACAACACTAATGGTGATGAAGAGGACACTAGAAATGGCCGCTAGGCATTTGATTTTTTTTTTGTGAAAAATATTTATTCTCATCCTTGAGTTAAGAATTCTTTGTGATATTTACGTTCATGGTTTTGTGTTTGTGGTAGTGATGACCTGTTGGTAATAAACTGATTGCCAGGTTTATGGTGTTACGTGACAATTTTATGATGTTTCCTGAAAATGACCAGGTATATATATTCTTCTTAAGATCTGAAATTCATGTACCTTATTTACAAAAGTTAAGAACTACCTTTGACTTATTGTTAATTAGTCTATTCTTCATTCTGAAAATGCCAAAAGCAAATTAAATGCTGCATTGAATGTGCAGTCTGATACTGGAGCTTGTGACAAATCATTTTGAGGCTCCACTGGGTTTTTCACAGGAGTGTCCTTGGGCAAGACACCTCAGAGCCTAGCCTAGTACTGGTGAAATCCAGGAAACATGAATATGTGAGCTGTCACCGTGATATGACGGAAATAATGTTGAAAGCGGCATAAAACACCATTAAAAAAATCATTTTGATAATTTTATGGCGTTGCTTGTAAATGACCAGGGGCACATTTCACTAAGCTGCGTACGCACGAAATCTGCGTACGCAGTTTTTGTAAGCAAGCATTAAGTTTGAAAACAAGTTTCACTGAACTACATAACTACGATTTGATTGAGAATTTTGTTAACATTTCGCCACTTCATATGTTTGGGTAAAGTAGGGATCCTACGAGTGTTTATTCAATCCCAAAAAAATTGGCGTAAATCTACGCAGTTTGTTGAAAAGGACCCCAGGTATGCTCTTACACAATTGAAGTGTTTTATTTCTTTATTTTTTTATTTGCTTTAATGAAGTTATTACTCTTTTTGATGTATAATTGGTTTTTGACCTGTTCTATATACCTTTTACCGTGCCATGTGCACTTTCAGTGATTTTTGCAGAGAGTGCAGCTCAAGATCAGACTGCATAGAAAAAGATGTGTAACCCTTCACCACAAAATACCCAGTTTTAGTGGGGAGGCATTTTGAAAACATTGTGGAGGAAGGAGGAAATGCTAGTAACCAGCATTTTCTCCTTTTCCCACAGTTTTCTACCCTTTTAGAGTCAGGTTTCACGAGTTAAGCCACATTTAACTTGTCTGCAACAGCTTTGAATTTGGACCAGTGTAAAATTTTGTCGTTTGGGGAAGAGTTGAGAGATTTCAACAAGTCTTGAGCTTCACATATTTCCTACTGACCAAAAATTTAAGGCTGTCTTTGCCATAGTGTCTCAAAATATCTGACTGCTTACATGCCCATATTATTGATTCAGATCTCAATCTTGTTGCACAAAAGCCCCAGGGTCCGGATTCATGAAAAGATTTAAGTCCCTTATTTTACTAATTCAATAAAAGTCTCAGGTTCTGACTTAAGTTGAGTTCATTGAGTGACACATATCACTAAGACTAACAGACTGTAGTAATATTCTGAAATCCTAAGTTGACCTAACATTTCAGGCTTAACTGAGCAAAACAAATGGACTTAACTCAGTTAATAAATTTAAGTCCATTATTTTGCCGAGTTAAGGCTGAAATGTTGTGTCGGCTCAGGATTTGGGAATGTTCCTTAAGTCTGTTTATGTTAGGGAAATGTGCCTAATCAACTTAAACCAGGTCAGAAAATAAGTCTGCTAAGGCTCTGAGTAAAGTAGGAGACTTAAGTATTTTCTTGAAATCAGGCCCAGAAGTTGTTGGTAGCTTACTCTTAACCCTTTACCATACAAAGCCGACTTTTAACAACCCTGGGAAAGATGCCTTTTGAAAACATTGTAGGAAAAGGAGAAAATGCTGGTAACCAGCATTTTCTCCTTTTCCCACAATGTTTTCTACCCTATCAAAGAAACATTATATCATTTGAGCCACATTTAAATTGTCGTCTGCAAATGCTTTCAATTTGGACAAGGCTCAAATTTTGTCGTCTGGTAAAGGGTTAATGATGGTGATTTAGAGAGTCTACTCTTTTAACTGTTTACCGCACAATCCAGACTTTTAATGACCTTGAGAAAGAAGCCTTCTGAAAACATAGTAGGAAAAGGAGAAAATGCTGGTTATCAGCATTTTCTCCTTTTCCCACAATGTTTTCTACCTCTTCAAAAACAAATTTCAATTTTTCAGTCACATCTATTCTGTCATCTACAAATGCTTTCAATTTTGACCAGTCTTAAATTTTGTGGTTTGGTAAAGAGTGACTCACTCATACTGATAGCATTTGCAGACAACAAATTCATATGATTGGATTTGTCCCAGAAATGGTAAAAAGAAACAAGGAAAAGGGAAAAAGCTGTTCACTAGAATTTTCTCCTTTGCCTACAATGTTTTCAGAAAGGCTATTTTCTCAGGTCATTACTATGAAACGAGAGATTATTAAATCTTAATGGGATTGGAACTTCAGGGCCACAGACCCTATCCAGACACTAGAATCATCAAATCCTCATTCCAGGCTCATCATTATTATTCATATCCTGACAGGTGAATAATGAAACCTCCCTCATGGCATATTGAGAAAGTGTACCATAAATATCTTGAAATCTTAAAGCAGAGCCCTGGAAGTGCAGTTGGTGATGCAGTCAATAGCGCTGATCATTGTTTCAGCAATGGTTATGTTAGAAAGCAGCTAGTGGCTTGGAAAGAATATTGTGCAAAGTACTGGTAAAAAGAAACTCCAGGAAATAATTTCATTTGCATATGCAGTCAGTATCGAAAAGACTAAAATTTAGTCATCTGGTAAAGGGTTAACCCTTAACCACACAATTCGGAGCTTTAACGACCCTGAGCAGGAAGGCCTTAGAAAACATTGTGGGTAAAGGAGAAAATGCTGGTAACCAGCATTTTCTCCCTTTCCTACAATGTTTTCTACCCTATCATAGAACTTAGGCTCGTTTATACTAATTCTGAATTTGTCGTCTGCAGATGTTTCGAAGTTGGAGTCTAAAATTTGTTGTTTGGGAAAGGGTTAAGTGGAAAAATCGGACTATTTGAATTTTTTGCACAAATTTTATTTGATATTATTTTGCCGTCTGTGGATAAAAAAGTACTTACAAGTTTTTATCGGGGAACAGAATTAGCCACATACATCTACATTATTTTAATCTGTTTTGTGTTCAGTCTTATGGTTGAATTGTTGCATTACCCTAGATGGGCAGTGCACCATGATGGTAGCATTTTAAGTGGCTACCATTTATTCAAGCACTGCTAGTCCTGCATCTAAGCTTTATCCCTGGGAGCAAGCATGAGTCGATGAGTCTCATCAGCAAATTGCATGAAGACATAGTAGGCACTTTGGGAACTGTATACATAAAGTTGACAATCTGATCATGGATCTTTACTGTACTTAGGAGAATATTCTTACACAAAGTAAGCCTTCAGATCCTTTCACAAACAGTCATGTGTTTTCACAACCTTGAAGAGGAAGGCTTTTGAAAACATGGTGGGTTAAAATACAGGTAACCTGCATTTTCTTCATTATGTACAGCGATTTCTACCCTTGCAAAGAAAAATCTGGTCATTTGAGCAACCTGTGATTTTGTTGTCTGCCAATTATTTTCATTTTAGACTAGTCAAAAAATTTTGTCAAGTGAAGAGTATTCAATTTATTGTAAAGTTTACATAGGTGTACAAAATCGGGATGCACCAAAATGCATTATGTGCATGAGATAATTTTCTATACATTACTATAGATCTATACATAGATGGTATTAGGATACACAAGAAACAAGCTGATTTGGGTGTGTTATGTATAACTGATACTGCAGGCATGAACAGGAGATAGTATGACAGATCTTTCAGTATTAATTAAGAGTAATTTTGATATCCTTGCTAAACAGGAGCTATACTTGGCCTACCTAGAATAATAGGATAAAGTTTCAGTTTCACAGGAAGTTTCTGTCACTAAAATGATTCAAATACCAAGGAATTACAGGATGCCTGGGTATTCAGGAAGATGCTTTGGGGCTTTATCCTTGTGCTTGCCCATTTGAAAAGTTTAAAAATGGTAGTACATAATTCATTCTGGATGTTCCTGAAGATATCTGAGATGCTTTGTAACTTACCGAAAATGACCAATTTAAGAAGCAATTGACGTAATAATATCTATATCAACAACTAAATATTGGAAATTTATTTTTCTGTCTTAATCAAGTGGATTCATAGAAGACTGGTGTAAAGGCAGGTATGAGGGTTGTTCAGAAAATTGCAAACATTGCCTATATTACTTTAAAATGACAATAAACACCAGTACATATTTTTTTTTTCTATAGATTTAAATTTGAATATATAGCAGTGTACATGTATAAATATCAAGTTTCTGTGATTACAAATTACAAAAATATCTAGGTATAAACAACAGGTATTTAAACAGTGGTATGATGAATATAAACTTTGCCAGTTCTACATGTTTTATAACCATCTATAGTATTTTGAAATAATGCAGTATATTTGAATATACCTTAAAATAATATGCAGCCTTCACAGTTTCCTAGGATTGTACAGCATGCTACAAGACAACACTGTGTTGGTCCATAAACACCATGAGCATGACTTTACTAATTGGTTTAGAGACTGGCCTTTTCAGTGGGGGACTGCTGGGAGTTTTCCATACGCTAGACCGGCATTTCCCATCAGGTTCAGATTTATCGACCAATGTTTCTTTCCACAGTATTGAGCTTGTTCAAGAAATTTTGGTCTCTAGCTTGCCTCTAAGATGTTAGAGGCCTCTAGTCAGGACGCCCTTTCCTCGTTTGTCAGTAGGTGCTAGACACATTGAGTGACATGCGGCTCATCGACTAATCCCCAGTCAGTAGTTGCTGTACTTCAGATTTACTGATGCTGATTGTATCAGCCACTTCCAGTTTGATAGTTTGATGGTGATCTGCTTCATTAACATCCTTCATATGTTTGATTATGGCATCCTTGTTTTTCTTTGGTCAGCCACACAGTCCAGCATCATCAGTCGTTCATCCATGTGAAAACTTTGTATGCCAGGTATACATGAGTCTTCTAGAGATAGTTTACCAATCTCCGTTGCTTCCATTTAGTTCGTACTGGCGTCATTCCCCTGTCAACACAGTACATGTATTTAATCATAGATTTTTGTGCTGAGTAGTCAGCTGATATTGTCATTTTTCAAAACTTTTACTATAGAGTTTAGGTGGAAATAACATCAAAGCGTGGCAGTTATATGTCAGGCATATGAAAATTTGTGCACTTACACGCCAAGTCAAGAAATTTATTTCAACATGATTTTTGTATTTATACTATTCCTAACGAAGGAGCAAATTACAACACCTGTGTTAAATATTCCATTTCAATTATTTCGGTGTTTGCCAACCCACATTTACTGGAAAAAATATCGACTGGTTTTAGAATTGTTTTTAAATTATTCTGTAAATGTGTACATAAAAGTATTCAAATACATGTATAATTGCTTTACATTGTCAAAATTTTTTATGTCATTCCAACATTGGAAAAAGATGTTATAATAAAAGTTTGCAATTTTCTGAGACAACTTTCGCCCATTTCATGTTCAAATTTTCTGATTCAGCTACATTAATTGATACAAAATGAAACCTTTCCAAGGTTTGCATTTGACTGTTTTGCTTTGCTAAGTTGTAATCATGAAAGTGATTGACATACCTAGGAATTGGAAGTTATTAAGTCTTTACCAGACAACAAAATTTTTGTATTTGTCTAAATATAAAGCATTTACAGATGACTGATTACATATGGCCCAAACAATGTGATCTGTCTTTGAAAGGAGAGAGAAAATTGTGGGAAATGGAGAAAAATGCTGGTTGTTTCTTCTTTTCCTACAATTCTTTTAAAGGAATTCTTTTGATCAGGTTTGTTAAAACACAGAATTGCTTTGTAAAGGGTAAATTTGGCTTACCAGGCTTTGAACAAAATGGATTGTCATTTTGCCAGGTTGCTCAAAGTAAATGGTTGAAGTTACAATGAGAGGCCTTTCTTTTTTGTCATTTATTTCAGTGTTTCTTTCCACAAGGCAGAAACAGTACTGTCAGAACAATATTTTCAAAGTCTAGTTTTGAGTAGCTCAAAAGACAGATCTTTAGAAACATGCAGTAGATAGCCTTTCTTAAAATGACTGTTCCTGTATTCTGTTTTATTACAGAGAAATGACTGAAGATTATGAAGGAACAAGGTTAGGTAGCAAATGGTGCCAAGGCATGAATCAGAGTTGACAAATATATAGATAGAGTGGCATGACTCGGATTTGGACCTGAGCCATGGAATTTTGAACAAACAGATGCTTTACTTGTAACAGTTCTCACTGTGTAAATTAATAGTGACTGAAGGTGTTGTGTTTGGAATTATCAAACAATAGTGATGTTAATGTCATGTTTAGATTTTGGTAGAGCGCCTGCTTTCGTGCCTGTAAAACTTAACTTTAAACTAGATGACAAAATTGTATATTCTATATATCGATAACATTTGCAGACAACAAATTTAATTTGACTCATATGATGGCATTCTTTTTAAAGGGCAGAAAACATGGTGGGAAAAGAAGAATATGCTAGTTACCAGCAATTTCATCTTTTCCCACCATGTTTTCCGAAATCCTCTTCCTCAGGGTTGTTAACTCTTTCCCAAATGACAAAATTTTAGACTGGTCGAATTTGAAAGCATTTGCAGACAAATCAAATGTGAATCAAAAATTGAAATTAGTTTTGGGAAGGGTAGAAAACATTATGGGAAAAGGAGAAAATGCTGGTTACCAGCATTTTCATCTTTTCCCATAATATTTTCAAAAGCTCGCTCTCTCAGGGTCGTTAAAAGTCGGGATTATGTGGTAAAGAGTTAAAACATTGGATTGTATGGAATAGGCTTTAATGTGTGGTAACCAGTATCTTTTCCATTTCCAACTCTGTTTTCTATTTATTCAAAGACAAACAACCAGTTTAAGAGTAACCTTTTATAATTATGTCATCTACAAAAGCTTTCACTGGACAAGTCTAACTTAGTTGTTTAGTAAAGAGCTGGGCAATAGCAAAACGTAATTTTGAGCATGAACATAAGTTTTACATAAACATTGGCTGTGATTGAAAGTTACAAGCTGAAGATTGAGTTTGAGGGACTGCACTTAGCTGTTGCAATTTGTATGATTGAAAGAGTTTTGCAAACATCCTGTAACTTTGATCAAGCATTTGAAATTGCCTGTATAGGGTCTGTTGTTCTCTCAGAATTTGCAGGGCTAAGCAGTGCGGTTTTTTGCTGTTTTTAGACTTAAAAAATGTTGGCCATAGTTTGCTACCCCACCAAACTTAATATACTGAAGAATACATGTAGAAAGAGGTTATACTTATAAACGGACCAGCCTGAAAACATTTTGGCAGATTAAAAAAAATGCTCATTATGAGCAGATGTTTGTATCTTTTACACTGTTTTTTTGTAACCTTCACTATTCTGATGAGTTGGACATTCTTTGAGAAAAACATCCTCGTAAAATACTGGATGAAATAATATGAAATGCAATACATATGAAAATATTGTGACTAAAGGAGCAAACTCAAAAACAGCTGAAATGCAGAGAAAGTAATTCTTATTTTGAAGCTTGACTAGCAGTTGTGTTTGGTATGCATTGAGAATATTTAGACAGCTGTTGTAGATATTATTTATAGAAATAACAGTGAATGGACAACTGTTCTTAATGATTACTGTTTATGTTACAGTAATTACAAAGGATTTGGATGACTTCATAATTAATTTCTGTAGTAGTTATGGTGAAGATTTTGTTAACTTTTTTTTAAAACAGTATTTTTGTTGTCATCATCATTATCAGTTAGGTATAAAGTGCCACCGGTACTTAAGAAGCTGTTAAGGATGCAATTTACTTTATAAATTTAGAAACATGTAGATATTCTTGTCAAATAAGCCTTGAAATTGGATATTTTCTCTTACGGAAAAGTGTCAGTTTTCATGAATTTTTCCTGCAGCTGACAAGGTCTATGGATTTTGGGAATTAAGTCATCACTGTTGAACATATTTACATAAATACTTAGAAAACATACCTGGGAACCTTGGATAATCAACCTGGGTTAAAGTTCAATGCTGATGAAAACACTGTGGCAAAAGGAGAAATTGCAATATTTTCAAAAGAGTTGTTTTGAAAAGCAGGAAAATAACTTGTCTATAGGTTGTGAAAGAGTTGGTAATGGAAACAGTGTAGTTCTCCATAAGTTTACCTATTAATTTGTGTTGAGAACAGAATGGAATTTATACCATAGTTTAATCAGACATATTCTGTCACAGTGTAAGTGAAAGCCAATCTGTAACTGACAAGGTCTATGGATATTTGGAGCATCAAGTATGTATTGTGTGGATTGTTTTTGAGTCAGGAGATTGATAATGGCCTGTATTCCAGTGGAGGGCCTTGTTAGCTGCTGTCAGGTGAAATTTATTATTCATATTTCACTTGTTTCTCATCTATCACTGGACCTTCAGATCTATCAGACACATATTATGACATAGACTTGGGCTTACATTTACCAGCCATTCTAAACTAAACTTCATGGTTCATTATACCCTTGACAACAAACTGGGGGGATGGGGTGGGAGAGTGGGTGTATATACTGGAAATCAGGTTGTTTGTCCATCTGTCAATCCATAGACATAATTTTGTGCCCTTTTCTCTCACAGTTTTCAGCCTGTTCTGCAGACATTTTAATGGTAGCATTCCTGTGAAAGGAACTAGTACACCTATTTTCATTATGGTTGGTACCATATTAGAGGAGTTATGTCATGGCCGTTGGATTACATTTCCTGCTCCAGTGACAAGTAGTATAATTTCTGATTGGCTAAACCATTAATTTTGCTGCAGCCTATCAGAAAATTTGTGTTACTTTTGAATTTTGAAAATTTTGAGAATTTAGCCAACAACGTTTTTGAGTGGATGGATATTATACTGACCCACTACCAAAGACACAACAAACTAAATGTGTTACTTTTGAAATTTAACAAAAATTGAGAATAAGAATAAGAATGCCCTTTTTCTGAATGGTTGGTGAATATGTTCCTAGATCTAAAATACACGAGACTGGAACTAGCTACGCTATTGTCCCTTATCGATGCTTCCCCCTCTAATTAATGCTCTCCCAGCTTTTTTCTAACTAAAAGATGGCATACAAGGTGGTCAATTCATAATTCTAACATGACACATGAATTCGGCTCTGTAAACAGTGCAATGAAAGTGTGGTAAAATCTACGTTTTTCTATATAGAGTGACGTCATTCTGTTTAAAGTAAGTAAGTTAATCAATGGAATATAATCTGCATCCGCGTTGTTCCAAGTATGAACTTGTTTTCCTTTCATTAAGAGTTGGTCATGTTGGAATCAAAATAATCTTCTTTCTATCATGGTTTATCGTTCAATAAACCATGTTGTGAGTTATGAGGTGCAATGAATAAACCACTCGGGCTATCACCCTCGTGGATTATTTATTGTGCCTCATAACTCACAACTGTGGTTTATTGAACGATGAACCACAATAGAAAGAAGATTATTTCTTAAATAAAGTTAAAATAAATCCTCTTGAATAAACTAACGGCATCAACATAATTCTTATAACTTCACAAATCGATGTCATTTAACCTGTACTATTTGAATATATATGCACTTAGGATAACATTATAAACTTTCAGCTACACAAAATGTGTCAAGTAACTTGGAAAAACTTTAAGAAATGGAAAGAAAAGAAGACCAGTGTCCAATTTTAATCATGAATGCTATTTAATATCCAAATGAATTACCTATGATCTGGAGTAAAAAGGAATTTTCTGCACTCAATACAGCAGGTTTCTCAAATGGCAATGGCTTCACAGTTGGCACTGACTTAAACCAGGGCAGTAATGTTATTGTCATCCTCAGAAAATTCTATGTTGTTATGTCTCTATTAATCCCCCTCCCCCTCAGAAAAAATAACACTCCAAAGGGGGAGAGGGGGTGGGCGCTAAAAAGAGACAATACAGTAGGTCTGATACATGATACATTACTGTCATTAGTCCTTACAGACATGTTTTAGATGACTTTAAAATACCATGTAGCATGATATCAAAGAAATTGCTCATGTTGAGACATTTCTTTATTTGCCACATTTTTTCTCTTTATTTTCTACAAGGAGTTACATCTTTTTAACTTGTGTAATACTTTTAATTCTGCTTTATAGATAAGTACACATGGAAAGATCTTGCGTACAAAAAATGATTGTAACAGGAGAAACTGCTCCATAATAGTTTATCTCCTGATGCCACTATGATTTTTAGAATGGTCCTGCTGCAATATGACTTACCTGCGTGATTTTAAGGATGTAAGCAGCAAGTATAAAATTGAGCTGTGCTCTGGAAAAGCCATCTGCATGAAACATTATACCAGCAAGTCATCATATAATTATGGATTCATGAAATCAATTACATCTAGTAACCGAATGAATCGTGAGTTACACTGGTCCTTTGACTTGCAGAAAATTGATTGATAGCAAAAAGTTTTGGCCAAGGTCAGCCTGCGCAGAGTGCGCAGGGTGACCTTGGTTAATGCTTTTTGCAGATGCATTAAGCTCCTTTTTCACAGAGCATGGCACATTAATTTATAGGAACACATAGGGAGGATAGTTGTTTCCAAAAGTCAAAACATATTTGGTGACCAATATAATCTATGTCCCCAAAAATGACTGAAGTCATTACCAAACATTCCTGTGTCTTTAAGACCCATAGAAAGCTTTAGAAAACATCGTGGGATAAGGAGAAAATGCTGGTTACACCAGCATTTTCTCCTTGTCTCACAATGTTTTCTGTCCTTCCATAAACAAATCCCTCCATTTGAGGCACATTGAGATTTGTCTCCTTCAGGTACTTTGAAAATGGACAAGTCTAAAATTTTGTAATCTGGTAAAGAGTCATAAATTATACATAATGTCCTGCCCAATTACCTTGATAAGCATAGCGCCAGTTGCCATTTTCATTTGTGTAGATAATGGAAAAATAAATGGTTAGAAATGAATGTCAAGTATTCTCCCTTTGGACATTTAGGCTGTTCAGTGTCACTCAAGGGGCTCTTGTGGACAGTATTACTAAGATTCAGATCTGACAGCACAGAGCATGCACTCTGATCTGTAATCTACATTGTGTGATACTGTGAGAAATAAAAATTTAAAGTCAGTTTTTAATCCTCCTCTGAAAATTTTTAATTCCTTCATTAACCTTTGCAGGGCTGAACCCAGACTTACTGCTTTTGTGGACATTTTAGATTAAGGTGAGACTACACAGAGCTCACAGACTGATCTTAGATCTATTACTATTGGCTTCTTTGCCAGATAGTCTGACAGAAACTGTCTTGAAATTACAATATCTCCGTCTTTAATACAGACTGTCCATACTAATCAAGCACAGCAAGGGTTAAGGGCTTAACATTCAACCGAACAATGCGGTCGGAGGAAGACCGCTTTCAAAAACATTGTGGGTAAAGGAGAAATGCTGGTAACCAGCGTATTCTTCATTCTACTATTTTAGAGTCAACCTTGATATATTTGAGTAACATTTGATTGTTGTCTGCAAACATTTTGAATTTTGATGAGTCTGAAATTTTGTCATCTGGTAAAAAATTAAGCGGTTAAAGGTTTAACCCTTTACCACACAATCCCAAGTTTTAACGACCCTGAAAGAAAGCTTTTGAAAACATTGTTGGCAAAGGAGAAAATACTGGTAACCAGCATTTTCTTCTTTTCCCACAATGTTTTTCTTCCTATTCAAGGGTAATAAGTATAATTTAAAAAAATATTTGTATGGTGATCAGGAAATTCCTTCAATATGTATAAGTCATAAATTTTGCTGTGTGTTAAAGGGTTAAATGTAATTATTTTCTCTATTTTCAGTTGAATGAGGGTAGAAAATGTCAAATACAACTACCAGATGAAAGAAGATTAGACATACTCATTCAGGTTAGTTTGAGGTCAGAACTTCATTACTCTTTACCAAATAACAATATTTCTGGCCAGTTAACCCTTTACCAAACGACAAAATTTTAGACTGGTCCAAATTGAAAGCACTTGCAGACGACAAAATAAACTTAACTCAAAAATTGAAATTTGTTTCCAGCAGGGTAGAAAACATTGTGGGAAAGGGAGAAAATGCTGGTTACCAGCATTTTCTCCTTTTCCCACAATGTTTTCAAAAGGCTTCTATCTCTGGGTCGTAAAAACCAGGGATTGTTTCATAAAGGGTTAAAATCTAAAGCATTTGCAATTGTCAGAACAAATTTGGGACAAAAGACCACATTTTGTCTACCTTGAAAGGTTAGAGAGACAAAAGCAAAAAAAAAAAGGAGAGAATGCTGGTTACAAGCATTTTCTCTTTTCTGCACTTCGTTTTCAAAAGCCTACCTTTTCAGGGTCATGAAAACACTGGACTGTTTAGTTCAGTGGGTTTGCCAGTTCTGTAGGTCCAAGATTAAGCTGCAATTTTCTGCAGTCTCCTCATACATCTAAATTGTGGAATGTTTTGTGGGATGTACTTTGCTAAAACAGCCTTGATGTTGGGATTTTCCACTACAGAGTGAAAGTTTCCTTGTTACCAGTCAATTGCTTCTCTAGCCTCAATGTTATCAAAAAGTTACGGAATGCAGGAGTACTAAAAGTTGTATTTGTACACTGATTAATGAAGTACCCTGTTCCATAAAATACACTATAACACAAATTATGTTAAAAAGAAATTCATCATCGAGCAAACAAAGTTTTTTTTTATTTATGGATTAAAGGTTTTATGCCACTTTCATCATTCTATCAGTTATATCCCAGTAACAGCATGCTTATCATGTTGTCATGTATTTCACTTACACAAGGCCAGGGCTCTGAAGTATCTTGCCCAAGGTCACTCTTGCAAAAAAGCCAGCCTTATGAGTGAGTATTAAACATGGAACCTCCAGGTTGTGAGTCTTGAACCTTGTCTGAGCCACACAGAACCTTGCAGTTGGAAGGCTGATGGCCAACATCTTTTGATGCTGATGTATGAACAGTCTTTATCTAAATGTTTACCAAACAAGAAAACTTTACACTCAACAAAACTGAAAGCATTTGCAGATGACAAAATTGATGCGTCTCAAAGAAGACTTCTTTCTTAGAAAAGGTAGAAAACATTGAGGGAAAAGGAGAAAATGCTAGTTACCAGCATTTTCTCCTTTTCCCACAATGTTTAAAAAGCAATGTTTCAAAAGCATTTACAGCCTTATGTTTAAAATTAGAAAACAATTCAGGAGGGAGAAAATGGTGGTAAGCAGCATTTTCGTCTTTTCCAAAAGTGTTTTCTACCCTTTCAAAGATAAATCTCACCAGTCAAGGCATGTTTTACTCTATTCCAAATGACAGTACTTTAGACTTGTCCAAATTAAAAGCATTTGCAGGTGACCAATCAGATGTGGCTCAAACATGAGATTTGGCCTTGAACTGGGAGAGTGTTAAGAAAGGGAGATAATGCTGGTTAACAGCTTAAACTCAGGGTTCTTCACTTTTTGCTTAAAATGGCAATGGTTGTTGCGGCTCAAGTGACCTCTGCTACTGAAATAACTAAGAAAATTTTACTATTCAACAGTTTATCAAATGACAAGATTTAAAACTGGACAAATTGAAAGCGTTTGCAGCACACAAATTAGATGTACCTAAAATGATGATTTCTGTCTTTCAAAGGGTAAAAAACATTGTGGGAAATGGAGAAAATGCTGGTTACCAGCATTTTCTCCTTTTCCCACAATGTTTTCAAAAGCTTTCTGTTTCAGGTTGGTTAAAACTCAGGATTGTCGGATAAGGAGTTAAGCATCAAACACAAACCAAACAAAGCTCTTTGAATGATAAAGGCCGACATTGTTTGATGCAGACTGATGAAGTCTTAATCTTTTACCCAACAATCCTGAGTTTTAACTCTTCACCAAACGATAAAATTTTAGACTGGTCCAAATTGAAAGCATTTGCAGACGACAAATCAAAGATGGCTTAAATGGCTGGATTTATTCTTGATTGAGTAGAAAACATTCTGGGAAAAGGAGAAAATGCTGGTTACCAGCATTTTCTCCTTTTCCCATACTGTTTTCAAAAGGCTTCTTTCCAAAGGTCGTTAAAACCCGGGATTGTCTGGTAAAGAGTTAAGGAACCTGAGCAAAAAAGGCTTGTGACAAAAGGCTTATGGGAAAAAGAAGATGCCAGCATTTTTTTCCTTTTCCCTCAATATTTTTGACTCCTATTCTAATGATGTTTCCTATACTGTCCCAGACGAATACCATAATATGAGTCACACTTAATTACGCAGTCTGCACTTCCTTTCAAATATGGACTAATCTAAGATTTTGTTGTTTGATAAAGGGCGAATTCTCCAGCTGCCTAATAAATGTATTGAATTTAGCCCCTTACCAATCACGACTTTTAATGACCCTGCAGAAGGAGACTTTAGAAAACATTGTTGGAAAAGGAGAAAATGCTGGTAAACAGCATTTTCTCCTTTTCCAACAATGTTTTCTACCCTATCAAGGACTATTTTCGTCATCTGAGCCATATTTAGCTTGTCGTCTGCAAATGCATTCAATTTGGACATGTCCGAAATTTTGTGGTTTGGTAAAGAGTTAACCCTTTACCAAACAATCCCTGGTTTTCACGACCCTGAATAAGAAGCCTCCTGAAAACATTGTGGGAAAAGGAGAAAATGCTGGTAACCAGCATTTTCTCCTTTTCCCACAATGTTTTCTTCCCTTCCCAAAACAAATTTCAATTTTTGAGTCACATTAATTTTGTCGTCTGCAAATGCTTCCAATTTGGACTAGTCTAAAATTATGTCGTTTGGTAAAGAGTTAAAGGGTACTGAAATACAATGACACTGAGAAAAAGAGACTACTAGGTTCTGGGTAAGAACAAAACAGCAAGTAGAGTAAAATCAAGATCAGACACAGCACTTTCTGTCGCCTTGATCTCAACCTACACCTTTCTGCAAAACCTATTTGGTTGCAATGGCAGGGCTAAGAGTTAGTTCAATTGTAGTCAGGATGAAAAACTTTCTCCTAAAGAAATCAAAAGAAGCCTGTGGGCAATTGATTAAGGATTAATTGAATCAGTTTGGATTAAAACAATCTGGATTTCTTTTGAAGTGGATCCCAGGATTGAGATTATTCAGATTCAAAGAATTCTAACCCTTTAAGTACAAGGGTACAACTGTAGGTGCTACTGTTGACAATGTAGCTCAAGATTAGACAGAGCAGAGCATGCATTCTGATCTTATGAGATATTTTGTATGATATTTTTGTCCAAATGGTTTCAGAATTGCTAATTAGTCATGACTGTGCTTTGTGGTCACTGAGAATTTGTTATCTTGCAGTGTATGGGTTGCATGAAATTATTTTAACCTTCAAACACGACTAACTGGTTCAACCCAAACAAACCCTTTAAAAACCTTTATAGAAAAGACCTTTGAAAGCATTGTGGGAAAAAGAGAACATCTTCTTCTCTTCCCAAAATGCCTTTTAGCCTTTGAAAGACAAATTCATTTTTACTGGAGCCAGATTTGATTTGTTGTCTGGAATCACTTTCAATTTTGATTGGTCAAAGGTTTGTAGTCTGGTGAAAAGTTAACAGGTAAAGTGCACTTTCAATGTAAATGCATATTTCATCCTTATCAGCTTAATGCTTTACCAAACAGCAAAATTTTGGACGAGTCCAAATTGAAAGCATATACAGATGATGAAATAGAATTTTAATGTGACTGAAACTTTGAAATCTACTTTAGGAAGTGTAGAAAACATTGTTGGCAAAGGAGAAAATGCTGGTTACCAGCATTTTCTCCTTTTCCAACAATGTTTTCAAAAGGTTTCTTTCCCTGGGTTGTTAAAAGTAGGGATTGTGTGGTAAAGGGTTAACTCTTTACCAGTTGACATAAAAGTAGACTTGTCCAAATTGAAAACATTTGAAGTCGTCAAATGTGTCATGTATTATTGTTTGTCTATGATAGGGTAGAAAACATGGTGAGAAAGAAGAAGATGCTGGTTACCAGCTTTTTCTCCTTTTCCCACAATGTTTTCAAACATCATTTTTCTAAAGTTCACTAATTAAAGATCTCTAAAACTTGTGATCCTGTGGTGAAGGGTATACAGAAAAGCTGCAGTGGACCACAGGTATTATTCTTGCCCACAAATCAATCTCTTCATATTCCAAAAGTATGTTAATAGTAACCTTCTACCAGGTGCCAACAATATCCATATTGACATCATTTACTTGACAATATACTGAAATGGGGCTCAAATAGTGGGATTTCCGTTTGAAAACGGTAGAAGACACTGTGGAATAAAGAGAAAACCCTAGTTACTAGCATTTTATTCTGTTCCCACAATGTTTTACAACACATTTTCATTTAGCATGGTGAAAAGTCTGGATTGTTTGATAAAGGGTTAATCCTTTCAACATCTTAAGTCACAGAAGATGGTTTTATGGAGGTTTAGATCAGGATTTTACAGAAAGCAGTCTGATCTAGAATGCACACCAGTCTCAGTTTAAATGTAAAACTTTGACCAAAAAGTCTACATTTGCACTAGGATTATTACACATTTTTTTGGCATGTTTTATCCTTTAGGCTGCTAAGTGTGACTTACTGACCTTTTGCAAACAGTGTAGATCAAAATCAGATTGCACAGAACTTACAGTCTGATCTTGGATCTACACTGTCCAATAAGGAGATATTTTTCTCTCCAAAAATACATTTGAAACGGCAGAGTTTGGGTTTTTACTGTCGGCTTGAAATTTTCATCTCACTTATTTAGCAGGGTAAGGGTTAAGAGGCTGAAATAAAATTATGAATATTTTATTTCATAGTTAGCAGTGTAAATGTCACTCATGAAATGTGTTTGAGATAAACAAATAGAGGATATTTGTTTTTTACGGTGAAAGATCAAAATTTGTGCCACTCGTGAAAATATTACCGATGATGTTCACTCAATGAAATAAATTTCGATCTTTCATCGTAAAAAAAACCCCAAATATTCTATTTATTTCATGCTTTTAACCCTTTGGGGGGGGGGGGGGGGGTTACTTAATCAAAATCCAGTACAGTTCTTTTCAGTTATTCCCTGTGGCATACCCCCTCCGCATAGCAATGTATTACAATTAAGAAATAATCTTCTTTCTATCGTGGTTTATCGTTCAATAAACCACGCTTGTGAGTTATGAGGCACAATAAATAATCCACGAGGGCGATAGCCCGAGTGGTTTATTCATTGTGCCTCATAACTCACAACGTGGTTTATTGAACGATAAACCACGATAGAAAGAAGATTATTTCGATTCTAACATGACCAACTCTTAATGAAAGGAAAACAAGTTCATACTTAGAGTAAAAATGCGGATGCAGATTATATTCCATTGAATAACTTACTTACTTTATACAGAATGACATCACTCTACATAGAATGACGTAGATTTTACCACGATTTCGTTGCACTGTGTTTATAGAGCTGAATTCACGTGTCATGTTGGAATGTTACATCAAGCGCGAGAAATGTAAGGTAAATTACGTCATATTTCCATCTGGTTGTGAGGCATGCGCATTTCACCTAGGTAACTAGTGCGCGGGAACAACTGTTTTCGCCTTCAATTGAAGAGTTAGAATATAAAATTCAGTATTTTCACTGGTTGTAACCATGAGATATCGAAAAATATTTCACCGATATTTCTCGATAACCTAGCGGAAAGCACGAAATAAATTTTCTTCCATGTTCACAATGCCTCTACACAAGACCTGGACTCAGGAAAAGATTTCAAGGTACATAATTGTGAGGAATTCAAATAAAGCATGCAAATAAAATACCCTTTAGTAATTTAAGTGACATTACTGAATCTTTGGCAAATAACTTTATATGTAAATTTGGTATCTTATTACAATTGCCTTCCTGAAATGTGTTAAAAAAAAAACATCTCTTTTGGCACTGGATAAATCATATTTGACTTTTTCATTCAGGTAGAAAAGACCCCAACACCATAATTTGAATTAACTTCCGGTCTGTTCTTGTTTTAATATCTTAGAAAAAGCAGATGCTTGTTCTTTGCACTCTGATTTTTATCTGCGCTGTTCCAAAAGCACCTACTGCTTACAACCTAGATCTCTAAGGGTTTAACTCTTTATCAAATGACAAAATTTTGGACTCAACCAAATCGAAAGCAATTGCAGACAAAAAATTAAATCTAGCTCAAATGATGATTTCTGTCTTGTAT
This sequence comes from Hippopus hippopus, assembly GCA_946811185.2. Classification (NCBI taxonomy): domain Eukaryota; kingdom Metazoa; phylum Mollusca; class Bivalvia; order Cardiida; family Cardiidae; genus Hippopus; species Hippopus hippopus. Next base: position 19,488,792 of record OX328102.1, on the reverse strand, counting down.
AGGATAGAAAACATTGTGGGAAAAGGAGAAAATGCTGGTTACCAGCATTTTCTCCTTTTCCCACAATATTTTCAATAGCCTCCACTGTCAGAGTCGTTAAAAGTCTGGATTGCTTGGTAAAGGGTTTACAGTAATCCTAGATGTTCCTGTTACATTAACCCTTGTTGTGCTAAATACAATACGTAAACTTTACCAAACAGCAAAACTTTGGACTCATCGTAATCCAAAGATTTAGCAGACAACAAATCAAGTGTGGCTCAAATGATGAAATTTGGCTGTGACAGGGTAGGTGACATTGTAGGAAAAGGAGAAAATGATGGTTACCAGCTTTTTCTCCTCTTCTGACAATGTTTTCAAAAGCATTCCTAAGATTGTTAAAACATGGGATTGTGTTGTAAAGGGTTAAATGGCATTTTCAGTCAGTGCAATAGGTACAAATATTTCAATTTCAAAGCTATTTTTGTCTAAATGTCTGGCAAAGAAGCAGACAGTGTATATCAAAGATCGGACCACACATTCTTTTCAGTCTGATCTTAATGAACACTGTCTGCATAAGCAATTAGATCTGGATTCATTGCTACAAGTTTTAACACTTAAACAGCCAAATACTTTAACCCTTTTACCACACAATGCCAACTTTCAATGACCTTGAGAAAGAAGACTTGAAAATAACGTTGGAAAAAGGGAAAAAGCTGGTAACCAGCATTTTCTCACCATGTTTTCTACCCTATGTTAGAGAGAACTTACACAATTTGCACCACATTTAATTTGTGGTTTGGAAATGCTTTGGGTTTGGACAAGTCTCGAATTTTGAAGTGTGGTAATTAGTTACAGGAGTAACAACTTTCAAACGGACAAATTTGTTCTTTTGATGTGTTACATGCTATCTTCAAAATTATATTTTGTCATGTCACAGAGGCCAGTGGACCTATTCATGTTTTCTATGTTTTTGCACAATATTCTTTCTGAGCCACTGGCTGCTTTACCACATGAACATTTTCAGAGGAATTGGTCATGAGCTATTTCTCCTTTTTCCAGGGTCCAGCATGGTAAGGTGTAGGATAGATAGCCCATTTTTGATCCCCACCCAAAGCACTGGATTTTTTTCATGGCAGTGTTCTTTGGAAAGACACTTAATAAATCTGTCTAGCTTAATGCTGGTGAAACCCAGGACACATGAAAGTGGTGTTAAACACCATCCAGTCAAACAGTCCCACATTTTTAGCTGAAAATGTTTTAATTAATTTCTTTCTTTTCATTGCAGCCAAAATTGTATACAGGCGAACTGTTGGATTTGGTGTCATCCCATTACAAATTGAAGGATAAAGAATATTTTGGATTAGCCTTCCTAGATGACACGTAAGTAACAGAAAGCCAAAATTGTTATTGTGCCTATGTCTTAACTTAATTTAAAAATTTAAAATCTTTTCAAATTAAAAGCATTTGCAGATGACAAATTAAATTGGGCTCAAATGATCAAAATTTTCTTTAAAATGGTAAAAAACAATGTGGAAAATGCTGGTTTCCTGCATTTTCCCCTTTTTCCACAATGTTTCCTGTAGCCACTTTTCTCCTTTAAACTTGGGAATGTGTGGTAAAGGGTAAGATGTAAATTGCAATTTTAACACCAGTTTAAGAGCTAAGCATAGCTAAATACTGGTACCTTTTAGTTTAATCTTGTTTTATGGGAAGACTTTTTTAGAACATGGTTTAAAAAGGAGATTCTGCTTGTAATAAGCAATTTCTTCTTTTCCTACAATGTTTTCAAAAGCCATCTTCTTCAGGATTTTTAAAACACAGGATTGTTCAGTAAAGGATTAAGATGGATCAGTATGGAAACTGGCAAATTTTTAGACTAATTAGAGAGGGCCATTTTAAGCAATTTCTGCAGGTATTATGCTATATTGTTGGGTTAAAAGAATGTCACTAGCAGTTGAGAAGCCAAGGATTCATCTGAACACTGATACTCAAACTGTTAAAGATTCCATTTCAAAGTTCAGTTTTACCCAGTGACCAAGAATCCTGTATAAGGGAGATAACCTGTATACCAAAATGTAGCAAAATATTAAAGGATCTACTTCCCTTGATTGTTTTGTCATGTAAGGGAAATAACTAGTACTGAACTATAAAAGTTCATTTGATTGATTTCCCTGCATAAAGGATATGGACACCAAAGTATGACAAAATCAATGACTTGTGCTTACCCATATACAGATATAGGAGAACCCAACTGAAAAACACATCAGTACACTTCACTGAACCTGTGCCACACAATGCCAAGTTTTAACAACCCTGAGAAAGCAGACTTTTGAAAACATTGGTGGAAAAGGAGGAAAAGCTGGTAACAAATGACAAATTTTGGACACTTACGAGTCAACAGCAATTTGCAGACAATGATTTGAAGCTGGTCCAAATGAGCCTTAAATTCTCTGATGGGGTAGAAGTTGTTGTTGAAATTTATATGGTGGGAAAAGGAGAAACTGCTTGTTACAAGCAATATCTTCTTTTCCTTCAATGTTTTCAAAAGCTTTCTACACAAGGCTGGTTAAATTATGCAGTTATTTGGTAAAGTTTTAAGTATTCATTTCTTATCAGATGTCAAAATTTTAGTTTAGTCCTTATTGATAACATAATGTGAGTGGCAAAAATTACCAGAATATGGGATTTTTTTTTCACAGAAAGGTTTAACTCTTTACCAAACGACAAAATGTTAGACTGGTCCAATTTGAAAGCATTTGCAGACAACAAATCAAATGTGAATCAAAAACTGAAATTAGTTTTGGGAAGGGTAGAAAACATTATGGAAAAAGGAGAAAATGCTGGTTACCAGCATTTTCTCCTTTTCCCATAGTGTTTTCAAAAGCTTTCTCTCTCCGGGTCGTTAAAAATCAGGATTGTGTTGTAAAGAGTTAAAGCAATAAGCAATAACCAGCAAATGCTGCTTACCAGTATTTTCTCTTTTCCTTAAAATGTTCGCAAAAGCCCTTACACCGTACGGTCTTAAAACACTAGTAAAGTGATAACAGACCCTTCAAAATCAAACACAATTTTTGCACTAAATGGTTGTGCAAAAAGCTTTTTCAAGAAAAGGACATCAAAGGTTAAAACCTAACCCTTAAAGTGTCGAATAAACCCAGTGGACATTTTCATTCCAAAATAGCACCCATATAGTTGCTATTCGATGTCTGGCATTTATCTGTACTGTTTCATTTAAGCAGACAGTGTAGATCAAAGATCAAACTGCACATTTTTTGCACTCTGATCTTGATCTACACTGACTGCAAAGGCAACTGTAGTAGCGAAAGGCGCTTCAGGGGTTAAGTGTAGAGATCTTCATGATAAACATAATGTGACAATGACAAAAATCCTTCATAATAAAGAAGAGGCAGTGAGCTTATAATTATTCAGAGCTAGTAATTCATGGGTTTTTAAGTTTAAATCCAAGCTCAGTGAGAGTCCGTCAAGGATTGATGATAGTCATTTTGAAAGGATTAATTCCACTCTCAACATGTAACATTAGTTCAGTGATGTTTATGTAGGAAAGCGGCCTTTGGCTTGAATAGAGCATTATGTGAAGTACTTGTTAAAGAAACTCAAGGAATGCACAGATAGGTTCATTGGCCTCAGTGACATGACTTAAACAATGTTGAAAATGGGGTTAAAAACCAGACAAACAAACAGATGATTTTTACTTACTTATCTTTTTTGGTAACTGTGGGTAGCACAAACTTGTCTGAATGATATAGATCAAAACCGGAACAAACAGAATGCATTTTATCTTGATCTGCTTTGCTTTCCCCTTGTTTTATAAACCATCAAATTATTTTGACCTGTATTGTAGTGATACTGTATTTAAAGCTGTAGAAAACAGTCTAAAGTTATCTATTTACTGGGGGGAAGTCAACTTTTTACCAAAAAATTCGGAGTTTTAGTGACACAGAAGAAGACAGCATTTAAAAAGATAGTCAGAAAAGGAATAAGTGCTGGTTACCAGGATTTCTTTCTTTTCCCAAAATGTTTTCTGCTCTTTGAAGGACAAATTCCATAATTTCAGCTACATTTAAAGTGCTGTCTTAATTGCTTTTGATCAGAACAAGTCTAAACTTTTGCTGTGTAGTAAAGGGATAATAGCAGATAAAAGGTGGATGCAGAAAGATAATTACATTGGCCTGTTAGCTGTGAAGAACTGAAAATAACTCTGAACTCCTGAAACAAATTGCAACTGACAAGTTCTGAATATTAAAGTCATCATGAATTAAGGTTCAAAATGAAAATTTCATGAAGAAATGTGGCTCAGGGTGAAGTTGCTCATTGTAAGCAATTTCTTTTTTTGTCAGTGTTTTCAAAAAGTGCTGGAGGAAAAAAGAAATCTCCTGTTGGAGAATCTGTTCATGTCATTTTAGTATGAGACAATAATCAGAGAAAGAATAAAACAAGGTATTGAACTCTGATCAAGGAAACAAGAAGATAAGAGGACAAGATGACAATGCATTTATAAGACAAATATACAATGTTACTGAAAGACCTAGTTCAATGATGCAGATTGTTTCAGACGAGTGCCTCCATACGATATTGATTATCAATCTTGTTCAATCAAGTTTGATCCCTAATCATTGGAAAATGATATCCATTGGTGGATTCGACATGGAGTGTGTCTCGTACAACATACTACTCATCAAAGCACATTATTTCGTCTGTTATTTGGTTGTATTCTTAATATTGTTTGAGGAAGTTTGGATTATGGATTGATCTTATTCCAAGTTTCATTTTTCAAGGGAATGTTGAAGTCGGTTGTGGTTTGACTTTGCTGTCCTTGTTCAGATTTAGTGCTATTGATTCTGGAGTTGAAAAAAGGGGTAATATTTAACTTTTATGATGCTTAGCACAAATTTAGTTCATGTCGTGGACAATGTAGATCAGGACAGACTGCACATTTTGTTCAGTCTGATCTTTGATCTACACTGTCTGATAGTCTGTTAGAAAAACTGTAAAAAACAGACTTGACTAATAGGAAACAATTTGCAAAGGACGAACTAAATTTGACTCAGCTAATTTAACTTGCCTTTGAAAGGAGAGAAATGTAGTCTTAAAAGGAGTAAATGAGGGAAGCAAGCATTTTCTCCATTTCTCACACTGTTTGCTATACCTTTCTCTCTTGATTTGGAAACCATGGGATTTCATGGTAAAGAGTTTGGCAAACAATATACTTTTGGACTCGACCGAATCAAATGATTTACAGATGACAAGTTAAATGTAGCACAGAAGGTGACATCTGGCTTTGATAGGGTAGAAAACATTGTGAGAAAAGGAGAAATGCAGGTTCCCACGGTGTTTTCAAAAGCCTTCTCCATCAGGGTCCTTAAAACTCAGGATTTTATGATAAAGGGTTTAACTGAAGGTTATTTTATTCATTTCTTCAGGTATGTTTTTTTAACTCCTTATAAAAGGATAAAATTTTAGAATCTTCTATGTTAAAAGCATTTGCAGAATACATTACATGTTGGTGAAATATTTTTATACGCCTCCGGAGGCGACGTATATTGGCGTCATCTTCTCTGTCCGTCTGTCCATATGTCCATCCATCCCTTCATCCGTCCGTACGTACGTCCATTTCTTGTGAATGCAACTCCTCCCACATTTCTTGACAGATTTGGATAAAATTTTCACAGAATGTTTCTCATCATGTGACGTATCGCATATTGTCAGGGTTTTGCGATTTGTAGCTGTTTCGTGGAAAAAGGAGGCTTCATGTTATATTTCATGTGGCGGTGAATATTGTGATGACGGCACTTTTTTTTTTATTGGCTCAGACAGATAAGAAAACATTTTTTGAAAAGGAGAAAATGAAAAGAACCAGTTTTTTCCCCATTTCTGTCATTGTTTTCTAAAGCTTTCTTCCTCATGGTTATTAGAATGTTAACATGTTTTGGAAATGGTGAAGTTAAGTGATAGGTTAACTAGTGAAAAGGCTTATTTTAGACCACCTAAAAACTTAAAAATAAAAAGAAGGACAAAAAATTGAAAGAACGGAAAATACTTTCCTACTGGTATGGGAAAAATTACTTGCAAAGAAGCAATATTATTGTTTGTTATAGGCGATTTACTTTTTTTCCCATTGTATTTTCAAAAGCTATGAACTGCAGGGATATAAAAAGTTGTACTCACACAGTTTTAGCCATTTACCACGTTAGAAAAATTTCAACTCATCTAGTTTGAAAGCATTGCAGATGACAATGTGGCCTAAATGGTGGAATTTGTCTTTGATAGGGTAGAAAACATTGTGGGAAAAGGAGAAAATGCTGGTTACCAGCATTTTCTCCTTTTCCCACGATGTTTTCAAAAGCCCTCTTTTTAGGATCGTTAAACTTAGCATTGTGTTATAAAAGGTTAGGGATTTGATTTAAAATGCCAGAAGAAATAGGATCAAGAGCTGGCCCACTGGGTATTCACTAACAGGTTGACAAAATGTCTCGTCTGAAAAAAATATTGATTTCCTTCAATGCTGTCAGAATTTGAGTTGGTTTCTGTTGCAACTTTAATGCCATTTGGGAAATAACCCAAAGGCAATAAAGAACGGTGAAATCTGTTTCAGAGTGACAGGCATGTTTTCTTGTCAGGCATTATGTAATGTAACATGCAAAATGTTTTTTTTTTTGTGTTGGATTCTAATCCATAGGACCAAATTAATAATCCCAGTACACATTGTAAGTCTGTAGATTGGTAACCCTTTACTAAATCACAAAATTTTAAACCTATCCAAATTGAAAGGATATACAGATGACAAAAGTTTGGCTCAAATGATGGGATTTATCTCTGAAATGGTAGAGATCATTGTGAGAAAAGGAGAAAATGCTGGTTACAAGCATTTTCTCCTTTTCTCTCAATGTTTTCAAATGATTCCTCTCTCAGGATCGTTAAAACCTGGGATTGTTTGGTAAAGGGCAAAGACCCAAATAAATTCAATCTCAAGGTTGCTCTATCTTGGCCAGAATGTTTGTGCAAAGCTGACAGCGTACATCAAAGATCAGCCTGCTCATTATAAGTTGTACAGTCAGGTGGCATGGCACTTGGAAACTTGTTCACGACTGTGGCAAATAATGTCACCTGGGCCCAAGGCTATTCGTTTGATAATTTGTTGGCAAAGGCAAACGACTGTTAATTGCTTCAAATCAAAATTTGTTTTTAATGTTACAATATAATATTATGACCTTTGACACTTCATGATTTCTTTACATGACAAATGGATGACTTTTTATAGCTGTGTCCAAGTTAGTGTTTTTTGCTGAAAAAAAAAACCGAAAATCAGGAAAAAGGTAAACAAAAGATAGAGTGACCTGGCAACTCTTAACCTAGGTTTGAAATTAATTTCTCTGCCAGCAGTTAATACTTGAAACAACCATACAAAAATAGTTTGTCATCTTCAAAATAATTTCGATACTTTTTAATGGTATGATTTACATTTAAATACATTTTTACCACCAGCTTTGTTTAATTTTGGCTGCTATTGATACTGTAAAGAATCAGGGTTGCATCTAGAGCACAGGATTGCCGAAATCCCGCATTAAAATCTAAAATCCCGCGAAAACAAAAATTGTTTGTGCACCAAATCCCACACTAAAACAAAATAGCCCGCAAAATTTGCATGATCGTGCGCACCATAATTGGGGAAAAAGAGAGAAAAAACGTGAATAAAATGTAACAAATTTTGCATGACTCACCACAATAACCATTTGAAACTGTTAAACCGTAGACTGTCGGGTTATTTTGATCATATCAATAGACGCTTGTCATCGTGTTATGCGGACGAATAGCCTTACTGCAGGGATCACGCTGTCGAGCGCCAGTGGTGCCACTCAAATGCGACAATTTTGGAAAAATGTCTCCAAAAATTAGGCACTGGCGACAATGAAAGTCTTAAGGCTACAAAATTCTTGAAAGATCATGATTCCGATATAAACAGTGAGTATCAAGTATGATAAACTACGCGTCACCGTTTATCTCAACAAGTTGACGTGTAATGAAAAGCGTGATAATGTCAATCAACTTTTCTAGTGTAAAATGACATTTTTTGAAGTGACCTGCTACCCTTATTGACAAATTATTGCAATATTGTGCGGAAATACCTGTTAAAAAAATAACTGACTTGAAAAAAAGATCGTTGCAAAAACTGCGAAAACCCATGACAACTAAACGTCAATTTGATATCGTCCGATCAGAGGCACTTCAGACTGTCTTTTCAGCTTTGATAGTGAATTTAAGCAGTAAATTTACATAAATATCTGTATGAAACAATACATGGAAGCTAAAATCTCTGTCTAATACTGATGTAAAAACTTCGTTGAATATATGAAATGAAAATATTGAACAGCATAGGATATGGTAGGGTGGGGGTTAGGTCTTCTTGTCTTACAGAGATAGCACTGTAACAAGTGTTAAAGAAGAAGGTACAAGACAGTCATAAAAATCAAAGAAGACTAGAATAAAATAACCCTGTAATGGATGTGATCTTTATTATTTTCCCTAAGACATAAACAAATAATATATGAACCCTTTACCACATTATGGGAACTGCCATGAAATTTGTCTTCCTTCCCCCCCCCTTGTCTTAAAGGGGGGGGCATTCCCCCCCCCTTTTTTTTTTTTCTGAAAGTGATGGGGGACAGCCCCCCCTGTTTGAAAATTTCTAGATGCAACCCTGAAAGAATGATAACCCTTGTACAAACTAAATGAAACAAAAAAAATGCCAAAATATTATTGGAATGTCAAGGTCATTTAGGTCTGTCTGTCTCACAAAACAAGGGACAGTAAAGATCCAAGATCAGACTTGGCATACCAGGCATTATTTGCAAACAGAACCTGATCTACTCTGTCCACAAAAGCAACTATACTTAATGTTGTGATAGCCCTTTTTAAATACATAATGAAAGAATTTAATTTTCTGTATCTCCAAGGAATCTGATGGAACTAGATTGATTTTTTGCCGTCTCTCCCTGCTTTGTAAGATGATGTTAGATGTCAGTCACTTACCCAAGTGCCTCAGGAATCTTTTATCTTCATCTTTGTGTAATCATCTAAATGATATTGAACTTTCCATAGCATTCTAGAAACTTTATAGCTAGACAGCAACAAACTAACACCTAAAGGGCCTTTCATGACAAAAAATGACTTAGCAGCCAGTGTAGATGAAGATCAGGCTGCACAAAACGTGCAGCGTGATCTTTGATCTACACTGTTGGCTTTCCTGTAACACTTTAGACAAACGCAACCATGCAATTGTTTGGGTCCTATTTCTGGGATGAAAAATGTCTGATAGTTTTATTCAGCACTCTAATAAGGGTTAAGAAAACTCCATTCCTTGACAGCAGCTTTAGGAATTTCCAAAGCTGGACAGCAGCCAATTTGCAAAATTTCATGACTATACATCATCAAATTTACAGCACTCCAAAGCTGGACAACAGCAAATTTACCCTTATCCTGCTAGATAAGTGAAATGAAACATTCACACTGATAGTAAAAACCCAAGTTTTGCTGTTTCAAAGGTAATTTTTGGGAAAAGATCATTTTATAACAGACAGTGTGGATCAAAGATCAGACTGCATGTTCTGTGCAGTCTGATCTTGATCTATGCTGTCCGCAAAAGGTCATTGAGTTGCGCTAGCAGCCAAAGGGTTAAGGAAAAATAATAGTCTTTGGGTCCAAATTTAGTAAAACTCAATAGCTGGACAGCAGCAAATTTAAGAAACTCATTAACTTGAAAATAGCAACTTTAGGAAACATAAGTGCTGTATAGTAGCGAATTTAAGAAACTTTATAGCTTGACAGTAGCAAATTTAAGCAACACAATAGCTGGACAGTAGCAAATTTAGGAAATACAGTTGGTGTACAGTAGCAAATTTAGGAAATGCAACAGATTTTGTAAATTTGATAAGTAGACAGCAGCATTTCTAGGAAACCCCCTGGTTGAACATCACATGTATGAAACTGGACAGCAGCAAGTGTAGGAACCCTCTATACCTTGACTGCAACAAATTTAGGAATCTGTGGTATCTAGACAGCAGTAAATGTAGGGATGAATGGACATAGTTGGACAGCAGTACAGGTACAGAACTCAATAGCTGGACAGCATAGAATTTAAGAAATTCTGTACCTTGACAGCAAATTTAAGAATCTCTGAACCTTGATAGCAGCAAATTTGGGGATATCCATTTGTGGACAGCAACAAGTTTTGGAAACACCATGGCTTGACAGAAGCAAATTTTGGAAGGCCCATAGCATAACTGGACACAAGCAAATTAGGAAAAAACATAGCTTTACTGTAGCAAATTCAGTAAACTTGTTGGCTGTACAACAACAAATTTAGGAAACACCATAGCTGGACTGGACAATAGCAAATTTAGGAAAGACTGCAGCTGTTGCATACTAAGCACATTAAGAAACTAATGTAGTGATGACCTAAAAACTGTTGAAAGCATGTACAAAACACATCAGTAACAAACAAATAATCCTAGATAAATATTGATAAGAATGCCTGCTGTATGTCAGTTCAATAAAGTTGAGAGAAAAGACCTGTTTCCTCTCACCAAAAAAAAAAGATAATTTGTGTATTTTTAGTAACAGGTTATCTTCGAAATCTTTCCTTATCAAATCTATATTGATATGAATAAGGATGTACCTGTAGTTTCATTATCAGAAATCAGTAATATTAGCAGTAAATGAGCAGTTTCTAGGGCATCACTCTGTACCTCTTGAAATAAACCTACAGCAGTCAACCAAAAAAACATTCTCTTAACCCTTTATGAAACAATCCTATCTTTCAACCTTAATGAAAACATTGTTGGAAAAGGAGAAAATGCTGGTAATCAGCATTTTCTCCTTTTCTAACAATGTTTCCTCTGTTTTATAAGCAAATGGCAATATTTGAGCCATATTTAACTTGAAATCTGCTAATGCTTTCACTTTGAACCAGTCCAACATTCTGGTGGTTGGTAAGATTAAACTAGATAGATAGATAGATTGTGGCAATTGCTTTTTTTATACTCATGCATCTCATACATGTACTTAACTTTCAATTTCTTTTCAGTGGTCATTATAACTGGTTACATTTGGAGAAAAAAGTACTGGATCATGACCTGCCCCGCAAGCAAGGCACCAACTTAGTAATTTACTTCCTGGTTAGGTAAGTTTGTAGAATTTTAAATGACATTATCATTGCAGATACTGCTTTAACCTGAGCACAGTGTGCTATTCTTGGGCATTTGTAGTCAACTTCCTGGTTAAGCAAGATATGTTATTATTGAGCCTTATCACTGACCTTGCAGATAATGGTTTGTAGCTCATCTTAGTCTGATGCTGTACTTCAGCTGTTGTGGTCAGCTTTTGTCATTAATTTGATCTCTGTGCATTAGAAAAAAAGTATTGTATTACATATTTGAAATCCTTACTGCAAGCAGGGCACCAATCTTGTAATTTACTCCCTGTTTAAGTACATTATGTGATCAAGCCTAAAGAATGACTAAACAGGTTACCAGTTTGTATCTCCTGAGGTCTTTGCAGTCAGCAAAATATCATTCATTCAGTCTGTCCAGCATTATATTGAAGTAAATGGTGTTTCATTCATTTATTACTTTAAGAAAAGATAAATGTCTTATTGGATTGAATATAAAAAATGTTCTAGGACAGGTGGTCCTTATTTTTAAATGGTGTTTCATTCAATTATTAACCTTTTAAAAAAATTTAGAAAATTACAAATGTGTTACGGGTATGATATATTAGATATTTGAGGAAAGGAGCTCTTTGCTTATCTGTGTAATATTAGATTGGGCTTATTCTTTCTTCTCTTCCTTTGTAGATTTTATGTTGAAAGCATCACTGAACTAAGGGACACTGCCACTGTTGAAGTCTTCTACCTCAATGCTAAACAAGCTGTATTCAGGGTAAGTCAGTCACTACAAAATGATTTATTTCTTAGGGCACTAAGAAGTTCTGTTGTTTTTAGCTCACCTGAGCTCACCTTTTAGCTCACATGAGCACGAAGTGCCCAAGGTGAGCTTTTGTGATCGTGCTGTGTCTGTCATCCATTGTCAACTTTTACCTTGTGTACTCTCTAGAGGCCACATTTTTAGTCTGATACTCATGAAACTTGGTCAAGATGTTTGTCTTGATAAGTTTGAAAATGATTCATGTCGGTCAAAAACTAGGTCACTAGGTCGAATCTTAGAAAATTATTGTGTACACTCTAGAGGCCACATTTTTCGTCCTATACTCACAAAACTTGGTGAGGATGTTTATCTTGATGAATCTCAAAAACTAGGTCACTAGGTCAGATCTTTGAAAAACTTTGTGTATGCTCTAGAGGCTACATTTTCAGTCCAATACTCTTGAAACTTGGTCAGGACGTTTGTCTTGATGATATCTTGGACAAGATTAGAAATGGTTCATGTCCGGTTAAAAACTAGGTCACTAGGTCAAATAATTGAAAAACCTTGTGTAAACTCTAGAGGCCACAATTTCAGTTGGATACTGATGAAACTTGGTCAAAATGTTTGTCTTGATGATATCTTGGATGAGTGTGAAAATGGGTTACAGTGGGTCAAAAACTAGGTCACTAGGTAGAAATCTTAGATAAACCTTATGTACACTCTAGAGGCCATATTTTAAGTCCAATACTAATGAAAGTTTGTCAGAATGTTTGTCATTTTATCCTGGAAGAGATTAGAAATGGGTCATGTATGGTCAAAAGGTTCAGGTGAGCGACTTCAGGGCCATCATGGCCCTCTTGTTGTAGACAATATACCAGTAGATCAATATTGGACTACCTTTTATAGACTGTAGATCAAATGCTAGTAAACCACAAACTTTTATTTCCTGTTAAAGCCAGATCCCACCATTGATTTTTTAAGTCACATTTAATTAGTTCAAAGTTTTGTCTTGGTAAAGGGCTAACTGACAGGATGCCAAGCGTTTATGGGTCAAAAAAGATTCCTGTACATATCTGGAACAATAAATAGCAATAATGGGATTGTCTGCCTCTAACAGAAAGTATCAATCAATTTCCATAGATAAATGCATACATTATCACCTGTGATAGAATCTAGAAGTCAGGGCAACCTGGGTCAAGGTCATTTCCTCAATTTATCTTGTTTTCCAATACCCCAATGTCATACAAGTTTTGATGTCTTGAAAGTTAAGAAGATTTCTGACTGATAATCTTACTCTTCACCAAACGGCAAAATTTCAAACTTGTCCACTTTGAAAGAATTTTCAGACAGCAATTAAAAGATCACACAAATGAAGGGATTTGTCTTTGAAAGAGTAGAAAACATTGTGGAAAAAGAAGAAAATGCTGGTCACCAGCATTTTCTTCTTTTCCTTCAATGCTTTTAAGGGCTTTCTTTTTCAGGGTTGTTAAAACTTGGGATTGTGTGATAAAGGGTTAAAAGAATACTTAATTATTATTTTTGCTAGTATGATAGAGTCTGGAAGTCTGGGCAACCGTAAGCAAGGTCGTTTTATTCAGTTGTTTATCATTTTTTCCCAATACATCACTGGCATACAAGTTTTTTATGTCTTCAAAGTTTGGTATTTATGAAAAAATCTGGAAGTGATTAGTATTGATAACTATCTGGCCAAATATCATCTGTGATAGAGTCTGGAGGTTAAGAAGATTTTGGACAAGGGCATTTCAAGTTTTCTTGCAACAATCATTCTCGAGAAAGATTTTATGTCATTGAACCTGACACCAAACAATGTGGTGTTTTAAGGATTCTCTGGAAAAAAGTCTTATTAAAACATTCTGGGAACAGTTGCAGGTTACCAGCATTTTCTCCTTTTGTGTCAATGTTTTGTACCTTTTCAAAAACATACCCCATCATTCGAGCAATTTTGAAATTATTGACTGCTATGCTTTCAATTTGGATGAGTCTAAAATTTTGTCATGCGGTGAAGGTTAACCGTGTAAAAAAGATTGTTGATTAAGGAACAGTGATTGTGCAGGTCAAGATAAAACTGCACTGAATTATGCAGTCGGATTTCAGCTTTTCCATTTCAGTAAAACTGTTAGCCCATGAATCAAAACAATCATCATTCTGATCAGTAAGCAAATATATTAAGTTTTGTTAGATGATAAAATGTTAAACTTTGCCAAATTGAATGCATCTGCAGAAGACAAAAAGGTCTCAAATGATGGGATTTGTCTATGAAAGGGTAAAAACCTTCGTGGGAAAAGGAGAAAATACTGGTGACCAGCATTTTCTTTTTTTCCAACAGTTTTCGAAAGCCTTCCTTCTCGGCATTATTAAAACAGGACATTGTTTGCCTAACCCATTATCAGACAGTGCCAAATTTTAACGACCTGTGGAGGAAACCTTTTGAAAAAAAAAGAGGGAAAAGGAGAAAATGCTGATAACCAGCTGTTGGAAACTGGCATTTTCTCCATTTCCCACCATGTTTTCTGCCCTTTGATAATCAAATTTCATGTTTTGAGTTAAATTTAATTTGTTGTCTGCAAATGCTTTCAATTTGGATGAGGTCAAAATTTTGTTTTGTAAAAAGTGAAATGTAATGTAACCAATGTACAGACAAGTTCATGAAGGAGTCAGAGTTCAGTATGGATAATTAAGAATCCATGTGGAGTCAGAATGTATTATTTCTTTCTACAAATGCAAAATTTTTCTGTGACAAATGGATAATTATCTCTGTTCTGTCAGGGTACTTCAAGAAATGAGAAATAGAATGATAAAATGCCATAATATCTTTTATGTCTGAGGTTATGGCCTCTATATTAGATCTTACACTTTTTCTTGAGGGTGAGCACTTCATCCATTGTCAAAGGTGCATAAAACAAGATTTTGATTCCCCTAAAATTATCTTTAAAACAAATTTGGTATTCTAAATTTACAAAGGAAAAAGCATTGTGATTTTTAGGTTAGGAAGTTACCATAAAAGCACCGCACATATTGTTTGCCATCATGGGGAATCCAGCCTGTGGCTTTCAAAACCAGAGTCCAGGTTTTCTGTGTGCTTAGCTATTTGAACAACTAACTTTTCAATGTGCTCTGCAATGACAGCCACATTTTGACAAATGTGACAAGAAATTGTACAAAAAAGAAACTGAAAAAAAATAAAAGAGCCATGCTCTGTGAAAAGGGGCTCAATGCATCTTCGAAAAAGTATCGACCCAGATCAGTCTGTGCAGTCCAGGAATGCTGACCTGGGCCGAAACTTTTCGCTATTGGTCAATTTTCTGTATGTCCAAGGTCCAGTCTACCTTATGATTCAGTTGATTAAATGTGGCTAATATGGATCCATGATTATGTGATGACTTGCTTGGTGTCATGCATCACGGAGATGCACTAAGCCTCCTTTTGCCAGAGCATGGCTCAAATATTTTCAACATGTATCAATGTCAATATTTTAAGTCTAAAGCCATCTTTGCAGGTGAATGAAAATGATCAGTTTTTGTTGATCATTTTGGTTGATGTTCTCAAAAACTTTGCAAAAGAGAGTAGAAAAAATGCTTGTGGTGCCCTTGTATAGTACTGGTGATCTACATACACATGGAGAACTGACATCAATAGATATAGATTTACCACTTAAATATTGACAACCCAACTAATTTCCATCTTTCTTAGGATCTGTCCCTTTACCAAACAAACCTGGGTTTTGATAAAATGCTTTTATCCGTCATTTTTTCCTTTTGCCACAATGTTTTCTACCTTATCATAGGCAGATTATTTTATTTTAGTCATATTGGATATGTTGTTTAAAAATGCTTCCAATTTTGTTAAGTCCATGATTTTGCCATTCTGGTAAAGGGTTCTGCAGATAATATAATCTGAATCACAACTGAGATATCATTGATGGTGGGATCCAGGGTCACAGTTCCAGAGACAAATAAAAAAAAGTTATCAGTTCATGGTGGGAGTTACTTGAATGAAAAATCACTTTAGCTAATTTGTTATTTTACCTTTGACTATAGAAGATACCTATATTTTTTTGTCTTTTACCAGTAAAGCCTTGATAAGGGAATCAATTCCTCCATTGTTTTCAACCTACTGAAAACTATTACATAGTTACATACAGGAAAAACTTCGTTGTGGAAAAAGGAATACCTAAGCATTGCAATTCTAGCGCTCTTTAGGACAGAATATCTGTTATCATATCCTACACTTAAGAACCATGACCAGACTGCACATCCCTTGCAGTTTGATCTTGATCAGCACTGTCTGCAAAAGCACAATAAATTGCCCAGACATTTCCTTCTAGAGAAACGAATACTTCTAAAAAGAAAGAAAAAAAAACTAGGAAAGAAAGTGATTTATTGGACACCATAAACCATACATAAAGTATGATATTATGCATGGAAATGTTCTACTATTATTGATGATAAATGAAAGATATGGAGGCTGAACTTCTTGATAAAAGAAAGAAATACACGAGCTTATATTTTGTCCAGAGAGGGAGAGAGATAGTGATGAATGGATAGGGATGTCTAGGGATTGTCCTGAAAAGATTTGTGGGCTAGTTAGTTGGATAGAGCCTTTGACATGGTCCATATAGGATTCCGTATGTATATTTTGGCTGCACAACTGTGAAAGCTTTTGAATAAAAAATATCAAGTTTCTTTGTATGTTTTGCTTAAATGATGAGATTGGCCAATGTACCATGGTGAAAGATTGAGAAATTGCTTTTTTTTTTTCAGCATTTTAGCGCTTAACTACAGAACTATGCATGTTAATGACCCTGAGAAAAAGCCCTCTTATAACATTGTTGTAAAAGGCCCATACTCCCAAACTGTTTTCTACCAATTGACAAACACTAACACTTGAGCCACCTCTGATTTTTCGTTTGCAAATGCTTTGAATTTGGACTTGTGTAAAAATTTGTCATTTAGTAAAGAGTTATGAAACTTACCTATGAATTTAAGGGATAGAAGAAGTCATACAAAATGGACTAGAGAATATCTGCCCAATTGTGTCTTCTTCTAATTTTTGTAGAACCACCCTAGCATCTTATCTTTTCAAAGAAGTCTGCAGAAAGTGAATTGTGGTCCTGTTTCGATAAGATAATTGAATAGCTGCACCCATGACGTCATTAGTATAATTGAAGATATCAGCTGATAATTTGCAATGTGTTTACTTGTATGGGTAGGAATCTCAGGTGTTGGTCTTTAGTGCCTTAATAGTACTAACTTGGAATTACAGGCTGATCAAGATCAGATCTACACTGAAAGCATTTGTAGTTTGCAAATCAGATGTGCCTCAAATGATTTGTACTGTCTTTTAAAAGGTTGAGAACATTGTTGAAAAAGGAGAAAATGCTTTTTACAGGCTTTTTTGTGTTTCAGCTGACTTGGACTGAGTCCAGGAAGAACTATTGCACTACCCATGGTGTTGGAGTTGGTGTTTACTTAAAATTTTTTTAAGAGCTTATATTTTCCAAACCATGAGATGGATTAGGTTCATAATCAGTATGGTGATAGATATAGGGCCAAAGTATCTTTCAGCAATGCTATGATCTTAAGGTCAAGGTCATAGACTTCAATATTTTGTTCAAAGCTAAGCGATAGATTTAGTGCATATCTAGCTTGATGACAGATACAGGTCCAAATTTCGCTCAGCAATACCCTAGCCATGCCCATGATCTTATAGTCAAGGTCACAGATTTTTAAATTTCATGTCTAGTTTTTAAAGCTCCTTTTTTCCAAACTGAATGATTGCCATCCCCAACATTTGACTTAACCAGGTGAGCTGTTACTGTCTGATGACAGCTCTTGTTTTACAGTGTTTTCAAAGTTGTTTTCATCAAGTTTTTTACAACATGGACTGTCTGTAAAGAGTTAAACATCATAGCACTGGGTCGCCACTCAGGTTTTTTGTGGTATTTGTCGAAAACAATACCGCTGTTAGTTCAATATTGAATTTTGAAGACCATGTATCGTATTTTGTACAAAGCCGAAGGAAATAAACCCAATTAAACTCAATTTTTCTTAGGCAAATGAGTTTTTGGTAGCACTCACATATGTAATTGGAAATGGCATGTTAAAATACACTGGGTGAGGCCATCGGTCATGGAAATACTAATTTTTTATTGAAAATAGCTTCACTCGCTCATAGCCTTCTATTGGTGCAACGATACAAAATTTGTCTACCGATCACTTGGTCCGGGGCTTTTTCGTTCCAAAACCAGTTCGTCCCATGGCTTGTTCATCCAATGATTGCGTGCTACTCCATTTGATTGGGCATGAATATTTATAGATCGAAATAATTGATTTTATTCGATATATTCACATGGTTTCCCTCTGTATCCATCATGCATCCTACTGTCAAGGGATGTTACTCCTGACTCCTAATGATCAAAGGGAGACCACCAATACATAAATAATCCTAACTTTGTCATGAGTAGTCTCCCTTCAACCAAAAAAGGTATTCATTTGCTTAGTAGGTTGACTTTCAAGCCAATATTTGAATAATATTTTTCTTTTTCTTTCAAATTATTAATTCCACACAATGGCTTCCTTGACAACTACCACTTCAGGGTTCTCAACTCTTTGATTCATGACTTGTCAAATGCTAACTCAGAATGTCTTATAAATACTGTAAAAGAACAGTGTAATGTTACTGTTCTATGTGAATATACATATAGTAGACTTACAGAGAATTGATGGTGGTAGGTCTGAAGAAGTTAGACCAAAAAAAAATCAATCAGCTGTATTCACCTTGTAAAGACTGGTAATTAAATCAGTCAGTGAACTAGTTTTCTCACAGACATAAAACTATTTGATTTACGGCAGATGTCAATGGGGAGCATCGATTATTTGTCAATTGGCACTGAGGGAGCAGTCTGTATTTTCTTACTTTCTGCAATTAATGATACAGAAAGAGATTATCTAATACTTTTGAGGTTAGAGTGTGACTGCTGGTAGTCACTTAAGTCTGCAATAATAATTTGCAGGATTTTTATACCCCCGCAAAATGAATGTTTTCAGGGGTATACTGGAATCAGCCTGTCTGTCCATCCGTCCGTGTGTCCGTCTGTGTACAAAATACTAGTAATTTTGTGTCGCGAACTCCTTCTACAGTTTTGCTGCTATTGTATTGAAACTTTGTTGATACATTGATCGTATACTGAAGTTGTGCAAGACGCAGTTTTCAATCATCTACTCCCTATGATTCCAGGGTAATCTCCCCTTGAACTTAGAAATTTTTTTGTTAAATTGCCTGTTTCTGTCAAAGCGCTGGCGGGGGTATTAAGTCACATTCAGTGACAGCTCTAGTTAACTTTGAATTTGTCCAAAGTGAAAGTAATATCTTTGTTTGTTCAACATTCCAATAAAGAATGAAAAGTTTCCTCTACGATATAAAAGCTTTTTCAGTAAGCTAAGCTACCATTTCCCCCCATGACCGTGAAGATGTCACACTTGTATTCAGTGAAACCTATCGTAGTGATCATCCTTATTAAGCACACACTGATGGTAAAAACCAAAATGTTGCTATTTTAGAATTATTTTGGGGGTAAACATACCTCCTTAATGGACATTGTAGACTCAAAATTAGAATGCACATTCTGTGCAGTCTGATCTCGGATCTTCACTGTCGGCAAAAAGACCAGCGAGTTGCGTATAGCAGCCTGAGGGTTAAAGATGAATGGAAAAGAGTGTTCAAATGTAATCCAGGGGTCAGTCACTATTCACATACAGCTCTAAACCCTCAGAGCAATGGTGAATGGAACAGACATTTTCAGTTTGGCAAAATAGCCAAAATTTTGCTGTTTCCATGTTGTTTTGATCAGAATATGTCACAAATTAGCAGACTCTGTAGATGCAAGATCAGACTGCATACTTATTTTGTGCCGTCTGGCCTTGATCTACACTGCCCACCAAAGCAACTAAATCCGAGTCCAGTGCTTTCGGAGACTAACCATCTGATTTGCTTAAACAGACTGAGTACATGCAATATTAACTCTTGGACTGCCAAGTCAAATGTAAAATTCGGCAGACAAAACAATTATAATAGAAATGCAAAGGTGTATTTTGACAAGGATATGTTTAACTCTATACCAGACTGCAAATATATGGCCTTGTCCAAATTAAAAGCATGTGGCCTTAGTGTTGTAATTTGTTGTAATTTGTCAAGAAATGATAGAAATCATTGTAGGAAAAGGAAAAAATACTGATTATTAGCATTTTCTCCTTTTCCCACAATATTTCAAAAGGCCTTCTTTTTTTGGGGTCATGAAAACTCGGGATTGTGTGGAAAAAGTTAAGGCTATGGAACAGCATGCAGGTTTTGCACAGTCTGATCTTGATCTGATCTGTCTGCAAAAACACTTGATGCTATACCTTGCCAAGTTAAGTTGTTTTTTTTTTTCAAAGAATTTATTTTTGGATAAATGTTTATGCACTGAAAATTTACCATAAATATTTGCTCCCAAGAATGCCATGGTTTATTATGGAAGGAAGGTTATGCAATAATTTCCTGAGGAACATGGTTGAAAATAAAAACATATTTTCAGGAAACTACTGCCAGAACTCTCTCATTACATCAATATTTTTTCCCTTCTGTTATTTTTCCCTCCTGCTATTTTTTGGTTGGTTTATTAGTGTTGAAGAAAGTCACAAGTTTTCATTTGGCCTTATTGTATTAAGTTCAATATTATCTATTAAATCAGCGAAAATGGGTGGTATTGAGTGGTTTTTATCCAAGATACTTTCTCCGTAAATCGATTTTCTTGAAACCTGTTCAAGGACAAATATGATTACTTCTTACTTTCTTGCATTTGCCAGCTTTTGAAAGTACTGTGGGAAAAGGAGCAGTTGCTTGAACAAGCAGTTATTGCTTCTTTTCCCTTGTTGTTTTCCATTCAATTCACAAACAACATTTTAGACTTGTCTAAATTGAAAGTAGTTGCAGACATGCAAATCAATTATGACTTTTATCTATGGTGTAGATCAAGATCAGGCTGCAGAGAAGATCCAGTCTGATTGTAGACCTACACAGTCTGCTGTGTTGATATATCCTAGCCAAACACAGCCTTGAGATTGCAATATTATGTGGATGGTTCTGCCTGAATTGAAAATGTGCATAGCTTTGCGTCTAAGTTATCTTGGGCTCTGAGGGTTTAGGCCTAGATTGCCAAATGAATAAACTAGACATAATGTCCCAAAAAGATCAGAATATTGTAGCTATTATTTTAGGTTGTTTTGATAGTTTTGTCAGACTATCACAAAATACTAGACAGTATAGATACAAGGATTGGATGCTACATTCTCTGTAACTGAATTTGTTCTGGGTCAGTGTTCATCAGCTGTTCTAAATAGCATTCTAATTGTAATTCCAGAGTAACACAAGACAAATTTATGATGCATAGCATCATAGAAGCCGCAATCTTTTGGTGGACAATTTCAGAAATATTGACTTTCTTGAGAAATTGTGATCACATTTTTTGTATCTGTTTTTACCCCCACCCCCCACCAGCGAAAAATCATGACAAATGGTACTAAAATGCAAGGAAAAAAGAAACAGAAAATAATATGTACATGTATTCTAATTCTTAAAAGAAATTTAGAGAGGAATCTTAAATAATCTTGTCGATATATTATTATTATAAAGTGATGTTTATTTGGGAAAAAAACACGTAAAAGCATCGGAATTTTTAAATTTCTACTCGAAATTTGAAGATGGAGAAATTGCACATTCAAATACAGCATTTTCCATTTATTTAATGATTTTAGAAAGGAAACTTCTATTCTATAGCGGCATTAAAGGCAATACTACAGAATTATTTAAGTTACCAATTATTCAAAGTGATATTAATATCGTTATTCACATATGATGTTTACATGTATTTACAATTCTTATCAGTGATCTCTTCTTTGTGTTTCTTTTTTTTTAACAACAAAAAAGAGAAATAGGAAAGAAAAAAAAATATTCAACAACTTTTTTCTAAAAGATGATCTTCTTGCTTGTCAAAAAGTATCTTAACATGCTTGTAACACAGTGAATACTCTAGAAACAAAAACTTTTGCATGGCATCTCTCAAAATTATTCTGATCATAGCCTGCACAGTTGGCACAAACCACGTTTCTTTTATTCCTGAAATGGCAGCCACACACACACACAAAAACATTTTTTAAGTCTTTAAAGATCTGATCTATTCAACCACAACATAATAACTATTACTATACATATTTCGTTTAATAAACAGTAGTTTGAACCATTTTCTGCATAGGCCATGTACATACCTAGTGTAAAACTTCTAATGTAAATTTCAAGAGCTAATTCTAAACCTTTGACCAGCAGCGACGTAAAAAGTCGTATATTCACAGTAATAGGTTCTGTAATGAATTTAACCCTTCGACTACACAACGAAATAAATACACTGAGTAAGGAAAACAAACAAGATTCTCTTTTATGTTTACGAAATATCTCACAAAATATTTAAAAAATATTACATGGGCTATGTGCTGTCTGATCTTCATCTATTTCCGTCATTTTCGAGCAGCTTCAACCCTTAGAGCACCAGGCACCACCATGATAATTACTGTAGTCAATGTACATAACGATCCATACGTCATGTTTCAAGCAGGCCTGGTTTCAAGGGTTTTGTAAATCAGGACCATACTGTACAGCACGTACAGTCTGATCATAACAGATTCGACACACAATACAGTAAATGCTAAATTTCACAGGTCTCATAAGGTAGATGTTCCGTGTAACAAAAATCCATTGGGCTAATGTGTCGACGAAGGGAAGAAAAAGGGTTATCTTTTCGCAAGTATTCTATAAATAGCTGATGCAGACGCCTCTTGTGTAGGGAGGTAACCAGTCTATACCTTGATCAAAGGTTAACTGCCCTTTTATCTTTTACAAATTAAGAATGGACGAAAAACTTGTACATAAAATTGCTTCTGATTATCATATTCTAAGATGCTCTCTATATCATAATCATCATTATTTTGTTTTGTAAAAAAGTAGACAAATGCGAAAACCATTGAGAGGTGTGAAAGCTTGTGATAAACCGAAAGCATAACGACTTCGTTTGGGAAAATAGAAGGAATCCTATATGTTTGAAAACTTCGGGGGACTAGCCAATTAAAGGATGTTTATCTTTCTGTATTTTTTATTGTTATTTGGGAATGAACTATATATTGCAATAAAACCAGGTTTGAATTTCATGTAGGTCTGTTGGAATACTTAAGAAAGAGTCATGTGGAGTAATTGTCACAACAACACAACATTATTAGAAATTTTACAAAAATTATCACCTATCGAATAATTACTGATCATCTACATGATAAATAGTTTAGGTACATTCCTACTGGAAGCCGCTTTCGAGCGGCTTCCAATGATATCTGATTGGCTACACTATTTGGTTTATACAATCAGAAATTGTGTCCCTATGAAAAATTGAAAATTAGAAATACAGTGAATTCTGCCCCCCTCACGTGAAAAAAAAAAGAAGTAGGGTTGCATATGGTATTCTAGGAACTAAATTTTGATTATAAAAACAAGAATAGACAGTCAGTGTGAATATTTCTCCCCATTGTTTCTTGGAAAATAGATGAAACATGCACACACACATTGCTCTGTTATGTAAACAAAGTTTCTTTTGCTTATTGATGTACATAATTACAGGTCATTAGTTTTGTTGGAGGATTGTATGAGGTTGTTTTGCAAATATTCAGTTTTTTGGGAGATAGATTTGTGAAGTTACTGTCTTCTGTATATCATAAGTAATCACTTGTCTTGCCATTCAAATTTGTATGAAACAGTCTCCAATTTCAATGACCCTGATAAAGAAGGCTTTTGAAAACATTGAAGGAAAGGAGAAAATGCTGGTACACAGCATTTTCTCCTTTTCAGATGACGATTTTTTATCCTTTAACTCCTTACCAAATGACAAAAATGATAACTTTTCCAAATTGAAAGCAATTGCAGACAACAAATTAAATGTTGCTTAAATGGGGATTTCTGTATTTGATATGGTAGAAAACATTGTGGGAAAAGGAGAAAATGCTGGTTACCAGCATTTTCTCCTTTTCCCTCAGTGTTTTCAAAAGGCTTCTTCCTCAGGGTCATTAAAACACAGGATTTTGTGGTAAAGATTTAAATGACGGATTTTAGTTTTTTAGTCACATTTTATTTATCGTCTGCAAGTGCACACAGTTAAGACAAGTCTATGAAAGTTTTCATCTATCAAAGAGTTTACACTGAACCACATGACAAAATGTCATTTTCGTCCATTTTGAAAGTATTTGCAGATAAAAAATTTGCTTTTGCTGAGATGTTAGGATTTTTCTTTGAAACTTTTAAAAAATGAATTGGAAAAGGAGAAAATACTTGTTATTGTGAATGAAATGGAAATAAATATGAAAATAAAGATGAAATGGATATTTGAGCTATGCTGTGTGAAAGGAGGGTTTGGTCAATCTGCTAAAAGTATCAACCCAGGTCAGCCAGGCAGCCTAGTCCGCCTTGGCTGACTTGGGTCATAAAGTCTTGCTATTTAATTTACTGCATGTCAAAGGACCACTCTACCTCCAACTTTGAAATGGATTTTATGATCCATGAGGACTTGATGACTTGCTTTGTATAATGCATCACAGATATGCATTAAACCCCATTTTGCCAGGGCATAGCTCAATCATGTGTAGTCCATAGTAAAGATCTTTATATTGTGATACCAAAGCTTCCGTGGCTCAACTATCTGACAATTTACCTTTCTCAGTGAAGATAAAAATCAGACTGCCCAATATGTGAATTCTTACCTTGATCTGTTTTGTCTTTAGAAACGCTTGATTTTGTTACAGTATGTTAACCCATATCCTGCTAAATAAATGCAACTTCTATGCCAATAGTAAAAACCCGAATATTGCTATTTCAAACCTAAGTTTTGGAGAAAAACATTTCCTGATCTGTCAGTGTAGATCAAAGATCAGGCTGCACATTCTGTGCAGTCTGATCTTGATCTACACAGTCTGCAAGAGGTCAGGGAGCCGCGCTTAGCACCCTAAGCGTTAAAAGTGGAAAAAACATTATCAGCTTAGTATGACACTATCAATGTTTTTATTTGGAACTGGCTGATAACCTCAGGGAAGCTAAAGGACAGTAATTATTTAAGATCAGGTGTGCTCAAATGTTAAGCCCCCACAAGGAAGTATTACCTCTTTATCAAACGACTAAATTTTAGACTTGACCAGATTGAAAGCACTTGCAGACCACAAAATAAGTGTAACTGAAATCATGATTTTTGTCTTTGATAGGGTAGAAAACTTGTGGTTACCAGCATTTTCTCTTTTCCCCAGTGTTTTCAAAAGCCTTCTTTTTCAGGGTTGTTTTTCAGGATTGTGGTAAAGACTTAAAGGGGGGTATACCAGGGTCAAATTGTCCATTCTGCTTATTGATAGGTTTGTGGACTAAATTTTGTCTTGTGTTCCCTTCCTTACAACCAACTTCAGTTTGGGTAAAATTTAATGGAAGCCTTCCTACGATTGGATCTTGTGCACCTGCAAATGATTGGTCAACTATTAAAGGTGTTATGGAATTTTTCCTGACCCAGTGACAAGGCAACTGATGTGAGAGGGAGGGGTATCTGTCAGCCTGTGACAGTTTTAGTTATGATTCTCATTTTCAGCTTCAGGTGCCAAAGGCCAGCAAGATTATTTCAGGATGAAAAGAATTTAGCATGGTTTTGATAAACTCTGCTGTAAAGCTCATCTTTGAATACTTTCAGGGCCAGATAGAGTGTGACAGTGAGACAGTGTTTGAACTTGCAGCTCATGTGTTACAGGCATCACAAGGAGACTATTCAGAGTGAGTAAAAACATAATATTTGGTCTACAGTGTTGGGTACTTTGTTTCATTATACAAATTTGTGCTTGAGTAACTTAAGTCAACTGTTGAACTCATTACCTCAGCAAGGGTTCATGTGTGGCTAAAGTGTAAGGTTTTGAATCCGGAGGTGGTTGGTACAATCTTTGCCGGAGGTTCTTGCTAGTTCCACTGGCCAAGGGCCGGCAAGCTTATGTTATTGCCCTGTGTCTGTCTGTGTATTAATTTTTATTTTAAATTCAAATATCTTCTTTACTGACACTACCTATCCAATTTGGCAAAACTTCAAATAAATGCCATGCCGTGGCTTTCTTCAGATTTCTTCAAAGAATATGATGTTGTTAAAACCCTCTTTGCCATTGCAACACAAACTGAAAAATGTTGAAACTTTGGACATCTTCTTTCTGAAAACCGTATTTTGCGTATGTTTTGGGACACCCAAAGAATTGGGACACCATAAAAAATCGCGAAAATAATTATTTTTCATGACCCAAAGATTTGGGACATACTAAAAATTGCAAAGCAAGATCAGTATTTTTTTGTTCCAAAGAATTGGGACAGTGAATATCTATTTGAAAAAAAAAATCTTTCAATCCGTTTGATACCGTTTGTTTGCAACTATTAATTTCGCGCAGTTTTATTTCTACACACGTAACATCGTAAGCATGCTTCCCAACCCTCCCGATTTCAGTGGGAGTTTCCAGATTCAAGACAAAAAACGCATCACCTGACAGTCTAATTTAAACCCCAATTCAAAAAGAAATCCGACGTAAGTGTATAAAGGGTGTGATAAACTTGTATCCAAGATACATAACGTGTATAACGGGTATATGTACATTTGAAGTTGACAGAGATGACATGCATGTATTACACGGTCAGTCGAGAACTTTCCTTTCTTGTCACACGTATTCTCCATTCTGGAACTAATCTGCAATTGACCTCTTGGACACAACATGCATCTCTCACAAGGGCTTATCACATGACCTTGTGCTGAAGGGAGAATTTTGATGTAGCAAAGAACATGGTTATTTTTGGGTTGGCTGAATTATTGTTGATAACAAGCGATAGTTAAGCTTATAATTTTTCAGGGAAGCAAACTTCTGTTTTTCTAATGACAGTATTTTTCCATTTATTTACCTTGATTGTCATACTGCGGTGTAACATGGTTAGTATTGTATATTTAACTTATCTGGAAAGAAAATGATCAATTTTCATTCATGATAATTAAATCAAATTTATGGTTATGCTCTGACATGTTGAATGATTATGTAAGTGAGGCAAGATTTATTTCATTTAATCTTTTTCCTTTAAACTTTGCCATTCATACAAAAAATCATGTTTTCTGCTACTAAATTTTTTAAAATGTTCGTGTTAAGATACTCTTTTCAGAGTTCATTGATATCTGGTATGAATAAACTTGATTAGATATGATTATATTCATTGACATCATCTTAGCATATGAAAAAGGTTTTTTAGCTCCACTGGCCGAAGGCCAGCGAGCTATTGTCATGGCATTGTGTCCGTTGTGCATCCGTCCGTCTGTCCGTCCGTCCGTTTGTTCGTCCGTGCGTGCGTCCGTAAACTTTTTCTTTAAAAAACTTCTCAGAAACTATTGATTGGATTTTTACCAAATTTCACAGGAATGTTCCTTTGGTGGTCCTCTTTCAAATTCCTTCAAATGATTGTGTTCCATGAAGAATTCTGGTTGCCATGGCAACCAAAGTAAAAAACCTTTAAAAATCTTCTCCTCCCAAACCGCTATTTGGATAGCATTATTATTTTGCAGGAATGTTCCTTAGATACAGGTTTACAGAATTCCTTAAAAAAAAAAAGATCTGTCAAAAAACATGGCTTTTATGGGAGACTCATTTTCCTTTGATGGTATAAAGTAAAATCTTTGAAAAATTTCTTCTCTAAAACTATTCATTGGATTTCATTGTTGTTTTGCAGGTAAGTTCCTATGGTGGTTGTCTACCAAATTGTTTCTTCAGTGAGCTAAAATGCAGGATTGAATGATAATTGTTAAAAACTTCCTTTCGCCATTATAGAAATATCAGGCCTGTGGAGCGATACAGGCGCTCAAGCGCCTCTAGTTTGAGCTAGGTTTATTTTCTCTTCGAAATTTTATTTCAATGTAGGATTCTTATGGTTCATTGTCTCTGCAGGTGCCACTTTTGTGCATGACACTTTTATTTATAAAGCTGTGGATTGATACAGGGCCATGATGGCCCCCTTATTCCTCTGCTACCTTTTTTTTTAAAGAAGAAAGTAGACATTTGATAGCAAGCTAAAGATAAGCAAGTTATTGGTTGTGCAAATGTCTTAAAAGCCCATGGCTGGGAACCCCAATAAGCTGCCATGATTCAAGAGACATGATTCTAGAATCGAGAGACATGAGTTTATGCTTGAAAAGTGCCAAAAATACTACACAAAACTTTTGGTACATTTAGGACGATAATAGTCATCAAACGCCAAACACAAAAATAAACTTGAAGGTGTGACAATTACACTGCAGACAGACTAGGGGATGTGTGTACCTGGGTTCTGGCCCATGGTATTATTAACTGCAGGTTCCATACATTTATAATAATTATTCCTGTACGGTTCATTAGGAGTATAACATAAATTTAGGTCAGAAATAACAGCCCTCTTGATCATTCTGAATTATTCAACAGGTGAAACTCTGTGGCCTTGAAGCAATAATTATCCTGTTACTGGTGTATATATTGAGGATATTTTACATATGAAGAATTCTTGAGTAGACAAATATTTTACTATTGTGCTACCTTTGAAAACATGATGACAAGTGAAGAGATTGCTCACTCTAAGCAATTCCTACAGTTTTTTGCAGTATTTCAGAATACAGAAAGTGTTGAAGTGCAGGACTGGTAACCCAGGGCTTATATTCATCAAGCATTGTAAATGGATTCTTTGTCCTATTTTTGATTTGAAAATTATACAATTTCTGATTGGCTAAACCATTCAGTTAAGCCAATCAGAAGTTGTGTTACTTTAAAATTCAGAAAAATCCTTCAAATTAAGTCCCAGAATTTTAGTAAATATGCAAAGTGTACACAAACAAGCCCAGGGGTTCTGTGTTCAAACCTCACCCAAAGCTTTTTCATAGGATACCCTTTGTCAAGGCACTTCAGAACTCAACACCAGTGTACAACACAAAATCTGGTGAGCTGTGGTATGAGAAAAATCGTATTGAAAGTGGCATAAAACACAATCAATATCCAGGTTGAGTTGGTTCATGCAGGTTAAACCTAACTTGTAAAGTGCCAAATAAACCTTACAGACTTTTTCAAGCTCGAAACAAGAACTAAATAATTGTAAGTTTAAGGTTGCTGTGTTCTAGAATGTCTAGGACAGTGTAGATCAAAGATCAGACTACATGTTTTGTGCAGTCTGGTAATATCTACACAGGCTGCCAAGGCAACTATAGTTGTAGGTGGTGCTTTATAAGGTCTAATTGGCTCTCGGTATGACTCTGGATAAATTTCTGAGTCTCAGGGTTAGTAGTTCATGGGTAAATCAACATCAGACTGCAAAGAATTATGTAGTCTGATCATGATCTAAACTGTCCATTTTTTTACCATACTCACCGAAAAAAAATGTCAGCCTTGAAATGACAATTTCTGCATGCTCTATGAAAAGATAATATCCATTTTGTTTATTGAGCACTACAAGGGTGAAAGCTCAATATCATGACTGGAATGCTTTATTAAATAGAATGCCAACTTTAAACCTAGTACGCTAAACATATATTGTCTGTAAAACAATGAAAGACTCAGCACAAAGTGCTCATGGTGAGCTATTGTGATCGTGCTGTGTCTGAATGCTTGTCTTAATGATATCTCGGATGAATTGGAAAATGGGCCATGTCTGGTCAAAAACTAGGTCACCAGGTCAAATCTTAGAAAAACCTTGTGTACGTTCTAGAGGCCTTATATTTTCAGTCCAATACTCCTGAAAATTGGTCAGAATGTTTGTCTTGATGATATCTCAGACGAGTTTAAAAATGGGCCATGTCGGGTCAAAAACTAGGTTACTATCTCAAATCGTACAAAAACATTGTGTACGCTCTAGAGGCCTTATTTTCAGTCCAATACTCCTGAAAATTGGTCAGAATGTTTGTCTTGATGATATCTCAGACGAGTTTGTAAATGGGCCATGTCGAGTCAAAAACTAGGTCACCAGGTCAAATCTTAGAAAAACCTTGTGTACGCTCTAGAGGCCACATTTTCAGTCCAATACTCTTGAAAGTTGGTCAGAATGTTTGTCTTGATGATATCTCAGACGAGTTTGAAAATGGGCCATGTCGGGTCAAAAACTAGGTCACCAGGTCAAATCTTAAAAAAAACCTTGTGTACGCTCTAGGGGCCACATTTTCAGTCCAAAACTCTTGAAAGTTGGTCAGAATGTTTGTCTTGATGATATCTCGAACAAGTTTGAAAGTGGGCCATGTTGGGTCAAAAACTAGGTCACCAGGTCAAAGCTTAGAAAAACCTTGTGTAAGCTCTGGAGGCCACATTTTAAGTCCAATACTCTTGAAAGTTGGTCAGAATGTTTGTCTTGATGATATCTCTGATAAATTTGAAAACAGGCCATGTTGGGTCAAAACTAGGTCAAATCTTAAAAAAACCTTGTATATGCTCCAGAAGCCACATTTTCTGTCCAATACTCTTGAAATTTGGTCAGAATGTTTGTCTTGGTAATATCGCAGACAAGTTCGAAAGTGGGCCATGTGGGGTTAAAAACTAGGTCACTAGGTCAAATCTTTGAAAAACCTTGTGTACGCTCCAGAAGCCACATTTTCAGTCCAATTCTCTTTAAAGTTGGTGAGAATGTTGGTCATTATGATAGCTTGGATGAGATTTAAAATGGGTCATGTCAGGTCAAAAACTAGGTCACCAGGTCAGATTTTAGAAAAACCTTATGTAAGCTCTAGAGGCCACATTTTCAGTCCAATAATCTTGAAATTTGGTCAGAATGTTTGTCCTGATAATTTCTTAGACTAGTATGAAAATGGGTCATGTTGGATGAAAAACTAGGTCACAAGGTCAAATCTCAGAAAAACCTTTTTTACTATAATTACAGTCCAATATTCTTTAAACTTTTGTTAGAATGTTTGTCTTGATGATATCTTGCATGAGTTTGAAAATGGGTCACGTGGAATAAAAACTAGGTCACCAAGTTTCATCCTTGACAAACCGTGTGTACGCTATAGAGACCACATTTTCAGTCCAATAATCTTGAAATTTGCTTTGAATGTTTGTCTTGATAATATCTTAGACTAGTATGAATATGGGTCATGTTGGATGAAAAACTAGGTCACTAGGTCAAATCTCAGAAAAACCTTTTGTACACCCTACAGGCCACATTTTCTCTCAAATACTCATGAAAGTTTGTCGGAATGTAAGTCTTGACAATTTCTACATGTCAAGTAGGCCGCTGAGACAAATTCTAGAAAAAGCTTGTGTGCACTCTAGAGGCCATATTTGTAAGCCCAGTACTAATGAGTGTTTGTCTGAGTGTTTGTCTTAATATCTCTGAAGAGATTGGAAATGGGTCATGTTTGATCAAAAGGCTAAGGTGAGCGACTTCAGGGCCATCATGGCCCTTTTGTTTACTCAAATACCAGGACATGTAGAACCTTGATTGGAAGATGTGTTCTTTGCAGTCTGGTCAAGAACACTAAAGTAACTACTGATAGGCACTCTGAAGGTTAACCTTTTACCACAAGGCAAAATTTTAGCCTTGTCCAATTTGAAAGCTTTTGCAGATGACAATTCAAATGTGGCTTAAATGATGAGACTTTTTGTAAAAAGGGTAGAAATCTTTGTGGGAAAAGGAGAAAATGCTGGTACCAGCATTTTCTCCTTTTCCCACAATGTTTTCAGAAGGCTTATTCCCCGAGGTCTTTAAAAGTAGGGATTGCATGGTAATGGGTTAAGCCTTTACCGAACAATCCAAAGTTTTATGATGTAGAAAGAATTCTTTTCGAACATCGCGGTAAAACAAGAAAATGCTGGTACCAGCACAATGTTTTCTACCCATCCGAGGACAAAATCCCATGATTTTAGCTATATTTCATCAACATGCCGCAATCATAGACAAGTCCAATACTTGATCATGTAGTAGAGAGATTACCTTGGTCTGAAGAAGGTTTATAGTATAGAAAAAATCATAAATTGATGATCGAGTATTCTGTTCACATTAAGTGGGTCTTGATATTTGTTTGGCCTTTAGAAAATAAAACTGTCACCAGATTTTAGGTCTCTGAATGTTTCAAATTCTAGGTAAATATAATGTTGCAAATGAAATATTTCTAATAGTATTTGTTTGTTTGGTGTAAAGTTCAATATTTGACATTGTTGCAGCTATATTGCGGCAGCAAGTGCTCCTATCCATGTTTTAATTGAATTTCTTTGAATAGTGCTCTGCACAATTTTCTTCCAAAGCCACTGGCTGCTTTCCCACATAAGATCATTGAAACAGTATTCAGCTGTGAGAGTGGAATGAATCTTGTCGCAATGACTATCATCAATCCTTTGAAAGAAATTGGCAAAGCTGGATAATTGAGCAAGCAACTCCTTATTTCAAGCCCTGTGCTTTACAAACTGAGCTACCTAGTTAGGGATTCTAAAAATTACCTCACATGCTTTAGCAGACATTTCAAATCAAGATCTTGAGTCTCTGCAAAACACCCAGTCTCATCCTTGAAAAGCATTGTCCAGTGTGATAAGAAATTACAACTGAAATGAATCACTATATGCAACTGCAGTATTTAGACATTTCTCATGGAAAGCAAATGTCCAGTTTTAATTATTTAGCAGTTTGATGATAGCATGCTTTCTTTATTTATTGATGACATAGATAAGTTGGGTTATTGTTCTTAGCTCCACTGGCCAAAGGACAGCAGGCTTATGTCATGGCCTGGTGTCTGTCATGCGTGCGTCTGTCCATGCGTGCGTGGGTGTGTTAACTTTTTTCCAAACATCTTCTTCTCTGAAACTACTCATCCAATTTTGATGAAACTTAACAGAAATGATCCTGCCATGGTCCTCTTCAGATTTTTTTTTAAAGAATTTGATTCCTTCAAAAACTGGTTGCCATGGCAACAAAACTGAAAAATATTGAAAATCTTCTTGACTGAAACCGTAAGGCCTAGGGCTACCAAATTTGGCATGTAGCTTTATCA
Source organism: Hippopus hippopus (assembly GCA_946811185.2). Classification (NCBI taxonomy): domain Eukaryota; kingdom Metazoa; phylum Mollusca; class Bivalvia; order Cardiida; family Cardiidae; genus Hippopus; species Hippopus hippopus. The sequence continues at coordinate 19,455,756 of OX328102.1, read as the reverse complement.
AGTGGACTTCTACCAAGTTTCTTCAAATTATAGCCCTGGGGTCAAATTTGACCCTACCCCAGGGGTTAAAGGTTTTATTTGGGCTTAATATTGGAAAAATTTAAAAATCTTCTCATATCTAGCCATAAGGCCAAGGGGTACTAAATTTGGCATGTAGCTTTATCTAGTGGGATTCTACTAAGAGTGCCCAAATTATAGCCCAAGGGTCAAATTTGGCCTCGCCCCGAGGGTCACAAGTTTTACAAGGGCTTATATAGGGAAAACTTTAAAAATCTTCTCATACCTAGCCATAAAGCCTAGGGCTACCAAATTTAGCATGTAGCTTTATCTAGTGGGCTTCTACCAAGAGTGCCCAAATTATAGCCCAAGGGTCAAATTTGGCCCCGCCCCGGGGGTCACAAGTTTTACAAGGGTTAATATAGGGAAAACTTTAAAAATCTTCTCGTACCTAGCCATAAGGCCTAGGGCTACCAAATTTTGCATGTAGCTTTATCTAGTCGGCCTGTACCAAGAGGGCAAAAATTATAGCCCAGGGGCCAAGGTTGGCCCCACCCCAGGGGTCACAAGTTTTACATGGGTATATATAGTGAAAACTTTAGAAATCTTCTTGTTACTATCCATAAGACCTAGGGCTACTAAATTTAGTCCTGCCTCAGGGGCCTCTGGTTTTACACTATCTTTTACTGAGGAAAATTTGAGAATCATCTTGTTTATAACCACACATTCTAGACCTGTATCATTTGGTATGGGGCTGTATCTTATGGCCCTCCACCAGAATTCAAGTAATTATAGCTCGGTGGTCAAAAATGGCTTTGCCCTGGGGTCATAACTTTCTCAAAGGATTTTATAGGAAAAAAAATTGTTTGTCTTTTATTTCGAAACCAATTGGCCAAGTATTGTAATGTTTGGCTTGTAGTGTTTATACTCATTAGCCAGTGGAGTGATACATGGCCCTCTTGTTTTGTGTCTTGGCATTTTGATAAACTAGATGAGGTTATGGTTACATATATTTGGTATTCAAAGTCAAGTTTTGCTGTTACTAGATCAAAGTATTTTTCAGGCTGTTTGAATCTCATTTCAATGTTTGTGTTGGTTGATATTGTTGTTAGGGATACATTTGGTATCAAGTGATCGGGTCACATGGTGTTTGTGGCATTTATTAAAGACAATGCCACTATTAGGTCAATATTGAATGTTCAATATTGAATTTTGAAGACCATGTATCGTATTTTGTGCAAAACCAAAGGAAATAAACCCAGTTAAACTCAATTTTTCTCAGATGAGTTTTTCGATAGCACTGAGATGTGTAGTTGGAAATGGCATATTAAAATAAACTGGATTAGGCTGTCGATCATGGAAATACTTTTTTTTTTATTGAAAAAAGCTTCACCCACTCTTAGCATTCTATTAGCGCAATGATATACACAAAATATGTCTACTGCCCGCTTTGGCTCCCAGCTTGTTCGTCCCATGATTGCACGCTACTCTATTTGATTGTGCATGAACATTTACAGATCGAAATAATTAATTGTAATGTTAGGAATTAGATCTTGACAGTCAAAGATATCTCAAAATCATAGTTTTATGAATGGTTTCCCTCTCTACCCATCATGCATCCTACCATCAAGGGACATTACTCCTGACTCCTCCTGTGAATGATCAAAGGGAGACCACCGATACACAAATAATCCAAACTTTGGCACCAGTACTCTCCCTTTAACCAAAAAAGAGGTATTAATTTGCTTCCTAGGTCTCTTTCTTTTTTCAAATTATTAATTCCATACAATGGCTTCCTTGACAAATGCCACATCAGTGTTTTCAATGCTTTGATTATTTCACTGTTTGAATATTCAGACTCTGGCCTGATCATACTGTGATACTCAATATTGTGTTCATTTACCGAACTTCATTCTTTGACCTTGACAAACAAGACCATTGAAAACATTGTGGAAAAGAAGAAAATGCTGGTAACCACAATGCTTTTGTTGCAATTGAGTAAAAGGTTAATTATTTGAACCATGATTTGTTTGTTATTCTGCAAAATGTATGCTTTCAATTTGGTCAAGTCTTTGCTATGTGGTAAAGATACAAATTGTAAAATAAATAAAATTTTCCAACAAAAAACAGAAATGCAACATTTTGATATCAAAGTTTGTTTCACTGGAAGATTGTTCAAGATCAGACTGCACATTCTGTGTGGTTTTATCTTGATGTACACGGTCTGCAAAAGTGTATTGGTTCATGTTGAGCAGTCTTAACCCTTTACCAAACAATCCTGAGTATTGACGACCCTAAATAAGAAGGCTTTTGAAAACAGTGTGGGAAAAGGAGAAAATGCTGATAACCAGCATTTTCTCCTTGTCCCAATATTTTCTATGAAATTTAAGACAAGTTCCATTATTTGAGCCACCTTTGATTTGTCGTCTAAAATTTCCATGAACTCGGACAAGTTTAAAATTGTGTCCAGTGGTATAGAGTTCATGATATGAGAAATTGCTTGGTGTGAGCAGGAAGTGCTGAAAGAAACACTACCTCTATCATTTGCTTGGAAATGTACACTCTATACAAATACAAAGCATTTGCAGATGACAAATAAAATGATGCTCAAATGATTAGAAATATCTTTGAAAGGGAAGTGTCATAGGCAATGCAGAAAATAGTATTCTCCTTTCCTCATAGTGTTTCAAAAACCTTTTACCACAGGTAGATTAAAACTTGGTAAAGAGTTGGTTATCTTTTTCAATAAGGTTTTCTAAAGCTTAGGGCATAAAGGTAATCTATGGTACCAATTGAATTTAGTTGTTTTCTACCAGTGCAGTTTGTGAAGTTAACATGTGAAATATACGGCAAGTCATTATCAAATGAGCGTCTTTAATATATTTATATTTGATACTTAAAATTTCCACTTGAAACCCTATCTTGAAATTCATATAGGTAGATTGTTTTATTGGTTGTGATCAAAATCACTTTTAGATAGTGGCTTGAATATTAAATTTACCTCAAGGAACTAAATACTTTTTACAGGGTTACATTTGCATGTATTGAACAGTGTTTTATTATTCAGTGGCTTTTGTAACTGTTTGATGTAAGGCTGAGAATGATCTCTAACTCTTTATCAGAGCAATCAGTGTTCAGGTATGGATAAACTGAAAGTATGGAGTGTGTGAAGAAAACATAGAGGCAATTTGTTATTTCAGAGCAATCAATGGTAGGGTATGGATAAACTGAAGTTATGGATAAAGTGAAGAAAACATAGAGGCAATTGGTTATTAGAGAGCAATCAATGTTAGGGTATGGATAAATTGAAAGTATGATAAGGTGAAGAAAACATACATGTAGAGGCAGTTGGTTCTTACAGAGCAATCAATGTTAGGGTATGGATAAAGTGAAGAAAACATAGAGACAGTTGCTCATTAAAGAGCAATCAATGTTAGGGTATGGATTAACCAAAGACATGGAGAAAGTAAAGAAAACATAGTGGGCAATTGCTTACTAGAAATTAGATTACCAGTATATTTAAACTTGTCATTATGACCACTTCTGTTATGCAAGCAACCTGTATTTAACAAGTATGCTCTGAGTTCCCTAAGAATGTATATATGTTTAAATGCACCTGTGTTAAGTAACCACCTGTCTTCAAAAAAAAAACATTTTGAGCGTCTCTTAGGTTCTTGCTGAATACAGATTGACTGTATTTGCCTAGTGATTTTGGACTCTGTGATGTCATGACTATGTGTTCTTAGACTGAGAACAATCATAAAACAGCCTGAAAGATGCAATATTAGATGTTCTGACTGAAGCTTTCTGTTAATTTTGTTACTTTCACTCTCAGGGTTATGTCAAATTTTTTATCCCCATTTACATTAAAAAAGTTCAGGGTTTTTTTTACAATGCTTATCTGCTGCAATATTTTTCAGGAAATGAACTAGTCTTGTTTGCAATGCACTTTGCTATTGATACTGCATTTTTGATGATGCCACAACCAGAGCTAACCTAAGCTAACTTGAAGTGGCTACCTTTCATAACTACAAGTTAGCCATATTATGCAAGAGTATTTTCTAACCCGTTGGCTGCTAAATGTGACTCACTGACCTTTTCTGGACCATGTAGATCAAGATCAGACTGCACGGAAAATGCAGTCCGATCTTTGACCTACACTATCCAATAAGAAAATATTTTTTTCCTCAAAAATATCTTTGAAATAGTAAAATTTTGGTTTTCACTATCTGCATGAAAGTTTCATTTCACTTTTTAGCTCACCTAAGCACAAAGTGCTCAAGGTGAGCTTTTGTGATTGTGCTGTGTCCGTCGTCCGTCGTCAACTTTTACTTTGTGTACGCTCTAGAGGCTACATTTTCAGTCAGATACTCATGAAACTTGGTCAGAATGTTTGTCTTGATGATATCTCAGACGAGTTTGAAAATTGGTCATGTCGGGTCAGAAACTAGGTCACTAGGTCAAATCTTACAAAACCTTGTGTATGCTCTAGAGGCCACATTTTCAGTCCAGAACTCTTGAAAGTTGGTCAGAATGTTTGTCTTGATAATATCTTGGATGAGTTCGAAAGTGGGTCATGTTGGGTGAAAAACTAGGTCACTAGGTCAAATCTTCGAAAAACCTTGCCTACGCTCTAGAGGCCACATTGTCAGTCCAAAACTCTTGAAAGTTGGTCAGAATGTTTGTCTTGATGATATCTTGGATGAATCTGAAAATGGGTCATGTCAGGTCAAAAACTAGGTCAATAGGTCCAATCTTAGAAAAAGCTTGTGTACGCTCTAGAGGCCACATTTACAGTCAGATACTCATGAAACTTGGTCAGAATGTTTGTCTTGATGAAGTCTCAGACGAGTTCCAAAATAGGTCAGGTCGCGTCAAAAACTGGGTCACTATCTCAAATCTTACAAAAACATTGTGTACGCTCTAGAGGCCACATTTTCAGCCCAAAACTCTTGAAAGTTGGTCAGAATGATTGTCTTGATGATATTTCGGATGAGTTAAAAAATGGGTCATGTCAGGTCAAAAACTAGGTCACTAGGTCAAATCTTAGAAAAACCTTGTGTATGCTCTAGAGGCCACATTTTCAGTCAGATACCCATGAAACTTAGTCAGAATGTTTGTCTTGATGATATCTTGGACAAGTTGGAAAATGGGTCATGCTAGGCCAAAAAACTAGGTCACTAGGTCAAATCTTAGAAAAACCTTATCTATGCTCTAGACGCCATAATTTCAGTCCAAAACTCATGAAACTTGGTCAGATTGTTTGTCTTGATGACATCTCAGACAAGTTTGAAAATCGGACATGTTGGGTCAAAAACTAGGTCAGTAGGTAAAATCTTAGAAAAATCCTGTGTATGCTCTATAGTCCACATTTTCTTACTTATGAAAGGTGGTCAGGATCTTTGTTTTGATAATATCTACGATGGGAAAATTGGCTATGGTTGGCTAAAAAGTAGGTCCTTGAGAGAAATTCTAGAAAAATTGTGTGTACATGCTAGAGGCCAAATTTTCAGTCCAGTAATTATGAAAGCTTAGTAGAATGTTTGTCATGATATCTCAAAAGAGATTGAAAATGGATCATGTTTGGTCAAAAGTAGTGGTAGGCCAATGATCAACTATAGTCGAAAGTCAGTTGGTTATGGCTTCCGATTGCGTTAATCGATTGAGAAATCGTGGAATCAATTGTAGTCGGTTCCAGAACTCACTCGGTCCCGAAAGGTGAATACCGGTTTTTAGGGCTTGGTTTTGTGACTAATATTAATCACTCTCTTGGATTCAACACAGTGGATAACAAACACGAAAACTGGTCGGGAAACGAGCAAGAAATTTTTGTTCATGGTTATCTTGACAAAACTTGGCAACTCAGCAAGCTTCTTATTTGATCCCTGACCCCGGGTTTTGACGCTTGGAAATTTAAAATGACCTGTCTTTGACGCTCAAAAATATCTGCCTAAATGTCAATCTGACGTATGAAATTATCATCTAAAGCTTCATATAACTTAGCTCGCGTGAATCCGGCAGAAATATGGGCTAAACACGATCGGTATCAAATGCGAAGGACACACGCATAGTAATCAAGCTGGCGAATCATTCATGAAAAGCAGGGATCTTATATACACAGGGATAGGCAACGCAACTGGAGTTAAGACCAATTATCGATTTTTCACTGACTTACCTGTACGGCGTCCAATAATCCGTTGTCGTTCCTTGCGAGTTATTATCTTCCTTTCAGATAATATAATTCCTTGCCGATTCCGACAACTTTTATATACGCCAAAGAAGCGTTTAGTATGAAATGCGTTTCAGTGTTTTTGTCAGTGTTTTTCTATTATTGTTTTTTTCAGTTAAAGTGTTATTTTTTTTATCTGGAAAATTTAAAGTGTCGACTAATTGGGCGTTTCAGATATACAGGTCATGTTGTCAGTCTTGATTTCACACGAAGTGTAAATTGTGAATGGAGATCAAAACGGCCCGGTGCCAAAACGACCCATTACCGAAACAACCCTCTTTTTTGTAGTAACTTAAAATATTTTAATATTTCTGCAGTGGATATCTATTGCAAACAATTCGGGAAAAGCACACATTGCCTGTTGAAGGATTAAGTCCGTCTAACGTTTCGTAAGTGGGCAGCTTTTGTCCACTCCCTGTATTTGACATGATCACAAGTGGGATATATCAAGTTGTGTATCTGTCATGACACATCTAGTGTCCTCTTCTGTTTATAGACAATACGCATCATTGAAATTAAATACAAATATATCTGTTTTCTGATTTTCTTCTCCAAATGTTTCAATTTGTTCAGGTCAAAAGCTTCTCATGTTATCAGGAGTGACAAACATTTCACTTGTATGCAGTACAATGTATTAGGCCGGTAAACACAGAGATCTGTTAATAGTTATATACCCATTTTTCAATAGCAAACTACACAAAAGGCATATAGAACTAGAAAATTGCCTTCACTGCCCATTAAATGGACCTTCCAGTATATTTTCAGTTCAGCTTGCAGCTACTCTTAAATCACTGTCTTTGACAGAAAAAAAGGAGAATTTCCTCCAAAATGGAAAGAATTAGTGAACTTTCTGAAAAAGTAGGCTGGTGAAGTGTAAGGACCTGTCTGCAACTCTGTTCCTACTTTTATACATTGGAATCAATTACATACACCAGTGGCCTTCACAATTGCATCATTTCGAATTAACCTGTGTACCTTACAACCTTGTGTGTTTGATGACTTCGGAATATTTAAAGCTTTTTGAAAATATTGTGGGAAAAGAACAAAATGCTAGCCTAGCACATGTACCTGTTTTCAGCATTTTTATCCGCAATGTTCAATACCATGCAAAAAAAATCCAATCGTTTGAATCCACTTTCAGTTGTCGTTTGCTAATACTTTCAATTGGGGATTCCAAAGGCCCCCAAAAAATTGTTCTTTGGTAAAAAATAGTCAGTAGCATAATTATTAGAAAAAAAAAAGACAAATCTGCAATTATCCCTTTGCCACACAACCCCGAGTTCTGATGACCAAGAGAAAGAAGCCTTTTGGAAACATTGCAGGAAAAGGAGAAAATGCTGGTTACCAACATTCTCTCCTTTTCCCCAAATGCTTTCAATTATATCATTGACAAATTCCATAATTGAGTCGCATTTCAATTGTTGTCTGTAAATGCTCTCACTTTGTACAAGTCTACTTCTGTGTTGTTTCAAAAAGAGTTAACAGTGTGGCAAAGTAAAAGTTGCTTTTGACAAGCAATTTTTCCTTCTTTAATAATGGTTTTTTATTTTGTGTCAGAGAACTTAAGCTTATCTAATAACTTTGAATGCTTTGATTTTGAACCATTTTGAAAACAGTATAAGTTGTGTAGGACTTTGTACAAATTTGACTTTTCACTCCTCATACAGTGGACAGCATTGGAAAACATTTGTAAAAGACCAGTTGCAGCCAGTGATCAATTCTTTTCAAAATGATTTCTGTGCTATTAAAAAAATTATGTTTTTGCCTTTCCTTCAAATGTTTTTCATTTTTTAAATTTTCAAAAAAATTCACACTGTACACAGAAAGTTTATGTTGAAATTGATATTTTAAAATTTCACACTGAAAACCTCAAGGCAGCCATGAATATTGAGCTACATGTGTGTTACAAAATTAAATGGTGCTGAAAAATGTGTTCCTTTAGCAAGTTTTAACTTATTGCCTAATAAATTTGATTTTACATAAATCCACTGTAGAAATCTTTCGAAAACAGTATGACACAAGGACCAATCTTTTTGCGATAAAATGTAACATGCAAATGGTTGCTTGCTTCCGCAAATGCTCTTTTCATTGAATGTAGACTTTTATCTCCTAAAGCTTTTTCACTGTGGCAAGTTGCAGTTGATGATGATGGTAAAAGTATTGTGTATATAAGATATTATTGGTATATTAAACTATCATTATAATCCTGGTGTATGTCATACAAACGCCCAAAATATACTTCTCTCCCTCAACAGAGATTTTCAAGTAGAAACATTCCCAACTCTAGTAATACATGGAATATGGATAGCTGCATTGTTTGCTGTGATACAATTGCAAAATGTTGAAAGCAACCAACCTTCAGGAACACTCTGCCAGACAACAAAATTTGAGACTTGTCTGATTTGGAATTATTTGCAGACAAGAAATGAAATGTGTCACTTGTGTCTTTACTGAGAAAATGAGAACATGCTTACCAACATTTTCTTCTTTTCCCACAATGTTTTTTTAGATGTGTAAATATTTCCCATGGTAGTGAAAAGTTAGGATTCAGGAATACTGGCATTTGTCACAGATTATTAGATAACTCCTTACCTCAAGTGGCTTATAAGACTGTAGATACTGAATGTACTGTGTTGTTTGAAGAAACCAATAGTATGTCAAATTTAATACATGTACTTTTAGTGTTTTATGACAACAGTGTGAGTAGTGGGAAACCAACATCATGATTCTCAGAGAATTTTGCACAACACAGTTACATACTTCTCTCCCTCAAAAAATATGTTGATGAGGAAAAGCAACACGCAGCTTGTGCAGACAGTTGTGCAAATTAAAAAAACAAATAGATAAGTATAATGGCTGCTATGATACAACTAAAATGTTGTGAAACATTGCAAATTGAGCAAGGTTCCATCCTTAACTTTTTGCCAGATTACAAAATTTTGGACATGTCTAATTTGAAAGCATTTGCAGACGACAAATGAAATGCAACTGAAATGAGGAGACTTGTTTTTCCTGGGGAAATGAGAAAATGTGACATGTACTTACCGGTAGTTTCTTCTTTTTTCACAATGTTTTCGGAAGTATGGATATTCCCCAGGTTAGTGAAAACTTAGGATTCAGGAATACTAGCATTTGTCACAGATAATTAAATAACTCCATACTTTTAGAGGCTTATTGAGCTATACATACTAAATATACTTTGATGGTAGAAGAAGCTCACAGCTTTCATATTCAAATACATTAATTTCACTTCAGCATTTTTCTTGCAGGTTTGTACAGTTCACAGGTGATTTGGTCTTTAATATTCCAAGTTTTCAAGCCCAGCTTCAGTTTCATACTAGCACACTTTATGCAGAATTACAAAACCATCTTCAATGTCATTCTTCTGTTCACAGGTTGCATCACAACAGTATGTTGACAGCTCTTGAAACCATGTTTTGAAGTGTTTGTGCTGTCACAGTACATATCTGGAAAAAAAAAATAGAGAACCAACTGAATTTCAAATTTCTCCTTTTTACAAAACGTAACATTTTAATTCTTCAGTTACGTTGCGAAATATGGTTTTATTTTCACATGGTTAGACTATAATGAGAATTTGTTCAGGATATGGCCAACTATCAGAGATCCAATCATTTTTGACTAATGTGCGGTACTGCGCTTCCACCTTCACTGAAATAACCCCTTTTTAGGCTGCACTTTTATTTACCTAGGATTCGATAAACAGCTTATATTTGATTTTAGTGCAAAACGAAATACTTACTGCTTATAAATATGGTAATATCTGAACACAATTAATTCAAAAGATGGAATCAGAATGCTGCATTTATTACCAGGGTCTCAGCAAATTCACCATATTGGGCTGCCATCTTGCAATTAAGACCGAAAATAACCAAGTTTTTGAGCCCACAGTTATCTAAACTTGGCATCGAAAATCACTAGATTTGATTTAAAAACAAAAAGAAATACTTACTGCTTATAAATATGTCAAAATCAGAACAAATTTATTTCTAAAAATAAATTGAGAATGCTACAACTATCACTAGGGTCCCGCCAAATTCACCACATTGGTCCGCCATTTTGTGATGAAATACCGAAAATAGCCCAGTTTTGAGCCCATAATTATCTAACTTAGGAATCAAAAATCAGCACAAAATTGGCTTTAATTCAAGGAGATGTACTCTATCTCGTGATCTTTACCAACATGTTGCTGTTTGGACGCTACTTTATGTACTTATAAAGTATTTCTTTTGCACGTCACTAAATCCTCCTGCCGAATATCCCCTATGGGGCAAACATGATTAGGCGATGAATTTTTAACGCCAAAATAAGCATATAAAACAGAGTCTCCGAAAAAATTGATGTTACATATATTCTAAGCATGTAGATATTCGGAAACTTACCTGTTGAGAAGGACGTATGGGATAACCAAGCAAAACGTTGATTAAAACAGTGACCGTCGTATGCCGAAATTTAAGATGGCCGCCGTTTTTTTCCTTTGCGGTCAATTCGAAAGAAGACAGTGAATAACCGGAAGTTATACCGCGTTTCCTATCCCTGTATATAAGATCCCTGTGAAAAGGGATAAAGGTGTTAGTCCTCTTATCTAGTGTAAAGTGACAGATTTCAAAGTTAACAGCTATTCAAAATGACAAATTGATGTCAAATCATGTGGTAATGCTTCTCCAAAAATTAATTGACATGAAAAATAGATCGCCAAAAAATCCGTGAAAACCCATGACATTACAATGATCAGCGTGGCATCGTCCGATCAGAGGCACTTAAAACTATCTTCTCATCTTTAGCAATAAATTTAAAACCTGTGAATTTACACAAATCCCATAATAAAAAAGTAAGTGGAAGCTAAAATTCTGTTCATGAGTGAAAAAATGGTTGTTTTATGAAATGAAAATATAGATCTAAAACAGAATAACAGACTGAGGGGGGGGGGGGTCATCTGCAAATGCTTGAAATATGTCGGAATTTTTTTATAACTGGTTAGGAAATTAAAATTTAAGGACCAAAATAAATGGTAATGAATTAAGCAAAGAATTAAATGGTAATGTATTTCCTTTGATTTTTAAAGTACAAAACATAACATCTTTATAAACTTAATACATATATCATGTAGACAAATTGTCACAGTATTTAAAGCAAAAAAGCATTCTCAGTTAAATGGAAAAACCGATTGCCCAACACTAGTCAAAAGACTCACGTGAGCGACTTCAGGGCCATCATGGCCCTCTTGTTTAACAGGATATAGGTTAACATGTTTAGTTTCAAATTTATGTCAAGAGGTTACGGGACATGCCTGTATAATGTATTGTTATTAGTACCCATTGCTATTAACTTTTAACCAAACAACACTGTTAGACTTGTACAAATTGAAAGCACTGGCAGACGACAAGTTAAGTTTGGCTAAAATGATATCATTTGTGCTTGAGAGGGTAGAAAACAATGTGGGAAAAGTAGAAAATGCTGGTGACCAGCATTTTCTTCTTTTCCCACAATGTTTTCAAAAGCTTTGTTATCCACGGTCGTTACAACTGAGGATTGTGTGGTAAAGGCTTAATACTCAATGATTTACTGTGTGTCTATTTTCAGTGATGCAACAACCAAAGCTGACTTGAAGCGGCTACCTTTGATAACTACAAGTGCACTTAAAGAACATCCTTCCATTCCATTCTGGTAAGTTAGAATTGTCATTGGACTTTTTTATGAACAATCCCGTGATTTGAGAAGGAAGAAGGATTAAGAATACATTGAGGGAAAGAAGAAAATGATGGTAACCAGCATTTTTTCCTATTCCCATAAAACCATTAGACAATCAGGTATCATGTTATTCTCTTCATAAAATTATAGAACTAGCTAAAGAATGCAGTTTTGAATGGTTGGTGAATACTGGCCCAGGTCTGAAGTCTTCACTATATTGGACTTGTCCAAATAGATGTAAGTTGCAGACGACAAATAAAAAGTAGCTCAAGAGATGAGATTTGGCTCTGAAAGGGTAGAAAACATTGTTGGAAAAGGAGGAAATGCTGGTAACAAGAATTATTGGCTCTACTGGCCAAAGGCAAGCAGAGCTTATGTCATGGTATGGTTTTGATGTCAAAGTCTGCACTTGCAGGGTTTTTTTTTAATGTCATAAATAGCTTGAACCGTATCCATGCTGAAACAAATCTGACAGAAAGGAAATAGCAGTCACTTAAAGTTGAAAATTTCTTGTTTACATGATAAAGTCTGTGTTTTGTGGTTTGATTTTATGAAAGTTGCAGTTTCTTTATACATGTATTATCAATAACTTGAACCCTATTGACTTTGACCAAAAAAAAATCTGACATTTAGTGTTGAAAATTTACATTTCTTGTTTGCGCGATTAAGTCGGCTTTTTGTATCCAATTCTTTTGAAACTTGCACAGATCATTTTATCATCAATTTCTTTGAACTTTGCAAGGATTGTTTAATACAATGAGTACTAAAACATATTTGGCTTGAATGCATACAGTTGCTGTTGAGAAATTGTACTCTGATTATTTCAGTTTTTGATGAATTCACCATGCCTACTTATTATGCTGTCCTAGTGGGTTCAAGCCCCGTTGCAACACCCCTCTCTCTCTCTCCCCCCCCCCCCCTTTTTTTTTTTTTTTTGAGTGTGTCTATTTGTCTTTTCCTTTTCACATCATGAATTCATGATGTATTCTTCAAAATAAGCAAAATCTTTGCCAGTAGTGATTCAGACCCTCAAGGGCCTCTAGATTCCTTTTCCAACAATGTTTTCAGAGGCTAGACTGCATGTGGGTCGCTAAAATAGGGTTAGTCTTCAAAAACACATAAAACTATCTAAATCTTTGAACTTAAGTCTTCAAAAACACACAAAAGTATCTGAATCTTTGAACTCAGAAAGTAAAATGTTTTTTATGACTTGACAAAGGGTGAAAACTGGAACATTATTGCATGTTTTTGCCAGTGTTTCAATCTGCTGTTATACTATCAGGAAATGAGTTATTCTAGGAAGCTACCTTATCTATATCACAGCATAGAGAGGAAAGATGAACTGTTTTTCTCATTTAGACTGTTATCAACTCAGATAAGAGCTGTTCACCCCAATTACCTACCTATCTAGGGGGAGATAATCAATGCATCAGCTATTCTCATAATGACAGGGGGCCTTACTCTTCTCCTGTTTCTCATACACAGCATGCCGTTCCAAATATAGGCGAACATTTTGGACTATTCTGAATATAGGTTTCTGAATTTCACCATAGTGACAAAATTATAGGCTTGTCCTTATTGAAAGAATTTGCAGACAAGAAGTTAACTGTGGCTTAACTCTTTACCAGACAACAAAATTTTAGACTGGTCCTAATTGAAAGCATTTTCAGACAATAAATTTAAGGTAGCCCAGATGACAAAATTAGTCCTTGATAGGATAGAAAACATTGGGGGAAAAGGAGAAATGCTGGTTACCAACATTTTCTCCTTTTCCCACAATGTTTTCAAAAGCTCTATTTGTCAGGGTTGAACAAGTCGTCATTGTGCGGTAAAGGGTTAACCATTACCAAGCAATCCCTCGTTTCGGCAAACTTGAGGAAAAAGGCTTTTGAAAACATGGTGGGAAAAGGGAAAAAGCTAGTAGCCAGCATTTTCAACAGTGTTTTCCGTCCTTTGAAGACAAATCTAATCAGATTAGCTGTATTAAATTTTTTATCTGTACATGCTTGCAATGCATGGAGCCTTTTTTCTGTAGTGTTGTGGAAACATTGGATTGTATGGGAAAATGTTAAACTATGTTGGATTGTTATGTGAAGTGTTAACCTGTGGCTAGGAAAGATTACTTCAGGTGCATGTGCAGATGGTGTAGATCAAGATCAGGCTACATAGAATCTTTGCAAAGAGATTCAGATCAAAAACACCTTTATAACCAGAGAGATTATTATGGTCTCTAGCTGACTGGAAAATATGTATGATGCAAGATTGATTTAAAGGTATTTGGAACATTAGGGGAAATGAAAAATTATTCAAAGAAAAGAAATAAATTATGAATTGATGATTGCCTAAAACACATTATGAGGAAAATGGAAAGTCTGCTGTTTGCGTCACAAAGTTTTCTGTAAACGTTTTCTGTAGATACGCCAAAAAAAGTTTTTTCCCCCTCCAAATCACAAACTTTTAGACTTGTTCTGATTGGAAGCATTAAAATCTTGCGGACCAGTATTTAACTCTTTACCACACCACAAAATTTTAGACAGATCCAAATTGTAAGCATTTCCAAAGAACATTGTAAATGTGGCACACAGTAATTGGATCTGTCTGTAAGAGAAAAGAAAACATTGTGGGAAAAGAAGAAAATGCTGGTTACCTGCATTTTCTCCTCCCAATGTTATCAAAAGCTTTCTTTCTCAGGGTCCTTAAAACTTAGGATTGTATGGTAAAGGGTTAAGGACAGCTCTAATGATGACAGAGTAGAAAATATTATGGGAAAAAGAGAAAATGCTGATGATCAGAATTTTCTCTTCTTCTCACGATGTTTTCAAACATCTTTTTTTTTACAATGGTCATTAAAACATTTGTATGTAAAGAGTCAAGGATTAGAGAAAGGCTTATCACCTGTATAGCATTGTTAGGTAATTTTATCAGGTTGATAACATGTGATATAGTACACTTCCTGCTGTGTATTTCAATGATGGGTAAAAACAATGAGTGAACAATTAACCGTTAACCTGCTAAATAAATGAAATGAAACTTTCAAGCTGATAGTAAAATTCAAAATGTTGTTATTTCAATGGTATATTTTTGCGAAAAATACCTCCGTATCAGACAGTGTGGATCCAAGATCAGACTGCACGTTCTGTGTATTCTGATCTTGATCTATGCTGTCCACATAAGGTCCTTGAGTCAAGCCTAGCAGCCTAAGGGTTAAGTTCACTTTTGTTTAAGAGCCATTAGAGTTGAACAATCATGAGCAATATCACAGTGTGATATAACATCTTTCTCATGAAATTGCCTTATGCAAATGCTTCAGATAAGTGTGTCTTTCAACATGCACTTTCCTAATGAAGGTTCCATTATTCAGCAGTTTGAGCCTTTGCCACACAATTCTGAGTCGTAATGACCTTGGAAGAAGGCTTTTGCAATTTGAAGGATTTTTTTTTTTTGCCTAAATAATAATTATTATGTCATTATTTCAAACACTGTGGATGGAAGATCAGTCTGCATGTGACACTTGGTCTGATTTTGAACTATACTGTCTGATAAAGAAACTAAAATTGCTTGAAAGGTTCCTGGGGTTAAAATGTGTTAAAAGCCCTAAAAACTTTAAAAAATTCAGGGAAGATTAGGAATTTTCATTTGTAACTCATAAGATGGTAGAGACATTGATGAAAAGTACGTGAAATGTATTAATTTCTCCAATTAAAGGCATTTGGCAAAAAAAAAGATGATGTAGAAAAATGAAATTGATATAAATTACGAAGCCAGAATGGAGAAATTTTCATTTTATGATTTATCCTCTATAAAATGTTGTCTTAAAGTATCTGTTTTGATGTTTGACAAACAGTGTCTGGTCTATATGTGGGAAAGGGTTTGATATCTATTAAAATTGACATTTTATCCAGAAGTGTTTCCAGTCCTGTCTTTTTCTAGGGCATAAAATGTCCTTGCTTACCATTTACATTGCTTTGACAAATTCAGTCACTTGGTTCTCTAAAAACAGTACTTAGTGGTGAATTGATTGATTGATTGACTCATTGACTTACTGAATGACTTATTGATTGGTTGGTTGGTTGATGGGTTGGTTGGTCTGTGGGTTGGTCTGTTTGTTGGTTCAGTCTTGTCACAGGAGAGTTTACTTTCACCAATACTGGGCCTGGGCTTTGAAGTGGCTTGCCTAAGGACATTTCCAAATGTCATACACTTTTAGCTCTGAACCACAGGACCCCTGCTCACCTGTGATGGTGTATGATGTGAAAACGCATTATCCCACAATGTTTTCTAACCTTTCTTAGACAAACCATATTAAAAAATTTTACTTTATTGTCTGCAAATGCCTTGATTTTGGAACAGTCTAAAATTTTGTTGTATGGTATAAATTTAAGCTTTCTGTCACCAGGCCCTACAAACTGTTGATTGATAAAAGGTTAGTCAATAAATACATGTGAAAACGATGTGAAAAAAGGAAAGAAAATTCATGCAATGGTTTCGTAAGTGAAGTAAGTTTTGGCAAGGTATTCTGACACAGAAGATATAAAAAGGATTGCAGTAACAAGACCATGAAACTTTGACTATTTGACAAATTTGTCTAGGATTATCAGATTTTTGTGAGCCTGTTCTTTCTCTCTGTGTTCATTAGTATGGACCTATCCTCTTTTTGTCAAGCTGCAGACGACATGCATATCAGTGGCAGAAATGGTGAATATTTGTGTCAGAATTTATATCAGTTTCTGCTGCATTGTGTTGTAGTAGGTTCTGTTGGTAAAAATTGTTGGATGTTATCTTTTTAATTTTATGCAGATCTGTGGAAATTTGTCTTGGTGAGTACACAATGTACTTTAGAGTTTCTTTGAGGTTCATACTGGTTGACAGTAAAGGCTCCTTTACGCTATGATGAAATGAGGGAGCTTACCGTGAACGGATTCCAAAACTTTGACAGAGGTTGAATAGGCACAGATACTAAACCCAGGATGCTTAACCTAACATTTATGCCATCAGTCCAACTATAGCAGAGGGTGTCACCTCTTTCAGATTTTAGTTCTCTCGTGTTCTAGGCTATATGCACAAAAACCAGAGAAGCTTGCTCATCGAAGGGTGAACATAACAAGCTGAAAACATGTCCAAAAAGACACAGGAATGAGTTCTTAACGTCGTTTTAGTAACTACATTTAAATTAACGAACCAGAGCAAATGCAAAACCATGTTTTCAAAGGCAGTTTGTCTTAAAGTAATGAACTTATAGGATGGTTTGGTACAGGGTTATTTATGCATGTTTTCTGAGATCTTCATAAGTTATGCACAATTAGGACAAAAGCAATAACAATTGGAAAAGATTGTGGCAAAAGGAGAAACAGTATGAGCTTTTGTTCCACTTTCTACCAGGGTGTTTTCACTCTTGTATTCCTGTGTCAAAGTCTGTAAAAGGATGATTTTGTAGTTGTCTGCTGAAAATTTGTAAAACCCTTTACCAAAGGATACCATTCTCTAACAACCCCAATGAGAAAAGCTTTTGAAAACATTGTTAGAAAAAAAAAAAATGCTGGTTACCAGCATTTTCTCTGTTTCGCACAAGGTTTCCTATCCTTTCAAAAACAAATGCCAGCATTTGAGCCAAGGTACCAAGGGCTTTTCATGACGATAGTTGCCTTTGCAGCCAGTGTAGATCAAGATCAGGCTTCATGTTTTGTGTAGCCTGATCTGTGATCTACACTGTCTGCTTTGCTGTATTGTAGACAAAAGCGAACATGAAATTGCAATTAGGTGGCCGGTATTTATAGGATGAACATTTCTGATAGGTTAGATTTATTCTGGTTAAAATTGTTTTCTGCGAATACTTTCAATTTTGACCAGACTTAGATGTTGTCATGGGTTAACCCTTATCCTGCTAAATAAGTGGAATGAAACTATCAAGGCAATAATAAAAAACCCAAAATTTTGCTATTGCAAAGGTATTTTTTGGTGAACGTTCTGTGCAGTCTGATCTTGGTCTACACTGTCCACAAAAGGTCCCTGAGGCATGCTAAGGGTTTTAGAGTGAATCAGTTGAAGGACAAGTGTGGTCAATTGATATTTCTGGAACTTCAACATAAGTCAGGAAGTTAAGCTCATCACATTGCATTGATTTGTCTCCAGTTGAGAGCGTGCTAATTATCTGTCATTTTACCAAAATGTCACTGGATGCTTGAAATTTTGCAGGGAATTCTGTACTTCCAAATTAGTAATAATGGCTTTTTGAGCCTGATGAGTGTCAATTTTGTCTGGATGTATTTTGTGACAGGACTGGGAGAAAAAAAGAGGAATATTGTGTCATCTCTGGTATTATGCATAATGTGCACTGCAACTGACTGTAGATATTTTAACTTCTAACCCCTTTTACTAGACGAAAAAAATGTCAGACTTGTCAAAATTGTAAGCATTTACAGACAACAAACTAAACATGGCTTGAAAAATAAGATTGGTCTTTGAGAGGAGAAAAACGCTGTGGGAATAGGTGGTATCAGCAATATCAGTATTTTCTTCTTTTCCAACAATGCATTTAAAAGCACTTTTCATCAGGGTCATGAAAAAAGGGGATGGTGTGGTGATGGCTTAAGTCTCAAAAAGAACAAAACCAATGAATTTTCAGTCTGGGAAAAAATATGCTAACAACTGTCATTTCAAGGCTCCTAGGGTCTTGCATGGCTTAGTGCTGAAGGTGCAGGATTCAAAACCTTGAGGCCCCAGGTTCAATCCCCACTCTAAGCCCTTGGTTTTTCATAGGATTGTCCTTGGGCAAGGTGCTTCAGAGCCCTAGACAGGGACAACACAGGACATACATGAATCAGTGAGCTGTTACCTTGGTAATCAATAAATCAATCAGTCAGGGCTATCAAAGATCAGAAGTCTTGGCATAGAGGACAGTGTAGATCCAAGATCAGACTACATGTTTTGTACAGGCTGATCTTGATGTGCGCTTGTCAAAAAAACAAAACTACAGTTCTAAAAGGCACTTTGAGGGTTAACATGCTAAATTCCTGAATATTATTTAACTCTTTACCACACAATCCCGACTTTTAATGACCCTGAGAAAGAAGCCTTTTGAAAACATTGTGGGAAAAGGAGAAAATAATGGTAACCAGCATTTTCTCCCTTTCCCACAATGTTTTCTACCCTTCCCAAACCAAATTTCAATTTATGAGTTACGTTTATTTTGTCGTCTGCAAATGCTTTCAATTTGGACCAGTCTATAATTTTGTTGTTTGGTAAAGGGTTAAAAGCATTGTTAGATTTGAGGTTTCCAACCACAGTGCTACAAAAACATAAATTTAATCAAATCTAAATGGGCCATCTATCAGTATCCAGCTCGAGAGATAGTGCCATGTCAAGTGTCATTTTGTGTCTGTGCATAATATTTGATTAATTTTCAGACAAGTTAGATCAAGATCAGACTGCACAGAGCACAAAGTCTGATATTAAATCTACAATATCTTTTGAGATATTCTTAACAAAAGCAAACTTGAACAAAGTTAACTCTTAACTATTTACCATCATCCATATGACACTATTTTAGACTGGTCCAAATTGAAATCATTTGCAGATGACAAATTAAATATCACTCAAATGATTGGATTTGTTTCAGAAAGGTAAGAAAGCATAGTGTGGAAAAGGAGAAAATACTGGTTACCAGCATATTCTCCTTTTCCCCCACTTTTTTTCAAAAGTCCAGTTTCCCAGTGTCGTCTAAACTTGGGATTGTGTGGTAAAGGGTTACATCAGCAAATAAACTAAAGTTTCAGTCAGAAAAGAAAATCCAAATAATAGACATTTAAAGCCTGTTTAACCCTTTACCACACAATCCCGACTTTTAACAACCCTGAGAAAGAAGCCTTTTGAAAACATTGTGAGAAAAGGAGAAAATGCTGGTAACCAGCATTTTCTCCTTTTCCCACAATGTTTTCTACCCTTCCCAAACCAAATTTCAACTTTTCAGTCACATTTATTTTGTCTTCTGCAAGTGCTTTCAATTTGGACCAGTCCATAATTTTGTCGTTTGGTAAAGAGTTAAGGCCAGAATCTCTCTACATAGAGGACAGTGTAATTCCAAGATCAGACTAGCCACAGAAGTAATTATAGAACCATGATTCCCATTAATCCTCTTGAAATAGAAAGTGTGGATACTACATATCAGGATGAGAAAAATGACAGGAGCCATTGTTATCATTCAGCTGGGTAAAATATTGTTTTATCTGATTACATACATATATACAGATAGCTATTATAGTACAATGGAATGTAAGCTGAAATAGTGATAAAATTACCTGATGTTTGTCACCATTAGTGAAGTTATTTCAACTATAGGCAAATGACTGGACTAAATTCTCATTAGATGGAAAAAAAGAGCTTGCTCACATTTTATTCAGGTATGTTTTTCAGCCTTGCATTTGTAGGTTCAATCCCTGCTGGCAGTGCTGGCAGGCCTGTAGCCAGGCAGAAGTCTTGAAACCATGGCTTTAACATCAACTGTTGAAGTATGCTTTTCAAAAAAAAAAGCAAACAAAATTGTCGAACATGTGGAAGCATGGCTCAGGCTTGAGTCCTAGGCTTCAGCTTTGCAACATTCCTGGCCAAGCCCATGACTAGTGGCTTGGTAATCCAGTGGCAAAGATACGTCCAAGTCAAAGCCTGATAACTCGTGAAAGTAAAGAACAGAAATAAGAGAGCTTTCTTCATGATAATAATAGATGATGAAAGAAACATTTAAGTACATTTGAAGAGACATGTATCAGAATTCTTGTCTAAATCTAGCAATTCAGTGTTTTGCCTTGTCAGAAAGTAAAGGCTTTTGAAAACAATAGCAATGATAAAATGTTGGTTACCAGCATTTTCTACTTTTCTCACGTTGTTTTCTATCCTTTATGGAAGAAATTATAGAAAAAAGAGCAGTTGTTTGTCACAAACATTGCTTCTTTTCCCACAATGTTTTCTATGCTCTATGCCCGTTGTATTATGGCCCCGGTCGTCTGTCCGTCCATTAGCAATTTCTTGTATGCACAACTCCTCCTACAGTTTCCATTGGAATAAGTTAAAACTTACCACAATGAATCTCTATGATATGTAGTTGTGCATGTGACTCTTTACATTTGCATTTCTGTTGGCGTTCTAGAGTTATCTGCCCTTGATTTCTGAAATAACCAATTTCTTGTGCGGTTATCCTCTACAGTTTCTATCGGAATAACTTGAAACTTACCACAATGAATCTCAGTGATGTGTAGTTGTGCATGTGGCTCTTTACATTCGGATCTCTGTAGGCATTCTAGAGTTATCTGCCCTTGATTTCTGAAATAACCAATTTCATGGGCGGGTATCTTCTCCTACAGTTTCTATCGGAATAACTAGAAACTTATCACAATGAATCTCTGTGATGTGTAGTTGTGCATGTGACTCTTTACATTTGGATCTCTTTAGGCATTCAAGAGTTATCTGCCCTTGATTTTTGAAATGGAAAAATAACTAATTTCTTTGGTGGCTTTCTTCCCATGTGGATTTCATCGCAAGAACTTGAAACTTACCACAATGTATTTCTTTTATGTCTTGTACATAACCCCAATTTTTTTTTGTTATATCACATAAAGCATTCTAGAGTTATATGCCCTTGAACTCTCACATTATAAATTTCTTGTGTGGTAGAGGGTTAAATGTTTTTTTTTTTTTTCAATAAATTATTACAGATGATCAAAACTTGTTTTCCTTATGCAAAATAACTCCATGGTCTCATTATGTGATCCTTAACTGTCCTGTGTCTTGTTCTTTTACAGTACTTCCTTCATTTTAACCCATTTCACTGAGAAGCCCCTTCAGGCTTATGTGTGTGGCTATTCGAAGCTCTGCAAAGCTCTTGTTCTTTCTTTCATACGTTGTTCCTAATGGCACTTTTAAGCTCACCTGAGCATTGAGAGCTCAAGGTGAGCTTTGATGAACTGATTCTCCCGCATGTGTTGTGTGTCAATTAGGGATGGGATCTGAAACTCATTTTAGTAATCGATTACTCGGTCACCTTTTCGATCGAGTACTCGAGTACTCGAAAGAATTTGTTGATTGTGGGCGGATTGTTTTCAAATGAAAATCATCGTTGTTCAAAGTAAGCTTTTACATTCATGCATCTCGACAATCTGGATACCAAACATGGAGAGGGGTTATTTAATAGTGGATATTAAAATATATTTTGAAATAATAATAATAATAATAATAAAACAATGAAAAGTTGTTACATTTAATAAACTGATTAACTATGGTTCTCTGCATACGTCTTTGTTATTTTTACCATGGCAACAGGTGTCCGTAATATTTACACGCTCTGTTAAATACAAACAGGCTGCATTCAATAATCCGTACAACGTTTTTAGATTCGTCTAATTTTAAAGCACACGACAAATTCATTACACATTAGTCACTGGCGCTTAAAGGAAAAGTATTCTTATTCAAAAAAATGATATTGTCAACTAAAACTGGAGAGAGTCTGTTTCGAAGTTTGCTGACTAAAATACCGGCTGTAGAGAAAACACGCTCCGAGGGTACAGATGTAGCAGGCATAGCTAGTAACTTTTTGGCAACTAAAGAGTCGTGGATATTTCTGGGCATTCTCTTTCCACCATTTTAAAGGGGTCACATTCTTTGGTTTCTCCTTCAGGTAATCTGTGAGCTCATCTTGTTCGTTGTCGGGGCAGCTGCTATCGAATTGAAGAAAGTGAAGAGTCTCTGATTTCGTTGACTTGCTCGGCGGTGGCCCAGTTATATCTCGTTGCAATATGTTGAGAGGAATGTCGTCGATACGCGATTCCAGTGCGTTTTCCGTTGCTTTACGCTGTTCTCGTGAAAAGAAAGTTAGTTTCTTATAGCGAGGGTCAAGTAATGAAGCGAGAGCAGGTAGGGTTGAAGCAGTCTCGATGTCAAAAGGCTGGAATCTGCGGATAAGTTCTTCACTAATACACTGTTTCGTTTTCTTTACGACGGTACTGTCCTCTGGGTTTACACAAAGGCTTGTTTTAATTAGTCCGCACACTATTGGGTAAACGTAGCTGGAAGATACGTCACTCTGCCCAGACATGAACGTAGTTACGTCGGTCAGATCTTTCAGTACATTGGACAGGTCTGAAATCGTGGCCCATTCTGTGTCGGTCGGCAGTAGGAATGTGTCTGTTTTCTTCGTCAGTTTGCAATCCAGCATGATGTCGGATATAACTCGGTGTTGTTCACATAAACGTTCAAGCATCTGCTGGGTGGAGTTCCAGCGTGTGCAGACGTCTTGAATCAATTCATGCGTGGGTAATTCGAATAGTTCTTGACGTTTTCTCATCTCAGCAGTAAGCGTTGTGGAATGTTTAAAGTGGCCAACGAGTTTCCTACACTTGCTGATAGTTTTATCTGCAAGAGGTAAGTCAAGGGATGGTCGTATACATAACTGTAATGTGTGGGCGAAGCAGGCGTTGTCTGACCACTCAGTACACAATTCACCGGCACAGTCCATGTTCCGAGCGTTGTCATGTACGCATGATTCTACTTTGTTCGGTAGGTGAAATTCCGTGATACAGTCTCGAAGTCTGTTTGCGATATTTACTCCGGTGTGGCATTCAGGCATAGCCCTTGTCATTAAAACGTTCGACTTCATTTACCAGTCGTCCGTAATGTGGTGTTCCGTCACTGTTATATATGAATCTGTAGCATTTGACGTCCATGTGTCTGTGGTGATTGCAACCGAGTCGATTGTTTGTAGCTCGTCGGTCAGAACTGTTTTCTGTTCTTCATAACGTTTTGTAATTCTTGCTCGGATAGTCTTTCAGCACGGTATATCATAGTCTGGCGCTACAACTTTCATCAGATTTCGAAAACCTTCGCCCTCCACTATACTTAGCGGTAAATAGTCGCTGACAATCATGTCGGAAATCGCCTGAGTAATTGTCTCTTTCTGGTTTGGTGACAGCTTTTTCGGAGAGTTGATGAATGAAGTCACTGACGGTTGCTGTTTTGTAGGCGTCGATAATGTGCTGTCCGGGTGTTTCAGGCGAAGATGGTTGTGCATACTGGTAGTACTACCGTTGTACGTAAGTTCTGCACTGCATAGCGAACACTTCACTGTCTTGTCATCAGCTGCACGTTTAAAGTATTTCCAGACAACGGATTTAGAAGGCGGCATTGTCGTTCTTTCAAGAATACTGAATATAACGTTGGAATTCGATTGTAGTTGGCTCATGTAGTGATCAGAAAAGAGTGATGGATTATCTCACATTTTTTATTGTCTGTCAGTTAGTTGACGGATTAACCAATCCGTAAGCGTGTAAATCTTACGGACGTCCAATTAAAATGCTTTGATAAACAAACTAATGAACGGTGCAGGGGTCACAATCACGGTTTGTCACCAAATTGCAAATTAGGAAATCACATGCTGTGATTGCACACAGACTACCAATTTATGGCTGATTAATTGTCGTCAGATGGTAATATGTCACAGATAAGTGACCCTTCACATTTCTTCAGTCACCTTTATCGACCTCTAAATTTTAAACGTAAAAATGTAAGAATGCAGATATCGAGAAGGCAACAATTTTTCGATAAAAAAAGACCGATTTTATAATTTTTTTTCCGAGTATTCGATTACTGAAATTGCTGATCGGTAATCGGACGTTTGATCGAGTACTCGATTAATCGAGTACTCGTTCCCATCCCTAGTGTCAATGATTCCTTTAAAATCTTCTCCTTCCAAACTACAAAGCTGATTGCTCATAAACTTCATAGGAATGTTATTTAGGTCAAACTCTTAATTCCATGCAAAGCTCCGGCTGCCATGGTGACAAAAAAGGGAAATAATAAGGCCTATGGCTACCAAATTTTTCACATAGCTTCATCTAGAGAAACTCTACCAAGATTGTTCAACTTTCAGCCCTGGTTGTAAAACTGGTCCCGCTTGAGGAGGAGGGGGTCACAGGTTTTATGTGGGCTTTAAAAATCGTCTTTTTTCTTAGTTTAATCAAGGTCTACAGCTTCCAAAGTTGGTATAAGGTATCATCTTGTGGACCTTTACCAAAAGGGCACAGCTTTCACAAGTTTTACATAGGTTAGAGAGTGAAAACAATAAAGATCTTCTTGTTCGTAACTGTGAGAGGTAAAGATGTAGTAATTTGTAAGTGGCATCCTGTAGCAGACCTCTACCAAGATTGTTCAAATTACAGCACTTGGATTGAAAGTGACCCTGCCCCAGGGATTACAAGTGTTACATGGGCTTAATAGTTTGAAAAGGTTTTAAAAAACCTTCTCATTTGTAACCATGTAGCCCACAGCTCTAATATTTGATGTATAGCTTGATCTGTTCAATTTATTGCAGTTGAGACAAAACAGGTCCCATCCCAAGGGTGACAGTTTATATTTGGTGGAATTTATGAAAAGCTTTTTGTTCCAATTGCCGACATAATTTGATGATGTTCTCCGGTGAGCAATTAAGGGCTATTCTGTCTCTCTTATTTATGGTGTTTGGTTGGTTCAACAATAGTCTATACAGGAATGGGTTAACGAAACTCCAAGTATCATAGCTTTATTGTTTGTACTCCTTGATGTTTATCTTGCACCCCAAATATGAGGAGGAAATATGAGGAAACAAGGTTTCACCCCAGACATGCCCATCCCATAGGGAGGAGATAACTTAAAGTTATCTAATATTGTGCTGTTCATGAGGTTATTCCTTTAACTCTTTCCATACCATAGACGACACAAGAAGCTTTTGTGGGCAGTGTAGATCAAAGATCAGACTGCACAGAACATGCAGTCTGATCTTTGATCTACACTGTCCACTGCTATCTTAATGATTAAGACCAAATTGTCTGTTGATCTTGTAGAGGAAATGTTTTTTTAGCCTTTGAAAAAATGCAATTTATTTATTCAGTGGTGAAAGAGTTAATACACAATCCCAACATTTTATAGACCTTCTGGAAGAGGGCTTTAAAAATCATTGTTGAAAAAGGATAAAGTGCTCCATTTCCCTCATGTTTTCCTAAGTCTTGTACCGACAAATCTCAGAGTTTGAGCTACATTTAATTTGATTTTTGCAAGTGGTTTCAATTTAGACCAAGCAGAAATGTCCTATGAGTTTACTCTTTACCAAAATTACAAATTGTCAGTATTTCCACGTTGGAAGCATTTGCAGATGACTAAGTATGGGTCAAGTCATGGTTTTTTGTCATCAAAGGTTAGAAAATTTTGTGGGAAAAGGATAAAATTTTGGTTGCCAGCATTTTCTGCTTTTCCCACAATGTTTTCAAAAGCTATCCTCTTTGGGGTCATTGAAACACTGGATTGTTTTGTAAAAAGTTAACCCTTTACCAAACAACAATTTATTGGACTGGATCAAATTGAAAGCTAGTGCAGACAACAAAATTATGTCTCAAAAATAGAAATCTGCTCCTAGGAGGGTAGAAAACATTGAGGGAAAAGGAGAAAATGCTGGTTACCAGCATTTTCTCCTTTTCCCACAATGTTTTCAAAATGCATCTTCCTGAGGGTCGTTAAAACTGAGGATTATGTGGTAAAGGGTCAACCAGCCTCAGCTGATTGTCAGGGTCTGCTTTCTTGTCTACTGATTACCAGTTTTCTTATGTAGATTATGCTTCATTGCAAAAGGGTGTGACAAAAAGAGAAATATTTGTAGGCTCTGTAGGTTCCTCACGACTGTTCTTTAATTGATGTGGTCAACTTACAGTGTGTCTTGACTTTTAAAGTGTCTTTCACTTTCACTACTAAATTTCCCTCTGCAGCCAGTGTAGATCACGATCACATTGCCGAAAAAGTGCATTCTGATATTTGATCTATACTGTCTGCAATGCTAAGATATTTTGGACAAAAGCAACATGGAAAAGTGCAAAAAATGAATTGTGTTGTTTCCAGACTTTAAGTGTCTGCTGGGTTTACTCTTTATCTTTGAAATGCTAGAAAACATTGTTGGAAAAAGAGACAGTGCTTGTTAACAGCCTTTACTCTTGTTCTCATGTTGTTTTCAGAAGCCTTGTTACTCAGTCATAAAAATCTGATATTGTTTGGTTAACCCAAGACCACACAATCCTGAGTTTCAACAACCCTGGGAAATAAGACTTTTGGTAACCAGCATTTTCTCCTTTTCCCACAATGTTTTATTACCTTTCAGAAACAAGTCCAATCATTTGAGCCACATTTAAATTTTTGTCTACAAATACTTTAATTTGGACCAGTCTGTAATTTTATTGTTTGGTAAAGAGTTAAATAACATTACATGGAGGAGACTACAGATAAGCCAGAAGGACAGAAAGTCTGGAGTCTGGCAGATAAACATCAGAAGACCGATAGAAGTGATTGTATGTAACTGAATCTCTGGTTGTACTGATTGATTCACTTTGTGTTCATTCCCCTTCTGTTGATATTTTGATTATCTCACAGAAAAAATAGCTTTAGTTCACTGAATGTTATCAGTTTGAATATCCTGGGGGAGGTATTCAGTATCCATTTTAAGTTTTGTTCTTATTCCAAATTCTAAGGCTAGCCGCGGAGTTGGTAGCTCAGTCGGTTATGTTTGAATCCAGGAGGTTGCTGTTTTGAATCAACAGCCCTGTAAGTTTCTTTCAGATGATTGATGATAGTTATTGCAAGAGAATTCATTCCTCACTCACAGTTGATCATTCTTTCAGTGATTATGAGGGATAGCAGCCATTGGCTTTGGAAGAATATTGTTCAAAGTACTAGAAAAAGAAACTCTAGCAAAGCATGGATAGGTGCACTGGCTGCCACAATCCATCTGAAATAATGTTGAGAAGGGCGTAAACACCATACAAAGTTTAACCATCTGCATGATAGAGACATTTTGCATATGCCAAATAACAAGCAATGTTTTCTACCCTTTCAAAGATAATTTTTATACACCCGTCGAAGACGGGACGTAGAATGGGATCACCCATGGCGGGCGGGCGGCATCCAGTTCTTTGTCCGGAGCATAACTCTGTCATCTCCAGTCCGATTGATTTGAAACTTGGCATTTGTGTTTGTTGCAATAATATGGAGTGCAGTGCGAAAGAACCATAACTCTGCATCATGTTGTCTTTGAGTTATTTCCCTTTGATCGTCATTTTTACAGCATTTTCTGCTTGTCCGGAATATAACTTTGTCATCTCTTGTACAAACATCTTCAAATTTGGTATGCATATTTGTAGAAAAATTACGGAGTGCAGTGTACAAGAACCATAACTCTTCCTAGCACGAATTTTGAGTTATTCCCCCTTTGATCTTCATTTTTTATAGCATTGCTTGCTTGTCCAGAGCATAACTTTGTCATCTTAAGTACGGATGGGTATCGCCTCTGGAAACTGTATCGTGATATATTGCGGTACATGGGTTTGTATCGGGATATGCATCAT
The DNA here is from genome assembly GCA_946811185.2 of Hippopus hippopus. Lineage (NCBI taxonomy): Eukaryota > Metazoa > Mollusca > Bivalvia > Cardiida > Cardiidae > Hippopus > Hippopus hippopus. Next base: position 19,427,421 of record OX328102.1, on the reverse strand, counting down.
GATATATCGGGAAACATTTTTACAGAGTTTTATGTATGATAGTACACTTCACTGACTTAACTATGCCATTGTACTGATACTATTGACATGTAAATAAATGACAAAAAATTAGAAAAAAATACGAAAAGGACAAATTCTCACATGATTTTGTGCTGACAGAACTGGATTTTGGTGATGCCATGAGCATGTTTGGAGCTGGTTGACTGACGATCTTACTTGGGTGGTGACGACAAAGGTGTGTGACTAAGTTCGTCGTTTCCCCCCCCCCCCCCCCCCCCCCCCCAATGTTTTTGGCTGCATTTTGCAAATTAAGCAAACCACTACACCGTCCACGATGGTGGAGTCCGATTTCCTTTTCTTTAATCCGTAATGCTTCCATACATCGGCCTTAGCCTTTGTGTTTTTGACGATGTCGAAGTTGTCTTCCATTTTGTTTGATTATAGTACAGGTGAAGGTCGGAAATCACCTTGTGTGCTTAAATTAACTGGCCGATGGATAGTGGAATATCCACAGGAAGTGCGTCATAAAAATAAACTTATTCTTTTCTACAATTTTATTCTTTCTAATAATTTTAATAATCAAGTGAGATTAAATGAAAATTGATATGCAAATAAAATACAGCTGGAAACGAAAGCAGCTGAAAAATCTCGGAAGAAAGTTTCGGAAATTGCCGGACTTGCCCGAGTGTACCGGTACGGTCAAAAGCATATCGTGATACATATCGCAGGACTCCTAAATTGCGGTTTACCGGTATACCGGTAATATCGCACACCCCTAATCTTAAGTAGGAATGACATGAAATATGGTATGCTTATTTGTTGCAATATTTGGAAGTGCAGTGCGCAAGAATTGTAACTGTACCTTGTGCTGTCTTTGAGTTATTTCCCTTTGATTGTCATTTTTACAGCATTTAGTGCTTGTCCGGAATATAACTTTGTCATCTCAAGTCAGAACGACTTCAAACTTGGTATGCATGTTTGTTGCAATATTACAGAGTACAGTGCGCAAAAACAATAACTCTACCTAGCACGGGTTTTGGGTAATTCAGCTTTGATCTTCATTTTTACAGTCCAGTTCTTTGTCCAGAGCATAACTTTGTCATCTCCAGTCCGATTGACTTGAAACTTGGTATTTGTGTTTGTTGCAATAATACGAAACTTGGCATTTGTGTTTGTTGCAATAATACGGAGTGCAGTGCAAAAGAACCATAACTCTACCTCGTGCTGTCTTTGAGTTATTTCCCTTTGATCGTCGTTTTTACAGCATTTTCTGCTTGTCCGGAATATAACTTTGTCATCTCCTAGCCTGAACATCTTCAAATTTGGTATGCATGATTGTTGAAAAATTACAGAGTGCAGTGCACAAGAACCATAACTCTTCCAAGTATGAATTTTGAGTTATTCCCCAATTGATCGTCATTTTTACAGCATTTAGTGCTTGTCAGGAATATAACTTTGTCATCTCAAGTCAGAATGACTTCAAACTTGGTATGCATGTTTGTTGCAATATCATGGAGTACAGTGCACAAGAACAATAACTCTACCTAGCACGGATTTTGAGTAATTCCGCTTTGATCTTCATTTTTACAGTATTTCTTGCTTGTCCGGAACGGAACTTTGTCACTTTAAGTCAAATTGACTTGAGACTTGGTAAACATGTTTGTTGCAGTTATGAAAAGTGCAATGCACTGGAGCCGTAACCTTACCTAATGCCCTTTTGGAATTATTCCCAATTCATTATTTTTTTTTACAGCTTTTCATGCTTCCTCTACAATATAACTTTGTCTTATCATGGAATGACCTGAAACTTTATATGCATGTTTCCTTAACATTAGAGGAGACATTCATGCCTATTTCAATCACTTACATGATTTCTGCTGCACTAGTATTTATACCCCCGCAAAATGAATGTTTTCGGGGGTATACTGCAATCAGCCTGTCCGTCCGTTTGTCCGTCTGTGTGTCCGTCTGTGTGTTCATCTGTGTACAAATAATTGCCTGTTTCTGTCAAAGCGCTGGCAGGGGTATTAAGTCACATTCAGTGACAGCTCTAGTTTCCTCTACCTGCCCTTTACGATTATCCCCCCTCGACAACTGGCGGTGGGACGGGCGTATCTTGCGACAATTTGCTGCTCTTGTTTTTAATTTGGGCCACATTTGTCTTCTGCAAATGTTTTCAATTTTTACAAGTCTAAATTAAATTTTTATTGTGAGTTTAGATGTTTAAAAAATCTTCTAGATCAAACTTTAATGACAAAGAGGATCTGACCTTAGTTGGCACTTGTGGTAAAATTTTATCTCTGTTTACAAGTCTAGAAAATCGTTTTCATGTGAGCCTCTGGAGTATGTATAATGAGCAGATATAGATTATGCATAACCTTTAATCTATTGTTTTTATGAAAGAAGCCTAATCACTCCAGGAGTGTACTTTTTGGACAAAAATAGTTCCGAAGAAGGTGGCTGTAGATACTTGATGTTAACGACATATATTACAAATAATAATTAGTTAAACAGGAAAATTACATGAAAAATATACAAATATACATCATTTTAATGAAAATTCATATATTTTTGCACAAAAAATATGTAAAAGCCTGGTTTTAAGCATTGTAAATGTACAAATATGCATGTTATATATGGATCATTGAGTTAAAAAGGGAGATAATTTGACCGAATTAAGGGTTAATCTTAAAATGATACATACTTTCTAACGGACAGATTTTTCTTAAAATCTCCACACTTATAGTATTTATAATTCTAAACAATAAGAAAAAATAAGAATGGCACCTATCCATGCTTATTTCGTCAAAAAACAAGGTTGAAGGTCACTGTGGAAATTATTTTTTCAAGGAGAAAAAAAAAGGGATAAAAGCTCAGCAGACATAGTGGGAAAAGGAGAAATTGCTCAATAGGAGCAATGTCTCCTTTTCCAACAATAGTTTTCAAAGTGGAAACAGCTATACTTCCACAGCTTTAAATTTCCTGCCTTTGTTTCCTTGTTTCGTGTGTAATGCCGTGTCAGCAGCATTTTTAGCTCACCTGAGCACGAAGTGCTCATGGGGAGCTATTGTGATCGTGCTGTGTCCGGTGTCCATCGTGCGGCATGCGTCGTCCGTCGTCTGTTATGCGTCGTCAACCTTTTCACCTTGTGTACACTCTAGAGGCCACATTTCCAGTCCGATACTCATGAAAATTAGTCAGAATGTTTGTCTCAATAAAATCTTGGACGAGATCAAAAATGGGTCATGTCAGGTCAAAAGCTAGGTCACTAGGTCAAATCTTAGAAAAATCTTGTGTACGCTCTAGAGGCCACATTTTCTGTCCAATACTCCTGAAAGTTGGTCAGAATGTTTGCCTTGATAATATCACAGACGAGTTCGAAAATGGGTCATGTCAGGCCAAAAACTAGGTCACCAGGTCAAATCTTAGAAAAACCTTGTGGATGCTCTAGAGGCCACATTTTCTGTCGAACACTCCTGAAAGTTGGTCAGAATGTTTGTCTTGATGATATCTCAGACGAATCTGAAAATGGGTCGTGTTGGGTCAAAAACTAGGTCACCAGGTCAAATCTTAGAAAAACATTGTGTACGCTCTAGAGGCCACATTTTCAATGACGTTCGCGACAGTTTCCATTTTCACGCTTCGTGTAACTATCACGCTCACCTTTTACTCGAAAAATGGTGAGCACCTAACACAATTGATCCTGCCACACTTGTCAATGTCTGCAGAATGGATAAACCAAAAACTAAAATGGGTCATTTCTTGTCAGCAAAATGAAGAAAAAAGTATTTGAATCAAGCCAAATAATTATATGCGAGGCAAGTATCCAAAATTACGCTTTCAAAAGAATTGAATGAAAGTCAAAGTGAATCACCTAACTACATCACCTAACAACGGAAATATGGACACAGATGCTACTACTAGCGCTTTATCGTATCGTATTGTCGGGCTAAAACATCCTTTCAGATACAGATGCTTTCAGTTTGGTCTAGTCCAAAATAATGTCACTTGGTAAAGACTTGCAGAAAACGAGGGGCTGTACATAACTCTTTCTCCTTTACCAGGTTGTCCCTTAGCTTGATGAGTCTGCAGCAGACAACATTAGAAAACATTGATGTCAAAAGGAGAAATTGCTCCTAACGATTGATTTCTTTTTTTCGCACAATGGTTTCTGACCCATCAAAGAACTGTGATACATGAATACCAGGTTTTGGTTTAGCGTCTGCAAACGCGTCGAAGAGTCTAAAATTAGTCGTTTGGAAATGGGTTAAATGCTAACATCAGTATTACTTTTATATGCTTTGAATTTGTTTATTATGACCAACAAACTTTATTCTTATAAATATTGTTGTATTATTGAAAAAATTGAGATAATTTACTTCATATAATGTCTCTGTCTTTGACAAACCCTACATTTACTTAATTAGTTAGTGCCCCACCCACAAACTTAAAAAGTATTTTCTGAAAAAATGAGGCTGATGACCTATTTTTTTTTAAGCCTGATTCTTTTAGTTTAGTACCTGAATATTATTTATAGAAAAAATAAGAAAAATCTGAATGTTAGAACACTTAAAAAATAACTTGAAAAGATACTTTTTGGTTGGTTTTTTTTTTTTCCAAAATAACGGTGTTTTAGCCATAAGTTAAGGGTTTTTTTTTTTAAAATTGATACTCAGTATACTCTAAATTATTTTTTTCATTAAATTTGATGTTTCACCAATACAATGACATAAAATTTGCTTAAAATTGTTGTCATTTAAAAAAAATATACATAGACTTAGTTTTCATAGGTGAAATTTCATCCTGAACTGTCAAAATGCAGCGTGTACTAAAAGAAATATTCATAGAATTTTCCCAAAGCTGGTGACCCCCTTTTTTTTGTCTCCTATTTTTGTAGATCAGATAATAAACTATCACCAAACAAAGTTTCATGAAATTCTGAATGTTTTGAAAAAATGGTGAAACTGTAGCGATCGTCTTTCAATCCAACACTCTTGGAAGTTGGTCAGAATGTTTGTCTTGATGATATCTCGGATGAGTTTGAAAATGGGTCATGTCGGGTCAAAAACTAGGTCAGTAGTCAAATCTTAGGAAAACCTTGTGTACGCTCTGGAGGCCACATTTTCAGTCCAAAACTCTTGAAAGTTGGTCAGAATGTTTGTCTGGATGATATCTTGGATGAGTTAAAAAATAGGTTATGTGGGGTAAAAAACTAGGTCATTAGGTCAAATCTTAGAAAAACCTTGTGTACGCTCTAGAGGCCACATTTACAATCCAAAACTCCTGAAAGTTGGTCAGAATGTTTGTCTTGATGATATCTCGGATGAGTTTGAAAATGGGTCATGTCGGGTCAAAAACTAGGTCACTAGGTCAAATCTTAGAAAAACCTTGTGTACGCTCTAGAAACCGCATTTTCTGTCAAAAACTCTTGAAACTTGGTCAGAATGTTTGTCTTGATAATAGCTCAGGCGAGTTTGATAATGGGTCATGTTGGGTCAAAAACTAGGTCACTAGGTCATATCTTAGAAAAACCTTGTGTATGCTCTGGAGGACATATTTTCAGTCCGATACTCCTGAAACTCGGTCAGAATGTTTGTCTTGATGAGACCTTGAATGAGTTTAAATTTGGTTCATGTAAGGTCAAAAACTAGGTCACTGGGTCAAAAATTGGAAAAACCTTGTTTACACTCTAGAGGCCACATTTTCAGTCTGATACTCTTTAAACTTGGTCAGAATGTTTGTTTTGGTGATATCTCAAAAGAGTTTGATAATGGGTAATGTCGCGTCAAAAACTAGGTCACTTGGTCAAATCTTAGAAAAACCTTTTGTATGCTCTAGAGGCCACATTTTCAGTCCAATACTCATGAAACTTGGTCAGAATGTTTGTCTTAATGATATCTCAAAAGTGGTTGATAATGGGTAATGTCTGATCAAAAACTAGGTCACTAGGCCAAATCTTAGAAAAGCCTTGTGTATGCTGTAGAGGCCACATTTTTAGTCCGAAACTCTTAAAAGTTGGTCAGAATGTTTGTCTTGATAATATCTTGAAAGAGTTTGAAAATGGGTAATGTTGGATCAAAAACTAGGTCACTAGGTCAAATCTTCGAAAACCTTGTTTACTTTCTAGAGGCCTCATTTTTAGCTCCACTGGCCGAAGGCCAGCGGGCTTATGTCATGGCCTGTTGTCCGTCGTGCGTCCGTGCGTTAACTTTTTTTTAAAACGTCTTCTTCTCTGAAACTACCCATCCAATTTTGATGAAACTTCACAGAAATGATCCTGCCATGGTCCTCTTCAGAATTTCTTGAAAGAATTTAATTCCTTCAAAAACTCTGGTTGCCATGGCAACAAAACTGAAAAATTTTGAAAATCTTCTTGTCTGAAACCGTAAGGCCAAGGGCTACCAAATTTGGCATGTAGCTTTATCTAGTGGACCTCTACCAAGTTTCTTCAATTTATAGCCCTGGGGTCAAAATTGGCCCCGCCCCGGGGGTTACAAGTTATACATGGGCTTATTTAGGGAGAACTTTAAAATTCCTCTTCTACCTAGCCATAGGGCCTAGAGCTACCAAATTTGGCATGTAGCTTTATCTAGTGGACCTCTGCCAAGATTGTTCAAATTATAGCCCTGGGGTCAAATTAGGCCCTGCCCGGGGGTAACAAGTTTTACATGGGCTTATATAACAAGTTTTACATGGGCTTACATAGGGAGAACTTTAAAATTCTTCTTTGACCTAGCCATGGGGCCTAGGGCGACCAAATTTGGCATGTAGCTTTATCTAGTGGACCTGTACCAAGGGTGTCCAAATTATAGCCGAGGGTCAAATTTGACTTCGCTCCGGGGGGTAACATGTTTTACATGGGCGGGCTTATATAGGAAAATCTTTTGCATCTAGCTATAAGGGCTAGGGCTATCAAATTTTGCATTTAGCTTTATCTAGGGGGTCTCTATCAAGGGTGCCCAAATTGAGAAAAATTTGAAAATCTTCTTGTTTATAACATTCAAGAACTGAATTATTTGGTATGGAGCTTTATATTGTGGACCTCCACCAGGATTCAAATAATTATAGCTTTGCGATCAAAATTGGCTTTGCCCATGGATCACAACTTTCTCGTAGGATTAGATAGAAAAATGTTTGCATGTCCTCATGTTTGAAATCAATTTGCTGAATATTGTAATGTTTGGCTTGTAGTGTTTTTACTTAATAGCCAGTGGAGCGATACAGGGCCATCATGGCCCTCTTGTTAATGCAATACTCAAGAAACTTGGTCAGAATGTTGGTCTTGCACCAGTTTGCAAGTGGGTCATTTCGGGTCAATAACTCATGAAAATCTTTGTAGAATGTTTGTCAAAATATCTCCAAAGAGATTGAAAATGGGTCATGTTTGGTCACATGACTCAGGTGAGCGATTTCAAGGCCATCATGGCCCTCTTGTAATTATTTCACGATGACAGTTCAAAGATCCATTTTTTTTCTCTTCACTAATACTACTTGAAGAAAGCGCTACTTGTTTCAGTGCACCAATAGTATTACCATCATGTGCAAAAAATACATAGGTGCACTTTTGACTCAATATCCACAACAAAAATACATGCGGAGTAGGATGCGCGCGAACATTTTTCATATACGTCATTAAATCTGTAGATGAAAAACAAACCTTAGCTTTACCATTATCATCAGGTTTGACTGTTGTGAAATTTGTGTCTGACATGGTTTTGAGGTAGCAGGCAGGAGTACAGTGCCTCAATAAATGGCATCACATAATGCCCCTATGACATCAAAAATCTTTTCTCAAAGATAAAAAAATTTGTAATAGCTACGTGTATATTATATTGAAAAGCAGGGGTTGGGGTGGAATATGATAGAATAGTAAATTTTATTTTTATACCTTTCATTTGCATTTTGGAAAGTTTTGGCAGTAACTGTTATCATTTTGGAATTGAGCTTTAGTTTCCAATAATAAATGACTGCTGTCGATTTGATGGACTGCATAGACAGAACAAGATCAGACTGCTCAGAACAGCTGTGACTTTGCAATACCTGGATATTTTTTGATGACTGAATTTCATTTTTTTTTACTCTTGGGTTTCTAGATAAAAGAATTGAATGCAGAAAGGGTCTAACTGATTAACAGATAAATTTCTAGATTTTTGTAGGAAATTGAATTAAGTGGTAGAAATAATAATTTAGCTTTTATAACCCTCTACTAAAACAATAAATTTTGTACTATTCAAAACTGATAGCATCAGCAGACAACAATCCAAAAGGAGAAGCAGTGAACCGAAGTTCTTTAAAAGGGACAAAAAATTTGTGGAAAATAGAGAAAAAAGCTTGTTACCAGCATACATTAACCCTTTACCAAACAATCCCTGAGTTTCACAACTCTGAGAAAGAAACCTTTTAAAAACATTGTGGGAAAAGGAGAAAATGCTGGTAACCAGCATTTTCTCCTTTTCCCACAATGTTTTCTACCCTTCCCAATACAAATTTCAATTTTTGAGTCACATTAATTTTGTCCTCTGCAAATGCTTTCAATTGGGATGAGTCTAAAATTCTGTCGTTTGGTAAACAGTTAAAGGCATCTTTCTCAGGGTTGTTAAGTCAGGATTGTAAATGAATTTCTTTGAAAGGGTAAAAACATTGTTGGGGAAAAAGGAGAAAATGTTGGTTATAAGAGTCTGTAAACAATGTGATTGTTTTGTAAACAATTAACTCTTTACCACACAAGAAAAATTTAGACTTGTCCAAATTGAAAGCATTTGCAGACGTCATTTTAAATTTGGCTAAAATGATGGAATTTGTCTTTGATAGGGTAGAAAACCTTGTGGGAAAAGGAGAAAATGCTGGTTAGCCAGCATTTTCTCCTTTTTATATGCCGGTCAAAGACGGGACGTATTATGGGATCACCCATGGCGTACGGGCGGGCAGGCGGGCGGGCGGGCGGCGTCCGGTTCTTTGTCCGGAGCATAACTTTGTCATCTCCAGTCCGATTGACTTGAAACTTGGCATGTGTGTTTGTTGCAATAATACGGAGTGCAATGCAAAAGAACCATAACTCTACCTCGTGCTGTCTTTGAGTTATTTCCCTTTGATCATCATTTTTACAGCATTTTCTGCTTGTCCGGAGCATAACTTTGTCATCTCCAGTCCGATTGACTTGAAACTTGGTATTTGTGTTTGTTGCAATAATACGGAGTGCAGTGCGAAAGAACCATAACTCTACCTGGTGCAGTCTTTGAGTTATTTCCCTTTGATCATCATTTTTACAGCATTTTCTGCTTGTCCGGAGCATAACTTTGTCATCTCCAGTCTGATTGACTTGAAACTTGGTATTTGTGTTTGTTGCAATAATACGGAGTGCATTGCGAAAGAACCATAACTCTACCTCATGCTGTCTTTGAGTTATTTCCCTTTGATCGTCATTTTTACAGCATTTTCTGCTTCAAACTTGGTATGCATGTTTGTTGCAATATTACGGAGTACAGTGCGCAAGAAAAATAACTCTACCTAGTGTGGATTTTGAGTAATTCCACTTTGATCTTCATTTTTACAGTATTTCTTGCTTGTCCGGAACGGAACTTTGTCACCTCAAGTGAAATTGACTTGAGACTTTGGTAAACATGTTTGTTGCATTACCTGCCCTTTTCGATTATTATACCCCCTCGACAACTGGTGGTGGGACGGGCGTATCTTGCAACAATTTGCCGCTCTTGTTCCACAATGTTTTCAAAAGGCTTCTTTTTCAGGGTTGTTAAAATTCGGGGTTGTGTGGTAAAGAGTTTAGGCATTCAAGTTCATAGACAACTACCGGACAGTTTTAGACCTAAGATGAGACTGCACATAACCTTAAGTCTCATGTTGATCTAAACTGTCTGCACAAGAACCTTACGTCCCCCATTAAATTTTGGATCTTTTTGTATTGTTTTGTGTCATTGACATTTTGTGTGGGCAACCCTGAAATATTGTCTGGAAACTTATTTGTCTAATTGATTTTGAGAACCTCAGTTTTCTGGACTCCACTGTGCAATTATTGGCTGTGCATGTCTGAAATTCAATATTTTCCTCATCAGGAGTGTTGTTATTTTCTGTCTAGATAAATGGCAATATTTTCACAAACTTTTTTATTCCTGTAGGCTTGGGTCCTGCATGGCTCATGACCTGGAGGCCCCGGGTTCCAGCTTCCCTGGATCAGCTGGGTTTTTCGTGGGAGAGTCCTTGGGCAAGACACTTCAGAGCCCTAGCCTAGTACTGGTGAAGCCAAGGAAATACATGAATATGTGAGCTGTTACCATAATATGACTGAAATAATATTGAAAGCAGCACAAAACACCATTCAGTTATCCCTATAGTGCCTATTTTCACCCTGAAGCTGAATCATATTGGTGGTGCAAGCATTCGAAAAAACAAGATCAGACTGTACAGAAGCTATAGTCTGATCTTGAATGTACTTTGTTTGCTACCTTACCAGATATTCTGACAAAAATAGCTTCCAAAATTGCATTATCTGCATCTGCCAGAGAATGCCCATTTCATTTATTTTGCTCTTATAAAATTGTTAACCCTTAACCTTTACCACACGACAAAATTATAGACAGATCCCAATCAGAAGCATTTCCAAAGGACATAATAAATGTGGCACAGGTAATAGGATTTGTATGTAAAAGGAAAGAAAACACTGTGGGAAAAGAAGAAAATGCTGGTTACCAGCATTTTCTCCTTCTCCCACAGTGTTTTCAAAAGCTTTCTTTTTCAGGGTTGTTGAAACTCTGGATTGTGTGTTAAAGGGTGAAACTGCTAAATAAATACAATGAAGTCTTCTATGTGGCTTGGTGGTAAAGTTTAGGATTCGTAAACTGGAGGGCCCAGGTTTGAGCCACACTGGACTTGAGCTTTATGTGGGTGTGTCTTTGAGCAAGACACTTCAGTGTTACTTGCCTCTACTGGCGAAACATAGGACATAAATATGTGAGATAGTGTTTCAATATGAATGAAATATGGTTGAAAGCGGCTTAAAATATCATTCAGTCAATCAAATAATCAAAAGAAACAAATGGACAAGTTGGTTTTAGGTGTTCTACACTCCATATAACCTTTTTCCAGAGGATCCCATGTTTTAATGATTCCAAAGAAGTAGTTTTCTGTGAAAAGGAGAAAACGGCATTTTTGCCCCGTTCTACAATGTTTGCTACATTTGAAACACAAATCCTATTGTTTGAGTCACTCTGAATTTTATGTCTGCTAATGGTACATATTGATATGAAATTGCCTAGTATTTTATTCTGTCAAAACAAGTAAACCTTTTACAAACAATCCTATGTTACAACTACCCTGAGAAAAAGGGCTTTTGAAAATATTGGGGGGAAAAAGAGAAAATGCTGCTAACCAGCATTTTCTCTTTTCCCACAATGTTTTCTACCCTTTCATGGACAAATCACATCATTTGAGGCCCATTTAGTTTTGTCCGTCTTCATCTCCTATCAATTTGGGCAAATCCAAAATTTTGCCATCTGGTAAAAGGTCAAGCCATCTGCAGATCATGTGATCTTATCAAAGCCATGAACAATGAAAGGAAAGGCTGTGTTCCTGATACTTAGCTCTATACTAGGCAGCAAAATTTAAGGCATTGTTCCTTATTGAAAATGTTAAAAATTGAGTACTCTTAAATGATAGAATTTTTCTTTAAAACAGTTAACTCTTTACCACACAATCCCAAGTTTTAATGACCCTCAAAGAATAGGCTTTTGAAAACATTGCAGGAAAAGGAGAAAATGCTGGTAACCAGCATTTTCTCCTTTTCCTACAATGTGTTCCACCCTATCAAAGACAGAAATCACCAATTTAACAGCATTTGATTTGTCATTTACAAATGCTTTCAATTTGGTCCAGTCCAAAATCTTGTCGTTTGGTAAAGAGTTAAAACATTTTGGAAAAGGAGAAATGCTGGTTACCATCATTTCATCTTTTACCAACAGACCAACAATGTTTTCTAAAACCCTCCTGCACAGGAATCATTAGATAAAGGCAAAGGCCACTGGTCAGGCTACCATGAACTATGGAGTATGATATTTTCTTTCAAAGATCAAGCTATATGGTTTATTCATAATTATATCCTAGTTCCAGTTATTCCTCTGTGGGTCACGCATTAGTATCATAACAAATGGTTAGGCTTAGCCTTGCTGTATTTTATCTTATCCAATGTTTTGTGTGGACCAAGACTTGATGTTTTAAGTGTATGATTTATATTTTCTAATTTCAGTGAGGACAAAATTATACAGTATTACAAGAAGTTGGCAGGTACATCAAAAGGATTAGCTATAGTAAAGTAAGTCATATGGTGTATATATAGGATCTGGCATGTTAGTGTTTGAGATACGATTTTATCAAACAAGTCTACAAAAAATGTTATTAAGAAACTTACTGGTAATTACATTTTTTGTGAACAAGTTCAGGGTTTTCCCTTGGCTTTAAAAATTGGGGGTCATTGTGACCCCCATCCTCATTAGTTGAGGGTCATTTCTTCAACTTAGGGGGTCAAAATAAATGGATCTCTTGGTCATCAAGCATGATTTACAATGCATTTCACCTTTAAACTCCAAGAAAGAAAAATCTGTAAGTACTTTCTGATGGAAAGGTCGATTTCACTTTTTGAAAGACGAAACATTCTTGTCTGAATTGCTTCTTGACGTGGCTTGATTGGCAGTTGTAGGAAGCAGACGATAGAAGAATGTTACGTTTTTTTTTTCGTCGTGACATTAATTTCCGCAAACAGCACAGACTGGTAATGTGTAATTTTATATACCGGAAGTAGTGTAAAATAAGCTGTGAAATACAGATAACCCAACCAAGACTTCGACTGGGCCCTTTTTTACGACACATGTCCAATATAGTTTACGGCAATAATGCGTAAACCAGTCTGATCCTATAAATAAATTCCCGGAAAACCACTTTTATCTAAAATAAACCCTGTAGTTAAAAAAAGAACGGTGTTCGTCTGATATTGAAGGAAGAACAGACTTGGATTTATGACGCTTTATTCAAGTTCGTAGATGATTTAGATTTTGGAAAGTTGCGTCACTGATGACGCACTGTCTTTTATTTTGGGGGTCATTTGAATTAAAATTGCGTCTATGACGCAGGATTTGTGCGTCATGGAAAACCCTGAAGTTTAATAAAATTTTACCTCAGAGGCCAACAACTGTCAGATTCTTTTTATCACATTACTTTGTCTCAAGAATTATAGTTCATGATGTGTTAACACATAGGCCTACGCCCGCCCGGGTAGCTCAGTATTTAGCATATTGCGTATCTGCCTGGTGAGTTGGTGGTTGCGAGTTTGCTACCCAGTTGAGGCAAACTTTCTTTCAAGTGATTTTTTGCCTTTCCCCTCTGATGCATGTGGGAAAAGTAGTCAGTGACTTGGAAAGAAAGTTAGTATACAGCAGTCACGGTACACAATGTTTTAGAAATGATGCCTATAATTACAGAGCGTTGACTAAATACGGCGCTTTTTTCATATCTCACTCATATGTAAGACAAGAAAACTCGTGATGGCTGTCTTACATTGAAAACAAGGTGATTTATGTGATAATACATGATTCTGTAATGTTACAACTACCTATATATCCCTTTTACCTCTCTATGTTTAATGCTTTTGAAAGAAAGTCTTTGAAAGCATTATGACAAATGGAGAAATTGCTCAGAAGTAGCAATTTCTACATTTGTAACAATGGTTTCCAGGTCGTCTCTGATATGTTAAATTTTGTTGAAAATATGGTCATAACCCTGTCATTGTATTCATTGTCTGTGTTTCTCTAAATCTGTGACATGATCTGATATCTCTGTCATTACTGAAGATATGAGTCTTCAGGCTCAGGTTACTTGTTAACTTTTTACGGCACAATCCTGGGTGTTAATATGACCCTAAGGAGAAAGGCTTTTAAAAACATTGTTGGAAAAGGAGAAAATGCTGGTAACCAGCATTTTCTCCTTTTCCAACAATGTTTTCTACCCTACTAACAAGAGAAATTGTTATTGTAGGAATATTTTATTTGTCTTCTTCATATGCTTTCAATTTGAACAAGTCTAAATTTGTGTTCTTTGGTAAAAAAGGGGAACCCATGCTGAAAAGGGCATGTAACTTCAAAATATTTTTGACATACTTATGTCCCTTTTAGGCTGGATTTTTCACTGAAAAAGCAACTGTAACCTAGCATTTGAATCCATATGATGGTTTCTAGTATTTTCAAGTTTTTGTTCCTTTTCCCACAACATTTTCAAAAGCTTTTTTTCCCAAGGGATGTTTAAATATTGAATTATTTATCGAAAGATAAAAAAAGCCAAGATAGTTAATCTACGGGCATATATTTGTACGAACCATAAATATAATTGATGATGTAAAAGGATGTCTGCAAGACATTTTCCAGACATACAAACTGTCTAGTTGTGCAGTATTGATGTTTTCTTAAATAAATAGGAAAGGTTAGCCCTTGGTGATAGAGTGCCTTTTACAACTTTACCCTAAAAAAGCCTTTTACATTTTGTTGGCCTTGACAGCCAGTGGAATCAAGATTAAAATGCATGAAGTTTGATCTTTGATTGGCACTATCCGCTTTGCAGAGAAATTGTGGTCTAAAGCAAATTTGAAATGGCACTTGTTCAGGTCTAATATCTGTTTGGTTTAACTCTTTACCAAACGACAAAATTTTAGACTTGTCCAAATTGAAAGCATTTGCAGACGACAAACGTGACTCAAAAATTGTAGCTTGACTTTAGAAGAGTAGAAAACATTGTTGGAAAAGGAGAAAATGCTGGTTACCAGCATTTTCTCCTTTTCCCACAATGTTTTCTGAAGGCGTCTTCCTCTGGGTCGTAGGAACCAGGGATTGTTTGGTAAAGGGTTTATTAGGGGTATATTGCTGTTTTTGGAAAGTGTAACTCGAGATAATACTGTACCTTTTTTTGTGGTCTGATCTTGGGTCTATGAACTTAATTATCAAAACAATTTTTTATGGAAACATTCCTTTATTTCTGTACTCTCAAGATTCACTACTAATCAAACAATTCTGCATGTTTATGACCTTGAAGAAGTCTCTTGAAAATAGTGTGGAAAATATTTCTGTACTCTCAAGATTCACTACTAATCAAACAATTCTGCATGTATATGACCTTGAAGAAGTCTCTCGAAAATAGTGTGGAAAAAGGAGAAAATACTGATAACCAGTATTCATCCCTTAGCTGACAAAATTTTCTGCCATGTAAAAGGCAGATCCCATCATTTTATTTGCCATATCTAAATGCTTTTGACAAATGTAGAATTTTGTCATCTGGTAATGTGTTAATAATGATTGAATGCCTCTAACCTGCTGGTTTCTCAAAATATGATTCTATTGTATTAGCACTCCCAATATTTCCTTGGAGATTCAGTGGCAAAGTATTATCCCATGCTGTTAAAATTGTAAGTTGTTTATGCAAGCAAAACTGGTAGTATTTTATTTCAGAAAAAGAGGCTGTCCATGCAATCGGAAAATTTTTAAAACAATGTTGAAAAATGAGCTTTTGCCTATAGCAAACACTTATCACTTATCTTTTTACCATACAACAGAACTTTGGCGACGTCAAAATTGAAAGCGTTTGCAGACAAATGTGGCTGGAATTATATAGAAAACATTGTGGGAAAAGGAGAAAATACTGGTTACCAGCATTTTCTCCTTTTCCCATAATGTTTCTAACAGCTTTTCTTTCTCAGGGTCATTAAAACTGGATTGTGTGGTAAAGGGTTATCTGTCTAACTTTTCCAACAAATCTGTTTTTTGTTTCAGTTACATGACCATATTAGAAAGCCTGCCAACATATGGAATCCATTATTTTGAAGTAAAGGTTAGTATGATCAATCAATTAAACCCTAACTCAAAAAACTATTGAACTATTGATATCTACAAAACAATAACTGAAAATTAGTCAAAGAATAAACATTCCAATGTACATGAAATATTCTTCACCATGCACAAAAGATTTTAGCCTAGTCCAAATTGAAAGCATTTGCAGACAACATATGAGCCATGCTCTGTGAAAAAGGGGCTTAATGCATCTGCAAAAAGTATCGACCCAGGTCAACCTGCGCAGGCTGACCTGGGCCGAAACTTTGCTATTGGTCAATTTCCTGTATGTCTAAGGACCAGTCTACCTCATGATTCAATCAGTTGTTAAAAAAGGTGTCTATTATGGATCCATAATCATACGATGTCTTCATTTGTACAATGCATAACTGAGATGCATAAAGCCCCCTTTTCCCAGACCATGGCTCATATATTTTACTCAAACCATGAACTGTGTCTTTCAAATCATGAAAAGCATTGAGCAACATTGATTTGTTTTCTGCAAATGCTTTTAATTTGAGCAAGTCTAACTTTTTGTTATCTTTTAAAAGAGTTAAACAGTATTGGAAAGAGTTTTGGAAAAGAAGCAGTGCCTGGGGAGTATCCTTGGGCAAGGCACTTCATAGCCCTAGCCTTGTACGTGTGAAACCCAGGACATCCATGACTATGTGAGCTAATATGACTGAAATACTGTCGAAAGTGAGGTTGAACATCATTCACTCATGTTTTCCAGAGCTTAATGCAACAAGTCATAAAGTAATTTCTACTGTGATTGGCTAAGAAGAGCAGGAATTTTGAATTTAGTAGAAAAAAACATGTCTATAAAGGAATGCAATCAAACTTATTTGAATTATTGAAATATAGATATGATATTGCAAATCAAAATTGGTGTGATGTTACACAAAACATGGAATAATGCAATGTGTAATGCTATTATGAGTTCATAAGATAACTGCTAAACTGCATCCTAGATTAGAACAATATCTTTTAGACACTATAAATTAAGTCAAAGTTTGTGTTATTTAACAGTAGTACTTAAGCAAATGACAAAGATGTAGACAGGTCCAAATTCAAAACATTTGCAGACGACAAATAAATGGGGCTCAAATGACATGATTTGCCTATGAAAGGGTAGAAAACATTGTGAGAAAAGGAGAAAATGCTGGTAACCAGCATTTTCTCCTTTTCCTACAATGTTTTCAAAAACCTTCTCTGTAAGGGTTGTTAAAACTCGGGATTGTTTGGTAGAGGGTTGATGGCTATTTTTTCCTCATTCCCATTTTTTTGTGGAAAGGACAAACAATGTTTATCATGAAATAGATTAAAAGATGACAGTTGAATATTATTAGACCCCATTTTATCCCCTTTCAGGACAAGAAAGACATTCCGTGGTGGTTAGGGATCAGTCACAAGGGAATAGCAGTGTATGACAAAGAGGATAAAAATGTCCCAAGAAAGGTGAATATTTCAAACCTAAACTAGCAATTTTTCTTATCGAAGTTGTGGCTCAGTCATTGAGAGGATGTATTTGTAATTTGGAGTGTTGGGTGCTAGCTTTAATGTTTGGGCTGGTCAGTTATTAACTCTGTACAAAACGACATAATTTTAGACTGGTCCAAATTCAAAGCGTTTGCAGACAACAATTCAAATATGGCTGATATGATGAAATTCATTTGCAGAAGTGTAAAAAACGGCATTTTCTCATTTTAACACAATGATTTCTAAGGGCTATTTCGTTAGGGTCAAAATTCAGGATTGTGTGGTACAAAGTTAACTTGTAAAGAATCCAGTGTTTTAACAATCCTGAACAAGAATGCTTTGTAAAACATCATTGAAAAAGAAGAAAATGCTGGTAACCAGCATTTTCTCTTCTTTCCACATTTTTTGTACCCTTTTGAAGACGAGCCCAACATTTATGCATAGTTTGTCATCTGGAAACCCTTTCAGTGAAGCCAAGTCGAAAAATGTTTTGCATAGTAAAGAATTAAGGTCAGTGTAGTTTCAGATCAGACTTCAGAAAATATAAAATTTAATCTCAGACCTGCAAGACCTGCTTATTGAGGGATAGACATAAAGAACCTTGCTTTAACTCTGCTAGACAACAAAATTTTAGACTTGTCCAAATTGAAAGCAATGGCAGATGACAAATTACACGTGGTCACATGGGAAATGTCGGTCACATGGAAGTGTATTTGACGAGACTACAGGGCTCTAACCCAGTACTGATTAAACCACTGAAAGACATGAATAAGTAAACTGTTGCCTTTTAATATCACATCGGAGCCAGGTATCTTAGTCTGTAACATAGACGGCTTGAAACCAAGGGGTTGCTGGTTTGACTCCCAGCTCAGCTAATTTCTTTTTGAGGATTAATGATTGTCATTGGGACAGAATTCATACATTTATCACAGCTAAACATAGTTTTGACTATGATTTTATGGGGAAGCAGCTAGTGGCTTGAAATGATAATTTTCAATATATAGTGGTAAAAGAATTTTCAGCAAAGCACTGGTAGGGGCAATAGTTGCCCAGGTATCACTGAAAAGTTGAAAATGACATGAACACTGTACGCATAGACATTAATACCACTACTGAAATAGGCTGCTTAACCCTTTACCTCACAATGCTGAGTTTTAATGACCCTAAAGAAAAAGCTTTCAGAAAACATTGTGGGAAAAGGAGAAAATGCTGGTTGCCAGCATTTTCTCCTTTTCCAACAATGTTTTCTATCCTTCCAAAAACAAATTTCTGTTTTTGAGTCACATTTATTTGTCATTGACAAATACTTTCAATTTGTGCAAGTCTAATATTTTGGTGTATGGGAAAGGGTTAACTCTTTACCAAACAAAAAAATTTTAGACTGGTCCAAATTGAAAGTATTTGCAGACGACAAATTAGTTCTTTTTGAAATGCTGAGTTTTGTCTTCGATAGGATAGAAACGTGGGAAAAGGAGAAAATGCTGGTTACCAGCATTTTCTCTTTTCCCACAATGTTTTCAAAAGGCTTTTTGTGTGGGGGTTGTTAAAACTAGGAATATTTTGGTAGAGAGTTAAAAGAAAACATTCAATCAATTTGCTTATTAGAAAAATTTAATTAGTTTTGTAGGTACACTGAGATAATTAAACACTATTTATGATGGTTTTCAATGCATATTTTTCAGACTTTTGTATGGAAATCATTAGAAAACTTGTACTACAGGGACAAAAAGTTTTCCATAGAAGTTCATGATCCCAAACGGTAAGATTCATCTCTTATTTTTCACAGACAAAATGTGTGACATGCTTGATCATCACTGTTTGGCTAGAATATCTGCACTTTCTAGATTAAGTTTTCTTTTTCCTTCATAACTGTCGCTGACAGATGAGCTGCGATGCAGCAGAAGGGGTTGAACTGTTTACCAAACGACAAAATTTTAGACTTGTCCAAATTGAAAGCATTTGCAGACGACAAAATAAATATGACTCAAAAATTGAAACTTGACTTTAGAGGAGTAGAAAACATTGTGGGAAAAGAAGAAAATGCTGGTTACCAGCATTTTCTCCTTTTCCCACAATGTTTTCAGAGGGCTTCTTCCTCTGGGTAGTAAAAACCAGGGATTGTTTGGTAAAGGGTTAATGCATCTCCATGATCTGTACCAAGAAAGTCATCAAATAATTTTGGATCCTTTAACGCTATGCCACACAATCCCGAGTTTTCATGACCCTAAGATAAAAGGCTCTTGAGAACATGGTGGGAAAAGGAGAAAATGCTGGAAACCAGCATTTTCTCCTTTTCCCATTATGTTTTCAACCCTATCATAGACAAAACCATTATTTGCCAGACATTCAATTTGCCGTCTGCAAATGCTTTCAATTTGAACAAATCTAAAAATATGTCATTTGGTAAGGAGTTAAACCCTTTTTGTCTAACAACTGAATGAATCTATTGTTAGAATTATCCTTTGACATACAGTAAATTTACTAATAGCAAAAAGTATCAATTCAGGTCAGCCTGCACAGACTACACAGGCTGACCAGGGCATATACTGTACTTTTTGCAGATGCATTAAACCCCCTTTTCACAGAGCTTGGCTCATATAGAATAGATTAGGAATTCGTATTCACTGAGGATCGGTGATTATCTAGTACCCCATGAGCAACTCTTTGGTTCCTTTTTAGTGAATATCTCTTGGGAGTAGAAATGGTGAAAATTTGAATGGAGTTACCTTTTACCACAAAAATCCAGTCTTTTAATGACATTGAATGGCTTTTGAAAACATTGCGGGGAAAAGGAGAAAATGCTGGTAACCAGCATTTTTTCCTTTTTCCTCAATGTTTTATGTCCTATCAAGGACCGATTTTGTTATTTGAGCCACCTTTTATTTGTTGTCTGCAAAAGCTTTCAATTTGGACATACCTAGAATTTTTTAATTAGTGAAGAGTTAAATTATATTTTCTGTGAAAGCTTAAAAATGAGGAGGAAGTCTCAGCAGTACATTTAATTTGTTCTTTGTTGCTGGTTTGTCTAAGTCTGTATTTGGTTTTGGACTAGGAAAAAAACAGCTTAGCCAGATAGTTTTTGGATATTTCTTGGAAGTAATATCAAAGCTAGGGGGTCTTGATCCCAAAAGATGTCTCAAAAATTATCACCTTACAAAAATACAATTTCTTCCGGGAAAATATGTGAGATCTAAGCAAAAATCTTAGGGTTTTGGTCATTAGCCAGGGCTTTGTTTAGCTCTTTTTTTATGTTTTGGCAAGCATCTATACTTTTTCTAGGAGAATAAAATAGTTTTAATTCATTACAATACAGTTATTTTGGACATGCTATAAATTAGTACAAGTGACCTATTGGAGAAAGGAAAGTGTCTTTTGTGAATAAAGGGACAGAGAGGGTCAACTCTATCATGGTGGTGTCCATGGTCGTGAGGTAGAGCGTCGGCCTCGTAACTGAAAGGTCTTGAGTTCGATACACAGGAACGGGTGTCAATTTTGGGATTCTTCATAGGCCCACACATTCGATGCGAGTACTGGTGTAGTTCCCAGGAAGCAGAATCAAGCGAGATAAGTATAAGTTGTAAGAACTTGTTTCTCAATCGATGTAAAATAAATATGTTTAAAGAAAAAAAATTTGACTGGTCCTAATTGAAAGCATTTGCAGATGACAAAATAAGTATGACTGAAAAATTAAAGAAGAGAAAATACTGATTACCAGTGTTTTCTCCTTTTTTCCACAATATTTTCATATGTCTAATTTCCCAGGGTTGTTAAAACTCTGGATTTTGTGGTATAGGGGTAAAAAGAGCTGTAGTTTGTACCAGTTCATGCCTTGTTTTCACAAAGAGTTTTCAAAAGTTGTCTTACACTTGGTTGCAAGATGTGATGTGTTTGATTGGCCAATATAAATGTGACATTTATGTTCATAACATGATGGAGGTAAAGGCTGCTCTTTTCTTTTATTGCTTGTGAAGTTCCAATATTTTTATATCTAAAAAAATTACTCCTATCACCGTAAGATCGAGGAGACCAAGCTTTTTTTCAAGTACATCCCTTCCCTTCAATGGCCACAAAAATTAAAAAAAAAAAGTATTTGCCCTCTCATGTATGCAGTTTGACCCAAGGAGCTACTGTCAAAATTGTAGTTGCCTCAAATTATTACAACACCAAGACTGTTTTCGCCAAATTATCTCCAGCAGAATTTTGACAGTCTTGTTGAAGATCAGAAAATATGGCAGTGTCAGATCTCAGTGTCTGATCTCGGAATAGGTTACTGTATATTGAATCCCACTCACAAAAATTTTACGTTGATATCTATTCGTGTGCATTTTGCTTTCTTGCTTATTTCGCTAGGAGAATACTTATGAATGTTCTAGGGTATGGCTTCATAGGATGTAGTGACCATTATCATCCTGTTTTGATGGGAGAAATACTGAAGGTCATCCTCTATAGAAACCCTTATAGGGTTAGCACAACTTAACACAACTTTGGTTGTGGGTTTTTTTTTTAAAGTATATAGAGTAGGTTCAGATTGCATAGAACTGTGATTAATATTCAGGCTAAAACAGCACTGAAATGGCAACATATTTAGGCCTTAGTTACTGATGATTTTTTGGAAGACCAACAGATATCTGGTGATGAAACTCTAAATAAATAAGCATGGATTTAACCCTTAGGTTGCTAAGCGCGACTCACTGAATGTGCAGTCTGATCCTTGATCTACACTGTCCGATAATGAGATATTTGTCTCCAAAAAATAAGCCTGAAGTAGAATTATTCGGGTTTTTACTATTGGCTTAACTCTTTACCAAACATCAAAATTTTAGACTGGTCCAAATTGAAAGCACTTTCAGATGACAAAATAAACGTAACTCGAAAATTGAAATTTGTTTCCAGCAGGGTAGAAAACATTGCGGGAAAAGGAGAAAATGCTGGTTACCAGCATTTTCTCCTTTTCCCACAATGTTTTCAAAAGGCTTCTATCTCAGGTTGTTAAAAGTCGGGATTGTGTGGTAAAGGGTTAAAAGTTTCATTTAATTTATATAGCAGGATAAGAGTTAACATGTTACTGCAGACATATTACTCTATATCCCCCTAAAGTAGACAGCTTTTAAAACATTGTGTGTAACAAACAACTACTTTTGTATTCCACACAATTCAAACAAGCATTTTCCCTGCCATGAAGCTTTCTCATTTTGTGTTTGTTGTACTAGTGTTTGATTGGTCTAAAATTATGGTAGCCTGTATAGTAAAAGGTTAAAGAACAGGAACTATCTTTATTGCTACCAGTTGCTTGTTGCATGAAATAAACAAAGTATTTTTTTGCATGCTGCTGTATTGTGCATTGCATCATCATCTTGATTAACATCTTATCACATGATGAAAACTTACACTGGTCCAAATTGATAGTGGTCCAAATTGAAAACATTTGCAGAACACAAAAATAATTAGAGTTTAAATGATGAGATTTGTCTTTGGGAGGATTGAAAAAGCAGTGGGAAAAGGAGAAATTCTGTATACCAGCGTTTATATTTGTTAATTATGCTGTGGTGGACTTGCTTATGTTTCCTTTTGTGAAGCCCAGTAGTAGCTCATTGTGTGATATACAGAGTTTATAAAACAGAGGTACAGGTTTGATTTAGCCAAGCCCTTTTGGAAGATTTATATATTTCAATATTCAGGCAAAAAGCAGCTTTTATATTTTAGCATTTTAATTTCTTAACTGACCAAAAATCCTATTCATTTTGCGCTTCATCGGATAATAGATCTGAAAAAAAGGCCTTTGCCTTTCCATATAATTGTGTACCACATCACCATATTATATGATTGAGTCATACTTTGTAAAAAGCTGCTATAATGCATCTGCAGAAAGTTTTTGAGCCATGCTCTGGCAAAAGGGGGCTTCATGCATGTCCGTAATGCATTATACCAAGTAAACCATCATATAATCATGGATCCATAAAATTCATTTTGTCTAACAACCAATAGAATCATGAGGAAGAGTGGTCCTTGGACATACAGAAAATTTACAAATAGCAAAAAGTTTCTGCTCAGGTCAGCCTGCGCAGGCTGATCCGAGTTGATACTTTTCGCAGATGCATTAAGCTCCCTTTTCACAGAGCATGGCTCATTTATTAGACAATTTTTCCTCAAAATGTTTTGTTATACAAGAGGGGTTTTAACTCATTACCAAACGACAAAATTTTTGGCTTGTCCAAATCGAAAGCATTTGCAGACGACAAAATAAAAGTGACTGAAAATTTGAAATTTGTTTTGTGAAGGGTAGAAAACATTGTGGGAAAAGGAGAAAATGCTGGTTACCAGCATGTTCTCCTTTTCCCACAATGTTTTCTAAAGGCTTCTTTCTCAGGGTAGTCAAAAATAGGGATTGTGTGGTGATGGGTTAAGGATCCATGTGATTACTTGCTTTTGGCAGAACATGGCTCAATGGAATCCTGTACCTATGTGAAGACTGTAAGAACTTGTACTTTTTATTGTGCTATTGATGATCACCAACTGTATGGCTGCCAAACTTGTGATGGTTACAATTTTTAAGGCTGAACTATATACCACACGACAACATGTTGAACTTGACCAAATCGAAAGCACTTGAAGAGGACAATCTTAACATTTTACCACACGAGAAAATTTTAGACCAGTCCAAATTGAAAGCATTTGCAGACGACAAAATAAAGGTGACTGAAAAATTGAAATTTGGTCTGGGAAGGGTAGAAAACATTGTGGGAAAAGGAGAAAATGCTGGTTACCAGCATTTTCTCCTTTTCCCACAACGTTTTCAAAGGGCTTCCTTCTCAGGGTCGTTAAAAGTCGGGATTGTGTGGTAAAGGGTTAACATGGCTGAAATGATGGGAATTGTCATTGGAAGGATAGAAAACATAGGAAATGGAGAAAAAAACTTGTTACCAGCATTTTCTCCTTTTTTCCTCAATGTTTTCAAAAGCCTCAGAGTCATTAAAACTTGGGGTTGTGTGGGAAAGGGTTTAAACATGGAATTATGTGGCAAAGGGTTAAAAGAATAGGCTTATTGATTGACACAAAAAGTTTTACTTTCAAGTTATTCAATTGTCCTGCCACTTGTATGTCTGTAACTATTGCCTCTTTTATCCTGCAACAGCTGATAACTGTTGATCCCAAGTTTGAATCATCCTGAAGAAAGATGGCATTTGAAAACATTGTGAGTAAAAGGAGAAAGTGCCATTTGCTTGGATATTTTTTTTTATTTTCCCAGAATATTTTCAACCCTTTCATAGAGACAAAGATGTCATGATTTGAGCAACTTTAAAATTTATGTTTTTCATCTACCAATGCTTTAAGCTTGGACAATTCATAAGATTTTAACATCTTGTAAAGAGTTAAAGGATGCACATGTAGATTTAATTGGCAACTCTTCTGTCCAATTGTCCTGCCTCTAGCATTTCTGTTAACCTTTGCTTGTTTATCCTGCATCAACAGATATTTTCATCAATTTCCTTTCATTACTTTGTACTCTGCTTAGAAGGCATCACCTTTCTACAACCATAACTGAAAGTGTGTAGGTTGAAAAAATAATCAAAGTACTCGAAGTCCTGAAAACTGGATTTGTGGGATATCCTTTGTAATGAGACATAAAAATTCCATCACATGCAATACATGTATAATGAATTAGTGGAGTAAGCAAAGACAAGGAGAATCGAAGTTGTTCTGCCAAGCGGGCCACACAGAAACTGCTACTCTATTAATTATTAGGGAGTTGAAAATTGATCCGTCAGTATTAGGCAGTTTTCTGCAGGTGTTTAATTTTGGAGTTTATACACGTGTAGGACTGTATATTCGAAAGTGGTAAAAGCAAGGCTAAAATGTATTCTGTAAAACTGAAAGTGGAAAGAGTGTATTTAGCGTGTATAGCAGTATTTTGTTCTGGTCAGACCAATCATAGTAATGAAATTTGCAACACAAATCTTCCAATAACTATTATTTCTTGCCAAAAACACATGTTGCGGGAAGTCATTAGTATTGTCTTGATGAGAACCCACAACACAGACTTTAGTGAAAAACTAAAAGATATTCATCAGTCAAAACAAAAAATACTCTCTCCTCTGGAAAATACTCTTCTCTCGTCTGAAGCTCTGTTTTTCTCCAGGGACTCATGAGAAAGGTTATGTTCTCCCTCACTGTATTTGTATTTCAACCTTCAAAGTGCCTGTTAAACAACATGGACCATTTCAGTCAGGGAAAAAAGTTGAGTTGTCGCATCTTGTTCATTGTCAATCAATCCCAGCGTAGTGTCATAGTTGACCACTGTCTGATCTTGATCAACACTGGCAACAAAGCAGCTAAAGTTGTGAAAGGCATTATATAGATAAGGTAAAAATAAAGGCTGACCATTATGGAGTCGTCGTGATACATTAGGAATTGCCCATTGTGATGCATACCTATTTATCCTGCTATTTAAAACATACTGATTGATTTTGAATCTATATTGTTTGATATTTTGTTGGATGTCCTAAAATCTTAACTTACCCTTAAAGTGATGAATGTGGCTCCTGGTGCTATTGTAAATGGTATGGATCAATCAGACTATCCTGAACATGCAGTCTGATCTTTGATATTCATTATCTCCTTCTTTGTATTACATCCTGGCCAAAAAAGAAACCCACCGAAGAATAGCAATACTTTGGTCAATACCCTTAGAGTTTTCAGCTGTGAAATTACATTTTTAATCTCCTCTTTACTGATTGCGGATGTCTGCGTCATTAGTATCTTTTGACTAAACATCAATGCCCATTTGAAGATTTGTAGAGTCTGAGTCATTCCTGTGAACCCTGAAGAATATTGTGTGGTATAGTTTTTTTTCAACCAGAAAGATTGTTCACATGGGATATAAGATAAGTTTGCAGATTATCTAGCAAACATAAAAATTAACAACAAATGCATAGCTGAAATACAAACCACCCCGGCTGGGATTCAAACCTGTGCAGTAAAGATCCTTGTTTATAGAGGCTTAAAAGACAAATACACTAACCAGTGAGATAAAGAGAATTCTCCCAAACTCAGTTGCTAGGTACATGTATTTAGTTTATATGGGAAGAAGCTACACACTGAGGAAGGAGTGATCTCCTGAAACAATTATCATTACAAAACCTGCAATACTGTATTGCACTTATAGATACGTATAGATTATCATTACAAAACCTGCAATACTGTTCTGTGCTTATAGATGCATGCCAAAACATCATCTTAATGACTTGCATATTTCATGGCTTTTTCTCTAAAAATTACCCTTTTTTGGTTGCAAGCATAATTGGCATAAATTTTATTTGGATTTTTTTTTTTTGTCAATAACAGTTGTTTCTTTGTTGTGTGATATGTAGCACTTAAGTGGCAAATCCATTCCAACAGCTTGTGTTATAGCCTATCAAATTTGAGTTTTCAGTTTCGACCAACTTTTGGTTGGTTTGCATTTGCAGATGTCTTGGAGCATGGGTAGAGCCAACAGTTGAACCATGCTCTGTGAAAAGGGGCTTAATGAATCTTCAAAAAGTATTGACCAAGGTTAGGCTGACCTGGGCCCAAAGTTTTTGCTATTGGTCAATTTTCTGCATCTCAAAGGACCAGTTTACCACATTGATTTCGTCAATTGTTAGACAGAATGGACTTTGTGGATCTAAAACCATGCGCTGTCTTGCTTGGTATCACACATTAAGAACATGCATTTAGCCCCCTTTTGCTAAAGCATGGCTCATTTCTAAATTTACTTTTGAAGTTCCTATATTCCAAGACTAGTCATGTGATAGACTGAGCTATTCTGCTGCCTATAGTTCAAGATTAGAGCAGTACTTTCAGTCAATAATAAGTTTGGCCCCTTATGCTCAACATTTACAACAAAAGTCAAGATAACTATGAAAAGAAATTTTGAAAGTTGAAAAGTATATGTGGTGCCATCACAGCCTTTTTTTGCACCTATTACAACCATGAGAAGAAATGCTTAAATTACCACAGCTTGACTTAAAATTCTCAGTAAAAAGTTTAAAATTGGTTACGGAATAAGGGGAGAGGAAGTTATTAAAACAGAAATGTTGGGGATTGGATTTATCAATTTCTTATTTTTGAATGAGTGTTGTAGAAAGGTGGTGCTTGGGTGTCTTACTTGCACTTTTTTCTGTCTTCCCCTTCATGTAGTATCATACACACGCTAAGCAGCTTCAACCTTTATGAAGATGCCATCCGAGAACCCATAGACGAAACAGATGAACTCTCGGACGCAATATCCGACCCAACAACTCAGTAAGTACCCCAGCCAGGTCCAATAGTCCAATACTCAATATAGCGCACAGATATTTAAGGCTCTCCCTCCAAATATAGCTGGCTTAAGTGAACCCACACCTACTTCCTTATATATCTCGCACAGCTTGTAAATCTCTTTGTATCATTTTAGATGTAACCATAGAATGTTCTCACTTTTTTTTTGCTTTTTTTTTTTTTTAAACTAAGATCACTATTATGAAGGGAAGAACAGGCACTGCAACATATATGAATTTGAAGAGTAGAAGGCTGTTTGTTTTAAATAGCAATTCCTTATTTGTCACAAAACGCTTTATTAGGCCTGCTTCAGATTTCTAGATTGAAGCTGAAGCTATGAATGAGTTTGCCTCTGAACGAAACTTGAATTGCTTGAGCCTATTGCAAAAGCATTGCTTAGGTATTTATACACTGTATGTATCTGACTACTTTTAACAGTGAATGTCATTTCTTTCTGTTCCCTCTTTCATCCTTTGCTGTAGGTGGTGGTAAAAGTATTTAGGTTGCACTTGTGAGGCAGAAATTTAGTTTCAAGACCATCTTCGAGGCAAGACTTCTTTGTTTTCTTGTTGAAGTTAACTCCTATACTTAGCACAGCTTACTGATATGTTGTCATTGCTGGTCCTACATATCAAAATTAGACTTCAAAGTCTCTGTGCAGTCTGGCCTTAGATCTGTCAGTTATTTTGAGGTATTGCAGCCAAAACAGCTTTTGCCATGCATTACATGAATTTGTATTTGATTTTCTTGTTCCACACTTAAATTGTCAGTTTCATTTAATAGCTTTGAACTCATTACCAAACTACAAAAGTCAAGAATGGTCAAAATTGAAAGCATTCAATTTTGCAGACGAGGAATCAGCTGTTCATCAAATGATGGAATTGTGTCTCAAAGAGTAGAAAACATTTTGGGAAAAGGAGAACCGGCACCCGCTTTTCTCCTTTTCGCAAAATGTTTTCAAAATGTTTTCTTCTTCAGGTTCGATGAAATACGGAATCATGTTGTTAAGAGTTAAGGATTAACCCTTTACCCTCAAGTTTAGTGACCCTTAGCAGAAAGAAAGCTTTTGAAAACATTGTTGGAAAACAGTGAAAATGCTGGTTACCAGCATTTTCTCATTTTCCCATGAAGTTTTCTACCCTATCATAGAACTTAAGCTCATATGTACCATTTTTGAATTTGTCATCTACACATGTTTCGAATTTGAAAGTCTAAAATTTGTTGTTTCTGAAAGGGTTAAAGGCTTGTAATGGGGTGCCCTCCTGGTTGAATGGTTAAAATGTTTGGATTTGTTATAAAGAAATCGTGATTTAATCCCAAGTGGTGGTCACATGGAAGTGTGCCTGAACAAGATACCAAAGAGCCCAAGGCTAGTGTGGGTGATACCTAGAAAAGACATGAAAAAGTTGGCTGTTCCCATGACTGAAAAAACTATTCAAACAAAAAAGCTTAAACAGTGTGTAACATCAGGTCAAAGAGTAGGCTACTGG
Source organism: Hippopus hippopus (assembly GCA_946811185.2). Classification (NCBI taxonomy): domain Eukaryota; kingdom Metazoa; phylum Mollusca; class Bivalvia; order Cardiida; family Cardiidae; genus Hippopus; species Hippopus hippopus. The sequence goes on along the minus strand of OX328102.1, from coordinate 19,398,281 downwards.
GACAGATCTTCAAAAAAAAAAAACTTGTTTGTACTCTAGTGGCCTTACTTGCAGTCCAATGCTCATGAAAGTTTGGATTAATGTTTGTGGTGATGATATCTACAAGTACAAAATGGGGTTATGTCAGGTCACTGTGAGAAATCTACACTCTAAAGGCCATTTTCAGTCCAACACTCATCAAAGTGAGTCAGAATGTTTTAATTGGCAATATTGTGAAGAGTTTGAAAGTGGGTCACATATGATCAAAAAGGAGGCCTCTGGGACAAACCTTGAAAGAACCTTCTGTACACTCTGGAGGCTGCATTTTCAGTCCAATACTCATGAAAATTTGTCAGAATGTTTTTCTCGATGATCATTTGGATATATTTATGTAGGGGTCACATCAGGTTACAAAGTAGGTCGCTGGGACAAGTCTTAGGAAAACCTTGTGTGTACTATAGAGGCCACATTTTCAGTCTTCAACTTTATGACTCCCAGATCACTTTACTCATGTGAGTGCTTTAAGGCCAGTGACCTTCTTGTGTTAACAAATGCTTATGTAAAGTTTCGGGGTTTTTTTCCACTGTCATCTTGAAGAGTTTTGAAGCATGGATATCATGATTTGCATCTCTACAGTCCATTAAAATTTATCTGGAAGCAAATGAGTCCCGCATAAGGTCATGACATTATAAGATGAGTTAGTTGCCTTTACAACCTAGATGCAGTTTCAGAAAGGCTTGTAACAAATGTCTCATTTATTGCTTATGATTTGAACTACAGGGTGTTTCATAGTATATGTTACACTTTCAAATGTACCAAGACTAGCCAGGTAGCTCAATGGCTGGTGTATATGACTCATGACCTGGCAGTTAAGGTTCGATACCTGGGTGAGGCAAACTTTCTTTCTGGCGATTTTTTGCCTCTCATGTCTGCATGTGAGAAAAGTAGTCAGTGACTTGGAAAGAAAGTTATGTCATTACTGGTGTGAGAAAGCCAGGAAACATGTGCACTTACTGCAGTGATATAACCTAAGCTGTTAAAAGTGTGTTTAACTCCAATACAAACAATAACTCAAATATACTGAAGGTATATTGCTTATAACATTTGTTAAGTCGAAGAATAAAGTTTTATGACATGTCCAGTTTGTAAGGTAACATTGAACAATAAAGGTGGCTAGTGCCTTTCAAAACATACATTGATTTACATCAAATGTTCAAAATATCCATCTTTTTTTCTGTCATTATTAAGTTATAAATCTACATTTTATAATGATATAAAAAATTGCATAGTAGGCTAGAAGATTGATGCAGTAAAATCTTTTTCTTAGATTTGTTTAGCATGCTTTTGCTGCAAAGGTTGAATGTTGCACCTGTATGCCTTATATTCTTAAATATGAATCCTTGTAGTCTTTGGTTGGCCTTTATAACATCTACTTTTGTGTCAACATTTTAGCAGTGCAGTGCAAATGAAAACAGCTGAGACAGTTGTGTGGCATCCAGCTACGCTTTAAGCCTGATCATTTTCATTATTATTATTATCATAATATCTGATTTTGTTTGGACACTTCTAGGCTGCTGATAGCCTCTCTGCCAACCTTTTCATAGCTTCATGTTGTGCTTCACATATTACTGCATGCATTATATTCTTAATGTTTAGTTGTGTTCTCATCCTTCTTTGTGCTTGATAAGTTCAGTTAAGGTGCAACATTTGTTGTCATATATAAAGAACCTATCTGAAGTATGATTTTATTATGAATTTATTTTTAACTTTCTGTAGTATTGCAATATTTCAACTTTTTTTTCCTTTGACCCTTATCATATGGGTACAGGTGTGATGAAGAGTTTAACTGTGATAGTTTATTGTAGAAATATTACAGTAAGTGTGATAGTACATTTATGAAAAATTGGGCGGGATGCAGCTTAGAAAAATTAACAAAAATGGTATATCTAGACAATACTAAATGTTATAATACATGTAGGAAAGAACTATGTAGAAGTATAGCTCCGAAATATTTACTAAGGTAGTACACTCTAAGAAAAATTAACCGTGATCTAGGAAAAATTAACTGTGAAAGTACATCAAGGGAAATTTGAATGTGATAGTACATCTAGGGAAGATTAACTGTTCTAGTACATCTAGGGAAGATTAACTGTTCTAGTACATCTAGGGAAGATTTACTGTGATCAGTGTCTGATCCAGGATTTGGAAAGAATGGGGGATTGTCCCCCATAACTCTGAAAAGCATGGAGGGTTTCTGAAAAGTATGGGGGATCAAAATTAACCACAAAATCCAAGATCTAATATCTTTTTGATTTATTAAACTCTTTCATTTAAAACTTTACCACACAATCCAGAGTTTTAACGACCCTGAAGAATAAGGCTCTAGAAAAAATTGGGAGAAAAGGAGAAAATGTTGGTAACCAGCATTTTCTCCTTTTCCCACAATGTTTTCTACCCCATCTAAGACAGAAATCATCATTTTAGAAATATTTAATTTGTCATCTGCAAATGCTTTCAATTTGGTCAAGTCCAAAATTTTGTCATTTGGTATACAGTTAAATCATTTCTATAGTACTGTGCCTCAGTCCTGTTTGTTTATACAAAATCCTACTTCGAAAGTTATAACTGTAAATAATTTCAAATGCTAGTCCCCACCCTTTCATTAGTTACACTCACCTCTGTGTCGCACTTGCCGTCATTTGTAGGTTGAATAACAGATTTTTACAAAATCTATTGTTCATCTTCATTGCCAACTACTCTGTGCATAAAGAAATAAGTAATTCGATATTTTGCTGACTTATCCATCTTAGAAAACATAACTGTCAATATTGGGTTTAAAAAAATTATCAACTTTCTGAAATCTGTATTAATCGAAACCAGTAAAGTAATATCGAAATAAATACATCTTAACAGCTTTGGTATACATTTATGTGGATGTAAAGGCAGTACTTTGCTCATATTTATTTGATAAATAAGTGTTCTAGACCTGTAATCAATATTCAAATCGAGAAGATAAAAAATGGTTGACAATTTTTTTATGAAATAAAAACCCCTGAGGTAAGGAAGGGAAGTCACTCTTGACTCATAGGAATTCTGCCTGTGACATTTGACTGTTAACAAGTGATCAAACACTATTTGCCTAAATATTCTTTGCATGAGATTGAGGCACGCTAGTTTTGAAAATGTGCGTGAATGATGAAAAACCCAGGTGATTCTCCCAGTTGCACTCTCTGAATCAGAAACTCTTTGATAGTGCATATGAGGAAGGTTAACTATGATTGTACATTTTCAGAAGGTTAACTGAGATAGCACATCTAGGGAAGATGAACTGCAATAGTACATTTATTGAAGATTAACTGTGATAACATTTTTTGAACAGATTAACTTTGTTACTGCTGCTAGGAAATATGTACAATGATAATATAGCTATGAAAGCTTATTTTGGAAAAATTAATTATGAAAGCATAATTGGGAAAGACTCTGGAGTATTAGATATATAAAAACTTGTCTTGTTAAACCTAGCTTCATTATCTCCCTTTCATTAATGCAAACAGGATAGGCTTTGGGCAAGATATTGGGGTGTTTTTGTTGTATTATCAGTCAAGGTTTCATTTTCACCAAATGGCGAAATTTTGGACTTGTCCAAGTTAAAAGATATTGAAAACGAAAAATGAAATGTGGCTCAAGTGATTCAATTTGTCTTTGACAAGTTAGAAAACAGTGTTTAAAAAAGGGGAAAAATAGCTAATGGCCAGCATTTTCTCCTTTTCCTACAAAGTTTTTAAAAGCTTTCTTTCTAGGGGTCTTAAAGTACAGGACTGTTTGATAAAGAGTTAAGCGTTTCTATTAAAGTTGTGGATGCCTCAGTCTGTTTGTCTGCATGAGGTGTCCTAGCTAGGTGCTTTCACTGTAATTGTTTTTGCTGTGTCTCATTTGCTCTTGTTGCAAGCATGCTAGTAGTGACAATAAAAGGCTTATTTGGGATGGACTCATGTGGAATAAAGACTTGCTTGTACTTAATGCAAAGGTTGCTTCTTCTTGTCAGAAGAACTACTTTCTAATTCAGTGCTGAAAAAGGCTTCATGTGAACAAAATGTAGACTTCTTCAAAGAGGGAAAGTGTTTTGGCTGGCAGAATTGCCTCCCTTTAATTTATGTAAATGAGATAGACTTTAGGGACGCTGTGGGGGTGTTGTGTAGGTGTACAAGCTTAGGCTGTTAATTTTTACTAAAATAAGTTATGCCTCAGTGTGTGAGTCTACATCAGGTGCCCCAACTAAGGGATTTTTGCGATATATATCTGACTTTTCTCACAAGTTCTCATTAACTCTTCACCAAAGGACTAATTCTAGAACCTTCAGAATTGAATAAACCCACAGACAACAAATTTGTAAGTGGTACAAATTACAAGTTTTTTGACAGGGTAGAAAACATGCCAACCAGCATTTCTCCTTTTACTGCCATGTTTTCAAAAGCATTCTCCTGTAGGGTGGTTAGAACTGGGAATTGCTTGATGCAGATGATTTGGACTTGTCTGAAATTTTGTCTTTTGGTAAAGAGTTAATAAACAACAGAAAATGTTGTAAGCACAATATACAAGACCTAACTATTATCTGAATCAGACATCAGTATAATACAAAGATAAGGCATTCAGATGAAGTGGGAAATCCAAATGACAGGCTAAGAAAAGTGTGACAAATGGAGAAATTATCACTTGAAGCAAACTATGCATTTGTCACATAACTTTTCATTTTTTTAAAGATACCTCAGAATGAATGGAAAGTCATACAAGTTAGATTTTCCTTCTATATTTTTCAGGGTCTCTGTTAGCCGGCGGACATTTGGCCCAGGAAACGTAAATGTCCATGCCTGGTTTGGTGCCACACCTCAACTCACAAAATGCATTTGGTCCATGGCTGTGGCCCAGCATCAGTTTTATGATGACAGAAAATACAGCAAAGTAAGTGCTTTACTGCATAGCTTTAAATTCTTGTCACAGGCATGTAACAGTTGATTAAGAATACCTATATGCTTTTTTGACACTTTTCCCAGAAACTTTTCTCATGACTGTGAGGACAGAGAATTTTTAAATGCATAGTGAGAAAAAAAGAAAATGTTTTCTAAACTTTCAAGGACAATTCCCATCACAAATGCTACCACTTATGCTACATTAGATGCTTTTGATTTTGGCAAGTCCTAAAATTTTGTTGTGTGGTATAGAGTTAATTCTTTGTCAAGTGACAAGTTTTTCAGACTGTTCCAAATTGAAAGCATTTGCAAACAAAAATTAAATATGGCACACATGATGTTTTTTTTTTATCAGAAAGGGTAGAAAGCATTGTGGGAAAAGGAGCACATACTGGTAAGCAGTTCTTTATCCTTTTCCTACAATGCTTTCAAAAGCCTCTTTCCCCCCTGTCATTAAACTTTTTACCAAACAGTCCCAAGTTTTAGCGACCTGGTAACCAGCATTTTCTCCTTTTCCCAAAATGTTTTCTACTGTTAAAAAGACAGTTTTAACCATTTTAGCCAAAAATAATTTTCCATCTGCAAATGCTTTAAATTTGGATAAGTTCAAAAGTTTAATGTTGTGTAAAGAGTTCAAATACCAGATTGTTTGGTAACAAGTTGAAACACCTAAAATGCACTGTGACATGGATTTAAACCTTTAGTTATCACTAAAAATGCTTTCTGAAAGTAGTATCAAAGTTGCTGGCACGCAAATTTTGAAATAGTCTCAGAATTAATATAACTGAATTACTCTTGAAGAGATATAAGTTGAGTAACCTTAAAATACAGCAATAAATCTAAAATGAATAACTGGTTGAATGAAATAACTCAGCCTTAATACCTTTCAGACTGCAACTTTTATATGATTTAAAGTGTGGCAGTTCTACCAATATTGAATTGTCAAATAATTTTGAATATACAGATAACCGATCAAAGGAAGAATATTCTGACTTATATGGGTTATATGGCAACCTGTAGACTACTTCACCACCTACCAGTGCATCAATTTCAAATCCTTGCATCAATTTTACATTTCCACAGGAGAATTGCCTTTAAAAGGTTCCTTTTTGTCCCAATATTTTGAAAATCATATCTGGTTGATAACCCATTTTGTTTTCAAACTTTTCTGCTGCAAATTTTGATTCAGGAGGAAATGAGTTAATCCAGTACCAACTGTGAAGAACAAAGCTTTTGAAACATCATGGAAAAAGGATAAAATGCTAGAAACCTGCATTTTCTCCTTTTCCAACAATGTTTTCTACCGTTTCAAAGACACATCCTATTATTTCAGCAAAATTCAATATGTGACCTGCAATTGCTTTCAATTTGGTTAAGTCCAAAAGTATTGTTGTAAGGTAAGAGTTAAATGAAAGACAAGGATTTCTATATCAGAAATAATATTAAATAATCATAAAATCATTATTGGGAGATGTTACATATCACATGCACCACTGTTGGGAAACGGAAACGAAGTGACAGTAACCAACAAACATGTCTGTTTCATTTCTTTCTTTTGATCTGGTTTTTAGAAATGTTTACTCTCTGCAGAAACAAACTTTTCAATAACATTTGATATTGGTAGAACTTGTCATGTCCCAAAAGATCTCTGATATAAGCTCTATTATATATGGCAAATCACATTGAAGCTCTCCGTTGCAAGAATGTCTGGCGAGAAGCATTGAAAAAATCGCAGAATTCGTTGAGAATCTTACATAAACTGTTTCTAGTTTTGCCAAGAGAAGTCTTTCAAAACAAAAATTGCTTTTGATAGTTCAAAATAGCAGCAATTATCTCATTGTAGTAAACACTATTTCTAAACACACAAGTCAATAACTAGTCTAGTAGCCAAAAAGAAATATATTTGAATGACAGGGAACCCTTTTTTTGGAAGATATGGAATTTTTTTATGGCAAAAAGAAGCAAATAAGTAATTCCTTCTATTACTGCATTGTTTTCACTTGCTGGAGTGAAAAAGTGAAAAAATTTATTTTGGTATGTTAGTAGGTAATGCATTATGATAAACAGAGCTTGTATCAGGTATTCACTCTATTCACAGCTCTTCTTTTGGAAACTACTATTTTGGCAAATTGGCACTGTTTATAGACGTATCTTTGGACTGCAAAATAAATACCGCAAACAAACCTTTTTTTTCTGTGAAAGAAACCCAGATAATACCCTTAACCCTTTAGAAAATGCTCTTAGCCCTTTACCACACAATCCCGACTTTTAATGACCCTGAGAAAGAAACCTTTTGAAAACATTGTGGGAAAAGGAGAGAATGCTGGTAACCAGCATTCTCTCCTTTTCCCATAATGTTTTCTACCCTTCCCATAACAAATTTTAATTTTTCAGTCACATATATTTTGTCGTCTGCAAATGCTTTCAGGTTGGACTATTCTAAAATTTTGTCATTTGGTAAACAGTTAAGGGTGCATTTGATAGATTATTTCAGTAAACATTGATAGATCACAAAAACATGCAGTATGATCTACACATTCTAAAAAAAAAGATGTATGTTTTTCCTTGGCATTAGTGTTAAAGTTAATCCAGGGATGAGCTGTGAAACCAAAATAGGAGCTAATAGATATATATCTGTATCAACCCATGTATATGCTTTTTATCATGAGTATTATGTCATTTTGAAACATGTGTAGTTTTAATATCTCATTAACAATTAAAAAAGTGTTTTGCAAGAAAGGGGGCCATACTTCTGCCCCAAGTTTTGGCAGTATGATACAAGAATTGATTTACAGGCCAGCTTGCCCTCCGTCCGTAGCGTCAGTGAGTTAGCTACAGAGTTATCCAGGAGCACTTCATCTTTGCCCGGCTCTCTTGGTTCGACGGACAACATCAGCCGCAGTGGAAGCTCAGCCAGTCTGCCAAGTCTCAGTGCTTCAAGAGGTGATCGTAAGTATTTTTTATCTTTCAAAAATAACATAAAAAGTTACTTAACCCTGTACCACACAAGCCTGTACAAGAAGGCTTTTGAAAAGATTGTGGGAAAAGGAGAAAATGCTGTTAACCAGCATTTCCTTCCTTGTCTTCTAGAGACTAATTCCATCATTGGAACTGCTGGGACCAGCATTTTCTCCTTTTTCCACAGTGTATTCACGAGCCGTCTTTCTCAGGTGGTCAAAACTTGGGATTATTGGAAAAGGGTTAACAATCTAGTGCAACTAAAAATAATTGTTGGTTTACTGTGTGGGATGAAACAATTTTCTCAAAGCACTGGGAAATTAAAAGTGCATCAAACCCCAACATAAAATAAGCACTTTTAACTGTTTACCAGACAGAACATCTTTAGAGGTGACAAATTAATGTGGCTCAAATGATAGCTCAAATGGTTACCAGCATTTTCTCCTTTTTCCACAATGATTTCAATGGCCTTCTTCTTCAGGGTTCTTAACCCTTTACCTGATATGCCAATTTTAGACTCTTCCAGTTCAACAGCAAATAAAGATATGATGTCAAAAATGTGGACAAATGGAGATACAGATATCTGATAGAGTAGAAAACATTGTGGGAAAAGGAGAAACTGCTCGTTACGAGCAGTTTCTCCTTTTCCCACAATGTTTTCAAAAGCTGTCTGTTCTTGATGCGTCAAAATGAGTATCTGTGGAGTAAAGGGTTAACTCTTTTTCCACAAAACAAATTCTTAAACTTGTCCAAACTGAAAGCATTTGCAGACCACATTTTAAATGTTGTTAAACAAATGGAATTTGTCTGCGATAGAATAGAAAACATTGTTGGAAAAGGAGAAAAAGTCTGATTACCAGCATTTTTCTCCTTTGCCCCACAATATTTTTAAAAAGCTTCCTCTTAAGGGTCATTAAAACTCTTGATTGTGTGATAAAGGGTTAAAACGTGATTGTTTTGTAAAGGGTTAAAGCCTTTATTATCTTTTTACCACACAATCCCGACTTTTAACGACCCCGAGAAAGAAGCCTATAGAAAATATTGTGGGAAAAGGAGAAAATGCTGGTAACCAGCATTTTCTCCTTTTCCCACAATATTTTCTACCCTATCAAAGTCAGAAATAATCACATAAACAAGATTTACTTTGTTGTCTGCAGATGCTTTGAATTTGGTCCAGTCCAAAAATTTGTCGTTTGGTAAAGAGTTATTGCTTATCCAATCAATTTGGAAGATTCTACAATTTGGTAAAGGTTTAAAAACAGCTGCTGTTCTGCCCTATGGGCTTTGATAAGTAGTTTCACATAAATGCATCAAAAGTACATTTCACCGAGTTGGTACATGTATTGAACTAAATTGTGGTTATTTCAGTGACTGAAATTTGCTCTGACAGATCCCGTCAAGTAAGCCCCAATTAACCCTTTACTGCACAATGACCGGCTTTTAACGACCCTATACCAGTACTGACACAACTGTCTTTTGTGTGGCTGTGGAAAGAAAGTTGAGTCAGTACTGACATGAGAAAGCCAGGAAACACATGGGCATGTCACTGACCGCCATGATATGGCCTAAGCTGTTGGAATGTGATTAAACTCCAATACAAACCAAACAAACTTTAATGATCCTAGGAAAGACGCCTTTTGAAAACATTGTAGGAAAAGGAGAAAATGCTGGTAACCAGCATTTTCTCCTTTTCCCACAAACTTTTCTACCCTATCAAAGAAAAATTGCATCATTTAAGCCACATTCAAATTGTCATCTGCAAATACTTTCAATTTGGACAAGGGTAAAATTTTGTTGTCTGGTAAAGGGTTTACCCGAAGAGTACAGAAGAGTACCAAACAGACATAGGCTCCAATGATGAAATTTGTCTGTGAAAGGAAGAAAATATTGTGAGAAAAGGAGAAAATGCTGGTTACCAGCATTTTCTCCTTTTCTCTCAATGTTTTCAAAACACTTTTTTCCCAGGAATTTTAAAAGTTTAGATTGTGTAGTAATCAGTTAAGGGGCTATATTGTCGCCTGCAAAAACTTTCAATTTTGACAATCTTTAAGAGCTAATTTTGAGGGAGTGTTCATTGAAAAGAAAGATCTGTACTATCAGCAATTACAGGGATAATTTACTCCTAATTTGGTTGGCTTGCAGCACACCCATTGGTTTAGTTCCGTTTGATGGATAGATTTGGTAGATCAATTTTAACCATTACCAGTACTGTTAAATACAACTTTTTGTACGTCTGTATGGGACAGTGTGCGAAAACATTTTCTTAATAGGAGTAATTACTTGTAAGAAGCAATTGATATGTTTCCCAAAATGTTTTCAATGCTCTTAAAAGCAATATAATCTATTCCTTTACATTTAGCTCTTTAAAAATCATTGTGGGAAAACAGAAAATTTTGCTGTAAGGGAAAGAGTGCCAGCATATTAGTGTACAATTTTTTTAGCTCCACTGGCCGAAGGCCAGCGGGCTTATGTCATGGCCTGTTGTCCGTCGTGCGTCCGTCGTGCGTCCGTCCGTCCGTCCGTCCATGCGTTAACTTTTTTTTAAAACGTCTTCTTCTCTGAAACTACCCATCCAATTTTGATGAAACTTCACAGAAATGATCCTGCCATGGTCCTCTTCAGAATTTCTTGAAAGAATTTAATTCCTTCAAAAACTCTGGTTGCCATGGCAACAAAACTGAAAAATTTTGAAAATCTTTGAAAATCTTCTTGTCTGAAACCGTAAGGCCAAGGGCTACCAAATTTGGCATGTAGCTTTATCTAGTGGACCTCTACCAAGTTTCTTCAATGTATAGCCCTGGGGTCAAAATTGGCCCCGCCCCGGGGGTCACAAGTTTTACATGGGCTTATTTAGGGAGAACTTTAAAATTCCTCTTCTACCTAGCCATAGGGCCTAGAGCTACCAAATTTGGCATGTAGCTTTATCTAGTGGACCTCTGCCAAGATTGTTCAAATTATAGCCCTGGGGTCAAATTAGGCCCTGCCCGGGGGTAACAAGTTTTACATGGGCTTATATAGGGAGAACTTTAAAATTCTTCTTTGACCTAGCCATGGGGCCTAGGGCTACGAAATTTTGCATGTGGCTTTATCTAGTGGGCCTCTACCAAGAGTGCCCAAATTATAGCCCTTGGGTCAAATTTGACCCCACCCCGGGGGTCACAAGTTTTACATGGGCTTATTTAGGGAAAACTTTAGAAATCTCCCTGTACCTAGCCGTAAGGCCTAGGGCTACCAAATTTTGCATGTGGCTTTATCTAGTGGGTCTCTACCAAGAGTGCTTAAATTATAGCCCTGGGGTCAAAATTGGCCCTGCCCCGGGGGTCACAAGTTTTACATGGGCTTATGTAGAGAAAACTTAAGAAATCTCCCTGTACTTATTCATAAAGCGTAGGGCTACCAAATTTCGCATGTAGCTATATCTAAAGGCCCTTCACCAAGAGAACGTAAATTATAACCCTAGGGGGGAATTTGATTCACCCCGAGGGGTCAGAAGTTTTACATGGGCTTATATAGTGAAATCTTTAGAAATCTTCTTGTTACTAACCATATGAACTAGGGCTACCAATTTTAGTCCTGTTTCAGGGGTCTTATGTTCAAAACCAATTGGCCAAGTATTGTAATGTTTGGCATGTAGTGATTTTACGTATTAGCCAGTGGAGCGATACAGGGCCATCATGGCCCTCTTGTTTATTAACCCTTTACCAAACAATCCCATGTTTTAACGACTGTAAGAAAAGGAGCCTTTTGAAAACATTGTGGGAAAAGGAGGAAATGCTAGTAACCAACATTTCCTTCTTTTCCCACAAGAAGACTTACATTGCTTAAAGTCAACATTTGATTTAAATTGTTTGGCAATAAAATAAGACAACATGTGTGTGAGTGAAGAACATAATGTTCTCCTCTACGTTTTTACATCAAAGTAAAGTAGTAAAGTGGTTTTTGAAGCAAAATAAAGAAAGTAAAGTTTATGCACCAAAGTACAGACTTGTCCACAATCAATCATAGTATGTTCTTATACAAACAGCAACATAAGTCTTTACTCAACGACAAAATTTCAGTCTTGTCCAAATTGAAAGCATTTACACTCGACATATTTGATTAATTTAAAAGATTTGAATTACCTGTAGAAGGGTAGAAAACATTGTGGGGAAAGGAGAAAATGCTGGTTACCATTATTTTCTCTTTTTCTGTCACTGTTTTCAAAAGCTCTCCTTCTGATGTGGTAAAACTGGTGATTATTATGCCCCCCTTCAATGAAGTGGGGGTATATTGCTTTGCACATGTCGGTCGGTCGGTCGGTCGGTCCATCTGTAGGTCGGTAGACCTTACCTTGTCCGGATAATAACTAGACACAGAATTGACCTAGGTTCGTCAAATTTGGCACAGACATGTGTCTTGGAGTGTAGATGATCCCTATTGATTTTGAGGTCAGTCGGTCAAATGTCAAGGTCACAGTGACCGTCAACATGTTGATATATAGACCAAAACTTGTCCGGATGATAACTAGACACAGAATTGACCTAGGTTCATCATATTTGGCACAGACATGCGTCTCAGAGTGTAGATGATCCCTATTGATTTTGGGGTCAATCGGTCAAATGTCAAGGTCACAGTGACCGTCAACATGTTGATATATAGACCAAACCTTGTCCGGATGATAACTAGACATAGAATTGACCTAGATTCGTCAAATGTGGCACAGACATTTGTCTCGGAGTGTAGATGATCCCCATTGATTTTGAGATTAATCATCAAAGGTCAAGGTCACAGTGGCCTTCAACTTAATGATATATAGACCAAACCTTGTCCAGATGATAACTAGACACAGAATTGACATAGGTTCTTCAAATTCTGTACAGATATTCATCTCAGAGTGTAAATGATCCCTATTAGTTTTGAGATTAATCCATCAAAGGTCAAGGTCACAGTGGCCTTCAACTTAATGATACATAGACCAAACCTTGTCCAGATGATAGCTACACACAGAATTGACCTAGGTCCTTAAGTTCTGTACAGATATTCATCTTGGAGTGTAAATGATCCTTATCAATTTTAAGGTTAATTCGTGAAAGGTCAACGTCACAGTGACTCAGATGATTCAGGGCCCGTGCTGCCGTTCGCCACTTGAGCCATTTGCTCAAAAAAAATTAAAGTGTCTCAAAAATCATCATATGTGGCTCAACTTGTGGCTCCATCATTTTATTCGCCTATTATCGGGGACGTAGTAAGCATTGAAGTCGACTGGGAAAAAGCGGAAGTTGGACGCGCGTGCCGAGAAGATAATCGATAACCCAGTCTGTGTATCGGTGACTGTTTACAATCTTGTATGTATACACACGGCGGTGTGTATAATTATGCGAACTGTTGTCAGATTATCATGTTTAACAATTGTAGTGGGCTATAAATCAAAAAGATGACATCAATATTTCCCAGTCAATTCTTTTGATATCAGTTTATGAACTGTGCCACTTCCTGTATCAGTGTAGCAGTAGGGGGGCATGACTGTTTTACAAACAGACATCTTGTTTTGTTAAGGTTTAAACCCTCTGCCTCTGCATGGGAAACAATATGTGTTTCAATGACCTTTAGGAAAAAGGCCTTTTGGAAACATGGTGGGAAAAGGAAAAAATGATAGTTAAAAGCATTATTTTTCTCCTTGACCCATTAATTTTCCACCCTTTCAAAACCAAACTCTATCATTTGAGCACTATTTGATTTGTCAATTACGAAGTTTTTCAATTTGGGGAATTCTAAAATTTTTTTGTCTGCTTAACACTTAGACTGCTTAGCGCCACTCAGTGACCTTTTGTGGACAGCATAGATCAAGATCAGACTGCACAGAATGTGCAGTCTGATCGTTGATCTACGCTGTCCCCTAAAGAGATATCTTTTCCCCAATATTATCTTTGAAATTAGCTAAACCTGGGTTTTTACTATCAGTATGAATGTTTCATTTCACTTACTTAGCCAGATAAGTGTTAAAAGTTTAGACCGATTTGGAATTTTTTGACAAAGACAGGATTCTGTACATGATGGATTGGGATAACTGGTTACAAAATATGGTCAGTGACAGAGTATCTATTTAAGTACTCTTAAATGTCACAGGTACAGGACTTTAGCCTCATTTTTCATGGCACACCCTGTATAATTATTTTTGTGACCTTTTCTCCAGCAGCTGGTCTTAGGAAAATGTAATTCTTAGGTATGATATTGAAATCTTGACAAACCACTTGAACTCTTCCAAACAATTCGTTTTAATGACCCTATGGAGGAAAAAATTTGAAAAATTTTTGAAAAAGGAGAAAATGCTGGTCCCCAGCATTTTCTCCTTTTCTCAAAATGATTTTTACCCTTTCAAGGACTGAATATATATCATTTTAGCAACATTGAATTTTGAAATTGTTGTTTAAAAATGCTTTTAATGTGGGTGTCTGAAATTTTGTTGTCAGGTAAAGAGTTCAGCCATGATTCTATAATTATAAAATAACTGAAATGAATGGAAAGAAAATGTTGGGCTATGATGGCGAGTTTCATTCTGTCTAATTTGGCCCAAGTCCCTTCCTCCACAACCGTTTTTGAATAAAGGGAAATAATTAGGGCTTTGATTCAATTCAAAGAGAAACTTCTGTATTACTGTATTAAAGTCAATAGAGTGCTTATTGCTTGCAGACTGTGCTCTTCAAGATCAGAATGCATAAAGTGTGCACTCTGATCTTAAATCCACAATACTGGGAAGATTTTGCAAAAAGCATTAAAAAAATGCAATTATATGTATTGTGGTCTTTGTTCATAGACTAAAATGTGAATTTGTTCACTTCCTAGTTCTTTGCTCTGAGACATTTTGGATACATTCTAAGGGGAAACAGAATGCCTGCAAACTTTTATGTCATAGTCTAAGGATTCAGCTTGGACATTTTGTTTCAGCAAATCAGATTGCTAGTCTCTACATTTAGAATTGGACAATACAGGTATTGAAGAAGTGTTGTTGAATACAGCTCAGATCGATTCATCACTGAAATCTAATGTTCATAAAGTAAAGAAATTATTATAACAAATTGAGAAATTGCTCATCATGAACGCTTTGTCCCTTACTTTCAGTGTCTTTAAGATTCACGAACCTCTATAATTTTAATGTCTCCACCTGAAAGAAGGATGAAAGAGAAAAACCATTTTACCTTTGATTAATTCGAACCATCCATCAGTTCAATGATTAATGACTGTGTACTGTTGAGGAGATTTAAGGACCATAAATTAAAAGTGATAGTTAAAAATTTAAAAACTATTCTTTTTTACACAACTAGTTATTAACCTATTTCCTTACAAGTGCGGCTTTTGAAACCCTGCAGTGAACAGGCTAAGAAATGGTGGGAAACAAAGAAGTTGCTTGTGACAGGCAATATTGCTTCTTTTCTGACATGTTGTTCTGAATTATTTAATTCTTTACCAAATGACAAAATTTTAGAATAGTCCAACTTGAAAACAGTTGTATACGACTTAAATGTGACTCAAAAATTGAAATTTGTTTAGGGAAGGGTAGAAAACACTGTGGGAAAAGGAGAAAATGCTGGTTACCAGCATTTTCTCCTTTTCCCACAATGTTTTCAAAAGGCCTTTTTGTTAGGGTCGTTTAAACTTGGGATTGTGTGGTAAAGGGTTATTTCTTTACCAGACAACAAAATTGTTGACTCTTCCATTTTATTACCATTTGCGGGCAGTCATTCAAATATTACTGAAATAGTGTGATTATTTCAAGTGGTAGAAAACCTTGTCTGAAAATGAGAAAATGCTTGTTACCAGCATTTACTCCTTTTGCCATTATGTTTTCAAAAGTATTTTTCCCAGGGGTTGTTAAAACACAAGATTGATGAAAGAGGTAGAAGTATAAAAATTGTCCTTCTGTAACTCTTTCCTCAATGACAAAATTTTAGACATGTTCATATTGAAAGCAATTGTAGAGGACAAATCAAATGTGGCTTAACCCTTTACCACACAATCCCAATTTTTAACGACCCTGAGAAAGAAAGCTTTTGAAAACATTGTGGGAAAAGGAGAAAATGGTGGTAACCAGCATTTTCTCTTTTCCTGCAATGTTTTCTGCCCTTCCAAAATCAAATTCCAATTTTTGAGTCACATTTATTTTGTCGTCTGCAAATGCTTTCAATTTGGACAGGTCTAAAATTTTGTCGTTTGGTAAAGAGTTAAATAACCAAAGTTGTCTTTAAAAGAGAAGAAAACATTGTAGAAAAAGGAGAAAGTGAAAAAGAGGTAGGTGGTTTGATTCCAACTGGCATTGCTGGTTGTTGGGAGAGTTAGCAAGGCAGTCTGCATTTTCTCCTTTTGTTCTGATTTTTCAAACACCATTTTTCCCAGGGTTTTTGAAACAGGTCGTCAGATAAAGAATTACTATTTCATGATTTATGCCTTTCAATGGTTAATCAGTTGAGTGTGATGAAAACAGTAATTACAAAAAATTGTGGTGAAAGAACCAAGATAAGCTTGCTACAAGCCACTGCCTCTTTTCCAAGAATATTTTCTATATCACAGTCCATTTATGGGCTGAATAAACCAAACAAAAGAATAGACATTCTTAGTCTAGAATTAACTCTTTACCAAAAGGCAAAATTTGGGGCTGGACAAAATTCAAAGTTTTTGCAGACAACAAAATGAAAGTGAGTCAAATGATGAACTTGCTTATAATTGAGTAAAAAACATTGTGGGAAAAGGAGAAAATGCTGGTTCCCAGCATTTTCTTCTTTTCCCACAATGTTTTCAAAAGCTTCCTTTTTCAGGGTACTTAAAAGTAGGGATTGTGTGGTAAAGGGTTAAGACCCAAATAATTATCAAGGTTGCTTTGGTCAATAATGTCTGTGAAAAGTAGACCATCTAAACCAAAGATCAGACTGCACCTATTGCATGGTCTGATCTTCCTGTACATTTGCCACAAAGGCAACTTCAGTTGTGAAAGGAAATTTAATAGTTTAAAAGTAGACACTGTCCTTTCCTTCAAATGTTTCACCCATGTGTGACTTGTACAAGTCATTTCTGTCTAAAAATAGCCCGAATTTGAAATGGACTAATATTGTGAATAGTGTCTGAAAGTTGCAATAATATTAATTGAATGTTTCTGTAATAAAAAAAGATGTCATCATGACATGTAGCAGCATGTCATTTTACAATAAAAAGTAGATAACAATATTGCTGTATTTGCAGCAATATTGATCCTGTTCATGAGCTGTTGCCATTTTGCTATGAAAACTACTTGCTGTACATTGTGATATCATCTTGACCACACTATAATTATTTGTCATGTGCTAAATATAGATTTGTGTTATACATGTATTTATAATAGGACGCAGACATCATTGTCCTCATTGACCAGCCCGCATAGTTCAGTTGGTAGAGCGTAGGACTCGTGAACGTGATGTTTCGGGTCATTTGAGGGTGTGGGTTCGATTCCCACGGCTGGCCTTCCAAAATTACTAATAGTCTTTCGGATGAGACGTTAAACCGAGGTCCTGTGTGACGGTGCTATAAACCGAGCACGTGAAAGAACCAGGGGTAACTTTGGATGGGTTTCGTCCTGTATGTGCACTATACCCTATAACAATACTAACAGCCTTCAGGGGGCGTCGCCCATATGGGCAACCGGTGGCGACGATAAATAAACGCAAAAATCAATCAATTGTCCTCATCCAAATTTTATATATCATAAGTCGATAACCTGTTTCATGAAAATTATTAACCCTTTACCACACAATCTGGAGTTTTAACTACCCAGGCAGAGAAGGCTGTTGAAAACATTGTTTGAAAAGGATTGATTGGTTGGTGTTTTACATCTCTTTCAACATCATTTCAGTCATATCACAACGACAGCTAACATATCCATATATTTCCAGGGTTTTACCAGTACTAGGCTAGGGCTCTGCAGTGTCTTGCCCAAGGACACTCCCACGAATGTTTGAAAAGAAAAAAATGCTTGTAATCAGCACCTTAATATTTTCAGTCATCTTTCTCAAGGTCTATAAAATAGGATTGTTGGTGATTTGAGTACCTGTACATGTTAGTTCAAGCTATATTTTCTGCTTAGGCTGTATTATCATGATAATGTAATATAAAATAAATATTTTACTACATTCGGCACCTGTTTATCACCAGTTACACTATTTTTGCAGTTCTTTGAGCACAGTGCATTTGTAACCAGCATTTTCTCCTTTTCCTTTAATGCTTTCTACCATATGAAAGAGATTTTCTATTATTTAATCCACATTTGAGTTGTCATCTACAAATGCTTTCAATGTGAGCAAATTTAGTATTTGTTGTGTGGTAAAGGGTGAAGGTATAATACACACATGATAACATTGTTTCAAACATGAAATTGTTGGTTTTGAGCAATTTCTCTAGTTATCACTGTATTTTCTTAAGTTGTTTGCTGCATTTGGAGGGATTGTGCTGAAAAACAACTTCAAGTTGAAAACAACCGGAAGTTAGTGGATGAAACACTATTAGAACTAGGCAAAATTGCTGATACTTTTCTTAGTTTTCAACTGTATTTTATGTACATACCTTTCCAGGTCAAACCACATACTAAGTGCATCTTCATGAGGTACTGTGGTTCAGCAGTTATCTATTTGGGCTATAATTATTAGATCCAGTTTGTTTTTTATCTTGACACACCTGTTGAGCTGCAAAAAATTACAGTATTTCATATAAACTGATAGCACTAATACCTGAGAAGGTGTAACCCCCAAATTCCTAAGTAGATTTCATTCTAATATCAACCAACATTTTTAATAGCCCAAATCCAAAGCATTTCTAAACAAAAAATTGAATATGGATCAAGAAATTATAACTTTTTTCAGTAGAGAAGAAAACATTTTGGAAAAAGGTTGTAAGTTGGTAACCAGCATTTTTTTCTTTTCTCACAATGTTTTCTAAAGCTTTCTTATTTGGGGTCTTTAGAATATGAGATTGTTTGGTTAAGTTGAAATGATTTAGTAGACTAATACATGTACAATCTTCTGTCATCATATGCTATTCACTTTGATGCAGATTGCATGATGACTTAAAGATATATTATGATGCAAATGTAGTTTTCAATACAACTTAACCTTTGTAGTGCTAAATAGATGAAATGCACATTCTCAGTCTATACAAAACAAAGAGGTATTATAGTTTCAAGGCTGTTTTAGTCAGCGAGTCTGGAAAAAAGCGGGGGGGGGGGGGATCCAAGATCAGACTGCATGTTCTTTCCAGCTAGATCTTGATCTTCAACATCAACATATCAACATAAGCAGTTTCATTCACGTTCAGTGCTTCACAGGCATGATCCTGTCAGACTTGGTGTGAAATACATGACTAATTTAAGAAGTGGATGATCATCCATCCCTACGTTAAAGTCACCTATGTTTAGCAATCGTCTTGTGATTTTAAGACAACTTGTTTATGTAATACTGTATTTTAATGACTCGGAAAAGACAGCTTGTTGAAAAGTTGTTTGGTAAAGGGTTATGACTGAAATAATGTTGAAAGCAGTGTAAAAACCATTCAATCAATTAACTCCTTACCAAACAACAAAATTTTGGACTGGTCCAAATTTAAAGCATTTGCAGACAACAAAATAAATGTGACTCAAATACTGAAATTTGTTTTGGGAACCATAGAAAACATTGCGGGAAAGGAGAAAATGCTGGTTACCAGCATTTTCTCCTTTTCCCACAATGTTTCAAAAGGCTTCTTTCTCAGGATCGTTAAAAGTCGGGATTGTTTTGTAAAGAGTTAATTATTCATAGGTAAAGGGTTATGGAACCTTTAACAAATTAAATTGCACCTGTGGATACTGTTGATCAAGATCAGAATGCACATGATATGCAGTCTGATTGTGGATCAACCTTGTCTGCTATACAGATTTTTTTTTTGTCAAAAGCAGCCTTGATATTGCAATATTTATATCCTTTTTCTTGGTTTCAAGATGTCTGTTTTGTTCATTTTGTCCTTTGAAGGTAAAAAAAAGAAGGGTACAAACTTGGTAACGGTTCTGGTTTGCTTGAAAGAGTAGTGAATGGATTTGGTATTGAATTTCATATTCAGTTTTGAAAAAAGTGTAAGATTATTCACCCTTATTGTTAATGATTGCCTTAGTGGCCAGTGTAGATCAAGATCAGACTGCACAAAATGTGCAGTCTAATCCTTTATCTACACTATCCGCTTAATGTAGTACTTCTGGACTAAACCAACAAAGCAAACTTGAAATTTCGCTTGTTTGTGTCAGATTGCTCCACTGAAAATGTTGGTTGGGTTTATTTGGGGCTTTAAGGGCTAACAGTAGGGTGCAAAGCTTGTATGTTGAAAGTCAATGAGGTATGAAAGATATGACTCATATTTTTATCATGATTTCTTCTTTACGTCAAAGTATTATGCATTTCCGCTCTTATATTGACCCTTGTAATCTCGTCCTTTCTATAAACCTAGGACTGAAACCTTATGAGAACCAAAGTCTGAACATACTTAACCCATTACTGTACAAGCTATTTATAGGCACAATAGGATCCATACTGGTTAACCCCTTACCAAACAATTACGACTTTTAACGGCCCTGAAGAAGAAGGCTTTTGAAAAGATTGTTGGAAAAGGAGAAAATGCTGGTTACCAGCATTTTGTACTTTTCCAACCTATCAGGGACTACTTTTGTCAATTGAGCCACCTTTAATTTCTTGTCTTCAAATGCTTTCAATATCTAGCTTGGCTGTAAGACTCTCTGGCTGCTTAATAGAGATGGCCATAAAGACAGGTTTGGCTTGTTTATGAGCCATGCTCTGTGAAGAAGGGGTTTAATGCGTCTGCAAACAATATTGAACCCTGTCAGGCTTTGTAGTCTCAGAAGGTTGAAATGGATTAAAACTTTGAACTGTAAAACTTTTTTACTATTTGTGAAATTTTTACATGCCCTAGTACCATCCTACCTCATGATTGAGTCGATGTTGAGACAAATGGATTTTATGGATCCATAATTATGTCGTGTGTTGCTATATATAATACATCACAGAGATGCATTAAACCTCCTTTTGCCAGAGAGGGGCTCAGATGTATTTCTTACACCAAAGTACATAATCCCAATGATTTTTTAATGGCCAATGACTTCAAAAGTGAAGGATAAGATTGAATGGCACTTGAAACTTACTATATGGGGTGTTGGTCCGATTTAGAAATTGAAGAAAAATATCACCCCATAGATAAACTGTCAGGTTAAACAAATATTTGTTATGTAGTTGTCAGTGACTTAAAGAATAAACAAATTATTGTGACATTTCTGCTTGACAAAATTAATATGACTTACCTCTTTACCAGTTGACAAAGTTTAAGAACTGTTCCAGCGTCAAAGCATCTGTAGATGAAAGAATTTGGTCATCTTTTTCCTACCAAAATTTCCTGTGTTTTCATGACTGTAAAGAAGAAGGCTTTTGATATGTGGACAAAAAAATCTGGTAACCGGCATTTTCTCCTTTTTGCGCTATGTTTCTACTCTATTACAGTAGAAAAATTCTAGTAGTCAAATACCACCATTGAGCTTCATTTACATTGTTGTCTGCAAATGCTTTGAATCTGGACAAAGTTAAAATTTTATCATCTGGTAAATGGTTAACTCTTACCAAATGACAAAATTTCAGACTGGTTCATATTTGGCCAATTTCCAAAGCTTTTGCTGATGACAAATAGATAATGGTCATATGGCAACGTTCTGCAATAGGATAGAACACATTGTAGAAAAAGGAGGAAATGTTGTTAACCATTCTTTTGTTTTCACAATGTTTTCAAGTCTTTTTCTGGGTCATTTAAAGATGGGATTATGTGGTAAAGTGCAACAGAAAAAACAATTGTCATGATGTTTTGGTTTGATCATTCACTTAAGTCTTTACCACACAATCCCATGCTTTAACCACCCTTAGGTAAAAGGCATTTGGAAACATTTTGGGAAAAGGAGAAAATGCTGGTAACCAGCATTTTCTCCTTTTCCCACAATGCTTTCTTCCCTCTTTGATACAGTTCCAACATACGAGTATTATTTCATTTGTCACTGCAAATGCTTTGAATTTGGACCAGTCTAAAATTTTGATGTTTGGTAAAAGCCTTCTGAAAACATTGTGGCACTTTTGGAAATACAATAATGTAAATACAACTGTTTCTAGTTTTGAAAAAATGATAAATGAAAATATATTTTGAAGTCATCATTCTTTTCTTTAATGTTGGTTAAACTATAGACAAAATTGTTGGTCGTTTCATTTTAATGTCTTAATTTTTTATTTCACACTTGCACAAACAAAGACTTTTACAAATTTAACTTTTAAAAAGATAATTAAACATAACATAACACAATTATGCTACAATTTAATCCTTTAATAGCATGATAATCAGTAGTTCATACCACTGGGAGGGGGGGGGGAAAGCGGGGGGGAGCAGGCATATCCCTTTGATATCCATTTGGCCTGTACAAGGCACCTAAATTTTAAAACCAGCAAATTTAAAAAATTTGACAACAAATTAGAAATGGCTAAAATGATAGGTTATGTCATTGTAAAGGTGGAAAACATTGTGGAAAAGGTGAAAAGCTGGTAAAATAGCATTTCCTCTTTTTTCCACAGTTTGTTCTAATGCCTAATTTTTTCAGGGTTGTTAAAATGTGGGATTCAGTTTGGTAAAGGGTAAATGGTCAACATAATTGCTACATTATTATGGTGGGGAACCTGTTTGATGTTTTAATAGACTATATTGTTTCTATTGTTTGTAACTTTAACAAGTGTGCTACTTTATTGAATGTGATATGTCTCAAGTTATGTTGAAAGTGACTTTAAAGAACCCTTTGATGTAAGATTAGTGGAAATGATTGGCTAATGATTAGTCCATGATTGGTCCATTATAAGGCTTAAGTAGTAGTTTAATAAACAATCTACTTGTGTTGTGATTCCATTTCTGGTAATTGTGATTTATGAGTAAGAGTGTTTATTTGGGTTATTGTATCTTGATAGAAGATAGGTGAAGATATAATGCTGTTCCTTGGAATTGATGGTGAGTGAATTAACTCTTTATCACACAAGAAAAATTCAGGCTTGTCCAAATTCAAAGCCCTTGTTGATTACAATATAAATTTGGTTCAAATGATGAAATTTCTCTTTCATTGGGTTGAAAACATAGTGGGAAAAGGAGAAAATGCTGGTTACCAGCATTTTCTCCTTTTCCAACCATGTTTTCAAAAGGTGTCTTCCCCAGGGTCGTTAAAACTCGGGATCGTGTGTTTAAGGGTTACAGTTTTACACCCTGTAGGCTTGATATGTTTCTTACCATAGATAAGTCATTGTAGAAGAAGATAAGATGATACAAAACATGAACTCTGATCAATTATTTACATTGTCAATTACTCTTTTTTTATTATGAAATAACATCTTTTCATCTTGCAGGAGAGAGGTCCTGCGTGACCTAGTGGTAACTTGTAGGATTTTTACCCCAAGGTCCAGGGTTTGAATCTCCCTGGAAGCTCTGGGTTTTTTTAGCTCCACTGGCCGAAGGCCAGAGAGCTATAGTCATGGCGTTGTGTCCGTCGTGCGTCCGTGCGTGCGTCCGTGTGTGCGTCCGTAAACTTTTTCTTTAAAAAACTTCTCCTCAGAAACTATTGCCTGGATTTTTACCAAATTTCACAGGAATGTTCCTTTGGTGGTCCTCTTTCAAATTCCTTCAAATAATTGTGTTCCATGAAGAATTCTGGTTGCCATGGCAATCAAAGTAAAAAACCTTTAAAAATCTTCTCCTCCCAAACCGCTATTTGGATAGCATTATTATTTTGCAGGAATGTTCCTTTGATACAGGTTTACAGAATTCCTTAAAAAAAAAAAGATCTGTCAAAAAACATGGCTTTTATGGGAGACTCATTTTCCTTTTATGGTATAAAGTAAAATCTTTGAAAAATTTCTTCTCTAAAACTATTCATTGGATTTCATTGTTGTTTTGCAGGTAAGTTTCTATGGTGGTTGTCTACCAAATTGTTTCTTCAGTGAGCTAAAATGCAGGATTGAATGATAATTGTTAAAAACTTCCTTTCGCCATTATAGAAATATCAGGCCTGTGGAGCGATACAGGCGCTCAAGCGCCTCTAGTTATGGGTGTGTACTTGGGCAAGACATTTCAGAGCCCTTGCATAGTACAGGTGAAATTTAGGACATACATGAAAATGTTAACTGGTGCTTTGATTTGACTAAAATAATGTTGGAAGTGGCACACTACACCATTTAACTCTTTACCAAACAACAAAATTTAAGACTGGTCCAATTTGAAAGCATTTGCAGAAGACAAAATTAATGTGACTCACAAATTGAAATTTATTCTGGGAAGGGTGGAAAACATTGTGGGAAAAGGAAAAAATGCTGGTTACCAGCATTTTCTCCTTTTCCCACAATGTTTTCAAAAGCCTCCTTCCTTATGCTCATTAAAAGTCGTGATTCTGTTGTAAAGGGTTGAAATTTTCTGGGGGGGGGGGGGGGGCTTCTGGGTGCATCCGCTGTTTTTACAGTGAAAATTTGGGATTTTTTGGTTAAGAATTTTTAACCTTTTACCACACAATCCAGAGTTTTGGTAATCAGCATTTTCTCTTTATCCTACAATGTTTTCTACCCCTCCCAAAACCAATTTCAATTTTTCAGTCACTTTTATTTCGTTGTGTCCTGATGCTTTTAATTTCTACGAGTCCTAAATTTTGTTGTTTGGTAAAGAGTAAAAAAAACTTGATTTAAGTGTTTGCTAGTTTTAGAGTTAAATGATGACTAAACAATCCAGAGTTTTAACAACCTCGGAGAAGAAGTTATTTGAAAACACTGTATAATGCTGGTAACATGCATTATCACCTTTGCCCACAATGTTTTCTACCATTTCCCAGCAAAAATGTTTTTTACCCTTGGAATTTACTCCAACCCTTACCACACAATCCCGAGTTTCAACAACCCTAAGAAAAAGGCTTTTAGAAACACTGTGAGAAACAGAAAAATTCTGGTAACCAGCATTTTCTCCTTTTCCAATAAAGGTTTATATCCATTCAAAGATGAATTAAATCCTTAAAGCATCATTTAATTTTGCTTTGAATGTGGACCTGTCCAAAATTTTATGTTTGGTAAAGAGACAAGAGAGATTTTACTACTGAATGTGTCCTTTGCAAAATGGAGCTTGTATTGCAAAAACAAAAAGTATTTACTTGTGCAGGAAGATTTCCATCTAAGTTACAGGTTAACTAAAGGAAGAAAATATTATAGAAGTAAAAGAATAGAAAATTCCCTGGTGTAGAATAATAGAATAATAGAAGTAAACTGTCATTTTTAAAAAAATCCCACTTGTTATAGATCTTGAGAAAAGAGACTTTTGAGTATACTGTGGGGGATGGAGAAAATGCTGGTACATGTATTTTCTCCTTTTTCCACTATTTTTTCCACCCTTTCAAAAAAACACACACTATTGTGAGATCCACATTTAAATTTCCAGTTGAATATACTTTGAATTTGAACAAGTCTAATTTGTGCTGTTAACCGTTTCCCAAACAATCCCTGGTTTTCATGACCCTGAAAAAGAAGCCTTTTGAAAACAATGTGGGAAAAGGAGAAAATGCCTGTAACCAGCATTTTCTCCTTTTCCCACAATGTTTTCTACCCTCCCAGAACAAATTTCAATTTTTGAGTCATATAAATTTTATCGTCTGCAAATGCTTTCAATTTGGACCAGTCTAAAATTTTGTCGTTTGGTAAAGAGTTATATATGAATGATAGTATGTATATATAATTTCCCAAAAAGAATATATTATTTTTTATGAACGCTCTATCCGGCAATTGATCAACCAATTTTCATTTTACCGTTGTCCCCACTTTTTTTTTTGTTCCCTCTCTCCTGCTCTGAATAAACCTATGGAATGGCTCTAGTGTGTGGCACAGGCGTGCAGCATTTGACATGTAAATATTCAGAGCAGGTTTTTTTTGATACTTCATTCTGATCTTTGTTATGAAAGATCTTGTAGAAATCAATATTCGCATTATTTCGTTGTTTTACAAGTTTTTTTCCCAAATGTTCAAGTATATATAAATCCCGTTTTTCGCTATCAAAAAGGTTTATTGAAATTATAAAATTCTATCCCCCATAAATAGATGGGAGCGTCTTTGTATTTGCAGTTTCCATAAGGATGCTGCACCCACAAAGGCTCTCTCTATCTTTGTTTCTCTCTCCCTTTCTACCACTACCTCCCTCCTCCGTCTTGCTCTCTCAGAAAAATTGATACCTGGAAGTTATGTATATACAATTAACAGCTCTTTGTCCCAACTGCATTGTTATTTAAACCCACTGAATCTACAGTTATTTTTTCTAACTAAGGCAGCTATACGCAGTTGGGACAAAGGGCATATTCATGTTTATTATTTCATTTGCCCATGTTGTATATTTGCTATACCTGGGTGTAAATAAAAGATATGTTCTGTTCTGTTCTGTTCAGTAGACTAAATTATCATTATTGTTTATTACACAGAAACTTCCCTAAATGGATTATATTGACTATAAAGCACATTTCATGACTAATAGTTGCCTCTGCCAGCAGTGTAGATTAATATCAGACGGCACAAAACATGCAATCTTATCTTTGATCTACTGTGTCCACTTTCCTTACTTAGTGTAACTTAGCCGAAACTTTACTAAAACCCTTAACTCTTTACCAAACGACAAAATTTTAGACTTGTCCAAAGTGAAAACATCTGCAGACGACAAAATAAACATGACTCACAAATTGAAACTTGACTTTTGAAGAGGTTACCAGCATTTTCTCTGTTTCCCACAGTATTTTCAGAAGGCTTCTTCCTCGGGGTCGTTGAAACCAGGGATTGTTGTAACCAACATTTTCTCCCTTTTCCACAATGTTTTCTACCCATTTAAGGACAAATACTGTCGTTGAGAGATATTTGAGGTGTCATGTATAAATTCTGTCAGTATGGATGAATCTAAAATTTCTCCATATTGAAAAGGATTAAGCATTCTAGGGCTGTTCCTAGTAGTATAACCCTTTACCACACGGCAAAATTTAAGACCTATCCAAATTGAAAGCATTTGCAGACGACAATTTCATAGTGGCTCAAATGACGCAACTTTTCTTTGATAGGGTAGAAAACTTTGTGGGAAAAGGAGAAAATGCTGGTTACCAGCATTTTCTCCTTTTCCCACAATGTTTTCAAAAGGCCTCTTTTTTAGGGGCGTCAAAAGGCGTCATTGTGTGGTAAAGGGATAATTTGTTACACACATTACAAATTTTGCTTTTGGAAAACTGAAATAGTTTATTTATTAAAAAGAATGATTATTTTGAGAATTCTTAAAATGGAGTGGTACTTTTCATTGAATGTAAAAGATAGAGAATATCATCATTATAAATGCCCACTGAATGGTTCTTTTTCGGGATAATAAATGGTTAAAGGACAGGAAGTAACAACAATTTGTTTACATAAATTTACAAAGATCTATTTCCTGTATTTACATGTTTCAAAGGTGTTAAACAGGTAGATGATTAAATGACAAAGTAAAATGATTAAGAGAAAATTGTGCAATATAATTTCATTCTAATTAATTGATTGGAAAAGTTAAATTGATTGCCAATATTTTAAAATGGTGTAAATTAAGATAATTGTTTCATACAGATGATATATATATATTGACTTTTCTGAATCAGTTACATTAAAACATCAGCTGGCATAAGCTTCACAAACTACCCAACAAATACTCAAAAATACAATTTGTAACAGTTATAAACTTGACAGAAATTTGATAATCTATTTAAAAGAACAGAAGCAAAGTGTTAAACACATTAGATTGGACTTGCATGCTGTTATTTTCAGTGTCCAAATTGCCTTGACAGAAATTTGTGTATGACATTTAAAAAGACGACACAATATTTCATACCAGAGTCAAAATGAGAGTAGTTAGTAGGCTAAACCTTTCATTTTATTCCAAAATGACCAAAGAGGACACAGTATCATCTTTAGGTATGCTTTTTGTTTTTATTTTGCTTGTATTTACTAGTTTAGGCTTTCCTTAAAAAAATATTCAAAGAAATTGTTCTTTAGTTCATATTTTGATTGCTCTGTTACTGAAAAGACTGAATTTAAAAAAGAGAAATGGATTGTTTGATCAACAAATGCTGCCATGGACAATTTAGTTAAACTGAAAATCAGAAAAAAAATATTCATATAAATAGTCCACATTTTAAAAAAAGTTGTTTTTGGAGTTGTCTGAGGATAGGTCTAAATTTTGTTACTCAGCACAAACAAATCTAAGAAAACAAGTAAAGGGCTTGAATAAGACAGGAAGTGTTGTCAATTTTAGATACACTGATTTAACTTTTATTTCCTCTAGAAATTTTAAAATGATATAAATATTTCCATGACAGTAACTGTTGGACATAACACTTGAGTTTATTACAATGAATGTCCTCTTACAGAATAGGACCACCAACCCTGCTTGGTTATTTTGTCAGTTTGAAAGAGTGACAGCTCTTGACAAATTTACACCAAATAAGTAGATTACATTATGTAATGTAGGAAATGGGAATGCATTACTTTGTTGACATTGCTGTCTCTATAGTGATTGAAAACCTCCACAATATTCCTGCATAATTTCTCTTTCCATATATCTAAAGATTTGAAAGTCTGACAACAGTAAAATCTTTTAATCCTTTACCACACAATCCCGACTTTTCGCGACTCTGGGAAGGAAGGCTTTTAAAAACATTGTGGGAAAAGGAGAAAATGCTGGTAACCAGCATTTTCTCCTTTTCCCACAACGTTTTCTACCTTATCAAAGACATAAATCATCATTTTAGCTACATTTAAATTGTTGGCTTAAATGCTTTCAGTTTGGTCCGGTCCAAAATTTCGTCGTGTGGTAAAGGGTTAACTTGTACAAAGGTTGAAACTTTATCCGTTACAAATAGGACTGAGTATGCATGTGCAGCTCAAAAGATTGGAAAACAGGAGATGAAGATGCAATGGCATGTAAAAAACAATTGCTTCTTTTCCCACAGGGCTTTTGATACTATGTAGCGGCAATTGCTCTTTTCTTTAATTGCTTCATTTTGTCTCATTTCAATTTAGTCATACAAAGACTGACACTGAGAGTCATGACAGGTTAAGTGGCAACTACTCTTTACTAAATGATCAAGACTTTTATTTTAATGACACTTTGAAAATGGCATGGATACAGGAGAAAGCTGTTAACCAGCAATTCCACTGTTTTTTCTATTTTATCAATCAAATATTTTATCTTTATAGCTACAATATTGCCTGCAATATAGACAAGCCTAAAGTTAGTCTACTGATACAGAACTAAGACTTAACCTTCAGGCTGCTAACCACGACTCACTGACCTTTTGTGGACAGCGTAGATCAAGATCAGACTACACAGAACGTGCAGTCTGATCTTTGATCCACACTGTCCGATAAGGAGACATCTATCTTCCTAAAATACCTTTCAAACAGATGTAATTGGGTTTTCAATACCAGTTTGAAAGGTTTTTTTTATTTAGCAGGATAAGGGTTATCCTTTGTCTGACACCAGATTTTAGACTTGTCTAAATTCGAAGCACTTACAGATGTGGCTAAAATTCTGAGCTTTGTCTGTGAAAGAGTAAAAACAGTATTGGTAAATGAGCATTTACTCCTTTTCTCAGTATCTTTTCACAAGCCTTATTTGTTACAGGCGTTAAACTTGGTTGTACAGTACAGAGACCAACTAATTCTGGTTACTTATCAGCTAGGAAACTACCGCAGATTTCTTATCATATACTTGGATCTATCACTCAATATGATTTGGGCTTTGAAGTAGGTTGTATGTTACAAACATAGCCCACTCAGGAGATGAATGGTACATGGAAGATTAACCCTTTATCACACAATCTCGAGTTTTTACGACCCTGAGGAAGAAGACATTTGAAAACAATGTAGGAAAAGGAGAAAATGCTGGTAACCAGCATTTTCTCCTTTTCCCACTTTGTTTTCTACTCTTTTTAAAGGCAACTATTACCATTTCAGTCACATTTGATATGTGGTCTGCAAATGATTACAATTTGGACAAGTTTAAAGTTTTGTTGTGGTAAAGGGTTAACCCTTTATCAAACAACTCTGTGTTGGAACGACCCGCAGGAAACATTATGGAAAAAGGACAAATTTCATTTTTTACAGTCACTTTGGATAATTTTTTCGTCTGCAAATGCTTACAAGATAAATGAGTCAAATTTCTTCATTTGGTAAAGAGTTGGGGTTTGTTCTGAGTAATAACGACCAAGGGAAGTATTTTTACTGTTTACTACACAAGTCGGAGTTTTGGCAACCCTGAAAGAGAAGGCTTTAGAAAATATTGTAGGAAAAGGAGAAAATGCTGATAAACAGCATTTTCTCCTTTTTCCACAGTAGACTGGTAAAACTAGTCCCTCATGCGTCAAGTTTATTCAGGGTCTATATTTACCAACCATTCTTAAGAAAATTCTTTATCTTATTCTCCAAGACATTCTAAATGCGAAAATAACACATATTTTGATTGGCAAAACTATTTGGTTTAGCCAATCAGAAGTTGTGTTACTTTAACATTTACAAAATTCAGGAGAATATTAGACTAAAAGTACTTAAGAATGATTGGTAAATATAGACCCTGGACTACATACACTGAAAACTGGTAATTTAAGAAGAAAGTCGCTTAACCCTTTACCACATAATCATGTGTTTTTAAATGACCCTGAGGAAGAGGTCTTCTGAATAGTGGGAAAATGAGAAAATGCTGGTGACCAGCATTTTCTCATTTTCCCACAGTGTTTTTTTCTACCCTTCCAAAGGAGAATTTTTATTTTAGAGCCACAGTTTTTTTGCCAACTGCAAAAACTTTCAGTTTGGACAAGTCTTAAAGAAGACTAGTAGAAAAATAACCAGTGAAAGCTACTTAATGCCTCTGGCTGAGTACCTAATACAATGAAAAATTTCAAATATGGAACTAGAACAAATAAAGGCTGCTTGGCTTAAAAATGAGCGTAGATACAAGATCAAATGTTTTATTAGTGTCATCACATCTTGATCTGTAAATTGTGCAAAATGAAACACAGTTATGCCAAAGGCTGCACCAGTGTCATGGCTGTGGTTAGAAGTAACTAATAAAATATGAAAGGTCAAGAGAAAAGAGTTGATTTGGAAGGTTGACTGCTATCTCCTAAAACAGTACATGATGCATGTAAATTCAAACAAGTAGCATGCAGTAAATTGTCACCACCCTTTCAGTCATGCAAAATTTAACATGGCTCAAGATATGAAATTTGGCCTTGACAAGGCAGAAAACACGGGTGGAAACTTTGGTTATTTCCACTTGTGATCTGAAAAAGTAAGAAAGTTTGCATGAGTTGAAAAGTTTACTGGTCAACTTTAGTCAAGTCAAATAGATTATCGTTTAAATTTTTAAAAAACGCCAAAAGTTTAATAAGTGTTTATGTTTAAGTCACAGCATCTCAGACATCCTGGATATTATCGACTATTATATACTATAGACTGTTCACAGTAGAGTCTTAGTTTGATCTGCTGTGTAGGGAATAAAAGACCTGAAAGATTTGGCTGATTCTCATGGGGTTAGATGTTGTGCGTCTTAAGGACAACTTCCCCTCTTGGAAACCTTTTAGATTTAAATAATCTATGTAAAGATTACTTTTATCATGTAAGAATTGTTGGTATTCCTATAAGAACGCCTTTTAAATGCAATGAAACTAACAACTCAATTAAAAGACAAAGGAAGTAACAGGTCAACCAATTTCACCATCATTTTTTGGTTTATGTTTCATTGGAAAAAAAAAGCATATTTCCTCTCAAAAGAGATGAGACGATTGTCAAAAATTATTGTAAAATTATGAAGTAAGTGTTGAAACCTGGGGCAATATTTAGATCCAGCATACCTATGTGCACTCGATTGTAAAATGTACGATGTCAGAGTAACTGTACTATGTTGAAACATCGGCTGATTTTTAACATGCTCTTGCTTAAGGAAAAAGCTAAGAACATAACTATCTTGCTTTTATCTGATTTGGAAAATGAAGAAGACGTGCAGAGATTGTTGTCAGATATAATGTTATGTGTTTAACTCTAGTTGGGGTGCTTGATTTCAAATAGTGTTTGATATAAGTGAGTCAGGTTGTAGAGAGAAAGATTTGAAGCCCCATGTGCTCAGATAATACAGTATGTTTACCTGGGCCGGTTAGACTTTATACAGCAATAGTTACACTTTATTATGTAGCCACACTCTTCAAGGTGAGGTAGTGGAGTCCTAAGACTTTATTTTGTATTTACTTGGATGTTGTACTGAATCTTGCTTGATAAGAATGTGATTATAAACCTGGATTAGACTAACTTTGATACCAGTGTTTGCTAATGTATTTTTACACCAAGAGAGGATATTGCAATCTGGTTTGCTTTTATACTTATCAATGTACAAGAAATTGGATTTAATGTAGACAGCTAAGTGTGAAGATTTAATATGACAATGTTGTGTCAAGGATTTACTAGTATTTAGCTATATTTGATGGATTTTGTCAGGGTCATTTGGAAAACCCTTAGATAAGAAGATGATTATCATACCTGATTTCCATATACAATTTACTTAAAAGTTTATTTCCTGTGCAGAAAGGATTTTGCTTACAAAGAAATCATATAATGAGGTAAATGGGACAAAAACAAAATGCATTGATACTAGAAATGAAAGAAAAGTAACTGTTTTCAATTGAAGAACACAATATGCTATTGTTTATTAAGTTTATGGTGAATTATATTTCAAATAATCATTTACAGTGAATCTATACTTGGACTAATAGAACAAAAGAGTATTTGTTCCCCTGTCATTATGTCCAATTGTAAAAATCAAAGGAAACTAATATTTTTGTACACAAACTGGTATCAACTAGTGTTTTGTCACACTACTATGGGGAACTAATAGGTGAATAAGGATTTTAAAAGGGAGCAGTACAATTTTTTTTTTTGACTGAGATAAATTAATAGAATTTACAATAACATCAAAGCCTGGTGGTCTGGCTTACATTTAGAAATCTCAAGGGGAAATAGACTGGTTGTTGATGATTTGCAGATTTGTGTCACAGAAGCTCATTTAAAACTGACAACAAACTTTCTTTAATGTGAAGAAAACTGCAGTAATTGGTTGATTGGCTTGGATTATATTGGTCCCTATAGAGAACTTGGAGTAATTAAGTGGCTAGAGGATATTTGGCAGGTTAATGAGGAAAGAAATTAATCCAAACTAATAACTTTTGTGTTATCACTAGAACATGGAAAATGAATTATGACCACCCAGAGTAGTTTTAGTGATTCAAAATGCCATCAGAGAGTCTACTTGCTATAATGGAGGAATGGAATAATGTGTTTTCTGATGACCTCTTGAAAATGGAAATACTTACACCTGATGCTAAAATGAAAACTCAGTCTCCAAGATTGGGTATGAAAGATGGTAAGTTCAGTTTGGGAAATTTTTGTAGCCAGATCTTCATCATCTACACTGCCAAATTTCTGTAAAACCTTTGGAAACACCTTTTAAGCTATTGTACCTTTTTAGGTTAGTGTACATTAAGACGAGACTACTCATTCAAGAACCATCTGCACAGAATGTGCAGTGTGATCTTGAACTGCTTTGGCTGATATGGTTTATTTGGTCCTCATAGGTGATTCTGTACCATTTAAAAATTTTAGCATTGCATTTTGACTTATTGTGATTTGCTGGATTTTAATTTTGTTAAATAAAATATTTTTAAAGGCATATTAAGATTTTAATATTGGTTTTGTTCTTTTCAATGAGATTAAATATTTAAGTATTGAAAAAAAAATTGATAAATAGAAATTTTTTTTACTTGACAGCTCCATGGCTAACTTATGCTGAAAAAGTCTTTTGAACAGAAGTACAAAAAACATCTTTTTTTTTTGAAAATTTGTAGCGATTTTCCACTCCTTTTGATCTTGTTGGCACTGTATTTACATCAGCTGATAAGCCATTAGTGCAGTATTTTTTATCAACTGATAAACTAGTTTATCCCTTTACAAACCAATCTGGACTTTTAGCAACTTTGAGGAACAGAAAACATTGTAGGAAAGGGAGAAAGTTCTGGTACCCTTTGAAAGACTTAAATTTCAAGTTCTGGGTAAAATAAATTTTGTTATCCACAGAAATTTTTAGTTTGGAGGAGGCTTGAATTTTGCTTTCTGATGAAATCATGGTTCCAAAGTAACAAGTATTTAACCCCTTACCAAACAATTTGAGTTTTAACAACACTAAGAGAGAGGCTTTTAAAAACATGTGGGAAAAGGAAAAAAACCAATATTTTCTCCTTTTCCCACAATGTTTTTTGCCCTTGAGACAATTCTCATCAGTTGAGTTGTATTGAAAGTATCTGCAATCCTTCCAATTTGGACAAGAGAAAAATTTTGTCATGTGGTTAAGAGTTATGAGGAGGCTGGTCAAGTATTTTCAGTGGAAATGGGTGGGGTGTCAGAGCAAAACAAATAATGGAAAAGGTGTGGCTATGATAAAAAGAAGATGAAAAACTTTTCAAATGTACTTTCTGGCCAAAACAAAATAATTCTTTTCTGCATACATGTATGATGTAGGCTGCTTGGGAAAAAAAAATGAAGAAAATTAACACACTTGACAAGTTAATATATCATTGCAGCAGACGTAATAAAAATACTTACAATATGACAACTTAATTTTTTAATTCCTTGCCTTTGATGAATTGATAAGAGAAGGGAGATTTATTTCAAATGGTTGTCAACTTTGTTCTTCTATGTGCAGCTTTTACATAAAAAACAAAGGCTATTACTTTTGTTTCTTAAAAGCCTACACCACACAATCCCGAGTTTTAACAACCCTGAACAGGAAGGCTTGTGAAAACATTGGTGGGAAAAGGAGAAAATGCTGGAAGCCAGCATTTTCTCTTTTTCCCACAATGTTTTCTACCTTAAGAAAAAAAAATCCATTTCTTTTGAGTCACATTTATTTTTTCGTTTGTCATGCTGACAAAAAAAGTCTTGCCAGTCCTCTCTAAAAATGTAAATTCCAACTTGGGTAAAAAACATGGATATAATGGTACCTCATTTTCACCACTCCTGGGTGAAAAAATAACTGCCAAGCTAGGGTTTGAGAACTTAGATACATACAGTGTATATCATCTAGGTATCTGGTCCAGTATTGTTCATGTTTTGTATATAAACAATAGAGCACTTGGTTCTGCAATCTGGCAGGTATCTGGGTTAAATATCTTGAGTATTTTAACCCTTTACTAAACAAACCTTTGATACAACATCTGAGGAAGAAAAGTCAAAGTCATTGTGGTCAAAGTCCTTGTGAGGAAAAGGACAGCAATTCTAATGTTTTAATTGTGTTATGGTGAAGATTTTAAACTACATGCCGGATCAGGGGCTTGCTGCAAGCAGCAGTCCAGTCTTGATTAACTCTTTATTACATGATGAAAATTTAGACTTGTCCAGATTGGGAGCATTTGCAGATGACCAATTAAATGTGATTGAAAGCAGGAGATTTTTCATTGATATGAGAGAAAACATTTTGGAGAAAAGACAAAATGCTGCTGAACAAAATGCTGCTTCCTTTTCCCACAATGTTTTCATATGGCTTCTTCCTCAAGGTCATTTTGACTTGGCATTGTCTGGTAAAGGGTAAAGGCTTTGTAAGTGTTATTTGTAGTATGTTATTAGTTTAAATGCGCCCAAAACAATTTTCTAAATATATTGCAGAAAAGTCCATGGGAAAACCCCTCAGAATTACATACATTTTGGAATAATTTTATGGCATTGAGGCACCCTTTCGGGTAAACACTTTATTGGAAGACAAAATCATAGACTCATCCATAATGAAAGCATTTGCAGGGGATAGCTCTTTACCAAACAACAAAATTTTGAACTTGTCGAAATTCAAAGCTTTTGCAGATGAAAAGCTGAATGTTGCTCAGATTAGCAAATCTTTATTTGAAAGGGTAGAAAACAAGATGGGAAGAGGAGAAAATGCTGGTTTCCAGCATTTTCTCCTTTTCCCATCATGTTTTCAAAAGTCCTTTTCTTTTGGGTCGTTTAAACTTGTGATTATGAAGTAAACGGTTAGATTAAACATGGCACAATTTTGTCTATGGCAGGGTTATAAAAAGAGGAAATGCTGGTTAAATAACAGCATTTTCTTCTTTTCCAACTGATGTTTTCAAAAGCTCACTCACCACAGGGTCATTAACCCTTTAGCACACAATCTTCAGTTGAACTACCTTGAGGGAAATGGCTTATAAAAACTTAGGGTTGGAAATGGAGAAGGAGCTAGTGACCAGGATCTTTTTCTTGTCCTGCACTGTTTTCTACCAGAGTTTTCAATGACCCCTTGTTTCTTTGAATTTTGAACCTCAAATATTAAAATGACCCCAAAATTTATTTGTGTGCCTTCTTTTAATCATTTGAAGGGGGTCATTTGACCCCCAAATCAGAATGTCAAGGGAAAAACCCTGTCCGTCATGTGTAACAAATTCCATAGATTGACAACATTTGTCGTTTATTTTATCTTGAATGCTTTAGATTTGGACAAGCCCAAAATTTTGTAGTTGGTAAAGGGTAAAATCATATGCAAGTTTTGTAAGTCTATACATTCAAAGAATCAAAAGGCTATAATAACCTATTGGTGCCAGATAATTTTGGAAATTACCTGCCCTGGTGTAAAATGTACCTAGTGAACTTTCTTGTAAGTGACAGGAAAGTCCTTGTTTACCCTGTATGTAATAGGCAATTTTTGGACAGTTACATGAAGAAAACATCTGGAAAACAAAGTGATTTCCCAGAGCTTAGAGGGCTTGACCAAAACTAAACCTTTACCAAAAAAGTTCAAAGTTTGACCCTGACAAAAGACAACTTTAAAAACATATTGGGAACAGCAGAAATTGCTTGCAACCAACATTTTCTCCTTTGCCCAAAATGTTGTATACCCCACTAAATACAATAAAATGTACCATCCATCCATCTGCTCATTTTGTTGTGTCTGGATATATTTTCAATTTGGATAAGTAAGATTTGGTTTGTCTTGTAAAGGGTTAATTTTACAAATTTTGACTTTTAAGAAAATCAGAATGATATGCAGACAACAAATTAAATGTTGCTGAGATTGTGGATATTGTCTTGCTAAGGCTATAAAACCTTGATAGAAAAGGGAAAAAAAATAGATATTAGACGTTCTCCTTTACCTAAAAAGTTTCTAAAGATACATTGTTCCTGCTTCTTAAAACTTGAGATTGTGTGATAAAGGGTTAAGTGAGGATTAAGTCAAGCAATTTCTCTATCTGTCATGCTGTTTTCTGGATGAAGATGTATTACCGAAGAAAAACAAAGCATAAGTAAAACATGACTGGTAGATTGACCTTTGTCATGTTCTGAAAAAAACAGTTTATTCCATTTACTGTTACAGAACTATATTTAACTCCTTACCAAACAACAAAAAATGTAGACACATCCAAATCCAAAGAAATTGCAGACGACAAATCAGTAGTGGCTCAAATGGTGAAAATTGTCTATGAAACAGCAGAAAACATTGTGGGAAAAGGAGAAAATGCTGGTAACCAGCATTTTCTCCTTTTCCCACAATGTTTTTAAATGCGTTCTCTATCAAGGTTGTTAAAACTCGGGATTATGTGGTAAAGGGTTTAGACTTGGCCAAGTTGAATGCAGTAGCAGACGACAAATTGCATGCAGCTCAAATTATGAAATATTTATTTATATGGGTTTAAAACATTTTGGGAAAAACAGAATATTGCTGGTCATCAGTATTTTAAACATTTTGCACTAAGTTTCTAAAGGCTAATATTCAGTCACTGTTGCAAAGCACTGTTGGGTTAGCGGTGAAGGCCAGCAGTTTAGAAAATATGTCAGTGTATATTTTTAAAGTTCTAGCAATTTGCAATGAGCAGTTTCTCCCTTTTCAATTATGGTTTGCTGGTCTGCATTATTTACTTTGTGAAGTGTGAATTAGGTGTAGTGTCAATATGACCTCACATGATTTATTCGGGGATCCACCTTGTTGACAGTCTCGTAACATGTAAACAAAAAATATCTACTCATTTTGTTACCATAAATACATATCCGTTTTCAATTATTGGTATACTTAATATTAGTCTTTCCCATGTGAATCCATGATCATACCAAACGCAACAATAGTGTGATTAAGTTGTGTTTGAGGAGAGAGCTGATATGACTTTTTTAATTGGTAACTAATTTCTTATTTAAGAATTTTTGTTGTGAGTGCTTTTTCATATGGATTAATTTTTGAAATATTAGTATTTACACAAGCCATTTAACTCTTTACCAAATGACAAATTTTAGACTTATCCAAATTGAAAGCAACTGTAGATGACAAAATAAATGTGACTCACAATTTGAATTTTCTTTCGGAAGGATAGAAAACATAATGGGAAAAGGAGAAAATGCTGGTAACCAGCATTTTCTGTTTTTCCCACAGCATTTTCAAAATTTTTTTATTTTCCCAGGGTCGTTAAAAGTCGGGATTGTGTGGTAAATGGTTCAGTGTTCATATTCATCAACAGCAGTTTTTCTGAGTCTAGAAAACAGGTCCCATTTTTTTTTTTTCAAAAATACTTTTGATAACATACAATATGAAAAGATTTCATGTCTTATGTAATCTAATCTTGTCTACACTCTCTGTATAAATGGCTGTCTTTGATAATTCTTTCACAGCCAGTGGTGACTGAGGTTGTTTTTGCAGATTAAGATTAGATGCTTGTGAGGTTTGATTTTGGATCAATCTGTACCATATCTAATAGTAAATGATAAAAACTTGGATTTTCATCTGCACATATCTATTTTTGAAAAAAATGAAGCCTTTACCAAACAATCAAGAGTTTGGGAGAGGGCTTTTGAAAACATTTTGGAAAAGAGAAAATGCTGGTAAGCAGCTTTTTCTCTTTTCCCATAGTGTTTAACCCTTAACCACACATTCCCCACTTTTGACTACCCTGAGGAAGAAACCTTTTGAAAACATTATGGGAAAAGGAGAAAATGCTGGCTACCAGCATTTTCCATAATGTTTTCTAACCATTTAAATATGAATTTCAGTTTTTTTGGTCACATTAAATTTTATTTTTTCCTATGCAAAAGCTTTTAGTTTGGAAGATTGGACAAGTCTAAAATTTTGTCGTTTTGTAAAGAGTGAAACCCTTTCATGGACAAATCCATGATTCAAGCCACACTGAATCATGGTAGAGAGTTAACTGTTTTTTTTGGAAGCAAAAGAGTTCAGTAGACAGTGTTTTTTTGTTTCAACAATAGTCTTCAGTGTTGTTTTCTTGTCTATTTTCAGTAAACTTTGACCCGGCTGATACAGCCAAGGTACAGAGAGAGATGTATTCAGCCTTGAAGGCTAGAAAGGAAGCTCTTGAAGAAATCCTAAAGAAAAGAACAGAAGAGCTCAAGCTGTTATGTATCAAAGAAGGGGTAAGTTGATAAAATGTTTGTTGTACTTACACTTTTCAGTACTGCTCAACCGGATAGCTAAATTGGGTTCACACAGGACTTGAAACTTGGGGATGCTGGTTTGAATCCCCAGTTCAGCCGATTCCTTGCATGAATCAGTAACATCTGTTGCCATTGGATTCATTCCTCACTCACTGATAAATAATGTGTCCACAGTTTATGTGGGATAACAGCCAGTGGCTTGAAAAGAAAATTGTGCGAAAATTTAGGTAAAAAAAACACCAGGAAAACATGGATAGGTGCACTGGCCACAAAATAATGATAAAAATGGCACTGCTTACTATTCATACAAACAAAAAATGCTAACTTAAGAATGTGACTGACTGAAAAAGAAACATGTCATAGTTCTTTGAATTATTTGGTTGAAACAGTCTCAGAAAAGGAGCACAATCTTGTTGCGTGCAAGGATAAATTTTTCCACAATAACTTTATGGCATTGATGTGCTTTTGAACTCCATTACATTGCTTCTATATGTCACATATAAATGGCAGGTAAACAAGAAATATTGAGATAAAAGATCCCTCTTATTTTGTAAGATGTCAAACATAGTTGACCCTTTACCAAACAATATTGACATGTTAAAGAGTCTGAAAATGAAAGCTTTTGAAAATGGTGTAGGAAAAGGAGAAAATGCTTGTGACCAGCATTTTCTCCTTTTCCCAGACTTTTTTCGTCCTTTTCAGAGAAAATTTTCCATCATCTAAATCACATTTAATTTTTTGTCTGCATTGGAGTATAAAAACTTTTGTCCCCTGTTGAAAAGAGTCAAGGATAATTATGTCAGAAGGGATCAGTGATCCAAATCAACAAAAGTAATGGATTTAAATAGAAGGGATACTTGTTATTTGCTGAACTACAACGAAGACGTCTTATCAAGGAATCAGATCTTCCATTGAACAATACTTCATCCTGCTTAACCATATACAAGACAACAAGATTTTAGCCTTGTCCAAATTTAACCCTTTACCACAAAATCCCAAGTTTTAACGACCCTGAAGAAGAAGGCTTTTGAAAACATTGTGGGAAAAGAAGAAAATGCTGATCACCAGCATTTTCTCCTTTTTCCACAATGTTTTTTACACAGTCAAAGACAGAATTAATCTCTTGAGCAACATTTAATTTGTCGTCTGCAAATGCTTTCGATTTGGACTAGTCTAAAATTTTGTCATTTGTTCAAGAGTTAAACCATTTGCAAATGACAAATGAATCTCAAAATAAAGAATCTGTTTCTTTCTCATAGGGCAGGAAACACTGTAGAAAAAGTTAAGAATGCTGGATACTAGCATTTTCTCCTTTTCCAACAATGTTTTTAAAAGGCTTCTCCCTATGGGTCACGAAAACTTTAGATTATATTGTAAAGGTTTGAACCTTGGAAAGCTGTGCTTTTGTGAAGTGCAAAGATCAAGATCAGATCTCTTTACAATACGCTGAGCCCTGGTAGCTCAGTCGGTAGCGTACAGGACTTGAGAACAGGGGGTCGTGAGTTCGAACCCCGGCTCAGCCAAATTTGTTTCCGAGGATTGATGATAGTCATTGCGACACAATTCATTCCTTTCTCACCGCTGATCATTGTTTCGATGATGGTTATGTGGGAAAGCAGCCAGTGGCTTGGAAAGAATATTGTGCGGAGTACTGGTAAAAGAGACTCCAGGAAAGCATGGATAGGTGCACTGGCCGCCACGACATAACTGAAATAATGTTGAAAACGGCTATAAACACCATACAACCAACCAACCAACCATCTTTACAATACAGTCTGAT
The DNA here is from genome assembly GCA_946811185.2 of Hippopus hippopus. NCBI lineage: Eukaryota > Metazoa > Mollusca > Bivalvia > Cardiida > Cardiidae > Hippopus > Hippopus hippopus. Next base: position 19,357,008 of record OX328102.1, on the reverse strand, counting down.
AAAGTATGACACAATCTGAAATTTTAGGGAAAAAATCTTGGACTATTTTACCCTTAAACTCATCAACCAACAAAATTTAGACTTTTCCAAATTTAAGGCATTAGCAGATGACAAATTTGATTTATCAAATAATGTGGTTTGCCTTTGGAAGGGTAGAAAACATGGTGGTTAAAGTGAAAAAATGCCTGTTATCAGCACTTTTTATCTTTCCACAATGTTTTGTAAAGCTCTCTTTATGTGGGTCATGTTGTAAAAGTTGTAATTGTTGTGATACAGGATTAATTTTCTTTTAGTTTTTGCAATCTTCGGGTTATCTAATTGAATACAGGGTGTATGAAAAGGATGTTAGAAGAACAAATACTACAAGGCTTTTGTCACAATTTGTCACAAATGTGTAGTTTGATCTTGATCTGCACTGTCCCTCTAAGTCAAGTTTTGTTAAACCTTTACCAGACAATTCCTGACAACCCATAGGAAGAAGCAAAAAAAAAAATTGGGGGAAAAGGGAGAAAATCTTGGCAACAAGCATTTTCTCCTTCCCCATAATATTTTCTTCCCTTTAAAAGATAGATATCATCACTTGAGCCACATTTGATATGAGGTTTCACTGTTTGCATATGCTTTCAATTTAAACAAGTGTAGAATTTTGTTATCTGGTAAGAGGTGAAACTAACCATATTTTTCCAAGTACTGCAAAACATTGTCGGAAGAGGAGAAAATGCTGGTTACCAGCATTTTTAGCTCCACTGGCCGAAGGCCAGCGGGCTTATGTCATGGCCTGTTGTCCGTCGTGCGTCCGTCCGTCCGTCCATCCGTCCGTGCGTTAACTTTTTTTTAAAACGTCTTCTTCTCTGAAACTACCCATCCAATTTTGATGAAACTTCACAGAAATGATCCTGCCATGGTCCTCTTCAGAATTTCTTGAAAGAATTTAATTCCTTCAAAAACTCTGGTTGCCATGGCAACAAAACTGAAAAATTTTGAAAATCTTTGAAAATCTTCTTGTCTGAAACCGTAAGGCCAAGGGCTACCAAATTTGGCATGTAGCTTTATCTAGTGGACCTCTACCAAGTTTCTTCAATTTATAGCCCTGGGGTCAAAATTAACCCCGCCCCGGGGCTCACAAGTTTTACATGGGCTTATTTAGGGAGAACTTTAAAATTCCTCTTCTACCTAGCCATAGGGCCTAGAGCTACCAAATTTGGCATGTAGCTTTATCTATTGGACCTCTGCCAAGATTGTTCAAATTATAGCCCTGGGGTCAAATTAGGCCCTGCCCGGGGGTAACAAGTTTTACATGCGCTTATATAACAAGTTTTACATGGGCTTATATAGGGAGAACTTTAAAATTCTTCTTTGACCTAGCCATGGGGCCTAGGGCGACCAAATTTGGCATGTAGCTTTATCTAGTGGACCTGTACCAAGGGTGTCCAAATTATAGCCGAGGGTCAAATTTGACTTCGCCCCGGGGGGTAACATGTTTTACATAGGCGGGCTTATATAGGAAAATCTTTCGCATCTAGCTATAAGGGCTAGGGCTATCAAATTTTGCATTTAGCTTTATCTAGGGGGTCTCTATCAAGGGTGCCCAAATTATAGCCCAGGGGGTCAAATGTAGCCCCACCCCAGGAGGTCACAAGTTCTACATGGTCTTATATAAGGAAACTTTAATAATCTACTTGTACATAGCCATATTTAGGCCTAGGGCTACCAAATTTTGCATGTAACTTTATATAATAGGCCTCTACCAAGAGGGCCCAAATCTTAACTTTGGGGGTCAAGTTTGACTCCACACCAGGGGTCACAAGTTTTACATTGGCTTTTATAGTGAAAACTTGATAAACCTGTGTCATGGATCACATATTTTACAGGGCCTTTTATTCAGCAAACTTGTTTTACATGACTTTTTATTGGGCAAGATTAAAAAATCTTTTTGTTTATAACCACACATTCTAGTTTCATATTGTAGGTCTGGGGTCAAAATTGCCTTCATTCCAGGGATCGCAAGTTTAACATGGGCTTCAAAATATTGTCACTTCATTTTAAACATTAATCAAGGGAAATAACTCTTTTTATGAAAGATAAAGTTTGTTACTATTTACCTCCCTTGATTGTCAAGCTGCAGTGATACATGATTGGTGCTAGACAAGTTTTTTAGCTCCACTGGCTTTATATTGTGGACCTCCACCAGGATTCAAATAATTATAGCTTTGCGATCAAAATTGGCTTTGCCCATGGATCACAACTTTCTCGTAGGATTAGATAGAAAAATGTTTGCATGTCCTCAATTTGAAATCAATTTGCTGAATATTGTAATGTTTGGCTTGTAGTGTTCTTACTTAATAGCCAGTGGAGCGATACAGGGCCATCATGGCCCTCTTGTTTCCTTTTCCTACAATATTTTCAAAAAGCTTCTTTCTCAAGGTCGTTAAAAGTCGTTAATGTGTGGCATGGGGTTAAGCAGATTAGACTCTCAAATAGATTTTTTGGATGACAAAAGTTGATTTTTATCCTGGATACTGTTTGGACCAAACAATTAACCCTTTACCTAAAAAACCCGTTTTGAATGACCTGTAGTATGAAAGCCTTTGGAAACATTGTGGGAAAAGAGGAAATGCAGGTTTTATACATTTTCTGCATTCCAGCAAAATTTCTGTACTGGTTTAAAAAAATGTCCAGTCATTTAACTCTCTACCACATGACAAACATGTAGACTTGTCCAAATTAAAATCATTTGCAGACAGCAATTAAAACATGGCTGAAATGACGGACTTTGTATTTGATAGGGTAGAAAACATTGTGGGAAAAGCAGAAAATGCTGGTTCCCAGCATTTTCTCTTTTTCCTACGATGTTTTGAAAAGGCTCTTTTCTTAGGGTCGTTAAAACTCGGGATTGTGTGGTTAAGCGACATTTAATTTTTTCGTTACAATTTAAAAGCTTTCAATATAGAAGTGCCTTACATTTTGTCATCTGATGATGAGTTTACTTTTAACAAGATCCAGAAAATTTAATGAGACTCGTATATATCAAAATTATTTGCAGAAACAAACTATTAAATGGCTCTAAATATAGAAATTATCATTGACCAGAAAGAAAACACTGCTGGGAAAGGAGAAAATGCTTGTTAGCAGCATTTTTTCCCTTACCCACTTCGTTATCAAAAACCTTCCACCCAAGGTCATTATAAAATGTAATTATATTGAAAAAAGTTACAACTTTCCGGTCTTTGATCCAGACTTGGTGACTAGAATAGCCTTGTAGGGGATTGTATAAATTCTTACATGAATTGGGACAATTTTAATGACTTCGTATTAGCAATGTAATATCAGCTTGTATCTGACAAATCTTTAATGATAACCATCTTAATTTTCACTTGCTCCAGCCTTATTTAGACAAGTCAGATGTTATCAATATGTAATTTAGTTCTTGCTGTTTGATCCTTGTTAACTTCTTGCCAGGGGACAAAGTGGTATACTCGTCCAAGTTGAAAGGATTTGCAGATAATGATGATTGAGTAGGGTAGAAAACATACTGGGTAAAGCTGAAAATGCTTGTTACCAGCATTTATTTTTCTCCTTGACCAAAACTGTTTTGTTATATCTTTTTCCTCAGGGTTTGTGTAATGCAGGATTGTATGGTGAATGGCTGAGCCTTGGCTACAGTGTCCTTTTCACCTTGACCCCCTGTCTGTGTTGAAAATGAATTAAATATCCAGAGGTCCCAGATTTGATCCTCACTCGAGGAACTGGGTTGTAAGAATGTTTCTCTGCAAGACACCTCAGAGCCACAGATTATTACTGGTGAACAAGAACATACACCATAATATGGGCTGTCCCCTTCATATGACGGAAATAATGTTGAAGCAGCTTAAAACACTATTCAATCAATTAATAGATCTAGTTACCAGTAATTTCTGCTATTACCACAATGATTTCAAAATTGCCCAATGCCAGATGGAAAAATTCATATATGCAGTAATAACTGGAGGTACTTGTTGCAGATAATTTATCTTATATTTAAATAAATTTTTCATTGCAGGAACTGACAGGCAACCTGCCTCCAGAAACCCCACTGGCACCGGGCGAGGAACCCCCACAAATAAGGAGAAGAGTTGGAACAGCTTTCTCTCTGTCTGCAGATGTTGTCCCCAGTTCTGGGGAGGTAAGCTCTTTTTTTCCACACAAAACCAGCTGCATATGAAATCTGTTTTGCAGCACATTGCATTTGAAAACATCATTGGGAGAATGAAAAAAATCTCCTTTTGCAACAATGCTTTCAGATGTATGTGCTGTATGTATTATTGGAAATCTATTCTTATCAATTATTTAACGGTATCCATGTTTTGATAAAGTATTTCCAAAATTTCAATCGTACTGGCAGTTTCAGGTGTTGTATTACCTCTTTACCAGATAACAAAAACGTAGACTTGTCCAAAATGAAAGTGTTTGCAGACAAAAATTTTAAATTGGCTCAAAGGATGATGTTTGATATTGTAGAAAACATTGTTGGAAAACGAAAGAATGCTGGGTAGCACCATTTTCTCCTTTTTTAACAATATTTTTAAAAGGCTTCTTTCTCAGGGTTGTTAAGACTAGGGTTTACTGAACTCAACATACTTCAGCTGTCAGGAATAAAAGCCCTTGATGAGTGCGCTATCAAGATTGCTTTTGTCTAGAGTGCCTCAGCAAGGCAGATAGTGTAGATCCAAGATCAGACAACATTCTTTGTGCTGTCTGATCTTGACATTAACTGATTAAAAGAGTAATAAAAATAAAAGATCAACACTAGTCACATGACTTGGTAAAATATTTTCAATTTATGCAACTTGTTGCTTAAGAGCCAGATATTACAGTATTATCAACCAGACAAGTGTGTGCAAAGTTTGTTGAGAGTCATCACCTATAGATTGGCTTAGTTGTAAAAATTAAGTAAAAAGAGTGAAAATTGGGCAAACACAAATCATATGACATTTATTGAAGTGACAGAATTCATAGTCATTGCAGAGAACATGTTGTCAAACAAAAAAAGACTGACAAGAATGTCGAGTGATTTTCACAGTTAGGTTGTTATAATGATAACTTAATTATGACAGGGTTTTCTGTGGCATGTGTGATCAACCTGTCGTTTATCCCCAAACATTGAAAACCATTTTCAGAAAAGAAAAAGGAAGGTGTGATGAAAAAAAGATTTTAAGCTTAAATTTCTCCAAGGAAAAGAGAATTTCTGTTTTTTGAGCAACTTTTTGACTTGACTTAAGTAATAAATGGCTGATTTGAAAATTTTCTTACAGTGGTCTTTGAACCATGTATTTTATGCACCAAAATGTGTCTCTCTTTGGATAAGAGTTACAAAATAAGAAAGTGATAATTTTTTCTAATTATAAACAATCATGTGACAATTGAGTGTAACTTAATTGTGATGACAGGAAATCATACTTGTCTGATTTTTTTTTCATATTTTTGTATGTATCCAAATATAGTTATGTTCTCTTAACTCCCTACCAGATGAAAACTTCAGACTTCTAAAATCAAAAGCATTTACATAAGACTGTATACATTTGGCTCAAACGATGGAATTTGTTACTATAAGGGTAGTTAATATTGTTGCAAAAGTAGACACATGCTGGTAACTGATATTTTCCCTTTTTTCCGCAATGAAAGTATCTTCCTCTATGGTGGTTAACCCTTTACCACACAGTGACACCTTTTAACACCCCTGAAGAAGAGGCCTTTTGAAAACATTGTGGGAAAAGGAGAAAATGCTGGTAACCAGCATTTTCTCCTTTTCCCACAATGTTTTCTACCCTATCAAAGAAAAGTCGTGTCATTTGAGCCACTATGAAATTGTCTTCTGCAAATGCTTTCAATTTGGATAGGTCTTGAATTTTGCCGTGTGGTAGAGGGTTAAAGCATAGGATTGTGTGGTTATGGATGAACGACAGTCTTGCAAAATCCCTACTACACTCATGCTATTTTTAGACGTATTTCTTACTATTTTAACTGACTCAGACAACTTATTTTGAAATGGAAAGAATGATGACCTTTTTTTTAAAGTGTGGGAAAACCCTGCAAAAAGGATTCTCAGAACAGTCCCTGAAACCTTTTTAGAAAATGATGTGACACATGTCCATATTGACCCTATAACCATTAGGCTGCTAAGCGTGACTCACTGACCCTTTGCAGACAGCGTAAATCAAGATCAGACTGCATAGAACATGCAGTCTGGTCTTGGTTCTACACTGTCCAATAAGAAGATTTTACGGAATTTTTACTATCAGCTTGAGAGTTTCATCTAATTTATTTAGCAGGATAAGGGTTAAGGGCCTTCATCCCAACTTGCCTTTCTGGCCAGTGCAGATAAGAAGCAAACTTTTCTTCGATCTCAACTGTCCACTTTGCTAAACAAAAGCATTTCTGTAATTACTCTATTTAGGGTCTTATTTTAAGAAAGAAGATGTCTATTAACCCTTTACCACACGACAAAATTTTAGACCTGTCCAAATTGAAAGCATTTGTAGATGACAGTTTTAACGTGGCTCATATGAAATGATTTTTCTTTGATAGGGTAGAAAACATTGTGGGAAAAGGAGAAAATGCTGGTAACCACTATTTTCTCCTTTTCCCACAATGTTTTCAAAAGCCTTCTCTTTCAGGGGCGTCAAAAGTCGTCATTGTGTGGTAAAGGGTTAAGTTCTGCAAGTTTGATAAAACATGGCATGAATTATGCATTTGTTCTTGACATGGGAAAAGAACAAAATGGTCACCAACATCTTTCCCCATTATGCAATGTTTTCAAGAGCATTTTTGTTGAAAAGGGTGGAAACATTATGGAGAATGGAGAAAATGCTTGGTTTTTGGATTTCAACATTTTCTCCTTTTCACACTTTGTTTTCAAGAGCTTACCATGTCAAAGTTATTTGAACACTTGATTGTTTAATAAAGGATTAAATGTTTTTTTTTTGTAACTGCAGGATGATGATATCAAGAAACTGGAAATGGAAGTTGATCTCCAGAAACAGATCACCAACGCAGCACACAAACTGGCATCGGACAAGTCGGTTAGTCGATTTGTGCGAAAACAGAGAAGACATTCCTTTATGAAAGCTCAGTCAAAGGTATGTTTATGCTTGGAACACTTTTGAAATTAAGAATGCAAAATAATCCTCTACCAATGTTTACTGACTTCAAGAATTTAAGCCACATTTGAGCCACATTTCATTTGTCGTCTGCAATTCTTTGAATTAAGAGGTCTGAAATATGGAAGTTTTGTAAAGAGTTTGCTATCTTAAATCAAGAACTTATTCTAAATCCAAGACTAGAAAGCTGATTGGATGAGAGATTTTGTCTCAATTTATCTGAGGGCTTGTCTTAAAACATATTAACCCTAAGGCTGCTATTCAAGAGTCGGGCGCTTTTTGGGACAGTGAAGATCAAGATTAGAGTGCACAAAACTTGCAGTCTGATCTTTGAACTACACTGTCCAACACGGTATTCTCTCTCTGGTGAAATCAACTTTAAAAACAACATATTTTGGTAACTAGTGAGTGGAAGTTTCATTTATGAATGTCGCAATGAATCAGTTCGCTTAACTTGGCAAATCGTAAAAAAAGTTTTAGCTCTGTACTGTTCAAAGTTTTAATGACCCCGAGTTAGACGGCTTTTGAAAACATTGTGGGACAAAGAGAAAATGCTTGGTAAAGAATTAAAGCCCAATCAATCCAAGATGCTTTATTCACATTCAATTATAAATCAAATTCTAAATCTGAATCCAAGACTAGGAAACTGATAGGATTAGAGATTTTGCTTCAATGAATTCGATGGCTAATCTTGGAATACAGATCAAGCATGGAGCGGTGGGTAAAAATGTGTACAGTTAGATAGCAATTAAACCTTTTCCACACAAGCCTGAATTTAAACGAAGCTTGGATATTAGATTTTTCAAAACATTGAAGGAAAAGAAAAAAATGCTGATAACCACCATTTACTCCTTTACCCATGATGTTTTCTACCCTATCAAAGACAGTTCATTCGAGTACAAGGTTTTGTCATATGGTAAAGAGTTAATTACATTAACTCCTAAACTGCTAAGCACGACTCGCTGACCTTTTGCGGACAGTGTAGATCAAGATCCGACTGCACAGAACGTGCAGTCTGATCTTGAATCTACACTGTCCGAGAAGGAGATATTATTCCCCAAAACGTATTTTTGAAATCAAAATATTAGGGTTTTTACTACCAAAGTGAAAATTTCATTTTAGTTATTTAGCAGGATAAGGGTTAATACGGAGAAAATAGTTGTATTATTCTGTAATTTTTTATTTCAGTTGAAGGAGATGGAGAAGAAACTCCGAGAGCACCAGAAGGGAGATATCCCAGCATCCCCAGGAACTTCCTCTAAATATGATGGTATGTACCGTGTAGATCACACTGACCAAGGTCATTCATTTTCCGAGGATACTTATGTTACAAGACTACCTAAATCTAGACACAACCCTGCTTCTGTGACACACAGACTTTCAAGGTCATTTAGGGAGCGAAACCTTCTCAAGTATCACAAGCTGATAGACACTAGAATGAAGAGTGATAGAAATTCATCAGTATTAACAGACACATCTTTAGACGAGTCAGGAGTAGCATGTGAATCTCAATTAGATGAATCTAGACCAGCCGACCAAACCAGATCTTCCTTGAACTCCTCCGGCAGTAGTGGTGCTGAATCTGAGTCCTACAAGATATCAAACGATTCACTCTACCATTCATCCTACAGATACATCCCCGAAGAATCTCTTGACTCATCTTTCCTTACCCCACCCCCTGTCTCAAAGAGAAGAGAGAAGACATGTATGTCTCCCAGTACGAGAAGAAGTAAGAGAGCATCCTGGCATCATACCATGTTTCAGAAATCTCCACAGATACCACGAGCTAACAAAGAGACAGCTGTTTAGATGATCTAAGAGTGGAATGAATCCTGTAGGCCAGGTGACTCTAAACTTGCCAGTCATTCACATTCCTTTTTTCCTCTCCCAAAAATGAGGTCAACTGTTGAGAAAGGAAAGAAACTAGGAGAAGGAAATAAGCATGTTCAAAGCATGTAGAATGGGGAGAAAATCATTGGTTTTAGTACAGCAATTTCTCTGTCTAAGTTACTTTTCCTGTTGTCATCATAATTTTCTTTTTCTGCTGTACAATGTTAAATGAAATTAGGGATAAACTATCGTTCTGATTTATAACACTAGTTAGCCCCATGACACGATGTCAACTATCTAATCAAAAGGCATCTTACTAAGATAGATATCATATTCTACTACAACACATGTTGTGGAATGGTTTACTGTCATGTGAATGTGAAACAGAAAACTGGCAAGATTTAGAGGCACAGCCTATTTTTTCCAACATCTCAAACTTGTGGAAGGATTCTAGCCAGATTGTGAAGGATCACAAAATAGTGCAATATCAAAATGGTGCTATGTTCATCATGAATCATGGTTTTATATAACTCATCACCAATCATTGTAAATGATTTATCTATATTTATACTATATTTATAGATACAGGGTGTTTCATAATATCTGTCCCAATTTTACTCACATATAAATTCAATAAGACTTATCCTTGATTAATTTGAGTTACATAATTCAATAATAGACGTATGGGAGTTTTGTTTGGTGTATATAACCGGTATATTAGTGGAGTACCTTTCATTTCAGAACACATTTTCCAAATTCTCAATTTTACAGCACATGCTCCAAATGACGTCCTTTCTGTACAATTACGACATTGAGTCTATTTTTGAAATTGTTAATCACTGCAGTGCACGTTTCTCTGTTAATGACACGGATTTCCCTCTTAATGGCAGTTTTCAATTCATCTGTTGTTTTTGGACTACGGTTATGCACTCTGTCTTTTAGATATCCCCACAGGAAAAAATCTAAGGGCCTCAAATCAGGTGAGTGAGGTGGCCATTCAAAATCAGTCTTTAAAGAAATAATCCTTCGACCAAACGTCTGCTGTAACCATGTGATTACTTCCCCGGCTGTATGCGGAGTTGCCCCATCTTGCTGAAACCAAATGCTGTCTAAATTAACACCCCGTCTTCTCAATGCTGGCACAAATTTCTTTCTCAGGAGACTTAAGTATCGGTCCTTGTTTACCGTTTCAACTGTTCCCTCATCATCTTCAAAGAAGAAAGGACCAATTATCCCATTTACACTAATCGCCGCCCAAATTGTAACTTTTTCACCATGTAATGGCTTTTCAATATAGAAATTAGGTTTCTCAGATCCCCAATATCTAAAATTTTTCTTGTTTACTTGTGCAATTAAGTAGAAATGTGCCTCGTCCGAGAACCAAATGTTATCAATGATATTCATATTGGCTATCATCCAATTAGCAAATGATATTCTACCCTCAATATCTGTAGCTTTTAAATGTTGCATAATGGAAATAGTACAGGGCTTCAGTTTAAGATAATACTTTAGCATTCTGTACACACTTGTAGAACTTACACAGTTGCTGATATCACCCAATACTTTCCGAACTGACCTCTGAGGCATTTCTTCGATCACTGCTTTCACCTGTTCAATATTTTCCTCGCTTCTTACGGATTTTGGTCGACCAGAGTTCCTGTGTCTTCTGTCCTCAATAGATCCCGAATCTTCAGATCTTCGTATAATTCTTTGTATTTGCTTCCTATCCATCTTCCTCAACTCAGGATACTGTTTCCTCATTTTTCTGACGACAACTGTTGTTGAATTTGTTTGATAGTACAGTTTAACAATTTCTGAAGCTTGCTCTTTTGACGGTGCCATTTTGAAAATAGCTCTGAGGAAATGACGTCATCATAACGTCTTGACGTCAAAGTTTTCCCGTACTTTTATATTACCTAAAAACTCCCACAATTCTTCATTATTTTGATATATGATAACTTAAAATACCTTTCAAAATGACTAAGTTATGTTGATTTGAAACTGGGTCAGATATTATGAAACACCCTGTATAAACAGGAATGCTTATATCTTTATTTACTTGATACCTCTTTCAGATGATTTCGTGTCTTGTAGCAGACAGAATTTGAAAACATAATGGAATAAGCAGAAATTGCTAAATGGCAATTTCTCTTTTTTTGCCATTTAATTGTATAAACGTATCAGACCTTAATATGTAATAATTGTCTATGAAGTTACAGTACAAGGATAATTTTAAAAGTTGTCTGCAGCAAATTTGTATAGAGGTATTAATTAAGTTGAAGACGAGAATGGGTCCATATTCTTTATATTCTATTGTCTGCTGTTTTTGAAGTATTTATCCATAACAATGGGGATATGTATGAAATATCATTGGTTGTGGTTTCGAGATATATATTTTGTATTTGTTGATATTGGACTGAATTTGTTGATATTAGTCAATCTCAGGAAAACACAACTCTTCTGGAATAAATTTGGTTTTGAACAATTGATAGAAGATTTTTTAGTTTTCACAGAAGTTTAGTTTCTTCATAAATGTTCTTTTCATGGCACATGTTGAGATTATTTGATACAGTAGCAGAAAAGAAAAAAACTCATAAAACATGAACTATACTCTTTGAAAAGGTGGTTTAATGTATCTGCAAAAAATATTGACCCAGGTCAGCCTACGCAGTCAACACAGGCTGACATGGGGCAAAAGATAAGCTGTTTGTAGATTTTCTGTATGGCAAAGGACCATTCTACCTCATAATTGAGTTGGTTGTGAGACAAAATGGATTTTATGGATCCATCATATTATATCATGACTTACTTAGAATACTGAATCACAGAGATGCATTAAACCCCTTTTGCCAGAGTGTTGCTCAGGTACAAGAATATTAAAAGTGGATTAGGGATAAAGAAAGATATGTAGGATTTAAATCCTCTGAGTGAAAAAACTAAATACCATCAAAGTTTCAGAAATGTTTTGTCCCAGATACCTCTCAGTGTACAGTACAGATCCAAGATCAGATACATAGTGTATGTCATGTGATCTTGATCAACATAGTCTGCAAACTCAGCTATAGTTGTGCTCACCACTATGATGATTGAGGATGACTCGGCCATTTATAATTACAAATAAGACCAGTCATTTTTAGTAAAACTGATGTATGTGTAAATTCTACCTCATTTGGTTTAAAAAATTTTGATTAATATTAGTAAAAATGAAATGGACCAAACATCAATAAGAATAAAAAATGGACCAAACTTTACATAGTATTGTTTGTTCATGTAAATATTTGTAAATATTGGACAAAAACTTACATCAACTTTCCTATTTCTTTATCTTAAAAGGCACACTGCTTAAGTCACTATGCATTATATTTCTAAGTTATGATCAAGTTTGTTAGATTTCAAACAACAACATAACTTTGTGGGTTTGATCCCCGGCTCGGCCAATTTCCTTCCGAGGATTGATGATAGTCATTGCGACAGGATTCATTCCTCTCCCACCGCTGATCATTGTTTCGACAATTGGTTATGTGGGAAAGCAGCCAGTGGCTTGGAAGGAAAATTGTGCGGAGTACTGGTAAAAGATACTCCAGGAAAGCATGGATAGGTGCACTGGCCACCGCGATATAACTGAAATAATGTTGAAAACGGCTTTAAACACCAAAACAATCAATCAAACAACTACTTGCTTTCGCAAACATTATAGATCAAAGGTAAGACTGCACAGTATGTTTTTTTTTATCAATGTCAGATATTATCTGGTTAACAATTGTGGCCAAAACAGTTTAACTCCTTACCAAACAACAAAATGAAAGACTGGGCCAAATTGAGAGACTTTGGAAATGACAAATATCATGTGGCTAAAGTGATTAGATTTGTCTCTTAGGTAGTAGAAAACATTATTGGAAAAAGCAGCATTTTCTCCTTTTCCAATAATGTTTTCAAAAACCTTTTTTCCATAGGGTCATTAAAACTCGTGATTGTGTGGTAAAGGGTTAACTCTAAAAATGTTTTTTCACATTTACACACTGATATTTTTTTTATTTTAAGTTTAAAAATGCAAAATTAACCTAACAGAGATTGTCAACCAAGAAATGTATCCAAAATTATTGCAATTTAATAGTTGTCCAGAATGTCTTCATCCAAAGCATAGATCAAAGATTAGACGAAACTTTTTGTGTAGTCTGATCTGATTATACTGGCATCTGCAGGTGTGATAGTGTGGTTACATTCTGTTGTCTGGTTAAAAGGAGCAAAAGCTCATTTTTGACATAGTGAATTGAAATATCTATTTAGATATACATACTTAACAATAATCATGAAACATGATTTTAAAAAGTAGATGATAATCTTGAAACATAATTAAAAAAACACACCCATACAAAAACCTATGGAAAAAGTTTCAATAGAAGAAATTGCTCATTCTGAATAATAGTAATACATGTATCTATAAAAGTGTTCTACTGCTAGAGGAAAAAGTCATGTCCATAAGGTAATGTGTATTACAAGGTATATGTATACGTATTAAAGTATGTCTATGTCTATGTAAAAACAAAACAAAAAAAAACTTAACATGATAGAAAAAAATCTAGCCTAGGGGTACTGTACATGTATTAAGTTCAATAGCAGTAATTTTGCCAGTAGATAGAAAATTCATAAGCGATGTTTCAATGGCTCAAACATAGATGCTCCATGATTATCTGTTGTAAATAGTTTTACCTCTCTATCTTATCTTTTCTTTATTTCTGAATCATCTTAATCCTGTACCAAACAATCCCGAGATTTAACAACCCTGAGAAAAAAAGCCTTTTGAAACATTGTGGGAAAAGGAGAAAATGCTGGTAACCAGCATTTTCTCCTTTTCCTACAATGTTTTCATACCCTTCACACATCAAAATTTACTTTTTGAGTCACATTTATTTCGTCGTCTGCAAATACTTTCAATTTGGAAATGTAAAAAAATTTTGCAGTTTGGTTAAGAGTTAACTCTTGTACCATACGACAAAATTCTAGGCTGCTCCAGATGGAAACCATTTGCAGACAACATGATAAATGTAGCTAAAATATTGCGATGAGTAGAAAACAATGTGGGAAAGGAGAAAATGCTGGTTACCAGCATTTTCTCCTTTTCCCACAATGTTTTCAAAAGACTTCTTCCACTGGTCAGGATGGTATGGTAAAGGGTTGAGATTTATCTGCTTTTCCTCTTGTCTATCTATCAGAACACAGATGATAAAGAACTGCTAAAATTCCTTTTTTCCGCTCCTCTAAGGTTTGCTGATTTTTGAGATAATTTTTTGAAAAGAGGGAAAATGTTTCTTTTTAAACTTTCAAAACCAAGTCAACACTCTATTTTTAGGCACACACACCTGATTTAATGATTTACCAGACAGTCCCAAGTTGCAATAAATCTGAACAAGACGGCTGTTGAAAACATTATTGGAAAGGGAGAAAATGCTGGAAACCAGCATTTTCACCTTTTTCCAGTCTGTTTTTACCCTACCCTACATGAATCACAGGATTTTAGTCATATTGAATTTGTTGTCTACTAATGCTTACAGTTTAGACATCTCCCATTTTGTCATCTGGTAAAGACTTAACTCTCTACCAAACAATCCTGGGTTTTCATGACTTTGAGAAAGAAGCCTTTTGAAAACATTGTGGGAAAAGGAGAAAATGCCGGTAACCAGCATTTTCTCCTTTTCCCACAATGGTTTCTACCCTCACAGAACAATGGTCAATTTTTGTTTCACGTTATTTTTGCTGATTGCTAATGCTTTCAATTTGGACCAGTCTAAAATTTTGTCATTTGGTAACCAGTTAAGGAAAATATTCCTGTATTGAATTTGGAAAACATCTCGAGTTGTTACTAGCAATTACTCCTTTACCAACATTTATTTCAAAAAGTGTCATAATTGTGTGATAAGATGAAAACATTGCAGTTGTACTTAATAACTTTAAAATGAAAGTTTGAACCAGACAGTGTTTTTTTTTTCCATCTTTTTTTTTGTTCATGTTTTCCATTTTCTTAATTATCAGACATCATTATCATTTGTCATTATTTATGAAACAAAGGTATTACAAGAAATGACATGAGACCTGTTTTTGTTGAATAAATTGAAAAATCATGCATTCGTTGTTTTATTTCTTTGTAGTAATGGCTGCAGGTTTCTCCAACACAGACATGCGCTGATTTCTTGCTGAAATATATAGCAATAAAATTAATGAATAAATGAATAAATCATAGTTCACATTGAAACTGTCCCACAGGTAGAAGTAATTATGAATTACACAATATTTTGGTAAAGTGGGCTGTTTTTCTGTGGAACTGATACATGAAATTGACATTTATATTCAGTAAGATAGACCCAGATTCAGTGTAAAGCAGACCCAGGGATTTTTGTATTGCGTACTGGTGAAATTTAATGTCTTGTTATTATATCAGAGAAAAAGTTGTGGCAAATAAGCGTAAATGAACATGGTTTTTTTGCAAAATGTTTCTGCTCTTCTTCATGTAAACAGTAACCCTTTACCACATAATCCCAGAGGAAGAAAGCCTTTAAAATAATGTAGGAAAAGGAGAAATGGCTTCCAGAAAAACCAATTTTTCTTCTTCCAAGAATGAGTTGTTCTGTACAAGAAAAATCAGCCCATTACTGAGTTTGAATTGGTTGTCTGCATTTGCTTTGAATTTTGCAAAGTCTATAAAGTTTGTCATTTAGGAGAAGTTAATTTATGTAAATTATCCATGTTTAGCAAGGATGAAGGTTTGTGTTTCAATAGGTAATGAGAAAGAGGTCAAAACTGTAATTGAAATTTAGCTACAAAGACCACATCATCGTAAATTCAAATCTATTTTTACAGACTTAAATAATTGACAGTATAGAATGAAACATCAGACTTTCTTATAGTGTTATCTTTATCTACACAGTCTGCAATGTTTAAAATGTTTAAATAAGGACAATATATCACAATGTGGTCTTCTAAGTTGCAGTAATAAGATCAAAGTTGCAAAGAATTAGCCAGTCAATAATAGCCCTGGAATTGCTTAATTAACATTTGTACCCCTCACCAAACGACAAAACTATAGACTTGCTCAAATTAATAGCTTTTGCCAACAACAAAATAATTAACTCAAAATTAGAAATTCACCTTTGGAAGGGTAGAACACATTCAGGAAAGGAGAAAATACTTGTTTTTCAGCTTTTTCTTCATTTCCCTCAATGTTTTCAAAAGGCTTTGTTTGAAGAGTAGTTAGAAGATAGTATGGTAAAGGTTTAATTGACACAAGATAACAGTTTAACTTGATTCTTTTCAACTTGAGAGAAAGTGATTCATTGATTGAGTTTTGCATACATTATTAAAAAT
The DNA here is from genome assembly GCA_946811185.2 of Hippopus hippopus. NCBI lineage: Eukaryota > Metazoa > Mollusca > Bivalvia > Cardiida > Cardiidae > Hippopus > Hippopus hippopus. Next base: position 19,340,683 of record OX328102.1, on the reverse strand, counting down.
GTAACAGTTTTCTTGAACAACTGAATCTTGTCTTCACAAATAGAATCTTGTCTTCACAAATTTATAACATGCACCAGCAAAAAGTGTCAGCTTTGATTACACCGCATAGAAGTAACCAAAATGTTTAATTAACCACATTCTTGAATGAATACATAGTAGCATAAAACATTAACAACTAGCTGAACTGACTGCAATAAATTATGTTTTGCATTGAAAAAAATACATGTACATATACTTTGGGATGTAGATTTATATGATCATGAGAAACAGCTTTAAGAAAAAAATACTCATTGCCTCCGTTTCTTTCTTGTAGACCTAAGTGTAAAGAGTCTCGGACTAACAGACAGTGGTTAGTACTTTGATATTGTGACAGCTTATGTTGCAAATAAAAGTTGTCCAGCGTATATTGTTGTGAAGCTTTTGCATTTGTCTTGCTTTTTAGCTCACCTGAGCACAAAGTGCTCAATGAGAACTTTTGTGATCATGCTCTGTTTTAATTTTTACCGTGTGTACGCTCTCGAGGCCAAAATCTCCGTGTGATACTCATGAACTCAGAATGTTTGTCTGGATAACATCTTGGACAATTTCAAGAATTGGTCATGTCTGTACACCTTAAAGGCCACATTTTTAGACAAATACTCATGAAATTTGTCAAAATGTTTGAGTGATATCTGGGACGAGTTCAAATATTGGTCTTCTCTGTTAAAAGGAGGTCACTGGTTCAATCTGAAAAAACCTTGTGTACACTTTAGAGGCCACACTTTCTGTCAAATATCCATAACAGTTGGTCACCATGTTTGTTTTGATGAGTATGAAAATTGTTCCTGTCAGATCAATAAGTAGGTCACAAGGACAAATCTTTAAAAAACAAAAAAACTTGTTAACTCTGTAAAGGCCACATTTTCAGTCCAATACTCATGAATATTAATCATAATACCTGTCCCAAAAAGTCTCAGTCAGTCTCCAAACTGGTTCCCATATGGTCAAAAAAGTAAGTCACTGGGATAAATCTTTAAAAACCTTTCAATCATTCTAAAGGCCATATTTTCAGCCCAATTCTGATGAATCCAAGGTACAAAGTGAGCAATTCAGGGGCCATGATGGCTCTCTCTCTTTGTTGTTTTCCATGCTTCAAATGATGCTTTTTTTTTTGAGACCTGAAGTTTACATGTATTCTGAATGCTTATATGGATCTTCATTGGGTTTGGTTCTATGGTCCATTGTTCAATATAATCATTACATATACATCTTACAACAATATGGGCAAAATTCTGAAATTACTAGAAAATTAATCCTTATTAGGTATCAAAGAGCAAATAGAAGTGTGTTTATGGAAAGGGACCTTGAAAACGATAAATTAGTTTACCTGTAATTGATTATGCTATGCAATTCTTTACCAGACAAAACAATTTTAGATTTGTCCAATTTGGAAGCATTTGCAGTTGATAAATTGCAGAGCCTGGTCACACAGTCTGTAGTGTACAGGCCTTTAAATACGGGGATCACTAGTTCAAACCCTCCGCTTGGGTAATTTCTTTCTGTGGATTGACGATAGTCATTGCAACAAGATTCATTCCTCTCTCACCACTGATCATTGTTTTGATGATGTTTATGTTGGAAAGTAGCCACTAACTTGGGAAGAATATTGTGTAAAGTACTTGTAAAAAGTAAAAGCATGAAAAGGTGCACTGAAATAATTTTGAAAACTGAGTTAAATGCCATACAAACAAAGCAGACAACAAAATAATTCTTTCCATACCCTACACAGCTCTAGAAGCTTTAGTTGACAGCGTAGATCAAGCTCAGACTGCACAAAACGTACTGTCTGAACTGTGATCTACAATATCCACTGTCTTATTCTAGATTATGATGGAACCATGTCTTGATCTTGTAGCCAAACTTCATTTGCAGCCACTGAGTAAATGCTATTTTTTTATTCAGTAGTGAAAGAGTTAAGTGAGGCTCAAGTTCCAGGATCTGTCTTTGAAAGAGAAGATAACATTATGTTCCACAATATTTTCAAACAATGGTGTAACAATTTTGAAGCAGATGACTTAGAAAATGTCCTTGTGAAATAAGAAACCAACATGCAGTGCGGTTTTAACTCGTGAATGCATGAAACATTTTGCTAAAAGAAGTAATTGTTTACCAAAGGCACTTTCTCCTTTATCCATAGAGAGATCTGCTATGATAAGAAAAAGATGTTGTTTGTGTTAAAGCGTAAAAAGACACCAGGTCACTGCAGTGATCAAAATACGAATTCTTAATTAGTGTTTTAGAACTGTACAGCCTTACAGAAAGTTTTGTAAAAGAAGGGGCCAAACATTGCAATTTTGGGGGCTCTTTTTGCCAACATCATGAGTTTTTTGCTCAGTTATGTAAGGGTGAATCATTTCAGTTCAGGTAAATACTTCAAAATAGAATATCATTCACAGTAGAGGAAGATTATGTTGCCCTTAGTCACAACAGGGGCTTCCTATCTCATGAAAAAAATCATCAAACCCTTTATCACACAATCCCGAGTTCTAACTCTAACCACACTATCCCGACTTTTAACGACCCTGAAATAAAAGGCTTTTGAAAACATTGTAGGAAAAGGAGAAAATGCTGGTAACCAGCATTTTTTCCTTTTCCCACAATGTTTTCAAACTCTTCCTGAAACAAAATTTCCATATCTGAGTCACAATTCATTTATTTTGTCATCTGCAAATGCTTTCAATTTGGACTGTTCTAAAATTTTGTTGTTTGGTAAAGATTTAACATTCCAGAGGTAGAAGCCTTTTGAGAACTTTGTGGAAAATAGGAAAAAAATGCTTGTAACCGGCAATTTCTCCTTTTCCAACAATATTTTCTACCCTATCATAGACAGAAGTCACCATTTGAATCGCATTTGACTTTTCTGCAAGTGCTTCCAGTTTGGTCTTTTCCAAAATTTTGGTGTTTGGTAAAAGGTTCAAGAACATACCTCCATTGGGTAAAAGAATACCCAAATGACTCAATATGATATACAAAAATTTTTTAACTCTTTCTCTATCAATTATCTTTAAAGTAGCTTTTGCCGATTGCATAGATCAAGATAACACTGCACAAAAAGAGCTTGTTACTTGTTACCAGCATTTTCCAATTTTTCCGACAGTGTTTTCTACCCTTTAACTCTTTTCCCATATGACAAAATTGCAGATGGGTCCAATTTCAAAGCATTTGCAGACAACAAATAAAATGGTACTCATATGATGGGATTTGTATCAGAAAGGGTAGAAAATGTGGGGAAAGGAGAAAATGCTGCTTACCAGCATTTTGTCACTTTTCAACAATGTTTTCAAATACCCATTATCTCAGGGTGGTTAAAACTTGGGATTGTGTGTTTTAGGATTTAAAGAAGATTTAAATCATTGACGCAACTCTATGTCATCAGAAAAAGCTTTCCAATTTTCTCGGTAGCAAAAGAGGTAATACAATTGTGTCAGCTGTAAATCAAGCAGAGAAATAAATGTCAAGTGTCTAAGAGCATTTATGCCAGGAAACTGTGACTTCAGGTAGAAATCTTCAAGATACAAAGGAATATCTGTCAAATTTTAACATGCCATCCATTCTTCTTTCTAATTTTTTTTTGCAGTAAATTAATAATGTGAATTTAGTTTCAATGATAATAAATAAGGGACTTAACTTTTTACCAAACAGTAACATTTTAGTCTTGACCAAATGAAAAGTATTTAGCTTTGCTGGTGACAAATTCATTGTAACATTTAATTTGTCTGCAAATTCTTTTAATTTGGATTAGTAAAATATTGTGTAGTCTTGCAAAGAGTTAAAATGTAAAGACCCGTTTACACATTCACGATTTTCTCTACGATTCACCACGATTCACCCAGATTTCTCATGGTCAGAAAAATCGGGATGGATCGGGATGAATCGTGGCGAAAAGTAGAAATATTCAGTGTCACTGCGATTCCAGTAAGAATGTCCACGATATTAGTACGGTGTCTGTAAGGTATCGCTACGAATCAATGACGATTCATGACGGTAATGCTACGGTCAATGAGGATTGACCACGGTGGCACAACGAATGCTCACGGTGCTTGTACGGTTCGATACGGTACTAGTACAATTCACGGCGGTAGCGACACGAGCTCCCAGGACTGACCACGATTTAACGGTTTTCACGTGACAAGTTCTCAAAGTATGACATCAGAAAATCATTATCTCCTCAACTGTTGACGAGGTCAGACATGCCACCAAAAAAGAAGGCAACTGCGGCCAAGGGAAAAAAGTCACCTGACCCACCGGCAAGGGTTAGTCCTGACCCGCCGGCGAGGCTCAGTCTTGCCTCAAGCCCAGTTGCCCAGTCTCTGTACATAATCCATGATGTGTATACTTCTGATTCGCTCTTCAAAATGATTCCTTCAATGCAGCCCTGTGAATTATATGCAAGAATTGTAGCGAAACGGCTCAAAATCGTGGTAAGTCGGCTAGATTCGTACGTAACCGTGATGTATCGTACTCAAACCGTGATTGATCGTCTTCCTACCGGCTTTGGTCGTGGCCAATCATGGAGCTCCGTAGCGAAACCGTGGATGATTCGTAGGACAACTGTACACAATTCGTGGTGAATCGTGAGAATTCGTGGTGTCAAAGATTCCACGACTGGCTACGATCTCTCACGAATAGCCGCGAATATAGCTACGGTGTCAGTACGAATAAGCACGATTCCGCTACGGTTGCGCTACGAATTAGGCCACGCCCAATAACCACCACAATTCGCCACGAATGTTTTAAACAGTTTAAAACTTCCGTAGTGCTACCGTGGAGTTTCCCGAATCATCACGATTCATCAAGATTCACCACGATTCACCACGGTTCTACTACGAATCACCACGGTACACGACGATTTTACAAATCGTGGCGAATCGTAGCGGCACCGTAGCCAAAAATCGTGAATGTGTAAACAGGCCTTAACATGTAATACTCTCTTGTTCTGAAGATTAATTTGCATTCTTCTATTGTGGGATATAAGAAACTAGGGGTTTGAAACTAGGGGTTTCAAGCTTGAATTCTTGATCATACCAAACTCTTCTCACAGATTGCTAACAGTAAGTGTAACAAAATTGCAGGTTTATTAAAGGATTCCCCCAACCCAGTGCCTCATCATTGCTTGCTACATGCTTGACTGTTGACAAAATTTTAGACTTGTCAAAATTGAAAGCATTTGCAGACGACAAAATAAACATGACTCAAAAATTGAAACTTGACTTTAGAAGAGTAGAAAACATTGTGGGAAAAGGAGAAAATGCTGGTTACCAGCATTTTCTCCTTTTCCCACAATGTTTTCAGAAGGCTTCTTCTTCTTGGTCGTAAAAACCAGGGATTGCTTGCCACATGTTTAAATGTTCTGAACAGCTAACACAGTAATAGTCGCCTGTGCAGCCAGTGTACATCAAGATAAGACTGTACCAGACATGCAGTCTATAGTATGATCTAAGCTATTGGGCTTTGCTGAGATATCCTGTACAAAAAAAAAAACAACTTTGAAACTGCAGTTATTTAGGTCTTGTTGTTGAAATGAAGGTGTCTAGTTTAATTGGTATTTAAAGGGTTACCCCCTTACCACAAAAACCATTGTGTCAGAACTGGTGTCAGAAAGCCAGGAAACACATGCTTAGGTGCACTGACAGCTGCTGCAAAATGACCAAGGCTGTTAAAACGGCTTTAAACAAACACAATACCACACAATGTTTTAACAACCTCGAGGGCTTCTGAAAACATTGTGGGAAGCATTTTCTTTTCCCACAATGTGTTTTACCCAAATAAAGGCAAGTTCTAATAACTGAGCTACATTTACAAAAGTATTCAATTTGTTAAGTCCTAACTTCTGTTGTCTGGTAAGGGGTTAAGTTAAAACCTAGAAATGTGTCTTTGTTCAATAATTAGCACAGGTTCAAGACCTTGGTTCATGAGGTATGTAACTTTGATAAGTGAATGAGACAATTTTGAAGTCAGTGAAAATTTGGAATGTAATACATGTATATGTACATGTATTTGACATCTTTACATTGAGGGAAGATGTACAAGATCCTACTGCTTGAGCTTTAGATCACAGGCACATGTTTTTTGAAAAACTTTGCCCTATATTATAGCCTAAAAATTATATAAAACAAGGTGTTCAACTGTATTACCTGTCAAGAATGATTCCCAGTCAATGGTCTGTACTTCATATATTTTCCAAACTAAAATGGAGAAAGTTGTTACTTCTGCTTGTGTTCTGTTGTAGTTTATCTTCTACCTAGTACATACCATGGAACAAATGGATAAATATCAGGAGAGTTCAGGGAAATGAAAATACTAGTGGTATGGAGGCTGAAAATTTTTTATCATCTCACAATGAAATAGAAATTTTAAACCAGAATGAATACATGTAGATGTATTTTCAATAAATATGATTGCTCATTACTATTTTTAGCAGCCTGTAGTTATTTCAAAAGCTGATTGCTAATTTAAAACTAAATTTGACAGCTATGAGGATAACCTACAAAAAATGCATCACTTGTAGTAAAACACAAACCAATAAATCATTGTAAAATGAAGCACTAAGACCTTTTTAAACACCAAGGAAAGAGAAAAGATCCGTAGACTGTAAACCACCAATGGAAATTAGGTAATTATAATTTGTTCTTCTGGCATGCTGCAGAACTCACTGGCTTGTGCAAGTTCACTTTTTGACTGTCTTATATTAAGTGTTTTTTGTCTTTTGTCTTTGAAATATTTAGTCATAGATATGATTTTTTTTTTTTCTTCAGTGCTTGAGCTACAAAATTTTAAAATGTATTTCTATCAAGGTTTCCGTAGACAACTTATTGTACTGAAGTGGACTGTTTAGAAATGCACAGAGATGCAAATGTTTGCCAAGCCGAAATGATTTTTTTTTTTTTTTCAAAAGAAAAAGGGTTTTTAACTGTAATATGATGGAAGTACCCCTGGAACTTTGTTAAACAGTATCAAATAAAATGATGTCAAATGTTAAAAAACTGCATGAAATCAAACATCAGAAGAAACATGTTCTACAATTAAAAAAGTTTTTGAGTACATGCAATTAATATTGATAAATTGATACTATAAATGATATTCACATGAATGATTATCAATTTGCTCATGAAGATATGATTACAACAGAATATACAAATTTAATCTTTTCATTTACAAAAAAAAAAAGGATGAACACAGATACCAAATTTGTATATTAATGACCAATTCAGATTATTTACTGCTTCCGTTCAGACATCTGAAGGTGTGTCGCATGTCATCAACTTTTATGTGTCGCATGTCAGTGTTGGTGAAATCATGACCTTGTTATATCCTGCATTAACAATTTATCTGGTATTTTTGTATGGTGACCTATGTCTAGAAGATAACATGAAAACAGTGTCTTCCCCTGGCATGGTCATTGGGACCTATTTGGTAGCCATTATGCTTTTTTGTGTGACTGTTTACATTATGTGGCCAAAAGATCAAAATATGTATTTGTAAAGTATTAATATTGATATGGATTCAGTTTTAACTCTGGAAGATGAATACATGTAGAAACACCATGGAAAAGAGAAATTTGCATATCATATAAAGTGTAATTTTTTACATAGCTATGTTTTCAAAATTGGTTAGCTGCAAGATAACAAAAGGTTGCCTGTTGTAATTTTGAAAGCTGGACATCGGTGAAGGAAAAAGAAACATATTTGTCAAAATTGAAAACATTAATTTTGCAGAAAACCAATGATGACAGTCATCTTTGAAAGTACTATAAACATTGTGAGAAAAGGAGAAAATGCTGGGTACCAACATTTTCTTTTTCTCCATAATGTTTTCAAAGGCCTTCTTTCATCAGGTTTATTATAACATTGTTTGATATAAAAGGATTATACAGTCTGTCATACAAACATGATTTTGATCCACCTACAATATTGAACTTTAGGTTAACAATTGCAATATAATTATAAAGATACTACTTCATAAGTTCTTGAAATTGGTGTACATCTATATTTTGATGGCTTTTTTTTTTTATCTGATTTTATTTTAACATGGCTGTGATAGAAGGTACATGTATTGTACTAGCCTTTGTCGTTGTCCACTTGAATGCACAATAACTTTTACATTTTCTCATATCTCTATTCTTAACAAAGATTTTTACTTCAAACTTGGGCTAGTTATTAACCATTGGAAAGGCAGGTTACCATTAAAACATTTTTGACACAGTTATGCCTCTTTTAGGACCCAGAAAAAGCTGCATCTCCACCCACATGCAGTGCTCTTATTTTGAATCTGAATCCATCATTTATGTATTACATATTCCATGGGCCTTTCAAGATGAATCTGTGAACGTGATATTATCTTTCAATATGGTTTTTACTTGCAGATTCAGAGGTTGTTTCCCCTGCTCAATCCCCAATGGTACCCAGAGGGCCTAGAAGTAACTACCAACAGGTAAGGGTTTTATCAGTAAAACCTTTGAGTATTCAATCCTTTTCCAAACAGTCCTGTCTTTAAATGACCCAAAAAAGAAGGCTTTAGAAAAAATTGAAGAAATAGGAGAAAATGCTGGTAAGCAGCATTTTCTCCTTTTCCTACAAGTTTTCAACCCTTTCCCAGAAGAATATTTATTCATTTCCCCACATTATTTCTGTCATATGCAAATGTTCGCAACATGGACCTGTCTGCAATGTATGATAATGAGTAAACCTTTTATCAAACAATCCTGAGGCTTAAATACCCTGAGAAAGAAGCCTTTTCAAAACATTGTTGAAAAAGGAGACAATGCTGGTTACTAGCATTTTCTCCTTATCCTACAATGTTTTCCAAACCATTTTCTACCAGAGTCGTTAAACTGTTTTCTACCTATTCAAGGACAAATACAGTCATTTGAAAAGCATTTGAACTGGCATCTATTCCTTTAACTCTTTCCCACACAATCCCGACTTTTAATGACCCTGAGAAAGAAACATATAGAAAACATTGTGGGAAAAGGAGAAAATGCTGGTAACCAGCATTTTCGCCTTTTCCCACAATATTTTCTACCCTATCAAAGTCAGAAATCATCATTTTAACAAGATTTAATTTGTTGTCTGCAGATGCTTTGAATTTGGTCCAGTCCAAAAATGTGTCATTTGGTAAAGAGTTAATATGGATCAGTCTAAAATTTTGACGTGTTGTATACGGTTAAAGCAGCATAAAACTAGATTTTTTTTGATACTTAGAATAAACAAACACATACACATATATGAAAAATGTATTTGCCCTGATAGGATTCAAATATAGGATGGTTAAAAACTAGTACTTAAGGATTCCACCAGCTGAGCCATCCATGCAACTGATAATATTGTTCCTATTAAGAACTCTTTTTACTACAAATTAACCACAAGGTAACATTCATGGGGCAAGAAATTATCAGATGAATTTGAATATTGAAGCTTGTGTTATTTAACCCCCCCCCTTTTTTTTTTTGGTTTCTTTATCATACAATAAGATTTTAGTTCTGTCCAAGTTAAAAATAATTGCAGGTGGAAAACTTAAAAGTAGCTCAAGTAATGGAATTTGTCTTTTACAGGTAAAAATCATTGTGGGAAAATTAGAAAATGCTGGGTTCCGACAATGTTTTAAAAAGCTTTCTTCGTCAGGTTTTTAAAATTTGGGATTGTGTAATAAAGATTTAAAGGCCATCTTTGAAGAATAAGAGTTAGGCTTGTCTTCCATGTGTCTGTCATCCACCTGTTTCATCCGTTTGTGGTTGGTGTATAGGAATTAAAACCCTTTTTCCATATAATCAAACTGACCACGTGATCTGTCATTTAAAACTGGCACCTGCAAGAACATAGTTTGTTGTTAATGGGTTGTTCGATATAGAAAACAAAAACACCGAGGGTGGGTGAGGGTTATCATAAGAAATAAAAACGACTATGCTAAATAGTATCATTTAGTGCGGGAATTAGAATTAAGTGATGAAGACTTTCCATGTTACTTTAGACAGAGTAGAGCCCAATATGCCGTACTTCTAAAATGTAATGAAGCTTAAATAACAAGCAGATCGACTACAAGAGAGTAAATAAGGGCAAGTTTTGTTCTATTTTGCTTGAAATGCCGTCCGATGGTCCGTTGCCATGAAAAAGAATGCTGCATGCAGCAAACCTTTTTTGTCGCAATCAGACCATCCCAAAGACAGACAAGGCAGTCGGATACATAGAAAATTTAATATTGAAAATGATGATCTGCAACTGCGCCTGAAAAACGCATCGTAAACAGAAAATGCAGTCAGATGATGGACACATGGAAAACCAGCCTAATAAGTTTTTGAAAAGACTTCTGTAAAAAACATTCTGAAAAGAAATAAACTGGGAATATAGAGCAACTGTTACCTCATTTATATATATCAAATAATAATTTGTTGAATAATGTTGCCTATTTCCAACTTTATCAATCATTTTCTTGACAGTAGTCTGTATTGAATGTAAAAAATATGGTAATTTGAACCCTTCAACGGCTTAAGCATTTAACAAACAATTCTGAGTTTTAATGACCTTAGGGAAAAAGCCTTTTTAAAACATTGTGGGAAAAGAAGAAAATGCTGGTAGCCAGTATTTTTTAGGCTACCAGCATTTTCTCCTTTTCCCACAATGTTTTGTACCCTATCAAAGACAACTTCCATGTTGGAAGCATTGCAGACAACAATTAAGTATATCTCAAATGATTGGAATTGCCTTTGAGAATTAACCTCTTACCACACAGTCCTGAGTTTTAATGACCCTGAAGGAGAATCCTTTTGAAAACATTGATAAAGGAGAAATTACTGGTGACCAGCATTATCTCCTTTTCACACGATGTTTACTACCCTTTCAAAGACAAATTCCATGGTGTTAGTCACATTTAAATTTTTCATCTGCAAATGCTGTCAATTTCAACTTGTCTACATTTTTGAGAGATAAAGAGGAGGAAACTTTGACAACTAGCATTTATTTTCTTTCTTACCCTTTTAAAAACAAATCCAAATGCTTTGAGTATGAAAGAGCCTAAACTTTTGGCATCAGGTAAATTTTTGCTGTAGGGTATTTTTTCCATTCAATAATATACTTTCTCACTAGTTACAGACAGGATTAGTGATTTGACCTACGGGAGCCATTGTTCAGATTGAAGTGTCTTTCAGCAAGCTACTGCAGAGCCCAAGCCTAGTGCTAAGAAACCCAGGAAAGACTTGAATAAGTGAGCTGTTGCTGTGATAAGACTGAAATATTGTTGAAAACAGGTTAAAGCACCGTCCAAAACAAAAGTTGTATAACTTTTTAACCTTCTTCTGTCAAAATGCTTGTTTAATATTCAACCTTTTATCTTTTACACCAAACAATTCTGTTTCAGTAACCCTGAGGAGGAAGGCTTCTGAAAATATTGTGGGGAAGCATTTTCTCCTTTTTCAAGAATGTTTTAACCCATTGAAAGACAAATTCCATCAAGTGGGCCACATCCAATTTGTTGCCCACAAAATGCTTTCAATGTGGTTGAGTCTACAATTTTGTTGCTTGGTAAAGAGTTAACTGTACTATTCGAAAATTTTAGACTTTTCCACGTCGGAAATATTTCACAGACAACAAATTACTGTATATATGGCTCAAATGATGGGATTTGTCTTTTAATGGGTCAAAAAAATTGATATTGTGGGAAAAAGGAGATAATGTCGGTTACCAGCATTTTCTCCATTTCTCACTTTGTTTCCATAAGCCTTACTTATCAGTGCTGTTGAAACCTTGGATTGTTTGTTAAAGGGTTAACCCTTTACCACTCAATGCCGACTTTTAACAACCCTGAGAGAGAAGCCTTTTGAAAACATTGTGGGAAAAGGAGAAAATGCTGGTAACCAGCATTTTCTCCTTTTCCAACAATGTATTTCACCATATCAAAAAAAGAAAAAAATTGCACCATTTGAGCAACATCGAAATTGTCATTTGCAAATGCTTTCAATTTTGACTTGGCTAAAATTCTGTCGTCTGGTAAAGGGTTAAATCATCCCCATTTTGCTTGTATTTTTAATAACAGCATGATGAAAGATTGGGCCACCATGATTCACCCTTACACAGATCTAATACAGCCCCTAACAGAGATTTCCATGGAGAAAGAGAGATAGCTTCAGCAACGTTGAGTCCAACACACAGCAGGTTAGTCTGACTAGTCTAGCAACGGGTACTTAGTTAAAAATGTATGCCGTTACTGTATAAATATGAATTTTTATGCCACTGCAGATACAGCTTTTTAAAAGCTCTTTGGGAAAGGAAGAATTTGCTTGTACATAGCAATTGCTCCTTTTCTCATACAGAATGATGTCTTGTTCAAACCTCACAACAACTGCTCAGAAGTGAGCCATGCTCTGTGAAAAGGGGCTTTAATGCATCTCTGTGATACATTATACCAAGTGAATAATCACATAATTATGGACCCATAAAATCCATTGTGTCTGACAACCAGCTTAATCCTGCAGTAGAATGGTCCTTCGACATGCAAAAAAATTTAACACACACAAAAAAGTTTCGACAAAGGTCAGCCTGGCCGGTCTACACAGACTGACCTGGGTTCATACAGATGCATCAATTTTAGACATGTCTAAATTGAAAGCAGTTGCAGACGACAAATTAAACACGGCTGAAATAACTGAAGTTGTCTTTCAAAGGGAAGAAAACATTGTGGAACAGGAGAAAATGCTGGTTACCAGCAATTTCTCCTTTTCAGCAATTTTTTCAAAAGCCTTCCTCCTTGAGCTCGATGAAACTGAGGATTGTGTGGTGTAGGCATAAATTCCCTTTTCACAGAGCATGGCTCAAACACATGTAACCTTATATGGCTTGCAACATGCGAAAAGGGGCATTTGGACATTTGCGTAAAGTGTCGTCTCGGATCAGCCTGAGCAGTCCGCGCAGGCTAATCCGAGACGGCACTTTACGACTACGTTAGATGTTTGTGCTACTATAGACTTGAGCAAAACAGAAAATTACATAAAAACGGAAAGTGTCACTTCGGATTAGCCTGCTCGGACTACGCAGGCTGATCTTAGACGACACTTTACGCAAATGTCTGAATGTCCCTTTTCGCATGTTGCAGGCCATATGTGAACGTCAATGAAGCTTCAGTATACAGCTCTTGGTTTGTAAAGCGGCATGATTGCCAAGAGGGGTTGCTTCTTTTCTTAAAGACTTCTATATCACTCAAAAGTTCAAGTGTTTTCCATTTGTGTCAGTGGTACTAGTATTTGATAAATTTGGCTCAAGTTATTAGATTTTTCAATGAAAGGGTAGAAAACATTGTAGAGAAAGGAGAAATTGCTGGTCATCAGCCTATTCTCCTTTTCCCACAGTTTTTTCAAAAGCCCTCTTTTTGGGGTTGTTGAAAATCTGGATCATGTGTTAAAAGGTATGGTGATTTTAGAAAAGTTTGAATTTAAAGATTTCTATAAACAATTTCAAGGAAAGTAATGAGTTAAGCTTGAGATGTTAGATGGAGTTCCACAACCTTTCATGATTTTGGATGTCAAAGTTATTTTGATGAGCTTGACAGAAATGTACACTGTGACAATTATCATAGATTACTTATGTGTCCCTGAACATGAGGGTCCTGTCTGGCTCAGTGGTAAAGGGAAGGGCTTGTAACCTAGAGGCCCTTAGTTTGAGCTTCACTGGGAGCACTGGATTTTTTGTTGGAGTGCCCTTGGATAGGACACTTCAGGGCCCTAACATAGTAGGTGAAGTGAAACCCAGGACATACATGAATATGTGAGATCTTGCCGTGATATGACCAAAATGATGTAGAAAACTGCATAATGGCCATTCAATCAATCAGTCCTGAAATTGAACAATTTTTCATGTTAGAATTGGTTTAATTGCTCAAAAGACTGTTTGAAGCTTTTTACCAAGTGATTCTGTGTGTTGATGTTCTAGATGAACAAGACTTAAAAAGTTGTGGAAAAAGGAGAAAATGTAGTCCACTAGCATTTTCTCCTCCCACAATTTTTTCAAAAGCCTTTTTCCTCTAAGTATTAGAAATAATGGGTAGTTTAGTTAAGGTTTAACAGCCTTTTCTTTTGTCATTTCAGCCCATCTTTAGAAGCTGGTTACCGGCCGAACTCTGTGTATTCAACAAATTACAGGAACCAGACATATCCAACCCTCTCTAGTCGTAGCCAATCACAGATAAGTTCCCAGAGTGATTTTGACAAATCAGGTGGTAATCTGAGATTAGAAGGAAGTTTAGATAGTGGCTTTAGTTCCACGAATAACATGTATAATGTGAACTCTAGAAGAACGTCAAGATATGAAAGTAACCAAGACTTGAACTCCACTGGGGAGTCACATTATGAAACTTTAGATAATGTTTTTGACAATAGATTAACGTTTCAACCAAAGCAGAACAATATAGATAGTAGTTTTAGGAAAATGCAAAACTATGGTAGTTTAGAAAGAAATCTTAAGAAAAGAAACAATAGAGAATATGAAAGGAAACATAGTGATACAGATACCAGTAATGACAATGCCCCATCACGATTTGGTAAGAGGACATCACAGTCCGAGTATGATTTGTCCTCAAAAGGCAGAGAAAACCTTATGGGTTCAAGTGAATCTGACTTTTCATTACCTCCAAGATATGGGTATAGTCGTAATGTTAATGCTTTTGGACCGAGTAGAATGGACAGATTAAGTGAGAGAAGTGAATCTTCAACTAGTAGTAGAATGATAGAACTACCTGTTACTCATACAAGTGTTACCCCTAAACACAATAGGGGGGATGGTGATACATTCAGAGACATAGATTTTCATACACATTCTAGATCAGCATGGCAGGATACAGCCGACACAGAACCTTCACCTGTTGTGAGGAGTCCTACCAAGAAAATAAATAATGAGTTTGCTAATTTGGGTGGGGAAGATCACACAGGATTATGTTACAGCCCTCGAGACTATGAGGGTTCGAGAGGCCTGCCTCCACCCCCACCCAAACCTCCACATACAGAACACAGTGTGAAATACATGGACAGTACTCCCCCAGTACCTCAACCACAGTCCAGTAAAATAGTGACAGTTGCCAAAATGTCACCCAGTGTTGAAGTTTCCAAACCATTTGAAATGAAAGACTTTTACAAGTATAGTGAAAAGTTGCGGCGGCAAAGAATGGTGGAACAGTATCATCAGGCTCTTGTGGGACACAGGCAAAGTGCTTCTTCACAACATTCATCAGAAAGCGATGGTCATTCGTCATATCATTCTTACCAAAACCGTGGAACACCAAAAAATCAGTTTCATGGTTCAAGTTCCTCTTCACCGTTTGGTTCACCAGTTTCATCTAGACATATGCCAGTAAATCACCCATACTCCTCTCAAAATCATACGTCAGGTGAAAATGTTGGGTTTACAGGAGAAAGAACTAATGTTACATCCAGTACAACAACATCCTACGAACATGGAGTCAGTACCACAACCTCTCGTGTACAATACACCATTCAGTCGCAGAGTGGGCGTGTATTGTATAAAGCCCAACACCAAACAAGTAGACACACTCACTATACCCCACCCACTTCCATGAAATGTGAACCAGTCAAACCTATGAAATCTAGTAACCTACAAGACACATCAACATCATCCAGGTGAGACAGGAACACAGTCTACAACAGAGTCAAATGTGACTGAATGAAATAATAGATGACCTTGACCCTTTGATCAGATTAGAAAGAACAGTGACCTTGAAATGATGTGAAGTTAATACTAAGCTTTATGTGCCTGGATGTACAGTTATGTGTATTCTATGAGGGTTTAACCTTTGTGTACTGTCTCTAACATTATTTCAATTATTTTCAATGTGGCAACTTTTAACCTCATTTTAACATGCTGGTGAAAAGTATGATAGGGACCCATTAACTCTTTACCAGACAGTCCCATGTTTCAACGATCCTTTGTAAGAAGACTTTCGAAAACATTTTGGAAAAAGGAGGACAGGCTGTTAACCAGCATTTTCTCCATTTCTCACAATGTTTTCACACAAAAACACCCAGTGGTTGAGTCACATTTATTTGTTGTTCACCAATGCTTTTAGCTTGAATAGGTCTGAAATCTTTTAGTCTGGTATAGGGTTAATTTTCAGTACTTTAAATATGGCAACCTTTAACCTAATTTTAACATGCTGGTTTAAGAATAATTGGAACCTGTCAAAGTAAACCCTGCCTTTAACCCTTAGGCTGCTAAGCGCAACTCAAGGACCTTTTTGGGGGCAGTGTAGATCAAGATCAGACTGCAGAGTCTGGTCTTGCATCTTCACAGCCCTATAAGGAGATATTTTACCCCCAAAAATATCTTGAAAACAGTGAAATCTGAGTTTTACTATCAGCTTTTAATTTCATTTCACTTATTTAGCAGGTTCAGGGTTTTAAATCACTAACAGTTTGAGCTGGGATTAAGCATGAAACTCCTCTTCTTTAATTCTTTACCACACAAGAAAATTTTAGACCGGTCCAAATTGAAAACATTTGCAGACGACAAAATAAATGTGACTGAAAAATTGAAATTTGGTTCGGAAGGGTAGAAAACATTGTGGAAAAAGGAGAAAATGCTGGTTACCAGCATTTTCTCCTTTTCCCACAATGTTTTCAAAAGGCTTCTTTCTCAGGGTTGTTAAAAGTCGGGATTGTGTGGTAAAGAGTTAATTCATTGCCAATTGCAGGTCACTTTTTCCTTCTTACAGCATATGACATTTGATAAAATTGAGGTAAAGAGAAAAATTGCTCTTACCAAGAATTGTCTCCCTTTTCACCATGCTTTCACATGTTTTCGAACATGAAATCTTACTTCATGGTGATTATTAACATTTGACATACAGTAGGTGCTTTCTACAGTTAAGGGAAAAACTCCTTCTCTAATTTTATTACTCTTTTATATTTGAACCATGTTCTGGCAAAAGGGGGCTTAATGCATCTCTGCAATATGTGATACCAGGCAAGTCATCATATAATTATGTATCCATAATAGCGACTTTTTTAATCACGAGGTAGACTGGTCCTTTCACATATAGAAAATTAACCAATAGTGAAAAGTTTCAGCCCAGGTCAGCCTGTGCAGACTGCACAGACTGACCTGGGTCGATACTTTTCGCAGATGCATTAAGCCCATTTTTCGCAGAGCATGACTCCTTTCAATTTTCTGATTCTTTTTTTTGTCAATATAAGGTACCTTTGGCTTGATTTTTGACCAACCCTTCATTAACCCTTTACAACACGACAAAATTTTAGACTTGGCTGCATTAAAGGCATACACAGATGACAAATAAAATGTGGCTGAAACATTTGGATTTGTCTTTAAAAGGGTTAAAAAGATGCAGGGATTAAGGAGAAATTGCTGGTTTCCAGCATTTTATCCTTTTCCCACAATCTTTTCATAAGCTTTGTGACTTGGGGTCCTTAACCCTTTACGGCACAATGCTGACTTTTAACAACCCTGCGAATGAAGTCTTTTGAAAACATGTGGGAAAAGGAGAAAATGCTGGTAACCAGCATTTTCTCCCTTTCCTACAATGTTTTTTCTACCCTATCAAAAAGAAAATTGCACCATTTGAGCCACATTGAAATTGTCGTCTGCAAATGCTTTCAATTTGGATAAGGCTAAAATTTTGTTGTCTGGTAAAGGGTTAAATCACAGGATTATTTTGGAAAGGATTAATGACAAAGATGTTTGATTTATTAGGGTGAGTTTTGGATACTCATCCCTTCATGTTGGCATTTTTCGTATGCAATGCATTTTTCTCAAGGTGCATAAAAGTAGATTTTCACCCAAGTTTCCTTCTTTAGAAAAAAGTGATATTTTGTAAGAATACATCATTAGGTCATTATTTTTCACTGTTAGTTGGGCAAACAATCCCAGATAAATTATTGGACATCGCTAGAATTCAAATCTGCTGCCTTCAAAATCTACTGACTCTGCCATGAAAGCTTCAGGTGGCATCCATGTTAATGAAGATTGGCTACTCCATAACAAATAAGATGAGAAATTTTACAGAAAATATGTCAAAAAATGGGACATTCCTCATGTTGTTCATATATTTCAGACTACATGTAAGGCCATCTTTTCAGGAAAATATCTTCATGGCCATCTTTCTTGGCAAATAATTTTCTGAACTACTAGTTTGTTTAGATTTCTCAAGCTCTTGTATAAAAAAAATCTGGTTGCATGCCACTTAAACCCTTGCAATGAACCCAAATGTTATTGCTCATATAGATAGTATAGATCAAGATCAGCGTTCACAGAACATGCAGTCTGATCTTGGATTTGCACTGTCTACTTCATTGCCAGATATTTGGACAAAAAAGGCTTTGAAATTGTAAAATCTGCATCTTCGGCTCTGACTGAGAATGTACATTTCAATGGATTGGCACTCTGGCAAAAGGGGGTTTAATGCATGTCTGTGATGCATTATACCAAGCAAGATATCACAAAATTAGGGATCCATTAACTCTTTCCCACACGACAAAATTTTAGACCTGACCAGTTTAAAAGCATTTGCCGATGACAAATCAATTCTGGCCCAAATTGTGGAAACTGACTTTGACAGAGTAGAAAACATTGTGGGAAAAGGAGAAAATGCTGGTTACCAGCATTTTCTCCTTTTCCCACAATGTTTTCAAAAGCATTCTTTCCTAAGGTCGTTAAAAGTCGGCACTGTGTGGTAAAGGGTTAAATCCATTTAGTCTGACAATTGACTGGATATGGAGGTAAAATGGTACATTGACTTGCATAAAATTTACAAATACCAAAAGGTTTTGACCCGTAGCAGACTGCGCAGGATGACATGAGTCAATACTATTTGAAGATGCATTAAGCCCCCTTTTCACAGAGCATGATTCAGTTATTTAGGTTTGCAAGGGTTACAGATCAGGTTGGTAGATGCTCTAGGAAGTATTAGAACTGTCATGGTGACCAAATTACTGTCAAATCGTCATGTTCATGTCTCGCAAAGAACTCATTTTACTAACAGAAATGAAACACACCTATTAACTCTTTACCAAACAAAGAGTTCACTAAGTTGAAAGCTCATGCAGAGGACAAAATAAGTTTAAAACTATTTTTGTCGTTGCAGGGGAAGAAAACATTGTATGAAAAGGGTAAACTGCCAGGCTTGTCTCTAGGGCTGAGCCCTGGTAGCTCAATAGTAAGTGTACAGAACTGGAGAATGGGGGATCACTTGCTTGAATCCTTAGCTCAGCCAATTTCTTTTCAAAGATTGATGATAGTCATTGCAATAATTCCTCTCTCACTGCTAATCATTGTTTTGATAGTGGTTATGTTGGAAAGGAGCCGATGGCTTTGAAACATTATTATGGGGAGTACTGGAAATAGAGATTACAGGAAAGCATGTATAGGTGTACTGGCAATTGCACTATGACAGAAATAGAATGGGGTTAAATGCCAAACAATCTTTTCAGGGTCATTAAAACTTGGGATTGGGTGGTTACAGGTTACAGTGCCTCTTGTCTTGCCAAATTTCACTCAGTTCCTCCTTAAATTTAGACTTGCTATAGGTAGCTCTTTACCAGACAACAAAATTTTTTCTATCTACGAACATATTTGCTGTCAACAGATTAGATATGGCTTATGCAATTGACTTTGCCATTGAAAGATAACCAGCATTTTCTCCTTTTTCCACAATGTTTTCAAAAGCTATGAACATCACTGGGTTGTTAAAACTCTTGTGTGGTAAAGGGTTAACATGTATCAAGGGAAGAATACCTGAATTCACATGAAATCACAATGGCCAACTCAGTAGCAGACTGATGTCAAAATTTTAGACCTGGCTCAAATGATTGGAATTTGTCTTTTAAATGGTAGGAAACCATGTAGGAAAAGGAAGTATGTTTTCAAACACCTTTTCCTTTAGGGTTGTTAAAACAAAAGATTGTTCAGATTAGGTTTAATGAAATGGATGAAGTAAAAAGGGTGAGGTTATGGGGTAGAGATTAAACCTTATGTAATTTTTGCTGTTGTAAACTTCATAAGCAGTACATTGGTTGACTTTTGTTTTCTCCAGTTTGGTGTTCTACAGCCAAGAATACTTATGAGAACAGGCAAACGTGTTTAAAATGGCTGCAAGAACTAAATGTTGGATCATTTTTGAAAAAGAACAGCCAGTTATTGTCACAGCCCTGGCGTTGTAGTCATCTGCGTCATTCAAAAACTTGGACATTTTGTAATATATCTGTTATTACTGAAGATATTTACTTCTAACTTGGACAAGTTGATAAATATGAAAAGAGGAACAGGAGCAGGTAGCCATAAACTGTTTT
The DNA here is from genome assembly GCA_946811185.2 of Hippopus hippopus. Classification (NCBI taxonomy): domain Eukaryota; kingdom Metazoa; phylum Mollusca; class Bivalvia; order Cardiida; family Cardiidae; genus Hippopus; species Hippopus hippopus. The sequence continues at coordinate 19,320,351 of OX328102.1, read as the reverse complement.
TGATACAGTTATTCCCCTTTTACAGAATTTTTACTGAAAATTGAGCACTTCCAGCAGAGCCTTGGTACCCACATGCGTTGCAATTGAGTTTTCTTTCTCTTTCCTATTATATGCAAAACACACATAAATATTGATTCTGAGATTGGAAACTTAAGCATTAAATAATGGCCTTTGGTTCGGGCAATAGAACATCAGTCATTCACAGTTTCAGTTTTAGGCTTTGCATTAAATTCATAGTAAGACATGAAAGTGATGTGTTCATTGTATTGACATGTTTTTTTTTTTTAATGAATTCTATAATTTTGGTACATTGTATAGCAGAGAAAACAAATAGGGCATTCTAAATCAATCATTTAGATGCAGAACAAAGCTTGTGTAGTGCATGAGGCTTTTTTTTTTAAATTTATTTTATAAATACCTTAACACACAATGTAAGTAACTAACACTGTTAGCATTACCTTTCAGGTTTCCAATTTACTCTAGATCAGTACTGGGGTAGCGATTTTTCTAGAACTTTGCAGTGTGTACACTCTTAGTTGTCTCAGACTGTATAGGGATCTGTTTGTTTTCTCATTTCCTCCTTAACCCTTTACCAGACAACAAAATTTTAGCCTTATCCAAGTTGAAAGCATTTGCAGACAACAATTTCAATGTGGCTCAAATGATGCAGCCTTGCTTTGATAGGATAGAAAAAACATTGTGGGATTAGGAGAAAATGCTGGTTACCAGCATTTTCTCCTTTTCCCACAATGTTTTCAAAAGGCCTCTTCTACAGGATCGCTAAAACTCGGGACTGTATGGTAAAGGTTTAAAAAAAGTTGCAGCAGAGGACTTTCAAAATATTTTAGCGCATGTATTAACCCTTTAACACACAATCAAAGGTTTTAATGATCCTGAAAAGGTAGGCTTTAGAAAGCATTGTAGTAAAGGAGAAAATGCTAGTAACGAGTATTTTCTCCTTTTCCCACAATGTTTTCTGCCCCTTGAGCCACATTTGATTTGTCTGCAAATGCTTATACATGTATAATGGTCCAGTCCAAAGTTCTGTTGATTGGTATAGGACTAAAGTTAACTCTTTACCACACAACAAAAATGTAGACTTGTCCAGACTAAAAGTATTTGCAGATGCTAATTTAAATGTGACTCAAATGAGGAAATTTGTCCTTGATAGGGATGAAAACATTGTAGGAAAAGGAGAAAATGCTGGTTACCAGCATTTTCTCCTTTTCCCACAATGTTTTCAAAAGGCTTCTTCCTCAGGGTCGTCAAAAGTGGGGATTGTGTGGTAGAGTTAAATTAATTCATGAGCTCTTCATAGTTGTGAAAGGATAAATTTTTTATCATAAGCATTTTCTCCTTTTGCCCTAATGTTTTTAAAAACATTCTGCTGCATATTGATAAAAGGCATCTGTAAAAGGGAATGTCCTATACCATTAAATATCATTTGAACTAACAGTTATCTAACTCATACTTTTTTAACTGTATACTGCTCAACTCTTTACCAAAGGACAAAATTTTTAGTTGTCCAAATTGGAAGCATTTATGGAGGACAAATGCTGTTCAGAGGATGAATTTGTTGAAGAAAGGTTAGAAAACATTGTGGGAAAAGCTGAAAATGCTCCTTTTTTTTTTTTAAATTATTTAAAAAGCTTTCTTTCTCAGGGTCGTTAAAAAAAACCGGGATTTTATAGTCTTTCTCCCACAATGTTTCTACCAGTTAGCACACAAATACCATTATTAAAACCAGATTTGATTTGTCGTCAGCAACTGCTTTCAATTTGGCTGTGTCTAAAATTTTGCCAGAGTTCAGTAAATTGTTTAATTAACCCCATACCATATAGTCTTGAGTTTTAATAACCTTAAAGAAGATGGCTTTTGAAAACATTGGGGGTTTTAGAAGAAAATGCTGGTAAATGCTTTCAGAGACAAATTCAACCAGTTGAACCACAAATAATCTGTCTTTGTGTCATGATGTTTTCAAAAGGTAAGAAAAAGGTTGGAAGAAAGAGGTAATGAGCTAAGATTATGTCCTTATTGAAGAAAAACTAATTTTCTTTCTTTATGTAACACTGCTTTGATTCTTTTATTTGCTTTATAGCATGTGCAAAATGGTGTTTTGCTACTGTACTATTGATTGGTTCATATTGCAATTAGTTACTAACCTCACATCATTTCAACCAACCAGATCAAAGGTTACATCAGTATTTCATTAGCACTGTCATATTTGATGCATGTTGCTGTGTTTGAACAAGTGTTTGTTGCTGTTGTTGTTGTTTTTCTCTTTTTCTTGTCTACACTACTTTTTCTTTCTTCAATTATTCTTTTATAGTTTTTATATTTGTATGATAAGTTTACTAAAAATGACTGCTTAATAAATTACGTCTTCAAGAAAAAAACACAGTACTTAATATGGTCCATTTTTTTGTTATGAAAGTATTGTAAAATCATTGCTTATGTATAGCGTTTATGGATTGGGATTGGCCTGGGAGTTGGAGATCACCATTATCTTAGAAGAAAATGATTGAAAATATATGTTTCTGTATTCCAACATCATAGATCAAGATCAGCCATTAGAATATGCAGTGTCATAGATAATTTGTGGCATTCATTATCTGTTGAAAAAAGCCTTGCATTTGTAATGTATCCTCAGACTAAAAATACCTTTTTCATAATTTACAAGTCTTTAGATCTTTTACCAGATATAAAGTATTAGACTTGTCCATAATCAAAACATTCTGCAGATAACAAATTAACCCTTTACCACACAGTCCCGAGTTTAAACGACCCTGGGAAATAAGACTTATGAAAACATTGTGGGAAAAGGAGAAAATGCTGGTAACCAGCATTTTGTCCTTTTCCCACAATGTTTTCTAACCTTTCAAGAACAAATCCAATCATTTGGGGCACATATAAATTGTCGTCTGCAAATACTTTCAGTTTGGACTAGCCTAAAATTTTGTTGGGTGGTAAAGACTTAATGGTGGCTTCAATGATATGATTTGTCCTTCAATGAATAGAAAATATGGGAAACAAAGGAAAAATGCTTGTCACTAGCATATTTTTCATTTTCCCCACTTATAAAAAGCCATCTTCTCCAGGGTTTAACTCTTTACCAAATGACAAAATTTTGGACATGTCCAAGTTGGAAACATTTGCAGACGAAACAATAAATGTGACTCAAAAAGTGAAATTTGCTTTTGGAAGGGTAGAAAACAATGTTGGAAAAAGAGAAAATGCTGATTCCCAGCATTTTCTTCTTTTTCCATCATGTTTTCTGAAGCCTTATTCATCAAAGTCTTTAACATTTGAGACTGTGTGGTAAAGGGTTAAAAAGCACTGGCTTTTTTGCTTTGGATTCAAGTGTTAACGAGTTTGACATTACTGAATTGGTGTGTTATATGATACAATTCACGTGGAATACATGATTATTTTATTTGTTTCTCAGGTTATTTATGCTGATTTGATATTACATCAGTCATATATGGCCATTACACTTATCCATGCACTCTTGGTGCTTCTTTTAACTACAACTGGTCCAGTATGTTTTTCAGCCACTGGCTGCTTCCCAAATAAAAAGAATAGAAAAAATGTCGAGTTGTGAAATAGGGGCAAATTATAATGGGATGACTTCAAAAATTTTTTTTGTGATGAATTTTGGTAGACATGTGATTTGGAATCAAAATCCTGTGGTAAATAATCCCATACAATTTTGTCTAGTGAAATAATCATTCCCCATGCTCTGTGAAAAGGGGGTTTAATGCATCTGCAAAAATTTTCAAGCTAGGTCAGAACACAAATCCTGTGCAAGCTGACCTGGCTCAAAACTTTGCTATTGGTTATTGTTCTGCATGTCAAAGGACCAGTCTACCTCATTATTTAGTTAGTTGACTGTTAGACAAAATAGATTTTATTAACCTATGATTAAGTGCCAACTTGCCTGGTATAATGCATCAGAGATACATTAAACCCCTTTTTCCCCAAAGCAAAAGTTTAAGGGAAAGAATTAAATGTAATTCAAAATTGTGCTGTACTGGCTAATTTTATATCTACTAAAAAACTATTACGGTTATACAAACAATAAACATTTTGAGCACAAGGAAAATTTACTTTGGACAGTATAGAAAGTATTGTTGGAAAAAGAAGCAATCACTTGTTACCAGTAATTACACCTTTTCCAGCAGTGTTTTCCAGTGTTGTCAACTGTTGGGGATAATACAGTTATAGTTTTACGTACAGCAGTAGGCGTAAAAGGGATCTGAGATAGGGGTTTTTTTATAATTAAAAAATTATGAAATTTGTATTTATGTCAGCAATTTTAATAACATTTTTTTCCATGGTGACAGAAACAGTGTTCTGTGAGTTTTCATTTGAAATAAAAAAATTGTCTTGAAGTACAATTAAGTGATGCTTTGTGATTGTACATTTTGTATGTTATTTTTTATTTTTGTGTGCAAGTTTTTTTGTTTGTTTGATAGTATATGAGGAGATCTGAAGAATGTAATCCTTGGAAAATTGTGTGATTGTCCATTCTATACAAGGCTGCCAAAGTTAGTCTTACGTCCAGTCTGCCAGTTTTAACCCATTACCACACGGCAAAATTTAAGACCTATCCAAATTGAAAGCATTTGCAGATGACAATTTCATAGTGGCTCAAATGACTCAATTTTCCTTTGATAGGGTAGAAAACTTTGTGCGAAAAGGAGAAAATGCTGGTTACCAGCATTTTCTCCTTTTCCCACAATGTTTTCAAAAGGCTTCCTTCTTTAGGCTTGTTAAAAGTCATCATTGTGTGGTAAAGGGTTAAAATGATGTGACTGGTATAACCCTTGACCAAACGATCCTGAGCTGTAACATCCCCAAGAAAGATGGACTTTGAAATTATTGTGGGAAAAGAAGAAAATGCTGGTCACCAGAATTTTATCCCTTTTCCCACAATATTTTCTATCCTCTTCCTTTTAAGAGGCAAATCCAGTCATTTTAGCTGCATCGAATTTCTCGTCTGCAAATCCTGTCATTTGGATAGGTCTAAAATTATGCCATTTTTCTTAGTTTTATGTTATTACCTCCAGCACACGATGTTACAACAGACAAATTTTGAAAACTGTATGGCAAAAGTAAATTCCTTTTTTATGCCACATTGTATTCAAATCTATTTGTGTTATCAGGTGAATTCGTCTTGATTATCCATCAATTACAAGGATGTTTTCAAAGTTGTACGCTCTAAATGTGCTTCAGGAAGAAGTCAGTGAATCTACAGAATATGCCCGTATGACTCCCATTAGCAGTCAAGGTTTGAAAACACATTGGAAAAAGTATCAGTTGCTTGACATAAGGAACTACTCCTTTTGTCAAAATGCATCAACCCATTACCACACAATCCTGAGTTTATGATTACACTTTACCACTGACAGAAAAATGTTAAGAGTTGTCTACTTTGAAAGCAATTTACAGATGACGAATTTACCTTAACCCTTTACCAAACGGCAATTCTTTAGACTGGTCCAAATTGAAAGCATTTGCAGATGACAAAATTATTATGACTTAGAAATTGAAAGTTGTTCTTGAAAGGGTAGAAAACATTGTCAGCATTTTCCCCTTTTCCAACAATGTTTTCAAAAGCCTTTGTCCTCAGGGTCGTTAAAAGTCGGGGTTGTGTGGTAAAGAGTTAAATGACAGTTTTTGTCTTTGAAAGGACTGAGAACATTTAGGTTAAAGAGGAAAATGCTGTTTACCAGTATTTTCTTCTCTTCCACAATGTGTTCACAAACCCTTTTCCACATGATCTTTTAAACATTGAGAATGTGTGGTATAGGGTTGAACATGGATTCTATAGTGGTAAGTTAAGCTTACCTTGAATTCATGTAGACTGGTAGCTTGTATTTTAAGATTGAAGAAATACTGTTCATTTTTAAAACATTGGGTAAGTAAATTGACTTTTTTCTACATGTGTTTGAAATCACAAGGATTTCAATTTTTTCTGGCTGTATATGATCTAAACTTGTATGCTAGCAACCTTTACATTAGGTCAATATTATTTTGAGTCATGTCAGAGGATATGTAGTTCAATCTTGGACCTACAATGCTTTATACATTATATTTTGTAAGCTATTCTGGCTTAGGAAAAACTTAAAAATACAATGGTGTGGTCTTCTTTGGCTGAAAATGTCAAAAGTACATGTATTCATTTCATTAAAGTTTCAGGTTCCAAACAAAGCTAACTCAATTTTAGGTCACATAAAGTGGTGGAAGTGGATGAAGATTTTCAGTTATATATTCCTGAGTTCAAGATTTGCAGACTGGTCACCACAAAGCCACTTTGGCTTACTTATTTCTATTTTATGTGGTAAAGGTTTAGGGTTTGGGGATTTTTAAAAACTTTCACCTATATGTAAGTTGTGAATATCTGTTACAGGCCAACTTATACATTGTAAGTCCATAAAACATGTTTTTGCACTCACTGATCCCAAACAGCTACAAATGAAGATCACCATGAAAAATATGTGTTATTGCTGTAAATAGCCCCTACACCAACCAATTCAGATGAATCAAACATAATTAAACAATGTTATTAGGTTCAGGTGTTTCATTTCATTGTTTTCAGAACCCCCAAAACTCACAACCATCACCGGCAATATTCCACACCAGAACGGTCTCTCAACACATCCATGAATTCCAGTTTTCATTTGTCTCCTCCTGGTTCCCTGTCCAGGGCATTCAGTAATGAGATGTTGGAGTGGTATGATGGAGAAGGAAACCAGCCACCTACATCTGTATGACAGGTAGCATCTATATGTACCGGTAGTTCATTTTGCATGCAATTTCTCCTTTGGTCAAGCTTTCTGAACATTTGATCCATGCTGTGTGAAAAGGGGGCCCAAGGCATTATCAAAAAGTATCAACCCATGTCAGCCTGCGCAGTCTGTGCAGACTGACATGGGTCGATTCTTTTTTTACTTTTTGTAAATTTTCTACATATCCAGTGACCTCTCTACCAGATCCTGTCGATTGTAAGACTAAATGGATTTATGGATCCATGATTAGATGATGACTTGCTTGTTATAATGCATCATGAAGATGTATTATACCCTCTTTTGCCAGAGCATGGCTCATTGAAAGAAAAACAATACTGTTCTTTCTTTCAAATATTTCTCCTCTGTATGTCTTGTAATAGTTATTAATACTGTATGTTCAGAAACTTTTTTATGGAAATTCTTTCATGCATCTGCAGTTAGCAACTTTCAAACCAGTGTGAGAAAGGGAGGACAGGTTCATACTGACAATTTCTCAAAATTTCTCAATGCATGATTGCACAATCAAAACTGTTTTAGAGGCCCACCTGTATTAACTCTTTACCAAACATACAAAAATTTCAATTAATCTTAATTGAAAGCATTAATTTTGTGGACAACAACTCATGATGTAGCTCTGATGACAATTTCTGTTTTTGAAATGGCCGAAAACATTCTGGGACAAGTACGAAATGCTGGTTACCAGCATTATCTCCATTTCAAACAGTGTTTTCAAAAGGCTTGTTCCTCAGGGTTGTTAAAAGTCGGGATTGTATGGTAAATGGTTAACTCTTTACCAAACAACAAAATTTTAGACTTGTCCAAAATGAAAGCATTTGCAGACAACAAAACAAACATGACTCAAAAATTGAAACTCGACTTTAGAAGTGTAGAAAACATTGTGGGAAAAGGAGAAAATGCTGGTTACCAGCATTTTCTCCTTTTCCCGCAATGTTTTCAGAAAGCTTCTTCCTCTGGGTAGTAAAATCCAGGGATTGTATGGTAAATGGTTAAGTAAACTAAAAGCTGCTATAAGTGAGCGCTGTTTTGTTTCTACATCCCTTCTTGAATCAAATGTTTAGAACTTATAACCAGTCCATTAAAACGGGCAACACTAGCAGTAGGTTGAAAATCTGCTGGAAAATAACAAGTTCTGATATAATTTACCTTTAATGTAAGTAATTGTTATTCCATTTGATGTTACATAAAATTCATTAATATGATTTATCAATTTCAAACAGAAAATGATTCGTTTTACTACTCTGAGAAAGAAGACCTTGAAAACATTCAGGGGCAAGGAGAAAATGCAGGCATTTATCCTTTTTACCTCTATGTTGTCTACCATTTCTGACATAACTTGTATCATTTGACCCACGTTTAACTGTTGTTTGCAAATGCTTTCAATATGGACAAATCTAAAATTTTGTTATCTGGTAAACAATTAAATCTGCCAAACAACAGAATTGCAGTCTGGTGCAAACTGAAAGCATTAAATTTGCCAACAACAAATTTGATACTGCTCAAATTATGAAATTAGTTCTTGAATGGGTAGAAAAACATTGTGGGAAAAGGAGAAAATGCTGGTTACCAGCATTTTCTCCTTTTCCCACAATGTTTTCAAATGCCTTCTTTCTAAGAGTTGTTAAAACTTGGGACTGTGTACTTAAGAGTTAGATAACAAGAGAGTTCATCTCAATAATTTCATTTTGTCTTTACAGGCCCTAGGTGAAATTTCCATCCAAAGACACTTGTAATTCACCAACAATTAAGGTGGAACTATTTCATCGACTGCTTCACAGCTTCAAGATAGTTTTTCATCAAACAGACAATGAATGGAACAACACACTGAAAAGATATAGATTGGTACACAGACATATAAACTGTTTTTGTTGCTTGAGCACAAGAATAATACAGACATTCACTATATCAATTTAAGAACAAAGCCTTGGAATCATTCCATGCAGTTATATGCTATTTTTACTTATCTCTGTACCACACAATCCCAAGTCTTAAGAACCCTGACAGAGAAAGCTATGGAAAAAATTTTGGGAAAAGGAAAAAAAATGCTGGTGACCAGCATTTTTCCTTTTCCCACAATATTTTCTATTCTATCTAAGACAAAACTTATCATGTTAGCTACATTTAATTTGTCATCTGCAAATGCTGTCAATGTAGTAAATTCCAAAATTTTGTCATCTGGTAAAGAGTTAATTGCTATTTTAGGCATTACCATACACTTACAAAAGACATCCCATTCTCCCTAAATCATACTCTTCTCAAAGACTCGCAGAATTTTGTGCTGCTTGCCATTTCTTGTGTTTTTCGCAAAATTCATGTGGTTTTCGCACACAAGAGATAAGCAAGTACGCATTTTCAGCATCATTAAAATAGTTAAGTTAGAAATTCTTTATAAACCCTTCGAGTGCTCAGGATGACTAGCTTTGTTTGCAGACAGCGTAACTAGAGATCTTGGACCATATTCAGTATTATTCACCAACCCACCATTCTAAATTGTGCTCTTCAGAACTAGTAATGCAATTACTCATTGGCCAGACCATGTGATTCAGCCAATCAGAAACTATGTTATTTTCTAAATTTACAGTAAATTTACAGCGAGACTAAGAATGCTATTTAGAAAGGTTGGTGAATACAGTCCCAGATAGCTTTAAAATCTGCAGTCTGGGCCTGTATTCACGAACCATTCTTAAGAACTTTCTTAGTCTTATTCCCCTGAATTTTCTAAATGTGAAAGTATCACAACTTCTGATTAGCTAAACCGTTCGGTTTAGCCAATCAGAAGTTGTGTTACTTTCACATTAAGAGAACCTTGGAGAATAAGACTAAGAATGTTCTTGAGAATGGTTGGTGAATACGGGCCCTGATCTTACAATGGATAAGGTACCATGAGATATCATGAGCAAACTAGGATTTTTGTTATGACTGAGAATATACATTTGAACCATACTCTGGTAAAAGGGGGGCTTAATGCATCTCAGTAATGTAATTTACCAAACAAGTCATCATAATAACTAATGATCCATAATACCCATTTTGTTTCACAACCGACTGAATCATCAGATAGACAGGTCCTTTGACATGAAGAAAATAGAATGATAACAAAAAGTTTTGAAACATGTCAGCCTGCACGGACTGTGCAGGCTGACATGGGTCGATACTTTTTGCAGATGCAGTAAGCCCACTTTTTACAGAGCACAGCTCATGTACATGTATCTATCATTCTAAGGGTATCTTGAGGTTAACTCTTTACCACACAAAAAATATGTACACTTGTCTAAATTGAAAGCATTTGCAGACGTAAATATGAATGTGGCTCAAATATTGGAATTTGTCTTTGAAAAGGTAGAAAACATTGTGGAAAAAGGAGAAAATGCTGGTTACCAGCATTTTCTCCTTTTCCCACAATGTTTTCTAAAGGCTTGGTCTTCAGGGTCGTTAAAACTTGGAATTGTGTGGTAACGGGTTAATTGACAATTATGTGATAGCCTTTAGGTGTTCTTAATTCTTTCACTGAACAGTCCTGTTTTATAATGAACCTGACATAAGATGCTTGTTGAAAACATTGTTTCAAAAGGAGAAAATGCTGTCAGCCAGCATTTTCTCCTTTTGAAACAATGTTTTTACAGTTTGATTAGCAAAGTTCATATTTTGAGCAACTAAAATTTGTCATCTGCAAATGCTTTCAAATTGGACAAATCTAAAACTTTAATGCCTGGTAAGGAGTTAAGATACACACTTTGTTGTCGTTGTTGGGGTTTTTTAGTTACTCTAAGCAGCATTAAATTGTAATTTTTGAAATGCTGACCACAGCTTAAATTGCTTCTGTGGATATAGTAGAACAAGATCAGACTGCAGCTTCTCCAGAATCTAATCTTGATCTACAATGTCAGTAAATGCATCTTCATAGTAAGATGTATGCTTACCAATACTTTGTGAGACATTCTTATCAAATTTCAATTTTCGGCTTTTTTTCTTTTCTGAAAATATATACATGTACTGCACTGAGGGGTAAAAAGGAGTGTAAATCTTGAAACAAATCAGTGGTCAGCTGCAAGACACAAAAAGGTATGTTAACCCTTTACCACACGGCAAAATTTAAGACCTATCCAAATATAAAGCATTTGCAGAAGACAATTTCATAGTGGCTCAAATGATGCAACTTTTCTTTGATAGGGTAGAAAACTTTGTGGGAAAAGGAGAAAATGCTGGTTACCAGCATTTTCTCCTTTTCCCACAATGTTTTCAAAAGGCCTCTTCTTCAGGGGCGTCAAAAGGCGTCGTTGTGTGGTAAAGGGTTAATGAGTGAGTGAAAATAAAGTTTGTCAGTATTTTAGAAATACTGAAGTATTCAAATTTCGTTTGTGAGTGAGCAGAGAGGTCTGATTTCATGATATTTGCAACAGCTATTATTCCAATGAGAAAAATATAATTAAAATGAAACCAAAATGGTTTACAGAAAAAGATACTATTGCTCAAATATGTTATGTACTTTCTAAAAGGAGGATCTGTTTGATATAAATTATAACTGTTTTCTTCATGGGAGTGTCTTTGGGAAAGACAGTTCAGAGCCCTAGCCTATCACTGGTGAAAACCAGGACATACATAAATATGTGAGTTGTTGCCATGATATAAGAGAAACAATGTTTAGGTAGAGTAACACACTATTCAATCAAGTAGTTATACTTTGTTGCTTTCAAATAATGATACTTGTAGTTATAACCATGAATGACCTGTCATGTCTACCACATACCCTTTACCAAACAACCTCATGTTGTAACAATGCTGTAGAAGAACTTATGACAACATTATGAGAAAAGAAGAAAATGTTGGTAACAAGCATTTTCCCCATTTGCCACAATGAATTCTCCCCTTTCAAGACAAATCTCATTTTAATCACGTGTGTGAGTGTTTTCAATTTGGAAAAGTCTACAATTTTGTTGTTTGGTAAACGTTTACATGGAAAATAGTTCAGCCATTGCCTGCTATACTCTTAAACTACTTGAGAAAGAACTTTCATTTAAAGAACTTTTAAAAACATTGTGGCAAAAGAAAAAAAATGCTTTTCAGGAGCAATTGCTAGATTAATTTATCAAATCTGAATATGTATTAGTTGTCCCTACTTTACAGTATCCCTATTGTAAAATGGGCATAATAGTCATGATTTATTGTCTTATATGATTATTTGAAACATTATGGTGAAAGGAAAAATTGCCTTTTTACATAGAATGTCTATTATAACCACAATCGTTTTGTTAAAATGTGTTGCTTCAAGATAAATTGTCAGGCACTGTGTTAAGAGAGATACAAAAATACTCTGTAAGTTTAAGAAAGACACAAATAATGATCTTATTTTATCTCTAAATGAATTTTAATTATGTCAAATAAACAATTGAATACATTCATATTCAAAGTTTCTTATTCTGTCCTTTTTTTTCCTTAAGGGGATTTTGGGCCATATTCACCAACCTATCGAAATTGTGCTCATAGTCTAATTCCCAAGAATTGTCTAAATTTCCAAGTAACACGGTTTCTGATTGGCTAAACCAAAACGTTAAGCCAGTCAGAAATGGTGATAGTTTCTAACTTTAGACTATGATTGCTATTTTAAATGGATGATGAATAAAGGCCCTGCTATTGTGACTGTTTGCCCATTGCCATGTATAATCTTACGACTTTTATGCCCCAATTCCGATTTTGAATGACCCTGGAGTTCTTTGGCCTTTTGAAAACATTGTGGGAAAAGGAGAAAATGCTGGTAACCAGCATTTTCTCCTTTTTATGCATCGACATGAAATGGCGGAAGGGCATATAGAGTTACCTGTGTCCGTCTGTGTGTGTGTGTGTGTGTTAGTGCGTGTGTGTGTTAGTGTGTGTGTCCCATTCTTGTCCGGAGCATAACTTCTACATTTGTCAATGGATTTCAAAATAATTTTGCACACTTGTTCTCCTTAACAAGTACTAGTGTCATGCGAAAAGTTTGTTTCGATACGCCCAAGGTCAAGGTCACAGTTGAAGGTCAAATGTTTAAATTGACCTTGTCCGGAGCATAACTTCTACATTTATCAATGGATTTCAAAAAAACTTCACACACTTGTTCTCCTTAATAAGTACTAGTGTCATGCGAAAAGTTTGTTTCGATACGCCCAAGGTCAAGGTCACAGTTGAAGGTCAAATGTTTTAATTGACTGTTCAACCCAGTTTTACATCCTGCTCAGCAGAATTGTGATATGAAGATACAGTTTTGGTTTTTAAAAAGACTCATCCAAAGAACTATGCCAGAGAATATTGAGGCTGCAACCTACCCTTCAACTATAGTCCAGTGTGATAATATTCAATCCAATTTGTTCCTGTCTCATAGAGGAAGTCCAACAAAGTAATTATTATTGCTATATTTCTCACTCTCATTCCTCAAGTTAAGATCTTCATAATCCTGAGTATAAGTAACCCTCAGTTGAAAGATTAAGGAAAACGCTCAAAACCAGCATTTTCTTCTTTTTCTCACAAAGTTTTCTACCATATGCAATACAAACCATATAATTTATTGTCTGCATATTGCTTTCAACTTGGACCAGTCCTCAATTTTGTTATCAGGTATAAATATATCTTTTATCTGCTTGGCTATATATATAACAAACCTTCTTAACCCTGTCTAAGCTGTTATCCAAAACAACAATTTTCTGTAATACCTACTGATTCTCTCATATGACATCTGTGACCAATACCATTTAGCGGGGGCATCCGTGTCTCTGACACACCTATTTCTAGTCCCATAATCTTTTCTACTCTTTCTAAGACAAATTATATCATTTGGGCCACATTTAAATTGTCTTCTGCAAATGCTTTCAATATGGTTGAGTTCAAAATTTTGTAGTTTGGTAAAGAGTTGATAACGATGCCTTTAAAAACTTGTGTGTAAACTAAGGAGCAACTGAGTTTTCAAAGCACTATAATTCTATCCTTATCTTTAGTTCTTACAGGGCTGAATTACACCTTTACCAAACAACAAAATTTTCACGAGTTCAAATCCAAAGAGATTGCAGACAACAATTTAACTGTGGCTAAAATGGTGAAAATTATCTTTGAAACGGTGGACAACATTGTTGGAAAAGGAGAAAATGCAGATCTTTTCCCCCAATATTTCAAAAGGCTTCTTCCTCAGGGTTTTTGAAACTCGGGTTGTATGGGTAACTCTTTACCACACAATCCAGGCTTTTAATGACCCTGAGAAAGAAAGCTTTTGATAACATTCTGGGAAAAGGAGAAAATGCTGGTAACCAGCATTTTCTTCTTTTCCCACAATGTTTTGTTCCTAAGACAATTTTCACTTTTTTGGTCACATTTATTTTGTCGTCTGCAAATGCTTTCAGTTTGGACTGGTCTAAACTTTGTCGTTTGGTAAAGATTAAAGGGTTAATAACAAACCCATTATTTAAGGCAAGCTTCATTATGCTGTATGCAAATGCTTTCATTATGAACAAACCTAAAACTTTGTTGTTTGTGAACTCTTTTCTCAACAAAAAAAATCAGGCTTGTGGGAATGAAAAGTTTTGTGGATAACAATTGAAATGTGGCTTGAATGGAAGGAAGTATCTCTGAAGGGTTGGAAACATAGTAGGTAAAGAAGAAAATGCTGGTTACCAGCCTTTTCTCCTTATCATACTATATTTTCAAAGGATATCAACCTTAGTGTTGAAACACAGGATTGTTTGGTAAAGGGTTAGAGTGTGAAATATCCACTACTGAAACTTGTTTTGAGTTTTATGCCATGGTCAACATTATTTCAGTACCATCACAGCAGCCAGATCACCTGTCCATGTGTCCCTGGAGCTCCTGTCACCGATACGTCATACTGTACTCTCCAAGCCACAGGCTGCTTCCCCACATGACCAAAGTCAAAACAGTGCTAAGCAATAGTCTTCATAAGCAATTGTTTATTTGTTTGTATGGTGCTTGATTCTGTATTCAACATTGTTTCAGTTATATTGTAGAAGCCATTGCACCTATCCAAGATTTTCTGGTGTGTCTTTTATCAGTAATCCACACAATATTCTTCCCAAGCCACAGCTCACTTCTACTCATAATGAAAGTCGAAATAATGCTCTGTGCTGAGAATACGTGAATAATGTCGCATTAACTTTCATCACACCTTGATAAGAGCTTTGCCAAGCTGGTTTGCTATCTCGCACCCCCAGGATTACAAGCTTTATTTGTTATGGACTGAGCCTTTGTGCTTGATCAGTCATTATATGAGTGGCTTAGTAATGGTCAAACTTCTAACTGTTCCTGTGCCAAGTAAACTTAATACTAATTTTCATTCTAGAAGTAAGATCTAAATCATCATAATTCCAAGGTTGCCTTTATGCAAACTGACTATGCAAAGTGGGCAGAGAATGTGTAGATCATAGATCACACTGCTTATTTTGTGCAATCTGATCTTAATCTTCTACACTGGTAGTAAAGTCAGCTATGTTGTGAAAGATGCTTTAAGAGTTATAATACAAGTTTAACCCCTGTACCCAAGAAATCTGATTTAATTGCTAATTCCTACAATATGGATCAAGACAAGACTGCACAAAATGTGCAGCCTGATCTTGCATCTATACAGTGGGCTTCTTCGCATAAAGATGTAACAAAAACCAGCCTGGCAATTGCATTATTTGCGTTCAGTAGTACCGAGAGTTTGTTTTATTCATTCGGCACACTAACAATCAGTGTTTTATCAATGTTTCAGTTACATCATAATTGCCAGTTTTGTGTTAATGCCACTAATTTTTTCAGTTATTTCATGGTTGTAAGTGCCCCTATCCATTTTGTCCTGGTGATTCTCCACATTGTTTGGGCACTGAAAGAGTTAACAACACAATCACGGGTTTTAACGACCCTGAGGAAGATGCCTTATGGAAACATCATGGGAAGAGTAGAAAATGCTGGTAACCTGCATTTTCTCCTTTCCCACAATGTTTTCGAGCCTTGTAGAGTCGGGTTTTATTCGAGCCACATTCAATTCGTCGTCTGCAACAGCTTTGAATTTGGACGGATGTAAGACTTGTCGTTACTGGCTTTTGGTGTTGCCTACTGAACATCAGAACTCCATAATTTGTATGGCAGCTCGTGCAACTATCCATTATTATCCTGTTGTGTTCTGCCTGTACATTGCATGTTTAGGATTGATAAAAGACATTACAACAGGATTTCTCTTACCCCTAAAAACTGTTTCAACGATGTGTATGTAGGAAAGCTGCCAGCAACTTGAAGAGAGCGTTGGATAACGCACTGTTGAAAGCGATTCCAGCAACACATTGATAGATGGATTGGCCACCGAGATATAACTGAATCATGTGGTAAATGGCTTTAACTCTTTACCAAACGACAAAATTTTAGACTGGTCTAAATTGAAAGCACTTTCAGACGACTTATTAGATGTAGCTGAAATGATGCTACATGTCAATGAAAGTGTAGAAAACCTTGTGGGAAAAGGAGAAAATGCTGGTTAAAATGCTGGTTACCAGCATTTTCTCCTTTTCCCACAAGATTTTCAAAAGGCTCCTTCTCCAGGGTCGTTAAAACCAGGGATTGTTTGGTAAAGGGTTAAACAAGATAAACTATTGATCCTTAAACTGCTAAATGACTTGCATGAAAATTTTCAGGCGTCAGAAAGAACCAAAACATTGCGATTTCAAAGTTTTTTCCCGCCAAAAAAAAATCTCACCATTTTGGACGGTGTAGATTCAAGATCAGCCTGCGTGTTCTGTGCAATCTGGTATTCATCTACACTGGCCACAAATCGTCGACATAAGGCAAGGTCAATTCCCTCAAGCCAAGTTTATTATCTTACAAGCTCAAAGGAACCGTTTCTAGTCGGCAATAACCTGGCGGAACAAACGTTTAGAATACCAGTAGCATCAGATTCTTAACGCTATCGGTACGCAATCGTCTAAAAGACAAATCCCTCCCCCACCTGCAACAGCGTCATAATTATTAAGGGCCGATTCCTATGTATATATGTACACGACCAAGCCACATGAACTATCCAAGACTGACGTCTGACGCATATCTTATCCGATGATTCCAGGATCTCCAGCTGCACTGTGCTGATTGCGCACACAGGCGAAACCGAGTCCAGAGAAGGAGAAATAAGCATTTTACACTCGCCTTCATTGCCGTTGTAAGCATCGACTAGACAGCCCGATCCCTGAATTTAAATCCGGTTTACTCTTTACCAACGGACAAAAATTGTGTACCGAACTGAAAGCATTTGCAGACGGCAAATTATTTATAACTAGGGATTGTGTAGCACAGCATTAAACATGTTTGTAAAATGCTTCAGATAGCAGTATCTACTCATCCTTGGCAGCTTACCTCAAGAAGGCAATTCCGAGAGGCTTCCCTTTGCTAAAAGAATGGGTTTTGAATTCCAAAGGACAAAAATGGAGACATAATTATGTGTTTAAGAGCATGCAAAGGCGATACTACTTTAAGAAGTTGTAAATGCACTCGGACACGACGCTAGAATTGATACTAAAGGTAATTCAGCCTCCTGCAATTTTCTTTTTTCAGCACAGCCTTAGAACATGTCCGTCGGTACTTTTCGCTTCGAAAAAGGGTCCCACAGATGCTACGTAACTTGCCATCTTATGAGTAGTCTCTGAATTTTGAAATAGCGTTTGATTCAATGCGGTGGTGAATTCGGCAGTCAAAGCGGGTACATGTATTAAATGTTTACCAAACCAGTTTCAGACTTGTCCATTCTTAAGCATTCGTAACGTAGACGACAAAGTAAATCAAGCCCAAATGATGGAAATCGTATATGAAAGATTAGAAAACACAGTGGAAAAACAAGGAAATGCTTTTACCGGCATTTTCTCATTTTTCCTACAATGTTTTCAAAAACTTTCTTCGTTAGAGTTGCAAAGACTAGTGATAGTATGGTTTTTAGCTTCAAACGTATTTATTTTACATTGATTGAGAAACAAGTTCTTGCAACCTATACTAATCTCTCCCGATTCTGATTCCACGAAACTACACCAGTACTCGCATCGAATGTGTTGGAACAATCCCACAGGCGACATCCGCTCTCGGGTATCGAGCTGGAGACCTTAAGGTTACGAGGCCGACTCTCTACCTCACAACCACGGATATCACCGATGTATACTTGATTGTGTGGTAAAGGGCTATACTGCCAATACTGCTAGGTAATGAGCTATCTAAACATGGGGAAGTCGGTCGTTTTGATAAGGGGTTCATTTATTTAACTGTTACTTGCTAAATATATCAAATTTAACATTTGCAGACGATAATCATAACTTAAATATTGCGGTGTCAAAGTTCATTCAACCAATTTATTCTCGCCGTATCGGACAGTGCCAATCCAAGGTCTCTGTTGCGTTCTGTGCAGCCTAAACTTAGTCCACAATTTCCGAAAGAGGATACCGAGTCCCACTTAGTAACATAAAGGCTAATGAGTGCAGATGGGCAAGTTGTCTGATATATATGGCTTACTGTAGTTGCCATGGCACTTTGACCAGCCCCAACAGCTCAGCCAAATCTCTCTGACTACTTGAAGTCGTAGGTTCGACCCCCACAGCTGGCGACCTAAAATTTCCAATATAAATCTTTCGGGTGAGACCTTATACATGTGTCCCGTGTTACGGGCCAAATGCACTGAGCACGTGTAAGAACCAGGTCTAACCTAGGATGAGTTTCGTCCGGTATCCTGTAGATTAACGACTTGTAATAAAACTAACAGTCCTCTCGGGTTGCTGCCCATGTGGGCAATCGGTGGTGACGATAAATAAACGAAAATCAAGCAAGCCATGGCGCTACTTTTCGATAGAGAGTCATCGAGGTTGAACTGCCTCAGGGGCGATTGTTACTGCACGGGGGATTGTCGGTTTAAATTTTTGGCGGAAAATTTCCGTACTTTCTGGCTGGAAAGATTACAGATCTATATTGCCATTTGATTAATTCATAACAATGTTATTCTGTTTTCTTATGAAACACAACGAATATGAATTGAGGGCTTTTCGTACGAACATTTAAAAAAAATTTATTGGATAAATTATTTAATATAGAACCGGAAGTTTATATTGACCGCCAGAACCTCGTGGCTGCATGAAAATAAACATGCAGGAATTTACGAATTTCATCCAGTCAGTTTCTAATATACAGCTGTACTTGTATAGTCTGGTGAGTGAACAATTCCATAGAGAAGCAGATAACAGTATTAATATCACGACGTTCGTAAATAATAAACAAAAATTTGTAAGGTTGTACCCCACCCAGTTAGAATCTTGAGTCTCACCTGTTCTCGATCGTTATGTCTTTTCGAACCCGCTTAAAAAGTCAGAATGTTCATGTGTACTCTGAATAACAATATCGAAATGTGTGGACAGATTCTCTGATTTTATTTGCAATGATCTGGCTGCTTTTCAGTAAAGAAATGGGATCCTGCGTGGCTTAGTGGTAAAGTGTGGGACTCGTAACCAGGAGGTCCCGGGGCCGAGCCGTACTGGATCCAGTGGGCATTTCTTTGGAGCGTACTTGGGCAAGACACCCCAGAGCCCTAGCCTAGCACTGGCAAAACCCAGGAAAATGTGAGCTGTCGCTGTGATATGACTGAAATTTAGTTGAAAGCGGCGTAAAACACCTTTCAATCAATCAACATTCAGCAGGGATCTTATATACAATCCCTGCATTCAGTAAGGAAATACAGCCCTTGAGATTTATGTCTAAACCCGTATCTCACAACGTATGATACACAACAAAGAACTGATTAATCTACTGATGTATTGATATTCAGAGAACTGAAAATTTCACCTATAAATAGGGCCCAAATAATTGCATTTGAAATCAAGATGGCTCTTGTCCAGAACTTTGTGGCAAAGCAGATAGTGTTGATCAGATATGAGTACATTTTGGGTTTTCTGATCTTTTTAGCTACTCTGGCAGCCAAGGCCACTACGGTAAGTTATGAAAGATGCTGTAAAGACTCAGTTATTCAGTGGCTGTTGGATCCCCCATTATTGTTTACCAATCAGTCTCTTGTTTTTCTACAGAAAGAGTACTTTTAAGTCATTGTGGAAAAAGGAGATAAACTACCTTCCTCTGGGTGTTTGAAATGTAAAATTGTTTGGTAAAGGGTTGAAATATGTTTAACCCTTAACCACACAATCCTGAGTTTTAATGACCTTTTAAAGACAAGGCTTTTGAAAACATGGTGGGAAAAGGAGAAAATACTGGTAACCAGCTTTTTCTCCTATTCCCACAATGTTTTCTACCCTATCATAGACAGTATTAATCATCAATATAGCAACACTCAATTTGTCATTAAGAAATGCTTTTAACTATGTCCATGTAATAAAGAATCGAATTAATTACATTATAATTTGTACGGTCAGGTGGCTGGGGACTTGGAAACTTGTTCATGGCTGTGGCGAATCGTGTTGCCACCTCACCTTTGGCTTGGGGCAACATGATTTGCCAGAGAGGTGGCGACATGATTCGCCACAGCCATGAACGAGTTTCCAAGTCCCTGGCCGCCTTACTGTACAACGAATTTATTATACTGCAAAGTTTGACCATTCCAATATGTATTCAGTAAAAATTTCCCCGTTTGTGTACTCACAGATTGAGTACACTGATGACATAGAATTTCCCTTCTGAGTGTCCGAATTCAATGAAAACTGACGTCACTAAGGACTGACGTCACTGAAACCTTGGTAAAGCATGCAGCGTTGTGGATGAACTTGATGATGTCACTGCGATAGACATTCGTCATATTTTTTATTTAAACATGGATTTAAACAACTTCAAGGTAAGTAACAATGAATTTTAATGATTTGTTGTCAAAAAGTAAAAGACCATTAGTTACCACAAATGACGATTTGTTGATCCTTTCAATGTTACAGTGAATGAGTTCCGATACTTCTCAATTTGCTGACCTGACGAAGGATGGTTTG
Source organism: Hippopus hippopus (assembly GCA_946811185.2). Lineage (NCBI taxonomy): Eukaryota > Metazoa > Mollusca > Bivalvia > Cardiida > Cardiidae > Hippopus > Hippopus hippopus. The sequence continues at coordinate 19,299,587 of OX328102.1, read as the reverse complement.
TTTTAACCCTGTGTATTTGTTTTAGAATGACAACAAACGATAACATATGTAACTATATTAATTTATTTTCAAAATAATAATCCATTCTATCTGCTTTAATCACAACCATCAAAGGAAACTAGAAATAAAATGGTGCAGGCTACTCAGTATGTTTGTCTTGTGAGCGGCTCGTATCAGTCAACACCGCCATTTTGGATGTTGTGTTGAAAGTGTAGAGTATCCGGGGCTCCCAAAAGGGAAACATGGATTTTGCCAGGGTAGATGACTTGTATGTAAGGGGCATATTATCCAATCAGATCGCAAGAAATTTCTTTGCAGTATAATAATGAAGAATTACCAGTGTGGCCACAGCTAAATAAGATTTTTCTTGACTCCGAATTTCCGATTCATGGGACTCGAAACCCTGTTACCCACCTAACTTGAAGTAGATTTCTACTGATGAAAGATGTTATCATGAGAGTTGTGTCTGTGTGAGATGTGCTGTCTGAACTGGAACATTTTCCTGAGGGGAAGAAATCCAAAACAGGTAGTATACTGTTGACCTATAACTCTTTTATCAGATAGAGAAATTTTAGACAGGACCAAATTCAAAGCATTTTCAGAAATAATAAAATACAACTCCAATTACAATATTTGGGTTTTCTAGGGCAAAAGACATTATGGGAAAATGAGAAAATGGTGGTTATAAGGCTATTCTCTTACTACAACCATATTTTGCAAAGCCATCTTGCCTTGGGTTGTTAAACGACAGGCTATATAAATTTAATGAAAATTGCAATCTAATTGCAAAAAGCCAAATGTTGTGATTTTTAAAGTTCTTTTTGCTGGAAAAAGTCTCACAGGAAGAGACGGTGTAGCTACAAGATCATTCTAGACTTTCCCAGCAGTCAGATCTTGATCTCCATTGTCTGCAAATGCATACTTGAATATGCGTATAATAAAAGCAGCTTTTGATTACCTCACAGGAGATATGAGCATACAAGGGTCGATAAATAACACCCGAAGTGAAGATGGTGCAGTGCTTAGACCTGTCCAAATTGAAAGCATTTTCAGTTGACAAATATGGCCAAAATTTTGGAAAATGTCTCGGATATGATAGAAAACATTGTGGTAAAAGGAGAAAATGCTTGTTTCCTCAATGTTTTCTAATTTCCCTTTCAAACACTTAAAAGCCTTCTGTCCTGGGGTTGTTTTTAACTCTGGAATGGTTGATTAACCCTTTACCACACAATGACAACGTTTAACACCCATGATAGAGAAGGCTTTTGAAAACATTGTGGGAAAAGGAGAAAATGCTGGTTACCAGCATTTTCTCCTTTTCCCACAATGTTTTCTACCCTATCAAAGAAAAATCATTTCATATGAGCTACATTGAAACTGTCATCTGCAAATGCTTTCAATTTGGACTGGTCTAAAAGTTGTCGTGTGGTAAAGGGTTAAGAAGTTCAGGCAAGTTTGGGTTCATTGTGAATTTATTCTTGGTGGAAACCTCATTCTTTTTATACTCTGTTGAAATGTGTCTTAGAGTCAGTTCTTATGAATGTCCACAACTTAGGTTTTTGGTAAAGAGTACGGTGACATTACTCTTTTTAGACACTAAAATAGCAAATACATACCTGCACCATTGCAACTCTTTACCAGACAACCGAATTGTAGGCTTTTCAAAATTGAAAGCATTTGTCATTTGAGATACATTTCAGCTGTTAATGCTTTCAAAATGGGCAGGAGAATAATTTCATTGTCTTGTAAAAAGTCATATTCAGCTATAGTAATGTTACTTTCAACTGAAAGGTTAGAAAATGTTGATGGAAAAGGAGAAAATGTTGGTTACCAGCATGTTTTCCTTTCTTCACATTGTTTCCAAATGAAAGGATTTGTCTTTAAAAGGGTACAGAAAATTGCGAGAAAAGGAGAAACTGGTAGTTACTAGCATTTACTCGGTTTTCCATAATAGATGTATTTTCAAAAGCCTTTTCTGCTGGTGTCTGTGAAACTCTTTCAGGGATATTAGAATACTGGATTATTAGGTAAAATGTAGACATCCACTATGCTGCTATCAAGGATCTAAGACAAGCAACAAAAGTCTTTCGTCAGGCTTAGAGAAAAATGACAAGATTCTGAATGACCTTCAGGCTTGTTGATCAGTGTGGCAAAACCAATGTGGCCACTTGATATATGTGGTTCGTGGTGCATGTTAGGTAAGGTTATATCATGAATTACACATGAGCCGTGCTCTGGCAAAAGGGGGCTTATTGCATCTCCGTGATACATTATACCAAGCAACCCATCACATTATTATGGATCTATAATAGCCACTTTTTGAAACTAACAGCTTAATCATAAGGTAAACTTGTCCTTGGTCATAGTCATATAGAAAATTGACCAGTAGCTAAAAGTTTCAACCCAGGTCAGCCTGCGCAGACTGCACAGGCTGACCTGGGTCGATACTTTTTCGCAGATGCTTTAAGCCACCTTTTCACAGAGCACGACTCATTTATTTTTGCATAAAACATACGTTTCTGAGCCATTATCAGCATGTGTTAATGGGGGAAAAACTGAGCATTGACAGTAGAAAACATGTAATCAGTAAATTCTTGCGTTGTCAACTTGTGGTTTTGTACTTTCAATATCCTCAATCCAGTCAAGCAATCATATTGCAAAGCTGTAGGAACTACTACATGTATATGTACTATACTAGATCCTTTTTATGTACAGAACGGAAAAGAACATTTTATTGCTAAACAAGTACACAGTTGTACATAGTCATGGCTTGTCTTTGATGATTTTAGTTTGCCATAAACAGTCTTACATAAAATCTCAGCCTCATCAAGATCTGAACAAAAAATCACTTGTGTTGTCTAACCAACAACATCCCACCCACTGATTTAAAGTGATCGGCAGTTCTGTGGTTTGATATGGTTTGATGATTTTCCCTTATGGCCATTTCAACATGTCAACTTGTCTGACTTATGGACATGCGAATAATTGAATGGTAACCTGTGTGGAGATCTATTTGTGACAACTATTTCCTTTGTGACAAACACGCATTTGGGGAGCATCACCTATCTCCACAGGCTCTTGTTATATGTTTATAGTCATTCTCTATAATTCTAAGTACCATTTGGTAATTTCTTATTATTACTTTGATATATCCTGTGCATGGAATGTGTTTCAGGTGAATCAGGTTTACCATCAGCTAATTGATCTATTAGCAAGTAGCTGATGAAACTTAGGCATTCGTTCAGCTCATACCTGTGGCCCAAGGAAAGCATGATAAGTCTTCAAAAATCACAGAAAGGAAAGACAGGATTTTGAATTACCTTAACTCCTTACCTCACAATGAAATTTTAGACAAGCATTTGCAGACAACAAATTAAAGGTGGCTAGAATGATGCAATTTGTCCTTGATAAGGTAGAAAACATTGTGGGTAAAGGAGAAAATGCTGGTTACCAGCATTTTCTCCATTTCCCGCAATGTTTTCTAAAGCCTTCCCTTTCAGGGTCTTAAAAAGTCATGATTGTGTGGTAAAGGGGTAAGGCTTTGTTTCCAAAGTGGCAAGGCTTTGTTACTAGTTGATGTGGTAAACTGTGTGTCTGGTAGGCTTTCTCCTATTTAAGGATAGGGCACCCAAATGGGATTCGTGTAACACTGCCTTTCATCGCAGAAAAAACGTACAGTTTTGGCTAAGACTCGGGTAATCCATAATTGATAGGGTGATAGATGCTGCATCGATTACGGATTACCAGAGTCTTAGCCGAATCAGTACAATTTTGGCGATGAAAGGTGATGTTACACAGATCCCATTAGGGTGCCCTATCCTTAAAATTGCATTTATTGAACAGATTGATACAAGTTGAATTGCAGAGTACTTTGCTAAACTTTTAAGTTTTTGTAATGTTTACTGTGATGACCCAAAGTTATTTGGTTCTGTAGACATATTGCCAAAAATGTTTTCCATGTCAGACAGGTTTTGATAATATTCATGGCTGTTTCAAAAGTTAAAGGCAAGCATTTCTAGAGAACCAGGTACAGTTCAGCTTCGGCAGAGTGTAGCTGCACTGATGTAATCAATGGTATCAGACCAAGTCACAGAGTTACTGAACCCTTTACCAAACAACAAAATTTTGGACTAGACCAAATTGAAAGCATTTGCATACAAATATATTGTGGCTCAAACGATGATTTCTCTTTTTTATAAGCATGGCCTGGTAGCTCAGTTGTTAGCGTGTCTGACTCGTGACCTGGTGGTTGCGAGTTTGATACCCGGTTTAGGCAAACTTTCTTCCCAGCGATTTTTCACCTCTCACCTCTGATTCAAGTTAGAAAAGCAGTCAGTGGTTTGGAAAGAAAGTTGTGTCAGTACTTGTGTTAAAGAAAACCAGGAAACACATGTGTAAGTGCACTGACTGCCATGATATGACCAAAGTTGTTAAAACGATGTTAAACTTCAAGATAAACAAACAATTCTCTGTTTGATAGGGTAGAAAAGATGGAAAAAGGAGAAAATGCTGGTTACAAGCATTATCTCCTTTTTCCACAAGGTTTTCAAAAGCTTTCTTTTTCAGGGTATTTAAAACTCGGGATATTGTGGTAAAGACTTATAACCAGGTGGCAAGCAGAATAGTACACAACCAAGTTTGAAAATTTCTTTAACTGGTTTTTGATATGGAAAATATATAAAATACTGTATTAACATGGATACCAGTGTAGGAATTAAGCTGGGTATTGCTGTAATATTTCTACATTTCTACCTCTTGTAGGTAGTAATATATTCAAGCAGCACCCATACATAATTTAGCTCTTGAAGGAGGTCTTGCACCTTTACCAATCAATAAAATGTTTGGAATTGTACAAACTGAAAGCATTTTCAGACAACAAATAATATGTGACTCAAATGATTAGATTTGTTTTGAAAAATGGTAGAAAACATTGTGAGAAAACAAAAAAATGCTGGTAGCCAGGATTTTTTTCCCTTTTCCACATTTTTGAAAGTTGTTTTCTCATGGTCCTTTAAACTTTGTAAAGGATCAGTTGAAGACCTAAAAGTATAACACTGCTCTTGGAATGGATTTTGAAAGCCCAACAGAATACTGTTTGGAGCCAGTAAGAAGAACCATTCTAAATTGCACTCCAAGTCTTACCATATTCTATATTTTGGAAAGTAGGACAATTTCTGAGTGGCTAAACCAAATGGGTGTGCCAATCAGAAAATGTGTTACTTTTAAAGTTTGAAAATTCTTGCAAATTAGATCAGGGATGGTATTAAGATTTGTTTGTTAATATGAGCCCTGCCAGTGAACTGCTTTTCTTTCAGTAATGATAACAAAGAGGCCTATCAGACGGCTTCAAACATTTGCGGTGAGAGAGGGGACAGTCTTAGCACACTATAAGAGTTACTTTTTTTGTGGCATGGACTTTTGAAGCAAAATTGACCAGGGTCACCATTATGACCTGTATTCAAAGTCAAATTTTAGATTTAGTAAGTAACACAACCTCTGATTGGCTAAATAATTTGGTTCAGACGATAAAATGTTGTGGTACTTTCACATCTGGAAAATTCTTGAGAATAAGACTAAAGTGTTCTTAGGAATTGTTGGTGAATATGCATCAAGAAAATATTTAACCCATTACCTAATACACCATTTTGAGACCGTCCTAAATTCAAAGAAGCTGCAGACGACAACTGAAATATGGCTACTGGTGGGTTTTAAGATACAGATTGCATAGAAAACATTGTGAGAAAAGGTGAAATTGCTCATTTTGAGCAATTTCACCTTTTCTCACAATGTTTTCCTAAAGCTTTTTTCTTCATTGTGTTAGAACGAGTGTATATGGAGGAAAGGGTTAAACCTAGGTATTCATACCAATGTATGTACAGAACAAACTTTCAAAATCAAAAAAGAGTGTTTGTAATTTATTTTGCTCTTTCAATTTCAGCACAGATTGATTGTGAACTTTCCAAGATCAACCATGTTATGTGCAGTGTGATCTTAATCTAAATAGTCTGCAAATGCCCATTTTTAGCTTGGCTGTTTTCACAGTAAAGACCAAGGTAGAGATAAAGCACCTTTCTTGACTTTGAATTTGTACTGAACTTCTGACCAAACGACAAAATTTCACACTGGTCCAAATTGAAAGCAGTTGCAGGCGACAAACTAAATGTTGAAAAAATCAGGAATTTTTCCTTTGTTAGAGTAGAAAACATTGTGAGAAAAGGAGAAAATGCTGGTTACCAGCATTTTCTCCTTTTCCCAATATGTTTTCTAGGGTCTTCTTCCATAAGGTTATTAAAACCTGGGACTGTGTGGTAAAGGGTTAAAAAGTACATGGACCTGTGGCCAGGCATTGCCATCTGCATGGTGCTTTTATTTGTCTTTGACTCTTCTTCTCACAATGTTTAGGTTATATTTAATCAGACTTTGCTCTCTCCTGTCTGCAAAACTTGCATATGGCTGGCACAGTGGTAAAACGGTTGAGTTTCAACAATTTTCATTTTAAAATTCCTGCCAGATACATATTTGAAATAAGGCTAATTAGTTACATTTGATATTACTTGCAGGAGGATGCAGAAATGTGGACCAGACAGCCAAAAAAGGGTCGATAGAGATTGAACAGATTGATTCCCATCACTGTATTAACAACTTCGAAAACCACGTTTTCTAAAGCTGTTAAAGGATTTGTTTGTTTAACATTTATTAGGATTTAGTCTTTTTAAAGATATTAACTTTGAGTCACATTTTATTTCACCATTTTTTTTCCCTTTTTCAACAATGTTTTCTACACTTTCAAAGACAAATTCAATTATTTGAGATGTTGTAAATGTCATAAAAACTGATAGGAAATTGAGCCACATGTTTTGTCTATAACTTTGGTGTCTGAAAAGAATTTGCTGCTAGACTCTATATAACCCATTGAGAACTTAACTCTTTAGCAAAACGACAAAATCCTAGACTTGTTCGGATAGAAAGCATTTGCAAATGACAATTTGAATATGGCACAAATGATGGAATTTGTCTTTTAATGGGTAGAAAACATTATGGTACAGGGAGAAAATGATGGGAACCAGTATTTTCTCCTTTTCCAATAACGGTTTCAAAAGGCTTTTCCCTCAGGGTTGGCACCGAGCCCCGGTAGCTCAGTCGTGTGATTTCTGTAAAAATGGGGAACGAGATGGTAATACTGAGAGTAAGCAATGTGCTAGTGATATTTGCTTACAAATGAACATCATGCATTAGCGTATGTTGTGATTTCACAAACAGGTAAAATACCGCAAAAATAAACAAGAGGCAGGGGTTAATAACAAAATACAGGGTGTCCGGAAAGTAAGGTAACACTTTCGGACATCTATAATATGGCTTTTAATTTCAGATGGATAGATAAAAATATAGATACATCTGTATAAAATATTTAAGTTTTTTTTTCTGATAATTTCATTTGATTTTTATTACGCCACAATCTTTTAAGCAGATTTCAAATCCGAAGTACCTTTTTGACGATTGGCGTCATTTTGGTAATTATTGACGTTATGAACGTGATGGCCTTTTATGCTCTTTCCATGCCGAACATGCACGATGCCATTGTCTGTCACTTTAGCACACATTCCAATATAACATTTATATTAAAATATATTCAGATTCTGTCGAAAAACTAACATTATGGTGTGGAATGCCATTTCAAGATGTTTTTGGGCCATATGTCTTTCACTTCATGACTAATTCCAAGAGCTGCCTGTTGCTTTTAAAAACAAGTTTGTTCCTGCGCTTGAAAAGAATTCCCCTACATTGCTAAACATTGTTTATGCAGGATAGTGCTACGGCACACACATCTAGTACTGTGATCGACTTTTTATGCGACACGTTCTGTGGTAGGGTAATATCGAGATGATATCCAGAGCAGGGATCATATATACGATCCCTGTCCAGAGGTAAAGATAATTGAGGAATATGGTGGCCTGGGCACAGTCTGTATCTCAACCCTTGCCAATTCTTCCTTTTGGGGTTATTTGGAGTCAAAGGTCTACAATCCCAAACCAGCCAGCACATACATATTTTCAAAGAACATTTATCGTAAAATCAAGAAGATTGATATTGGAACCTATTCAAAAGTGATTGACAATTTCTTCGTTGTGTTTGGCAAAGAAAGACCGGAGAAGGCCGTCATATTGATAACGTCATTTTTTACTAAAATGACGCTAATGACTGAAATATACTTCTGATTTGAAATCTGTATAAAAATGCGTAATGTCATGGAAATTGAATGAAATTGTCATGCATAAAACTTACACTACACATTTTATATACATGTATATTTTCATGTCTTTATCTGAAAATAAAAGTCATATGATAAATGTGCAAAAGTTACTTACTTTCCAGACACTCAGTAGTTTGCACTTTTCTTCGTGTAACTGACTTTATTTTGCATCAATATTTCATTAACCATTAATCAATGATTTTCACTTAATATTCAGCACATCGTCTGACACTTCACATCATTATTTCATCTCTAGATTTTTGCTTGCTTCAAATAATTTTACCCAGGTTGCCATTACAGATTTACCAACTAGCACAGTAAAGGGAATCCCTTATTTTGGTTCTGTGGGGGCAGTAATAAGCCAATGTGCACTGTACCTACATTCAGAATCTTTCGTTGAAAATTGGCATTATGTTCCATTTATTTGTTCTTCTCACGCTCAAACATGGAATATGGAAACTGCAATCAAAATATTTCAACAGATAGAAGCGAATGTGTGTTAGGAAGAGTTGTTAAATCAAAGATGACTTAGTTTAAAAATGAAATAACTGGACATTAGATTAATGTTACACCTGTGAAAGTGTCTAGTAGGACTGTTCAGTGCAGTATGACGTCTACATCTGCTATAAAAAAACATAACTCACTTTTGGCACGACGCTTTAGTTTAAATACCAGTTATTCAGACAAAATAGCAACTGATGAATATTGGTACCAAAGGGATAAGCAGTACTATTTTCTATATTTTGTAGTAGCCTAGAGATGTTGGAGTAATTTATGACTGACTGTACATTTTAGTGTCCAGAAATTTTCAATTTTGTTTAGGTTATTATAGTTTCATCTTTTTGTCGAAAATAGTTTAGGTGGGTCAAAGTTGAACATACGAAATGGGTTCTGCCTGGTAATATTTTATGTTTTCACGCAGGTGATACCAGGTCAAAGATTGGCTTAATTGCATGATAAATATAAATTTCCTGCCTATAGAGAGCTTCACTGCAAGGTTGTATACTTGTATATTTTGTCTCGGTAGAGAATTTTAGTGCAAGATCATGCCATTACAGATTTGTTCTCAATAAGGAGCTTAATTTTTAGATTTTGAAATGATAGATTTCCTCCCTCTAGACAGGGATCGTATATGTATAGAAGATCCCTGCTCTAGAGAGCTAAATTGCAAGATTTTGTATCAAACTGAGAGCTAAATTGCAAGATTTTTGTAATGATAGATTTCCTTTCTATAGAGAGGTTAATAGCAAGATTGTGTAATGATAGATTTCCTCTTTTTGGAGAGCTGAATTTAAAGATTTTTTTAATCATAGATTTCGTCTCTATTGAGAGCCTAATTGCAAGATTTTGTAATGATTTATTTCCTTTCTATAGAGAGCTTAATAGTAAGATTGTGTATTGATAGATTTCCTCTCTATAGAGAGTCTGATTGTGATATTTTGTTATGATAGATTTTACTCTCTACACAGACTTGAATTTCAAGATTGTGTAATTATAGATACCCTCTCAAAAGAGAACTTAACTGCAAGATTCTGTAGTGATAGATTTTCTCCATAGAGAGCTTATTTTAACATTTATTTAAAGATTTTCTCAGAATGGAACTAAAATGTGATATTTTACGATTATAGATATCTTCTCTTTTATTAATTTGTAAGATTGTACATTCATTTCAAAGATTTCCTGTCGCAAGTTAACCATGGTAATTTAAAGATTTTGCCTTGCTTAATTGCAAGATTTTGTAATGGTAGATTTCCTCTCTATAAAGAGCCTTATTGTAAGATTTTGTTATGATAGATTTTAACTCTCTATAAAAGAGTTGAATTTCAAGATTGTGTATTGATAGAATTCTTCTACATATAGAGGTTAAATGCAGATGTTGTAATGATTAGTTTCCTCTCTATAAAGAGCATAATTGCAAGATAATGTATCGATAGATATCTCTTCTATTGAGACCTTTACTGCAAGATTCTCTAGCGATAGATTTCCTCCATGGAAAGCTTAATTTCAAGATTGTGTAATGATAGATTTTCCTCTTTATAGAGAAGTGAACTGCAACATTTAAAGACTTTCCCTGTGTATAGAACTGAAATGTATTTTACGATTATAAAGTTCCTCTCTTTAGAGAATACGTTAGCAAGAAAGTATATTTAAAGATTTTCTCTCTTTTGTTAATCATCATAAATGTATATTTTAGGATTTTGTCTTGCTTAATTGCAAGATTTTTTTAATGAAAAATTTCCTCTCTTTTGAGAGCTCAATTTCAAGATTGTATAAGCATAGATTTCCTCTCTGCAGAGAGCCAAATCTCAAGATTGTGTAAATATAGATTTTCTCTCTGTAGAGAGCTTATCTGCAAGATTGTGTAATGATAAATTTTCTATTTAGAGAGCTTATCTGCAAGATTGTGTGATAGATTTCCTCTCTATAGAGAGGATAAGTGCAAGATTTTGTAATGCTTGATTTCTTCCCAATAGAGAGTTTAGTTGTAAGATTTTGTATTGATAGATTTCCTCTCTATAAAGAGCTTAATTGCAGATTTTGTAATGATTGATTTCCTCTCTATAAAGAGCATAATTGCAGGATAATGCGGTGATAGATTACTCCCTATAGAGAGATAAATTGAATGATTGTGTAGTGACAGATTTCCTCTATAGAGAGCTTACTTTCAAGTGGTGTATTTATAGCTTTTCCTCTCTAAAGAGAAGTGAACTGGAAGATTAAATATAAGATTTTCTCTTTGTATATAACTAAAATGTGATATTTTATGATTATAGATTTCCTCTCGTTAGATAATTGATTTACAAGATTGTATATTTAAAGATTTCCTCTCTTATGTTAAACATGATATATTTGAGGATTTTGTCTTGCTGAATTGTGAGATTTTGTTTATTATAAATTTCCTGTCTATAGAGAGCTTAATTTCAAGATTGTGTAATGATAGATACATGGCTGCTTGTTACAATTAATTTATTCGTTTGCCTCAAGGTTTCTAAGTCTACTGCAGTAGGTGCTCAGAAAAGTACATGTATAAATGTTTGAATTCACTTTTTACCAAATGACAAAATTTTGAACTGAAACAAACTGAAAGCATTTGCAGATGACAAATGCACCTCAAAGGATGACTTCTGTCTTTGATGAGGTTGAAAACATTGTTGGAAAGGGAGAAAATGTCAAAGACAAATCCAGTCATTGTGTCATAATTTATAATGTAGTCTACAAATGCTTTTATAATGGACATGTCTAAGTGTGTAGTTTATGGTCTAGGTGAAAGGATTAGTCATTTTCTTTTGATTTTACACAAATTTAACAATATTTACTTGAATTTAAGTTTAGAAATTTGTGATAGAAGTAATGTTGAGAACTTTGTGATAGAATTTTCATGTTTTACATTATATGAGTTATTTGACACTTTACCAAACAATCCTTGGTTTTAAATGCTTTCATTTGGTTCAAGTCTAAAATTTAATGTTTGGTAGGGATAAATATGAGTTATTGACAATTGTTTGGGTTCTCCACTATTTAATTTCCAGTTAATTTGCCTGAATTCATTTATCTGGAATTTTTTATAGAAATATCTTTGATAAGTTTGAAAGAAACATTAAACTTCATGAAATACAACAATCCCATACTTATGGATCCTGAGTTAGAAGGGTTTTGAAAACATTGTTGGTAAAGGAGAAAATGCTGGTAACAAGCATTTCCTCCTTTTCCCACAATGTTTTCTATCTTTTAAGAAAATCATCTTATCATTTTGAGCACTTTTTACTTTGTCACCTGCAAGTGGTTTAAAGTTGATGAAGTCTAAAACTTTAGAGTAAAGATTTAATTACCATTTTAAATGGACGTGCTTCTTTTGATGGTTGGGTCTTGAGCATGAATTGGCAGAAAATGAAACTATTCCGTAGTTTGCAACAAGTAAGTCTGGAAGTTTGGCTGAAAAAATTGCAAAACAGAGCTGATGGAGGGGGGGGGGGAAGAGAGACAAAAGTGATCGATGAAGATATAAAAAAAAAAGTAAATATTTTTTTCTCAGAGGTAATACAAACTTCAAATTCTTTACCATCTTTTCTTCAAATTAAAAAAAAAACTGATGAAATAGTTTTAAAGCAAAGAATTTGGGCTACATGAAGTAATGCTTCAGGAAACCCCTATGAAAATAAAATGCAGATAAATTGTAAAAACTTTTCAAGATACTTATAAGAGAAACCAGCTATGATAATACTATGATCATACTCGCCAACCATTCTTAACTGCATTCAGGTTCTTTAAATTTCAAAATAATCCAATTTCTGATTGGCTAAACCAAATGTTTTAGCCTGTTAGAAACTGTGTTACTTTCTAGATTTAGAGCTAGAGTAAGAAAGCTATTTAGAAAGGTAGGTGAACACAGACCCTACACTTCAAAAGAAGCATTTAGTTCAGGCAAACTGTAACTGTCCCCAAAATATAACCACAATAACCTTATTAATTTTCCCTGAGTGTTTGCTTCAGAAGTACAAGTTGAAGTGAAAATAGTGCCTGAAAATGCATGAAACCAAACAACACTTGAAAAATTTCTATGGCCTGCCTATAATTCAAACATGCAACATTCTGCTAGAAGGGCCAGATTTGTGAATTTGATTTGCAGATCTTCTAACCCTTAACCACACCAGCATTTTCTCCTTTTCCCACAATGTTTTCTAAACTTTTTCTACTGAAAGGATTGAGTTTGAATTTTAGTTAGGTCAAAGAGAATATTAAAGGTCAAAAAGAGTATTAAATAATCAACACAGTATTTGTACATGATTGTGTTTAGGTAGGCACTAGTAACACAAACAGAGCAAAGTAATTCTGATTCTCAGTCGGCCATATATGTCCAGTCACATGCTTTTTGACGAGGGGTTTCAGTTTGCAGCTTATTGTAAAAAAATTTAAGTTGCTTTTAGTTATTCTAACACTGGACCTTATGACCTTAAGAAAGAGAGTTTTTAAAAACAATGAGGGAAAAGGAGAAAATGCTGGTAACCAGAATTTTCTCCTTTTTCCAGTTTTGTACCCTTTGAAAGGCAAACTCCCATTGTTTGAATTGATCTTGGTCTGCTATGTTTCTTCAAGTTGAATGCACTATTTTGTTTTTGAAAATAACTTGGAATTGGTCATTCATAATCCTAAATAATTCTCGAATTAACCAGCTAGGGAGAATTGCAGTGTATTAGTATGACAGAAAATGAAGGTATTGCTTAAAAGCTAGGTACAGAATTGTTGGTGAATTTAATCTCAAAAGATTTAAGTCGGCATTAGTGAAATTTGATTTCAACAATACTTCTCAACTTTGCTCATTTGAATTTCTCAGCAGCTGCTTTGCTACTTGCATTTATGTGTTTTTGTTTGTATTTTCATAATGAGCAACTAATTCTTTTTAAATATTGTTTACAAAATCTATATTTAAAGAAACGACAACTTGTTTTTCTTTACTGAGAATCCGAATTACTTTGCTAGCAAATCACTTGGGGGAAAAATAAATAAGGTGGATTGTTATAAAAGTAGAGTAGAACCCATATTTTGGTGATTTATGACGGTCAAAGTTGAAATACTTCGTTTTCCTTTTTCCAACTTAAAAATTTTTATACTGGAGGTAACCCCTGAAAAAATGTGCTTGTTCGACTTAGAAATTCTTATTATTGCCCCTGCCTCTTTTCTGGGCAATATATTTTTTTTTTTTCCCCGGATGATGAAAGACAACAAATCTTAATTTCTGTATTAAATTGTAAATTCTTTTATTTCAATTTTCATATTATTTACAAATCATTCAATAAAATTATTCAAGTTATTTATCAGTTGAGTTTTCTTTCATTTCCTTCTATAGTTTTATATTTCATTCTACATTTCTTTTCACACTTTTGAAATATTTCAATTGCTAAGTACATTTCCAAGTTGAATTCAAATTTAAGTCAACTTTTAAAGTTCTACTAAGCAATTTCCTACAAAACCAGTAAAATCTCAAAGACAATTTATAAAATTTGACCAAGCTTGTTCTTTTCACAACTTCTTGAAGGAACTTGTTGCTTCTGTAGTAATGACTTATTTTAGACTTGTCCAAATTAAAAGCATTCGCAGACAACATATTGAGTTTAGCTGAAATGATAGTAATTGTCTGTGAAAGTGAAGAAAATCTTGTTGGAAAAGGAGAAAATGCTGGTTACCAGCATTTTCTCCTTTTCCCCACAAGGTTTTCAAAAGGCCTTTTCCTCAGGGTCGTTAAAACTCGGGATTGTGTGGTAAAGAGTTAAAAAAAGATTCGATTTCTAAAAACCACATTACCAGCAATAAATTCAAGTTTCCCACTTGGATATGCACATAGCTACTTCATTCAGTACTATCATCAACTACATAATCTTTATCAAACAATCCTATATTTTAAAGATCCTGAGGAAAAAGACTTGGAAAACATTGTGAGAAAATGGTGGTTACCAACATTTTCTCCTTTTCCTACAAGGTTTTCTATCCCATCAAATATGAATCTCACCATTTCAGCAACAATTAAATTGTCATCCGCAAATATTTTCAAATACGACCAGTCTAAAATTTTGATGTTTGGTAAAGGGTTAAATCTTTGCCAAATGATAAAATTTTGAACTTGTTGAAATTGAAGCATTTGCAGACATCAAATCAAATGTTGGTAATTGTCTGGGAAAGTGTAGAAAACCTGTTTACCAGCAGTTTTTCCCACAAGGTTTTCAAAAAGGCCATTTCCTCAGGGTCGTTAAAACTTGCAATTGTGTGGTAAAGAGTTAAAGACAGTCCATGAAAAATAACCCATTACTTTCGAAGCAACAAGTTCCTTTTACAAAACTCCTATTTCTGTATTTACAAATTTCTTGTTTAAAAACCCACCAACTATTACGTAAAATAAATTGATTGCAAAATCATGTGCAATCGATTGTTTTTACATTATAGTCCTAAACTTTACTTGAATTATTCTGGAAAACACAGAGATTACTCGTGTTTTCTAAATAACTGGTTAAGAATAACTGATTGCCCTGGAGCATTGAATAACTCCCTCATTGTGCTATACAAATCGAAACAATTTCAACCACTATACATATACACAGTAAAAAAAGTGTTGCACCTCCTGTGTTCTTTTCCACATTTGATTTTCTGACTTAAATAATATGAAATGGGGAAGAAACTGCTACACTAACAAACCATTCTTTTGAAATGATATGAGGTATCCCTTGACCTCATGGTAAGTAGGATTCTTTTGCTTAAACACTGCTTTCGAGAGCAAGAAAAAGAGAGGTTTAAGTTTTGGTAAAAACTGGGAATTTAAGTCAAAACAGAAGTTGAGACAGTTTGAAAGAGACTTGCAGAGAATGGGCACACACAATCATTCAATATCGCATACTTCCATCCAGAGCTTGGAGAACAACTTGCAGTCTCCATCTCAAACCTCTTACCAGACCTTGAAACAGCCTGATTGGTAGCCACTGCCATGAGGTCAAAGGATTGATTGGAGTTTAATGCTGTTAAGGTCATATCACGGCAGTCAGTGCACCTATGCATGTGTTTCCTGGCTTTCTCATACCAGTACTGACACAACTTTCTTCCCAAGTCAATGACTACTTTCTCACGCATCAGAGGTGTGTGGCGAAAAATTGCTGCAAAGAAAGTTTGCCTCAACCTGGTATTGAACTCACAGCCACCAGATCACGAGTCGGATACCCTAACCACTAAGCTACCCAGATGGGCCAGAGGTCAAGGGATACCTCAGTTCAGTTCATTTCGGAGACAAGAGAATGGTTTGTAGGTGTATGCAGCAGCTGGATTCTAATTTCTACTCCATTTCATATTATTCACGCCATTTATTATTCTGTTTTCTCTGTTTTATAAAACAGGTCTAGTTTCCACCAATCATTCTTTCTATTTCATCAACGAAACTGTCAAATTGAGAGTTTTTCCCAAAGTATTTTTCTCAGTCAATAATCTGACTGCAACTATTCACATATTCCTTTTCAAAAAAGTATGTCCCTGGCCTTTTTTACCACTTAACTCTTTCCTGCATGACAATATTTTAGATCAGTCCAATTTGAAAGCACTTGCATAGGACAAAATTCCTATGGAAAAGTTATGAGATTTGTATCAGATAGTGTAGAACACATAGTGGGAAAGGGAGAAAATGCTAGTTACCAGCAATTTATCCTTTTCCCACAATGTTTTCAAAAGGCCTACCTCTCGGGTCGTTAAAACTCGGTATTGTGTGGTAAAGGGTTAAACAATATCCATATTGCTTTGTCTGTATTTATAACTACATTACGGTGTAACCATTCACATGCTCCTTACATCTACATTACGGCGTAACCATTACATGCTCCGTACATTTCATCAATTGTTACATCTCATACATTTTTTCTGAATTGTTTTAGATTTGAAAAATCTATAGAATCCAAAAGTCAAACTTTATGTATTCATGTGATCATAGCATTTTTAGACCAGTTCTACCGGTCTTTATATGACCATAATTCTCTTGCACAGACTTTGGGACTTAACTGAATGATTGGTTGAAATTAAGACCCTGATTTTCAACAAACTTGGTCAACAACATAAAACACCTAGCAAACTTAAATACAAATGAGCCTTGCTCTGGCAAAAGGAGGCTTAATGTATATCCTTGACGAATTATACCAATCAAGCCATCAGATAATTACAGATCCTTAATAGCCACTTTTTTTAACAACTGACTTAATCATAAGGTAGACTGGTCCTTGGACATACAACAAATTGACAAATAGTGAAAAGTATCAGCGCAGGCTGACCTGGGTAGATACTTTTTGCCGATGTATTAAGACCCTTTTTCACAGAGCATGGTTCAAATGTGCAATGGATTCACAACAAATTACAAAAGAAACATAATGAATTTTTTCAAAGGGTCAACTCTTTACCGGACAAAAAAATTCTAGACTTGTACAAATCGGAAAAAAAAAAAAAAAAAAATGTGTCTCAGGGAGCAGGAAAACATTGTGGCAAAAGGAGTAAATGCCTTCGTAAGTATTTACAACCTTTCCTACTACGTTTTCAGATTGTTTCTTTCAACACCTGACTGTTTAACCTTTAAGCTGTTGTAGGCAAAGCTTTTGCGGACAGTGTAGATCAAAATCAGACTGAGCAGAAAGTGCAATCTGATCTTGATCTTCACTGTCCGATAAGGATATATTCCACCCTAAAAAATACCTTCAAAATAGCAAATTCAGGTCTTTACTATTGGCTTGAAAGTTTCATTTCACTTAATTAGCAGGATAAGGTTTGACCCCTTTATCACATGATGAAATTTTGGACCTGACCAAACTAAAAGCATTTAAAGTCAACAATTCAAATGTAGCTCAAATGATGACTTCTGTCTTTGACAGGCTAGAAAATATTGTGGGAAAAGGAGAAAATGCTGGTCACCAGCATTTTCTCCTTTTCCCACAATGTTTTCAAAAGCCTGCCTTTCCAGAGTCGTGAAAACCAGGGATTGTTTGGTAAAGGGTTAATACAAAGTAAATCCTTACTCTGATACTGAACAATTATCCTCTAATTACCTAACTTGGTATTGTTTCAACCCTTTACCACAAACTCCTAAGTTTTAAAGACCAATAGAAAAAAGCTTTAGTAATCAGCATTTTGTCCTTTTTCCACAAAGTTTTATACTTTTTAAAATACAAAATGTTATCAACTGAGCCATATAGAGTTTGATGTTTGCAAAACCCTTTCCATAGGAAAAGGTCTGAAATTTTGTCAGCTGGTTAAAAGTTAACCCTTTACTAAATGTGATCTACGTCTTTCCCAGACGACAGAATTTTAGACTTGATGAAAGAAGTAGCAGTCAACAATATAATTTTGGATCAACTGAATGAACTTCTCTTAGAAAGAGTACAAAACATTGCGGGAAAAAGAAAATGCTTATACCAACATTTTCTACCTTTTATTACAATGTTATCAAAAGGAATCTTACTTGAGGGCTTAAAAATGTATGGTATAACGTTTCCAACCGGGCTTAGCTTTTCCAGAAATATATAACATATATATAGGATCAGACATTGATTGGCATTTGAAATAAAATTTCATCAACTCTGTCACATCACAAAATTTTGAACTTGTCCAAATTGAAAGTATTTAATGGGGCTAAAATTATTAGGGATCTTTTTGAGAAGATAAAAAACATTGTGGGACCAGCATTTCCTTCTTTACCCACACTGTTTTCAACAGTGGTCTTACTCAATGGAATGTGTGGTGAAGGGTTAAAAGTGTCTGGAAAAACTTTTTTTGAGAATGAGTTTAATAAAAGTTTACCTAAAAAGCCAAAAAATGTCAGATTCCTTTTATCATGTAACTGTACTTAAAATATAGTAGTTTATGATGTGTTTAAACAGCAGGCCTAAATATAGGTATGTATTGAAATTTACATGAAGCCTATGGGCTTCTTTAATAGGTGTGTGTATCATGGACGAAAAACAGTTTTAAAGAAATTTGCATATGATGACTGTTTTGAATTTAAAGTAGATAAAACTTGCAGCTTTGTCAAGAAAATCAATTTTGACAATTAATGTCAAAGAGAAATCTGGACAAGCAATGTTTTAAAAATGAGGCATATGATCACAGAGCTTTGGCCAAATATAGCACTATTTGCTTATCTCAAGTGTGAGTGAGATAAAGAAAATTTGTCATGGTGGTATTACACTGAAAATTAGGGTAGTTATGTGAAAGATTTTAAACCTAAAAGTAAATATGGGAAATGTTTATGGAACCACTGCAAGACAAGATGTCCAATGACTGCACTGTTGCACTTAGTAGGAAAACAAAGTAAGCCATGGAGTTACCTGTTCACCAGTAATGTCTCTTAAAACTAGATAAATTGACATCATATTTGTGGTTAATTTGTTGCCTGTTGAAGTTGTTGGTAACAAATCTACAAGTAGCACTTTCAATTGATTTGAAGTATTAACTAAAGTTTATAGTGATACACTTCCCAAACACTTCTTTTGGCTATCCATATTTTTAGTTTCACAAATCATTTTTCCTGGCATGCCAAAGTCTTCTGTGTCTGTTATTTCTAAAAGTATATCAAAATTCTTTTTAACACATGGACAGAAAATCTAATGTTCACTTGCTAATTCCCAACCAACACGGACATCCTAGCTGTACCAGGTAATGGCCCTATATCTGTGTTCCTCTTCCGGCATAAACTAGTCCTGTAATATACAAGAAAGACCTATCTTAGCTCTTTGCCAAAAGCTAAAACTAAAGACTACTCCAAACTGAAAGCATTGGCAGACATGTTAGATGTGTCTCAAATGATGGTTATTATCTTTAATACGGTAAAAAACATTGTGGTAAAAGGAGAAAATACTAGTTACCAGCATTTCCTCCTTTTCCAACTATGTTTTTAAAACCTTTTCCTTCAGGGTCTTTACAACATGCCACTATTTGGCAAAGCGGTCTCTAAATGTCCAAACTTGAAGCAAATCCACCATAATAAAATAGACTTCAGCCACTCTACCCATTGCACATCCAGCAAAATTGCTACTAAAAACTTTTACATTAGACTACATTGACTAGCTGGGTAGCAAATTTGAGTTGCGTTTTCCAGTCTAACTGCCGACTCAACCCTCTATTCAAACGATCCTATGATTTAACTACCCACTGGAAAAAAGGCTTTTGAAAACATTTTGGAAAAAGGAGAAAATGCTGGTAAGCACCATTTGTGCCACTATCCACTATTACAAAGACGAATGACATCATTTGCGTCATGTTAAAAATGTCTCCTGCAAATATTTTCAATAAGGACAGTCTAAAATTTTGTCATCATATAAAAGAGTCAAGATCTTATTACGAGGACAAAATGTCCTTGGTGTGAATCAACTTTTTAGGCATTTTCTGAGACTTCAGAAGTTCCTGTCCATTACAGTTTTTATGGCAAAAACCAATCAAATAAATATGTATACTAGATAAAGATGGGGGTGGGAGTGTTTGTTTGGGATGTGATTGATTGGTTGAATGGTGTTTTACACTTTAAACATTATTTCAGTCATATATTGACAAAAGCCCGCTTTTTCATGTATGTCCTTGGTTTCACCAGTACTAGGCTAGAGCTCTGAGGTGTTAAGACCACTCAAAGGAAAACCCAGTGCTTCCAGTGAGGTGGGTGGGACTGAAGGAATGTAAAAAAAAATACTGTACTAGTATACTATGACAGTAACTCATTTTTTTCTCCAAAACGGCTGAGTTAACAAGAGCACTGTGTGTGGTTGCCAATGCATTGCTGCAGTTGCTTTTTCAAAAAGGGACATAACAATGCCAAAAATATTTGAATGGTTAAATGCTGAATAGGTACCCTTTTGACAGTTAATTCAGCAAACGGCTAAGTGAAAATGCTGGTAATCAGCATTTTCTCCTTTTTTTTCACAGTATTTCCTATCTTATCAAAGACAATCCTTGTCATTTAAGCCATGATTAATTTGTCATCTGTCAATGCTTTAAAAATTTTGCTCTGTAGTAAGGTTAACACAGCTGCAAAATGAACAAAGACCTGGGCCCTGTTTTACTAAGGTAGTTATGAACAAAATTTGCGTAAGTTTTACTTCTATCTTTTCATTTTATCATGATGAAATTTCCAGGAAACTTTGATTTATTGCAATAGTTTTCTAAAATAATCATGATGGTTATCTCTTATCTTGTGCTAGAAATATGCCACCATACTAAAATTACGTAAAATTTACGCAAATTTTGTTCATAACTACCTTAGTTAAATGGGGCCCAGAAGTACAAATGGCCTCCAGCTTGCTTAAGAAAAGAATATTTTCTCTAATCGTTTTCTAAACAGTCACGAGTTTTAATGACCCTAAGGAAGAAGGGTTCTGAAAACAATGTGGAAAAAGGAGAAAATAATGGTAACCAGCAAACCAGCATTTTCTCTTTCTCGCAATGTTTTTCCCCCGTTCAAAGACAAATCCCATCATTCAAGCTACATCAAATTTGTCAACTGCAAATGCTTTCAATTTGGACAAGACTAAAACTTTGTTCTGTGCTGAAGAGTTAACTCTTTATCAAACGACAAATTTTAGACTTGTCCAAATTGAAAGTACATGCAGATGACAAAATAAACGTAACTCAAAAATTGAAATTTGTTTCCAGCAGGGTAGAAAACATTGTGGGAAAAGGAGAAAATGCTGGTTAATAGCATTTTCTCCTTTTCCCACAATGTTTTCAAAAGACTTCTATCTCAGGGTCGTAAAAACCAGGGATTGTTTGGTTAAGGGTTAACTAAGACAAGAAGGCTATCGGCCCTAAAGCACTCACCTGAGTAAAGTCATCTGTGGTTGATAAAGATGAAAAGATCCTAGTTTTAATGATGTAAAATGCATGTGTGTAAGTGACCTACTTTTGAACTTGTAAAAGATATGATCCAGAAAAACATTCTGATATTGTTTCATGACTATCAGACTGAAAAATAGGGCTCCTAGACAGCACACAGGTTTTTTCTAAGATTTGGCCCAGTCACCTACTTTTTGATCCAATTTCAAACTTGTCCAAGATTTCATAAAGACAACCTTTCTGACCTAGTTTCAAGAGTATCATGCTGAAAAAGTTGCCTATAGAGTGCACACAAGGTTTTACTCAGATCTGGCCCAGTGACCTACATTTTGATCAGAATTGATCCATTTTCAAACCTGTCCAAGACATCTTTGAGACAACTATTCTTACTCAAGTTTTATGAGTATCTGGCTGAAAATGTGGCCTCAGCACTGCATACAAGGTTTTTTTTTTAAGATATGGCCCAGTGACCTACATTTTGATAAGACTATACCCAATATCTACCTTGTGTGAGATATCATGTCTAAAATTCTGACCAAGGCTGATAAATATCAGGCTGAATATGTGGCCTCTAGAAAGCACACTAGGTTTACTCAGATTTGGCCCAGTGACCTACATTTTGATCAGACTTGACCCATTCTCAAACCTGTCCAAGACAGCTTCGAGACAATTCTGACCAAAATCTGTGAGTATCTGGCTGAAAATGTGGCCTCTAGAGTGCACACAAGGTTTTTCTAAGATCTGGCTAAGTGACCTACATTTTGATAAAACTATATCCAATTTTAAACTTGTGTGAGATATCATCAAGTCTAAAATTCTGACCAAGGCTCATAAATATCAAGTTGAGTCTGTGGCCTCTAGAAAGCACACTAGGTTTAACTCAGATTTGGCCCAGTGACCTACTTTTTGACCTAGGATAACCCAATATCACACTTGTCTGAGATATATTCAATAAAAATATTCTGAATAAAGTTCAAGAGTATCAGGGTAAAAATGAGACCTCTAGAATGCACACAAGATTTTTCTAAGATTTAGCCCAGTGACCAACTTTTTGACCCCACATGACCCATTTTGGAAGCTGTCCAAGACATCATCAAGACAAACGTTCTGACCAAATTTCATGAGTATCAGTCTGAAAATGTGGCCTCAAGTGCACACAAGATTTTTTCTAAGATTTGGCTCAGTGACCTACTTTGTGACCTGATGTAACCCAATTTCAAACCTCTTCAAGATATTATCAAGACAACATTTTTACCAAGTTTCATGAGTATCAGACTGAAAATGTTGCCTCTAGAGCGAACACAAGGTTTTTCTAAGATTTAGCCCAGTGACCTACGTTTTGATCCCTCATGACCTAGTGTCAAACTTGTCCAATATATCATCAAGACAATCATTCTGACCAAGTTTCAAGAGTATCTGGCTGAAAATATGGCTTCTAAAGTGCACACAAGGTAAATATTTACGACCGCACTATGGACGACAGACACAGCACTATCACAAAAGCTCACCTTCATGCTCTGGTGACCTAAGAAACAAGATTACCTTACAATCCACAAAACACAGACAAAATCAGTATGACAGCTCCAGACATACATGGCTCAACCAATACTGATGACATAACAGACATGGGAAAGTGGTACAATCTGTCAGAGTCTGAAAGAGACAGAATGATCTTAAAGTTCCAGTAGCAGCCAAAGGTAAACAAATGTAGAGTTAAAATGCATTTAAATTTAAATCATATCACTTAAAAGTATGGAAATTATTGTGAAGACCACCCGTCATTGTACGATTGGTCCAAGTGTTAGTGGCTGGCAAAAAAATGAATACTAAAACCAGGTAAAAAGTAAACAAAAGATACAGGGACCTGGAAACTTACACTTAATTTTGAAATTCCTTTTCCTGCCAATGACAAACTCTTGGACCAACCATACAATAACAGATTGTAATCTTCATAATAATTTCTATACTTTAAAATGGGATGATTTAAATTTAAATACATTTAACTACCTCCATTGTTTACTTTTGGTTGCTACTGAGCCTTTAAGGAGATTTGACTCATCAAAGATGCAGGGAACCAACATTCCAATTGATCAAATTTTTCAAGATGGGTATGTAGGAAAGAAGCCAGTGGTCTGAATTTTGTGTTAATTACTAGCAGGGCTTTATCCAGGAATTTTTCCCCAGGCCAAATGGGGTAAAAAATTCACCGACAAAATGTTGACACAAGTTGCACAAGTATCCCTCTCATTGGTCTTTTACTCTTGTTCCAGTGCTCCAGTGCTCTTAGCTGCAAGACAAGTACCCCCCCCCCCCCTTCCCAAGTTATGAAGGCTGTCCTATATCTTTTTTTCTTCCCTCTCATAAAGTTCATCTGTTTTTCTAGTGACTGAAAAGAGATTTTAGTACCTGCATTATTTTCTTAAGGAATGAAGAGAACTTTTTTTGTTTTCATGGAGGTATGAAAAAAAAAAAAAACCCTAATCACACTGTATGAAACCGCGAAAAAAACTAATATTGAATTATTATGTGATTTGTATGCAAGTCTGCAGTTGAAAGTCATTATCAAGGCTACATAAGACAGTCTGAAGGATCGTTTGTTACACGTCTTTGTGTTTTTTTCCAAATGACAACTTTTTTTTTTTTGAAAAGTTTTTCTGTGTGTTTTGAAATATAATGAAAAGCAGGAAAATCATCATTTTCTGTGGTAAACCTTTTACAGTATTGTTTCAAAAGTATTCTACTTCAGGGTCATGAAAGCAAGGAATTGTTTTGAGTTATCTAAGGAAGGAATTGTACTGAGTTATATAAGTACATATAATTGTGAAGGGGAAAGATTTTTGCGTCTGACCTATATGCCAGATATCTGATGTCTTTGGGGTTTTTTTTTTTTCATCTTTTGGGAAAAAAATATGTGCAAATGGGAAAAGATTATACTAATAAAAGAAACTCCAGGAAAGCATAGTTAAGTGTACTGGCTGCTATAATATACCTTAACCCTTTACCACACAATCCCCACTTTTAACGACCCTGAGAAAGAAGCCTTTGGAAAACATCGTGGGAAAAGGAGATATTATTTTGTTACCAAACAACAAAATCTTAAGACTTGTCTAGATAGAAAGAATTTGCACTTGACAAATCAACAGTGGCTCAAAATAATTGGATTTGTCTTTGATAGCATAGACAACATTCTGAGAAAAATGCTGCTTACCAGCATTTTCTCCTTTTTCCACAATGTTTTCAAAAGACCTTTTATCTAGGATTGTTTGGTAAAGGGTTGAGGATTGCCATACATCAATAATTGGACTTTTACAAGTACAATGCTATTCTAAATCACTCACAACATTCCTCTTTGCTATATTTTCATAATGTCCCCCCTCAATCTCCACCATTCGTCTCCATGCCTCACAGGCACAGATGTAAGTGGGATCCTGAACTATATCAAAGATTGGTAAGTATGTATTAGTGTTCCTTATATGTGTTTGATCAATTTCTTATTGCCTCATATTAAAGAAAAAGTGGTCAAGCATCATATTAAAAAAAAAAAAAACCACAAAAAAATGTACATATTTTTATTTAAAAGTATGTACTTTACCTTTTTCTGTTGCCTTGACTACTTTGACCACTCATTTCTTTTTTTTCTCTCTTTGCAACTGTAACAAGAATGAAAAGAAAATAATACACTTAGACTAGCGATGAATTATATCTTAACATTTTAGATATGTGCTGCATTCAGGGTTTTCCATGACGTGCAAATCCCAAGTCAATGACGCTATTTTAACTCAAATGACCCCCAAAATAAAAAACAGTACGCCATCAATGACGCAACTTTACAAAATCTAAATCATCTAGGAAATTGAATAAACTGTCAGTTATCCAAGTCTGATCTTGCTTCAATATACGACAAACACCTTTCTTTTATTAACTACAGGGTTTATTTTGGATTAAAGTGGTTTTCTGGTAATTTATCTATAGAATTAGATAGGTTTATGAATTATTACAGAAAAATACGTTGGACAGGTGCCGTAAATAAGGGCCCAGTCAAAGTTTTAGTAGGGTTCTCTATATTTTATAGCTAATTCTTCCCAACTTCCGGTCTTTAAAGTACACATTACCAGTCTGTTCTGTTCGAAAGAAAAAAATGTCACGACGATGTTAACTGTCTATAGCATTCTTTTGTATCATCTGCTCCCTACAGCTGCCGATCACATTACATCTAGCAACGATTCGGAAGGGAATGTATTGTCTGTCAAAAATTGAAGCTGAGCTCTTCATCAGAACTGGTTTAAAGACTTTACTTAGAGTTAAAAGGTGAAATGTATTGTAATCTATGTTTTAGGACGCAGAGACCAATTTATTTTGACCCCCCAAAATTAAAGAAATGACCCTCAACTAAAGAGACAAGGGGTCACAATAACCCCCCAATTTTTAATGCTGAGGGAAAACCCTGTCATTTCCCCCCTCTTTATTACAGTATTGCTACATTTTTAGATGCTTAAGCAGCGTTAGTGCCAGCTATTTCTACTTTGCGTCCTGTGGATGCAGAGGCTTGAAAATTTGCGTCCTTGGGCTATTATTTCGCTTCCTTGCTACGAGAAGCATTCTAAGACATTCCTACTTTCAATATTCTGTAAAACTGACAATAAGAAGAAGAAGAAAGGAAATAGTTTAACCAGACTGGGTCGGAAAATCATGCCGACATCAGACATAAAGCTGACATTTTTTTTCTTCTTCTTTTTAAAACTGGCAAAAACATACTGATGAAGGATACAACCGATAACAATCGCAATAATTTAAACGTGTATTTATTATACACAACATTTTACGCAAAAATAAGCCATGTACAAATAAATAAAACAGTCTTCATACTTTATAATCCAGACGTGATTTCTCCAACATTTTCAATACACATTATCAGGTAATGGCTATAAATAGAACGGCATATTCGACTTTTTTATTGGCTGTGAGAGCTGGTAGGGCAGGGCTATGTTAAGTACTGTGTCAGTTCACTGCATTTTAGATTAAGGTAAAATAGTTAATGCAATATAAAGAAAACAAGCTCCTTTTCTTCACAATGTTTTGAGACAGTAAAGGACTATGCACTTAAAATTCCGTCAGAGCAAAAGATCGATTTAAAAAAATGTAATAAGTGATACACGATGCAGATTTACGACGAAAAATTCCGAACTAACCCGAGGCCACTAAAATGAAAAATAAACTGGTTGACTTATGTCAAAGGTAAGCCATGCCCTGCCAAACCAATTCTTACCGCCTCTCTGGTCACACGTGAAATGAACTTTTCCCCCACTTTTTATCACGGCACTCTCATTTTTGGCATAAATAGACTTTTTCCAATTTTCACACGATAGTGTACTGCGAACCAATCAGGAATCATGTACGAGATTTATTTGCCACCCATGATTCCTTAAGCCACGCCTTGATTGTGTGTATCCTGTCAGAAATCTATGACTAGCATGATAAGGTGTGTATTTAGCGATGACCAGTCTGAAGAGGCCTGCATGCGGTGCATGCTTAATAATTAATAATTACACCTTTTCATCTAAAGTAGGCGATAAAATTAGCACCCTATTGAGCTACTAAGATGTCTCGTCGGCATCTTTGAACTTGAAGGCGGCATGATCGGCGATGCATTATAAAAGGTGCTTTGCATCCTGAGGACACAGAAGGTAATTTTTCACATCCAACGTTAGTGAAATTGCATCCCAGACGCATTTTTTTGCGCAAATGCGAATGCTGCTTAAGTGTACACATTATTTAATCCTTATCCAAACAATCCTATAC
The DNA here is from genome assembly GCA_946811185.2 of Hippopus hippopus. NCBI lineage: Eukaryota > Metazoa > Mollusca > Bivalvia > Cardiida > Cardiidae > Hippopus > Hippopus hippopus. The sequence goes on along the minus strand of OX328102.1, from coordinate 19,272,208 downwards.
TTTAATGACCATGCAGATTAAGGTTTTTGAAAGCATGTTGTCCTTTTCCCATGATGCCGTTCACTCTATCAATAACATAACCCGTTATGTTAAACCTTTACCACATAATCCAGGCCCTTAAGAAGGAGGCTTTTGAAAACATTGTGGGAAAAGGAGAAAATGCTGGTAGCCAGCATTTTCTCCTTTTCCCACAATGTTTTCTATCCTACAAAAGACGGAATTCATCATTTGAGCTACATTTAATTTGTTGTCTGCTTTGAATTTGGACAAGTCTAAAATTTTGTCGTCTGGTAAAGAGTTAAACACATTTGTTGTCTGCAAATGGTCTTAGTTTGGATAAGCCTTAAATTTTGACATCTGGTAGAGTTAATAAGGGTATCATGATGGTACAGGGCTCAAAATTCAATACGTGAGGCTCTGCCTTTCATTTTTCCTTGTGGCCCTGTGTTTTTAAAAGGAAGTTTTCTTTGGTAAGATACTAGAGCCTTAACCTAATACTGGTAAAATCCAAGCACACATGAATAAGTCAGCAGTTTCAGTCATGTGACTGAAATAATGTTGAATGCAGTGTAAGCACCATTTAATCAAAAATATGTTTAACCCTTACCCAACAATCCTGATGTTTATTGATCTTGAGGAAGATGGCTTTTGAAAATATTGTGGGAAAAAGCTTAAATTTGGCATTTCCTCCTTTTCCTAACCTTTCAAAAATAATAACTGTCGTTTGAGCCACATTAAATTTGTTGTTTGCCAATGCATTTAATTTAGAAAAGTAAAAAATGTTGTAATTTGGTAAAAGGTTAATTATAAGAAAAAATGTTTTATTTCAATCATTTTTTACACCAAAAAATTCTTTTGAGACAAATGTAAATACATTACCTAGACAGCTTGCTCCTGACAGCCATGATCACACACCATCATTATTATTGGCTTTTTCAAGACAACAACATAAACTTTAGATTTCAAACACCATCACTCATTGAGGCCTTCGTGTAACCATTTTTTTTTTAACGCAACAACCACCAATATCCACATGGAGACATCTGAAACAACAAAGAGGAGAAAAAACGTTACAGATTCATGACCTTGGGAAAAAATGACTTTTGAAAACATTGTAGGAAAGGAGAAAATGCTGGTAACCAGCATTTTCTCCATTTCCTATTCTGTTTTCTATCCCACCAGACAGATCTCACTATATCAAGGACATAGCCAGGGGTTCAAATCATTACAGACTCTGAATCAAGAGTGCTACATGTAGTTCACCCTAAGGCTGCCAAGTGTGACACAGAGAGCTTTTGCAGTGTAAATCAAGATCAAAAGGCACAGAACATGCAGTCTGGTCTAGATCTTCACAGTCGGATACAGGGAGATTTGGCTTTTCACTATCCTTTGGAAACTTTTATTCTTAAATGCAGTTTCAGGCTTAACTATTAAAATGGAGTTGTTCTATAAAGTGCTAAATGTTTTTTTTTTTGCCTTTTCCTACTTTTTCTACATTAGTATTTGCGTATTATGCGTTACGGACACTATTCCTTTGCAAATGAGCGATACTTGTCATCTGCAAACTTTAAATAAATTTGGACATGTCTACAGTTCATTGTTGGGCCTGTTTTTTGGCATAGAGTTAAGCATAATACTGGTAACTTCCAACCACTGTATCGCAAAAACAGATAAAAATAAAAAATATGCGTCCAAAAAATTGCTGTTTTTACGGATTCATACCGTAGGCTACACATCAAATTGCTTTACAATATTGGTCACCGGAATGAAGCTTAAAATTCCATTAGATCTAGTCTATTTCTTATCTTTTCATTCATACAACAATGCCACGTATCTGCATAGAACTGTTTAGTGGTGGGCTTTGCAGGTAGATCTTTTATGTTCCGAGTCAAACTTTACACTACAGCATCGTTCGACGACCAAGTAAAACAGAAAGACATGCGAGTCAGCTGGGTGAGTAGGGATTTTGCCAACACGACCAATTCTTGCCAATTCCGAACGAAAATTTCATCAAATACCCTTGTTATACATCATCGTCATTTGCAAAATATGATCTTACGGTTCTAAAATATACTAGCTTGTTATTTTTTTTCTGGTAACCTACACGATGTTGGCTGATGAGACGGGATACTCTTTCATGATCCATTTTGCCTGCCGCCGTTGCGCTCCATTTTTACCCATAATGCAAATTCAGAAATAATAAAACACATTCACTGAACTTAACATCGTCCCTATGAATATTCAAACTTGGGTTGTCCCATACACTATTTAGCCATTAGATGCTTAGTTCTTTACCACACAATCCCAAGTTTTAACGACCCTGAGGAAATAGCCTTTTGAAAACCTTGAGGGAAAAGGAAAAAATGCTGGTAACCAGCATTTTCTCCTTTTCCCTCAAGGTTTTCTACTCTTTCACAGACAATTACCACCGTTTCAACTAAATTTAATATGTCGTCTGCGAATGCTTTCAATTTGTACTAGTCTCAAAATTTGACGTTTGGTAAAGACTTACTCAAGTTAAAATATGCGTCATCTTAAACACAAAATTTGCAACTAGAACTCCGCTGCTTTGTTAAACATTCTGGCAAATGCGCAATATTTTAGTGGATTTTTCCCTAGTCTGCATGTCTATTAACCCCGAAAGCGCCTTTCACAACTTTAGTTGCATAATGGCTAGTATAGATCAAGATCAGACTGTACAAAACGGGCAAACTGATCTTTGAGATACACTATCTGCTTGGTGACATATATCGGGGAAAAGCAAAGTTAAAATCGCATTTATTTGGGTTTTATGTCGAGAGTTTTACAAATGGCTTTTGGGTTTATACGGCTTTCAAACGTTTAAATTCAATCGAAAATGGAAGTGTTGAGTCCATGTCCATAAAAAAAAGTTCATAAAAAAATCTGAGCTTAACCCATACCCTGCTAGAGAAAAGAAATGAAACTTTCAAGCCGGTAGTAAAAACCCAAATTTTCCTATTTCAAAGGTACTTATGTAGGCAAGATATCTCCTTATCGGACAGTGTAGATCCAAGATCAGACTGCACGTTCTGTGCAGTCTGATCTTGATCTACGCTGTCCGCAAAAGGTCAGTGAGTTGCGCTTAGCAGCCCAAGAGTTCTAGCAGGAATCGTACTTTTATCCGATCCTTGTCTGCAGACTTCTACATGTACATAGAGTCAGTAAGAGGACTTCCCCCGGGCTGTCGCAAAGTTTCGTGAACCGTTCGGGTCAAAATTTCTTATGTAAAATGGAACCTGGAAAGTGTAGGTCATAGTTTTAACCAAAACTTTCCAACAAGTTGTCCTAGGAGCGGCAGTGCAGAAAAATATAACCATCGAAGAAGAGTAACTCGTAGAGAAGTATCTACAGTTTTTAGCATCGATTGCTTCCCTTCGCAAAATCCCACGCCTGATTCTAACGCTTTCCCTGTAGAGTGAATTTGTGAGTAAATTTCCGCCTAATTATTGCGATTTAAAGGTTCTATTTGTCTGAAGAATTCCCACTGTACCGGACAGTGCAGATCCAATGTCAGACTGTTTGTTTTATGCAGTCTGATCTTAATCTACATTTTCCGCAAAAGCGCATCGAGTCGCAGCCTAGTTATAAAATGTTTCATACGATTTCAAACAATTACCGGTAACATTTAATTAGGCCATGCTCTGGCAAAAGTGAGGGCGGGGGGGCTTAATGTATCTCCATGACGCACTATACAGAGCAAGCCATCACATAATCATGGATCCATACAATTCATTCTAACAACCAATGGAGTCATGAGGTAGAGTTGTCCTTGGACATAAAGAAAATTGATCAATAGCGAAAAGTTTTGGCCCAGGTCAGCATGCGCGGACTGCGCAGGCTGAACTGGGCCAATAATTTTCGAAGATGCATTAAGCCTCCTTTTCACATAGCATGGCTCAATTATGTTATGCTGCTAAAAATGACAGATTGAGAAAAATTCTCGAGAAGGTTTTATTGCCTAAGCACATGGTAATAGATAAACTTCTTACCTGTATTGTTGATGAATATTTCGGTCTCAGGTTCTTCTGACGATTTACATATCATCGACTGCGCAGACAGTAGTGTGAAAAATGGAGTTTTCTTTTTAATTCGTTTTGTTTTTCGATATAGTGTGAAATAAATTTGCCTGCATTTTGCACCCTACACTGTTTCTTTTACAGACAAATCCTATACTTTGAACCACAGGTTATTTGCATTCTGCAGTTGTTTCCAAATTTGGACAAGCCTATGTCTTGGTCGCATGTTTTGAAAATTGTTTCTCACTCAGAATCCTGAAAGCTTAGGTAGTAACGCACTGGATCAATTAATGAGGATTTTTGAATCCGAAATTGTGAACGGGCCAAAATTCTATTCAAAATTCAATACAAGTCGGTTCGTCACAAGATTCTTTCCACTCTCATAGCGAATGTTACCTCGACTCTGTTTTCGTGGGAAAGTAGCTTTTAAATTGAACAAAGTATTGTGAAGGGGTAAAGCAATTCCTCTCCTTCGCCTTTGCCTCTGCCTGTCCCAGGGACATGTTAATCCAGTATGGCTAAACAGGTAATGTAAGTGGGAACAACTATCGCCATCAAAATTATTGGTGGGAGGAGGGGTACATCTGCTTCCCACTTCCCTTGTTCTCCTTTGCCTCTGCCTGTCCAGGAGACAGGCTGTTCAAATATTTTGGGAAATACGAGTAATGCGAAGTTTAACAAGAAGATAATTACTAGTAGATGTTTAACATTTAACAAACGACAAAATTTTAGAATCACCTGAATTGGCTTAAAGTACCTGAATACGAGGAATTGAATGTGGCATTCATTAATGGCTTTGTCTGTGAACGGGTTCAAAACAATTTGGGAAAATATTTTCAAAAGGCTTCCTTCGTTAAAACTCGAGATTTCGTGGTAAAGAATTAAAATGGGTTTTACGCCACTTCCATCAGTATTATAGTCATATTTCATGTCTTTCCTGTGTTTGACCAGTACTAAGCTGTGACCTCGTATTGTTTTGCCCATGACCACTCTAAAAAGTAGGCTAATTGGTCCCGCCAGCGGGTGTCGCACTGGGGTGAGGGGTCCTGTGTGGCTCAGTTACAAAATGCATGACTCGTAACCTGAAGGCACCGGGTTCGTAAGACCAAACTGGTTAAAGAAAAAAACTGAGCCATGCTCTGTGAAAAGGGTGTTAAGGTATCTGCGAAAAGTATTGACCCATGTCAGCTTGTGCGGACTGTTGACCTTGGTCAAAACTTTTTGCTTTTAGTAAATTTTCTACATGTCCAAGGACCATTCTACCGCAGGATTCAGCCGGTTGTTAGATAAAACGCTTTTTTTATGAATCCACAATCATGTGATGACTTTTTAGTATAATGGATCTGGGAGATGTATTAAACCCCTTTTTGCCCGAGCACTGCTCAAACAGAGACACTTGTATACCTATACCCAATGAGGCCATAATAAGTACATGTATATGTTCGCTTGTTTGAATTACATGTATTAAAAATGCAACTGGGCCCCACGTTGACATGACGATAGTCAGACAACTCAAAGTAAGGTGGTATGTACATGTCACCCGCTCATCTGGCCTTGCAAAAACAATCCTGCAGGGCACAAGAGGACAAAGATAAGGCAAGCAGAGGAAGAGATGGGAGGGTACCATCCGGGAATGGAGCTGAGGGTTGCCCTCAGAAAAGCAGAGACAGGGGATGAATGGAGGAGAATTGCTGCCAGATCTTCGGAGGCGCCACCACGGATCTTGTTTCTACGAGAGCGGTGACGGGAGGCGGTGACCAAATGAGGCCACAAGAAGATCATGCACATATTCGCTTGTTTTGAACTAGGTTTATGCTGCTTTCAACAATATTTCACTTCTTCATGTCTTTCCTGCGTTTTACTATTGCCTTGCTAGGGCTCTGCAGTACTTTGCCCAAGGACACTCCATCGTGATTTCTGTCGCTAGGGAGGAAAGACCCTCGGTATATCTGGTTACAAATCGAGCAACTTACCCACTGTTCCACACAGGACGCCAATTGGAAATATATATATGTCGCAAAACTTGTAACAAGCGATGGTATGGGATCTTTATTGAGTATCTCTCTTCACAATAGGCAACGGACATTTATACATTCCAGTCATGCTCTGTGAAAAGGGGGTTTAATGCATCTGCAAAAGGTATCGACCCATGTCAGCCAGCGCGAACTGCGCAGGCAGACATGGGTCGAAACTTTGTGCTATTCATAAATTTCCAGAATGTCCAAGGACAGTTCAGTCTCCAGATTCAGCCGGTCGGATTTCATGTATCCCTGACTGTGTGATGACTTGCTTGGTATAATGCATCACAGAGATGCATTAAACCCGCCTTTTCCCAGAGCATGGTTCATTAATGATATTTCTGTATTTACAACATGTGCATGTGTATATTTACAACTGATTGATTAGACAAAATAGACATTTTACTGTATAAAAAGTTACAAAAACTTTGTACTATTTACAAAGTACTTGGCCTAAGGTGCTCTTCCGTAATTACCCTTTATCAAACAACACAGTTCTCAATAATGTTTTTTTTTTATACATATCAAGATCACACATAATCCTTCTTAATTCGACCTTTTTTGTTATCATCTTGTTCAAGTCTTTTTTAGCTCTACAAATCTGCTTTTAAGGATAGGGCACCCTAATGAGATTCGTGTAACATCGCCTTTCACGTACGGATTCGGCTAAGACTCAGGTCACCCGTAATCGATGCGGGGAACCAGCATCTATCGGCCGATCGATTACGGATTACTCGAGTCTTAGCCGATTCCGTACGTTTTTCGGCGATGAAAGGCGATGTTACGGGAATTCGCATTAGGGTGCCCTATCCGTAACTTCATTTAATACAGACATGCGCGCTAAATAACCGAAGCTATCAATGCGCCATTAAACAACATTCATTCAATCAGACAACAAAGTTTTAGACTTACCTATATTCAAAAGCAGTTGAGGACGACAAGTTAAACGTGGCTCAAAATATTTGGCATGTCTGGGACATGAAAGAACACTGTGTGGAAAAAAGAGGTGATGGTAACCAGCATTATCTCCATGTCCGACAATGTTTTCAAAAAAGTAGTGAAAACACGAGATGGCCTGGTAAAGAGTTACATAAAAGTACCACGTGCAGGTCACAGTGTCAACACTTGGCTGCAGCTGCTTTTAGAAAATTTGAGCCATGCTATGGCAAAAGGGGTTTAACGCTTATCCTGCTAAATAATTAAAATGAAATTTTCAATTTCATAGTTAAAACCCAAATATTGTTATTTCAAAGTTATGTTTATGGGCATAATATCTCCTTATCGGACAGTGTAGATCCAAGATCAGACTGCACGTTCTGTGCAGTCTTTTCTTGATCTACACTGTCCGCAAAAGGTCAGTGAGTCGTGCTTAGCAGTCTATGGGTTAATGCATGTCCTTGATGCATTATACTACGAAAGTCATCACATAATTATGGTTCCATAAAATCCATTTTGTCCAATAACTGGCTGAATCTGGAAGTAAGATGGTCCTTTGACATGGGGCGATACTTTTTTCAGATTCTTTAAATACCTTTTCATAAAGCATGTCCCAAATGTATAGGCCCTGTTTGATCATTGGACATGCAGAAATTTTACCGAAAGCAAAAAGTTTCGACCCTAGCCAGGTTGGGCTGACCTGGGTCGATACCTTTTGCAGATACCCAAAACCTCTGCTTGCATATAGCATGGCTCAAATACATCGGGCATGTTTGATTCTAAACAACAGGGTATCTACCATATACTTAAATGAAAAAAAAAAGGCATAATTGTGTCAAAAATATTTCGAGAGTTAAAAGCTAGCTCGAGTTTGAAATAATTACCTTGAGTAATGTCAGAGATATAATAAAATGTTAAAGTTATTGTACCAGGACGACGAAGAAACAGACAACGCCACGGTTACGACAATACCTCGACGTTTTGTTAACAAAAATAGCCATTCTAAAACTGAGCCTTCTGTTTGGCTTGCAAAGGCCCAGATAGCTATGATAACTACAAGGACTATCAATCCAGGAGTTGCATCTTTGAATCTAAGGCTAGGTAAGAATCTTCTACGAGGACTGATTAAAGCCATCGAGACAGGATCGCTCTATTACCGTCTAACACTATTTCAACTTTGTTAATGTGAGAAAGTAACCAGTGTCCTTGAAAGACTACTGTGAGCACTAAGGGTATAGAAGTTCTGGGAACGCACGAACAGCTGCGCTGGCAGCCATAATAATTGTATCTGAATAAAACTTTTGAAAGTGGAAAATAAGACAGTCCAGAATTATCAAGTTTCAGATGTTGATGTAGCTTTATCTTCCGTGGGTTTAGGAATGAAGGAACTCTCATCACAAAACTCGTCTTCGTCTTCTTCCATACTATCATCAAACATGTCGTTAACAGTTTCTACTTGCGTCGTAGGCGTGGCATTAATCACCTTAGTGACCCCGCTCACGTGACCGTTGTTGCTCTCGTACATGGCAACTGTAGGCGTGGCCGTTACTGGCTGATTGTTCACGTTTGGAAGGAAAGGTTTCGGGAAATTTCGACTGGCGTTCTGGAGACAAGGCGTGGCCCCTTGACGGACATTTTTGTGGGGTTGAAATTTGACGATATAGACTTTGGGTCCGAATAAACAGACAAGGGCGACTGTGGCACTGATGCTGACACACATACATAGTGACGTAGTTTCCGTCTGAAAGTAGAGCACAGAAAAAGTACCATGAAATTTCTATTTTCAGCTCATTTTCTCACGCACACGATTCTTTGGCTTAGCTGAATGTGCTGGCTTTTGACTTACTTCTTGTTATAGATAACAAATGAATAAATAGAAATTTGTGATTGGTGAAAAGTGTAGACATGTTTATTGTAAGGGCCCCTGCCTATTTGTAGGCAAATTTACGCCGTCTATCTTTTTTTTTAAAGATAGTTCTCGTTTTCCTTTCGTCTTGCAGCAGGCTACTCTTGAGAAATCAAAGTGGCAAAAGGAAAAATATTTATAACGAGTATTTTATCCTTTTGCCACAATGTTTTTAGCATGCTTCTTTGCATCATTGATTTATGATGATTACTCACATTGTAAAAGTATGCTTTTTAAACAAATCTCCCGCAGACACTTTTCTTTTGTCTTGAAGTATACCGTTTTTGAAATCATTGTTGCAAAGGAGAAATTGCTCTTAACGAGCAATTTCTCCTTTGCAACACTGTTTTCAACATGCAGTTATGATGCAGACCTAGATTCATGCTGGTTATCGCTGTTTAACCCTTTACCACAAAATCCCGAATTTTAACGACCCTGAGAAAGAAGCCCTTTAAAAACATTGAAGGAAAGGAGAAAAAGCTGGTAACCAGCATTTCTCCTTATTCCACAATGTTTTCTATCCTATCTAAGACAAATTTCATCGTTTAAGCTACATTTTAATTTTCTTCTTCAAATACTTTCAATTCGGAAAAGTTTACAGTTTTTTCGTGTTGTACAAAGTTAAGTTTATACTTGTGAAAGCACATGCATCTGGGGAAAAAAGTAATACTAACTGTTCTTCTTACTGTTTTCAAAGAGAAAATTTGAGCATGTTTTTGTTTAGTCGAAAAATAATTTTTTACGTACTTGTATCAAATTTTCCATTAAATTTTCGACAATCCTTTCTATTAATATCTCTTATACTTTCATTTTGTAAATTGCATGTACAGGACTGTTTTTCTGTCCTTTGAAGATGATATTTTGCAACTCAAAAGTGACGAAAACGATCACATTAATCGCAAATAAAGGGATTATACAGAATAATTATTAATCATGAAAAATACTAAATGATATTAAGACAACAAAATGATATTCACTAAGGCATAATTAATAAAAGTAATTGTCCACATAAAACTAATATGGAACCAATTTCTTGTTAACTAACAGCTGAAAATTGCAAAAAATGCAGGACAATTCCCAAGGATACACTTGATTTCATTTTAACCCTGGACCAGACGCCAAGATTTTAGGTTTGGCCAAATTGAAAGCCTTTGCAGACGACAATTTCAGTGTGGCCAAAATGGTGCAATCTTTCTTTGATAGGGTCGAAAACATTGTGGGAAAAGAAGAAAATGCTGGTTTCCAGCATTTTCTCCTTTTCCCACAATGTTTTTGAAAAGGCTTCTTTCTCAGGGTCGTTAAAAGTCGGCATTGTGCGGTAAAGGTTAACTCTGTACCAGTCGACAGGATTTTAGACTTGGCCAAATTGAAAGCATTTGCAGACGACAAATTCACTGTGGCCAAGATCATAGGAAACCGTTTGACAAGGGAATAAATTATTGTGGAAACAGGAGAAAAGGTTGGTTACTAAGATTTATTCCCTTCCTCACAATGTTTTCAAAAGCCCTTTTCCTGGCGCCGTTCAGCCAATGGGCTTCTTTGTAAAGAGTTAATTCAAAATCTCAAAACGGCAGTGAAGTGACCCCTCGATTACACTTTAACTTGTCCGACAATCTCATGTTTTAGCGACCTTGAACCAAAAGGCTTTTAAAATTACAGTGGAAAATGGCTAAAAAAGGCCGGTTACCAGCATTTTCTCCCATGCACACAATGTTTTCTACCCCATCAAAGACAAACCTCTCAATCTGAACATTGTTTAACCGTTATCCTACCAAATACATGTAATTTAAATAAAACTTTTAAGCCGACAGTAAAAACCCGAATAATGTTATTTCAAACTTATTTTTTTGAAAAATATCCCCTTATCGGACAGTGTAGATCAAAGATCAGACTGCACGTTCTGTGCAGTCTGATCTTGATCTACACTGTCCGCAAGAGGTCAGCGAGTCACGATTACCAGCTCACGGGTTATTTGGTCGCTTTCAAAACCTTTCAATTAGGACAAGTCTAAAGTTATGTCGTCTGGTAGAGTTAATTAGTCTAGTAATTTGTTAGAACAAAATTTAAATGCAAGCAATTAGTTCTAAATGAAAATTAACGATTAATTGAACACCTACCATGATTAAAAGCTCTCTGAAGTCTTCCAGTTTTTGTTTCTTTTTTTTTTTAAAAACTTTATAAGAACAAAATTGGATTACATAGGCGCAATGATTGTTGATTGTATTGGAGTTTAACGCCGTTTTAACAGCTTAGGTCATATCACGGCGGTCACTGCACCTACTCATGTGTTTCCTGGCTTTCTCACACCAGTGCTGACACAAATTTCTTTCAAAGTCACTGACTACTTTCCTCATATGCACCAGAGGTGACAGGTCGAAAAATCGGCGGAAAGAAAGTATGCCTCAATTGGGTTTCGAACTCACAACCACCAGGTCACGAGTCGGATACGCTAACCACTAAGCTACCCGGGCGGACATAGGCACAATGAGCCAGCTCAAACAAAACGGACCGCCTATCTGTGACCAAAACATGTGTATGAGCCATGCTCTGTGAAAGGTTGTTCAATCCATCTGCAAAGTCCGCGCAGGCCGACCAGAGTCGAAACTTTTGCTATTGGTGAATCCATGTCAAAGGATCATTCTACCTCATGATTTAGTCGCTTTTTTGAGACAAGGAATCCATACTTTGTGACGACATGCTTGGAACACAGCATTAATACGAAGATGCATTAAACCCATTTTTCCTGCGGCGCAGCTCCTATGTATGTATTTTTCACTAATCGAAGGCCCATCAAAGGACGATTCATACCTAATTATAATAAACTATGACGGCCAGGTTTTGGACTGAAGATTTTCAAATATTGCACTCTTGCTTTTGTAGAGAAGATATGCTACTTCTACGGTCTAGCAATGATTTCTTGGCTGGAGAAGGTAGGCCTACTACCAAGAAATCTGTAACAAGTCTAGAAAGGCATTATCAAATAAAAATGGTAAAAAATAATTTTACAGACGAAGCATTCGATTGTAACTTAGAAGTTTTTTTTTTGTCCATTTTGAAATGGCAACCAGGCTCCTTATTCATCAACTATTCTAAATTGCATTCTTTGTCTAAATCTCTAGAACCACAATTTGTGATTGGATAAACCATTTGGTTATGCCATTCAGAAATTACGTTACTTTCAAAAGTATAAAATTCTAGACAATTACACTAAAATGTTATTAAGAATGGTTGGTGAGTACGAGCCTCGTTTGTCATGGTATCAAATTCACTGGTGCACATTTAGAAGACACTGAAAAATATATTTTGATGAATTTACTTCAGATTAATTCGGAAGTTTCAGAGATGGATGTCGTTTTACCTTTTAATTGTCATAGACGAAAACAGGGTCTTTTAAGGACGGTATAGATCATGATCAGACTGCAAAGAATGCACAGTCTGATCTTGGATCTATAACGTCCGCCTGTTTAAACAAGCCTAAACGATAAATTTCTTTTTGAGTTTCGATGGGTTGTATTTCCGGTCCCCGAAAAATAGCGTATAAATATAATTGGCGCTGGAAGTTTAAGTTACACCCACGGGCACCAGACCATAATTTTAACAGAAAGAAACAGTAATGACAGCAGGAACATCACATCAACTTACCTTAAAATCGTGATTTGCTCCAAAATAAATGGGAACGAAGGCTAGCCACACTATACAAGTACTATACATAGTAAACGCTATATATTTCGCCTCGTTGAAATTCTGTGGTATCTTCCTAGTTTTGAAGCCAAACACAGTGCATAAAATAATCAAAAGCATGTTATACACCAGAGAGAGTAGAATGGCGATTTGGCTCGCCTTACATGTCAGGACTTGAAAGTCTGTTTGTTGTTTCACATACACTGTTTCCGGTTTCTCGAATCCCAGCCAAGTGAGAACGCCAACCACTTGTACGGAAACTAAGCACAAACAAATGAAAATTTGGGATTTCGGACTCGTATAACTCGGTCTTTTTACCATTGCTTTAATTCCTCTATTAAAAATCCTGTATATACGGTTTGTTTTCGTCAAAACTGCCGCATAAATCAAACACAACGATATACCAAGGATGAATCTTTTGACTGTACACAGAATCAGAGATGGTCTAGCCAGTAAGAAAAATGAAGTCAGGTAAGAAGAAAATATCCCCAACAGAAGCACGTAGCACAGTTCGCGGCCGGACGCCATGATAAGCGGTGTGTTGTTGAACTTTATGAAAACGTAAAACACGTATCCTGTGGCCATCATTCCAAACGTTGAAAACGAAACCGGAAGCAGCACCCACAAGGATTGCCAGTCTAAGTACAAAACCGGAAGTGGAATACAGGAAGTGAGATTGACATTCGGTTTGTATCCATCCGGACAATCTGCGCATGTGAATTCTGTTTTTAGAATCTGATTTTCCCTACATCTAATACACACCCAACAACAAGTGTCGCTTTCCACGGTATTGTTTTTGATATAGCCAAACGGGCATTCTTCGCTACAAACAGACCGTGGCGGGGAACCTCCACTTCGAAAACGGAGTGAATTATTGAATATGTTCAACCTGAAAACACAGACATAAAAAGTATGTAACTGTAAATGACAAGTCAACTCTTTTGACGTCCTTTAACACATTTTCGATAGCAATATGTTTCAAAGAGACAACTATAAAGTTCAAACATTTTCATTTGCTCTCTATTTCCTTTCTTAAGTAAACTAAATATATGCATATCAACTGGGAAAAGAAATTTTACAGATAATATATAGTCTCTAATTAGTACCCAGCACATTCGCTTAAAGTCTCTTGCTGCTTTCCCACATTGTCAGAGAACTTTTCAGCGGTGTGAGAGAAGAATAAATCCCATTGCGACGACAAATTTAATTCCCGGAAAGAATTTTGGCAGAGCGATGTTTTGATTTCACAACCTCTGACCATTTCGCTACTGGGGCTCGGATGACAGAAAGTAAGAACAAAGTTAACGGAGTACAAGGTGAATGTCCTCTTTAAGGGGAGCAGCGACCTGCAATGGCTGTAATGGTACAATTATGTAATACCAATAGAAATGGTACTTACCCATACGACATTGATGAATGATAACTACTAGCTTTGGTCTATTACGATTGTCCTAGATTAGTAAGCTATTACCCTTGTTGGCCATTTACAAAATACACACATAATCTTGCTCGCTCATGTAGATCAAGATCAGACTGCAAGTACGTGGAATCTGATCTTGATCTAAATTCTTTGCGAAATAGATCCATCATTCAGCAGGATATAAGGTTTAATAATTTACCTGTCCGTCCATTCCCCAACCAGGACGTAGTCGTATTCATCACGCTGTTTATGCTGGTATTGAAATATATCATACTTTCCAAAACCGTCTCCTTTATTGTCAAATTGTACCACATCTCCTCCTATACCTAAACAATAAATGTTTGGGGATCATTCAAGTAAGTCATTTTATTTCCAGTTATCATTCAATAATCAACAGCACCAATTTGATTCCCCAAAGTGCCTGTATTGATTTAAATTGTTGTAAATCTATGTTTTCCCTCATTTCTTTCTCTGGATTGGCCCACTACTTTTTTGGAAGGATTAGAAATTGTTTTCCGTTTTCCCTCTTGGTTAAATTATGTTTTTATTTCCGAAGTTGGATTTATTTCTAGATTTTTTAAATTCTCTTTGTCGTTTAGGTGGAAAAAAGTAGAAAAGAAATATCGTCAATTATATATAGGAGCCGTGCTCTGTGAAAAGGGGGCTTAATGCATCTGCGAAAAGTATCGACCCAGGTCAGCCTGCGCAGTCCGCGTAGGCTGATCTGGGCCGAAACATTTCGCTATTGGTCAATTTTCTGTATGTCCAAGGACCAGTATACCTCATGATTCTGTCGGTTGTTAGACAAAATGCATATTATGGATCCATGATCATGTGATGACTTGCTTGGTATCATGCACCACGGAGATGCCTTAAGCCCTCTTTTGCCAGAGCATAGCTTATATATATTTCAAATCAAATAAATCTCATCGTACCCGACACACTTGAATTTTCGTAAAATTGTTATTTCTGCCATTGTATCACATGCTTGCCTCATGACACATCTTTACGATTTTGTTCTCTTCATAAAAAAAACAAAACAAACAAGACCTTCATTCATGCAGGCAAATGCTTTACCAGAATGCTATGCGGTCGTTAACATAATAACATTTGTAGGTTTGCTCTATTTAGTTTGTTGGTGACTCATATGCCCATTAGGCCCTTTTTTTCTTTTCAAGGTACGATACCTAGGTCACCTGATCAAAAGATTGCTCTGTATATCTTATTTTACACACTACTACAAAATTGATGTTTTTCAAATAATTCATATATTACAGTGTTTTAACACGTGAGTTTCTTGGCTCAGGTGTTACACTGCAGATTTAGTAGAAATGAAAATTCATCTTTTTTTTTTATCATTTACCCAAAAAATGTGACAAAGATGAACACACCTTTAAACGAGACATTTCTGATGTATTTGAGGACCTTCTCTCCGTACAGAAAATCTAAACACTGTTTAAAGTCACCTCTTGGACAATGTTCTGCTAGGAGGTTGTGTACCGCATGTGCAAGAGCATACACCGAGTCAATAACAAACTGAACCAGTCCTTCTTGTTCGTAATGGGCTTTGACATCTTCTCTACCTACAACAAAAACATCGATGAAACTGACGGATACTGCCAGATATGTGACGCAATTGCGAAATCACGGGTGGACAGACAACACTGTGGGTATTGTATATGTACTTCCGTCGAGAAGCATGGAAATGGTGCCTTAACATATCAACTCTTTACCAGACGACATTATTAGTTGTACGGTCAGGTGGCAGGGGACTTGGAAACTTGTTCACGGCTGTGGTGAATCATGTCGCCCCGAGCCGATGGCGACATGATTCACCACAGCCGTGAACAAGTTTCCAAGTCCCCTGCCACCTGACCGTACAACGAATTTATTATACTGCAAAATTTTACCATTCCATCGTGTGTTAAACGAATTTTACCTGTTTTTTGGTTTCAAAAATTGAGTACGCTGACGAAGTAGAATTTCCCTTCTGAGTGCCCCAATTTAATGAAAACTGACGTCACTGGGAACTGACGTCACTGAAACCTTGGTAAAACGTGCTAAAACGTGCAGTTTGGCGCATAATCTTGATGTTAATCTTGATCGACGCCGCCATTTTGGATGTTGTGTTGAAAGTGTAGTCATGTATACGGGGCTCCCGAAAGGGAAACTGCCTTTACGTTGGTTTTGACAGTGTACATGATATATATGTTCGGGGCATATTATCCAATCAGATTACGAGAAATTTCTTTGCAGTATGATAATATTAGTTGTACGGTCAGGTGGCAGGGGACTTGGAAACTTGTTCACGGCTGTGGCGAATCATGTCGCCCCGAGCCGAGGGGACTTAGAAACTTGTTCACGGCTGTGGCGAATCATGTCGCCCCGAGCCGAAGGCGAGGTGGCGACATGATTCGCCACAGCCATGAACAAGTTTTCAAGTCCCCTGCCACCTGACCGTACAACGAATTTATAATACTGCAAAGTTTTACCATTCCAACGTGTATTCAGCGAAATTTCCCCGTTTTATGTTCTCACGAATTAAATACGCTGGCGACACAGGGTTTCCCTTCTGAGTGCCCCAATTCAATGAAAACTGACGTCACTGTGAAATGACGTCAATGAAACCTTGGTAAAACGTGCAGTTTGGTGGATGAACTTGATAATGTCACTGCGATAGACATTCGTCATGTTTTTTATTTAAACATGGATTTAAACATCTTAAAGGTTAGTCACTATGCATTTTAATGATTTGTTGTCAAAAAGTGAACGACCATTAGGTACCTCAAACGACCATTAGGTTATCCTTTTAAAGTTACCATGAATGAGTTTTGACACTTCACAATTTGCTTAGCTGACGAAGGGATGGCTCGTTTTAACCCCGTGTATTTGTTTTAGAATGATAACAAACGATAATATAAGTAACTGTATTAATTTATTTTCAAAAAGAATCTATTCTTTCCGCTTGAATGACAACCATCAAAGGAAACTAAAAATAATATGTTGCATGCTACTCAGTATGTTTGTCTTGTGGGCAGCTCGTATCGGTCGACGCCGGCTTTTTTGATGTGTTGAAAGTGTAGTCATGTATATGGGGCTCCCAAAAGGGAAACTGCTTTTATGTGGATTTTGCCAGTATACATGACTGTATGTACAGGGCATATTATCCAATCAGATCGCGGGAAATTTCTTTGCAGTATTATAAAGTGTTAGACTTCCCAAACTGAAAGCATTTGCAGACGATAATTTGAATATGGCTCAAATAATGGGGTTTCTCTGTTAAAGGGTAGAAAAAATGTGGAAATAGAAGAAAATGCTGGTTTCAAGCATTTTCTCCTTTTCCCAAGATGTTTTCTAAAGCTTTAATTGCCCGTGTCGTTAAAAACGCGATTGTTTGGTACAGGGTAAATGTCTGTTGTCCTTGACATTAGCCAATAGCAACTGTAGTCCCAGATGAGATGCTCCGACATGTGGTTTCTATCACGGATTTACAGTACATTCCCCTACACAGTTGTATTTTACTGCAGAATGAACTCTCCGCACTGATGGCAAAGGAAGACTAATGCCCCAATTATAGCATATAGGTTAATCGGATTTCACAGGAAATAAATTATTCAGATTGAAATGGGTTAAAATTAATTAAGTACTCAAATTCTTTCACATGCAATACGATCTTTGTCCATATAAAGGGAGCAACAATGCTAGTAATCAAGTCAAACATCCAGTTGACCACCAACTGGGCAGGGCCTTCCTGTTTGTTATGGGCTTTCATATCCTTTTACTCACAAATACTCACAAAAAAACTTAAATCCATGGTTGCTATCGTGCAAAAACATTCTTCTTTGACATGAGAATTAGTTACGGTTTTATTCAGAGAGAGAGAGAGAGAGAGAGAGAGAGAGAGAGAGAGAGAGAGAGAGAGAGAGCATTATGGTCTCTATGAACATGCGTTTTAAAGGTAAGTCCATCCTCTCCTGAGCTGTTGCTCAATGTTTAAATCTGTAACCAGCAATATCTCCTTTTCCCACAATGATTTCCAACAATTCAAAAAACAAATTCCATCAATTGAGCATCATTCAAATCGTCGTCTGTAAAACTTTCAGTCGGGACCAGTCTAAGTAACTTTGCCTTGTAACGAGTTAAGTTATTGTTAGTTGTAAATAGTAGAAATCCTTAAAATTCAGACTCCACTTATAAAGAGAAAATGAGTCCTTAGAGTTAAAGAACCACTCCTTGATGCTTTTCAAATTCATATAATTTATCATGCTCAGCTTCGTTAAGCATGCAAAAGGTTTTAACAAGCGACGGCCCAGGTTCTTGAATGAGTTCTTCTTGACAACGCCGATTATAACATCTTTCTTACCGCCGGTTAGAGCAAAACGTGTAATCATGGATCTTCGCATTATTTTTTTTTACATACTTTGGCCATGTAGTTGCAACACTTGGAGTTTTCTACTGATATGCAAAAATGAACTTTTGAAACCCAAGCAGAATTTAGCTTAAAATTATGATAACCTGAGTAATACGCATACAACGTTAACCATCCTTATATTTTCTCAAAGCTTCAGGCTTGTAGACTTCTATGGTTATCATCGATAGGACACTCAAGTTATATCAACATACATTTAACAAAGTATTTGAAGAGAACGTTGTTTGTACATATTCCTTTTCATATTGCAGAAAAAAAAAAAAACTGTGGCTCTCAGTACGTTCAGTGTTTTGATTTTCACTAACCTACCTGTGCAAAGTGTTTTGTTGGGTCTGGGCTCAGTCGTACAGTCAAACAAAGCTTCCCAATACTCGCTGTACCAGGGGTCAACCTCGGAATGGTTCATGGGTAGCTTTAGGAAATATTCGTCGAATTCTGTAAGAAAAAAATAAACATAAAATGTTTAAAAGACCGTTGTAATCGTTCCTTTAAACAAAGTAAACACTCTGACGAAGGAAAGTCTATATTCATGTATGTTCCCTGCTTTGACCACTATCTATTTTGTCACCGTAAATTGTTACAGTATTCAAGTTCTGAAAGTTTTGACTGTGTCAACTTTTACACTAATTTAGATAGGCCGATTGTCACGTTTTTTTTTACTTGGATAATTTCTTGTAGTTTTAAATATTTACTACACAACGATACTTTCTTGTAGTTTTAAACATTTTAAACATTTACTACACAACAGAATTTTTAACTCATTTATGATGAAAGCATTTATAGAGAAGAAACTAAACATGGTTCGAATGATGAGATCTATTACTGAAAGGGTAGAAAACATTTTGGGAAAAGGAGCATTTCTCCTTTTCCCAAAATGCTTTTAAAAGCCTCCTTCCTTAGGATCGTTAAAAGTCGTAATTGTCTTGTATAGGGTTAAAATATTCTGATGGGGGAAGAGAGAGAGACAGACAGACAGACAGACAGAGAGACAGAGAGAGGCTTCTGCGTGCATCCACCATGTTTCTACGGGCCTGCGTTTTCTTGACTGCGTACGAAAAAAGAATGGTCAACGGCTGTTCTGCAAGAACACCCATTCCTTACATTAGTGTTATCTCTTAACTTGAATGAACAATTAATCTCTCAACTTAGACGAAACAAGAAATATCTTTTAAAAAAGATAGACGGCGTAAGAGACACTGGAATATGAATATTTAAATTCGCTTGTAGTATGATATGAAGAGAAATGACGAAAACAGTTCTGAAAGTAGCCTCTTTTAAATTGTTTTGCATATGGTTGAAAAGCGGAATTTTCAATTAGATATAAGAATGAGAAAACTCTGGTAATGAACGTTATTGAACAATACATTCTCATGTTTAACATTTTGAATGTCGACATTCTGCAATGTTACGGGAGATATCGTTTGTTCTGTTTTTTTTTTATTAATTAATCATGTTAAAATAAAGGTCTATTTAGACCATACGATGAAATCTTAAAAAAGAAAACAAAGTAGATCTTCATGTTTTTGTACGAAAATGAAGCACCTTTCAAACATCGATGATTTGTCGTTATCAGAAGGTGGGTTTGTCACCCCTCTCAATGCTTGACCACACCGACCTACTCTCACTAGGAGTAATGTAGTAGAAACCCAGTTTCTTTGCTAACAACGCAATAAAACCAATTGTTCCTCTAGACAGGCATAATTATTCACGTTGCGAATTAAAGCACCAAATTCAAGACATAGCACTGTGACAAGAAGCGAAATAAGTTGTTTTACAACCCATTTTCTTCTAAGACAATGAAGCGGTAGCCTGCCTTCGCACTAAGTATTCGGTTTAATGTGAGGAAAAATGGGTACAAAATCTCTTACACTAAATGAAATGCAAAACTCGCCAATACTCGTTGCTGTTATTTTATCCATTTTATTTAGAATATGGATTTTTTTGCTAGAGTTTAACATCTGCATGGCCATAAAGTACAACTTTAAATAGGTAAATGTAATCATTACGTGATTGTTTAGTTATGAACACTAATCTTATGTCGGTAAATTTCTACCTTGACCGTTACTTTTTTTTGCGTAGTTTACATATATTTGGCCAATCACAAAATGAGTAACAATTCATTTCCTTCTATTACTTAAAGTAGGTCAAAAGTAAGATCATTCAGCTACGCCGAAAAAAGTCCAAATAAGAATTTATGACACAATGTCTACTGAACTCTCTCAGCACCACAGGCAAAAACCAAGACGTTTGCGGACAGCGTAGATCAAGATCAGACTGCACAGAACGTGCAGTCTGATCTTTGATCCATACCGTCCACTTCTTTAGTCATGCCTACAGATACCTTTTTGAGTGTATTTAGTATTTAGAAAGAGGACGATTTTATAACTGAACCATGCTTCTGCGAAAAGTACTGACCCATGTCAGCCTGCGCAGTTGGCGCAGGCTGACATGGGTCAGAACTTTTTGCTATTGGTCAATTTTCTATATGTCAATGGACCGGTGTACCTCAATTTCAACCGGTTGTTCTACAATTATGTAATGACTTGCTTGGTATAATGCATCACGGAGATACATTAAGCCTCCTTTTGCCAGATTATGGCTCATATATTTGACGCTGAAAGAGTTAAGATATCATTGTAGCTGGATATAGCTAAAGCACCATGGGAACCCCACAAAAAAGACAAGGTCAAGTAGTGAAGTGAGCATAAATGCAATAAATTGTCAACGGAAACTTCATTTTTGATGGTTGATTTATTTTCCGATGTTTTGTTAATATCATCATCCATCTAGCAAAATGAAAATAAAAAACTGAGTAACCATCTGAATGTTCAGATTAACCTTTCAGCAAGCAATATCGCGTTTTAACGATCCTATGGAATAAGCCTTTTGAAAACATCGTAAGAAAACAAGAAAACGCTGCCTACAAGCATTTTCTCAAAAACACTTTCTACTCAGTCTTAGCCAAATGTCATCACTTGAGCCGCATTTAATCTTCAACAAGTACTTTCCATTTGGCCAAGTCTAAAATTTTGTCGTTTGGGAAAGAGTTGCATTACGTAAGACGCTCTTGCAGACATTATGAAACGTTAAGTCTGATCTTTGATCTACACTTGTGCGGTATCGTATGAGCTACTCCGACGAAACAGTAGAACATTAATGATAAACGTTCGGGTATTTTTTTGCCAACCTAAACGTCATTTTCATTTACCAGACAATTTTAACATGAGCACCTTCGTAGACTAACGTAACGGGCAATTTCTCCCTTTTGTCACAATGTTTTCATTGGTATTCATAATTATCAACCCCACTTCAACAATTCCGTCTATACCAATAACATGTCCAAAATTGTCAGCTGCATATTTGTTTCGGTCGGTAATAAGCTAATGCTTACCCTTAGAGCTTCAAACAAACCCACCAGCCATTTCAAGGCTGTAAGTGAAAGAAAAATTACCGCAATTTCTAGGTTCCTTCACTCTTCACTCCCAATTGTTCAAGCATGGCGGACAGTTAAGAACAAAGATCAGACTGCACGTTCTGTGCAGTCTGATCTTGATCTATACTGGCCTCAACGGCAACTGTACATAGTTGTAAAAGGAACTATAAGGTTTAATGATTCTCTGATTATTGATTCCCTGGAATTTAAAGACGTCTTTCTCCATCGATGTCTTAATTACGTAAGAATAGGCAAGTTACCTTTTTACCCTGGTTACATAGATCAGTCACGTGTCATTGAGAATTATATTTAATAAAGGGTCTAATTCATTACTTCAGGAAACAAATTTGCAGTTAAGGATTTTGGAAACATCTTTGAAAAAGATGTGGATCATCGATATGAATTAAAGGGGCATAGATCTATCTGGTTTTATTTGGCCTTGAATCAAATTTTTACGTATAACGCTGAAATAAATACTACAAAATACTTAATTATCTTTCTCTGCAAGCATAGATAAACTAGATAACCTACACGGTTACATTCAGCGGTTAAAAAGGCGCAAGTTTGGCGTCAAAATCTACTGGATGTTTGTTTTATAGTTGGTAACACGTCTAATTTGATGACATCAGCTATGACGTCATCGAATTTATAAGAATAGCCCCCACAGAATCGACGCGTGTTAGTAGTTACGTGACATTCCGACAGGCCTTTACAAAATTCTGGCGCGAAATCTAAAAATTCCCTAAAAAGCTGATAGTCACTTTCAGATAATAGATCTAGTATTGATTTAGTTTTTCTTTCTTACTCTTTTCTTTTTATTATTGATGGTTTGCAAACTGTTGCCTAGAAACATTTTTAGATTTAGCAGATCTACATGAATAATTAAAAAAATCTGAATGCTCCCTTGAAATTAACTAGATCTATATGAATGTGAAACACCGAGACAAAATGAAAGAGAAAGGAAAGACATTGTTTATTAAGGTATTTTCAAAAGTCGTCTACGATAGGACAAAGAAATCGACTGTAGAAAAGGTTAGGCATTTGAGAAAAAATAACGTCGCATTTCTCCGTCGTTCCTATGGCCATGACCTAGATCTAATTCTGATTGTGATTTTCCAATCCGAAAGAAAAAAGAGACACAATTACTCTACATCTTTTGTGTCCTACCAAACGACAAAATTCTAGACTCGAAAGAATTTGCAGACGACAAAATCAAATTTTCTCAAATGGTGACATTTATACGGTGGCACAAAAGTGACATGGAAGATATATTTTATACTACGTGCGCACACAGTAGCTAATACGTGCGCACGTATTAGTTATTACGTGCGCACGCAGTAGCTAATACGTGCGCACGTAATAAGTAATACGTGCGCACGCAGTAGTATTACGTGCGCACGTATTAGTTATTACGTGCGCACGTAATAACTAATACGTGCGCACGTAATAGCTACTGCGTGCGCACGTAATAAGTAATACGTGCGCACGTATTAGTTATTACGTGCGCACGTAATAATCCACCAATCAGAATCATGAACGGAAGCCATTGTTTCAAGATGGAAGTGGAAGATAGACATTTATTGATCCTTATAAACTGATTGGTCGATTATTACGTGCGCACGTATTAGTTAATACGTGCGCACGTATTAGCTACTGCGTGCGCACGTAATAACTATTACGTGCGCACGTATTAGCTAATACGTGCGCACGCAATAGTATTACGTGCGCACGTATTAGTTATTACGTGCGCACGTATTAGCTACTGCGTGTGCACGTAATACTACTGCGTGCGCACGTATTACTTATTACGTGCGCACGTATTAGCTACTGCGTGCGCACGTAGTATAAAATATATCTTCCATGTCACTTTTGTGCCACCGTACATTTATCTTTAAAATATAACAAAATATTATTGGAAAATAGGAGAAAGTGTTGATGTTTTCAATGGGTTTTCTTCCCAAGGTTCGTTTAAACACCGGAATGTTTAGGAAGCAGTTGAACAAGGATAATATTTTTTTTTGCGCAATATCGTACTAAAGTCCAAAGTTGGCAATAAGAAATTCATCGAAAATAAGACCACATCTCCTAAATAAAGTAACCGGAAAAACATTTGACGGAAAAAAAGGTCTTTTTCAAATCATGGGCTTTGATTTACCTTTTACCATAAAATCCCGAATTTCATCGACTTTGAGGACGCAGGCTTTATGAAACATTGTAGGAAAAGGTGAAAATGTTGCTAACCATCTCTCCCTTTTCCACAATGTTTTTACCTTTTAAAAGACGAATCCAATCATATGAGACATTTATTTTCTCGTCAGCAAATTGGACAATTCTAGAATTTTGTCATCTGGTACAGAGTTAAGAGTTGCCATTTCCCGCCTCTATCATCGAATGAGATTTGTTCTATCTGCAACCACGATTAGGTGGGCTCTACTGTAATCCCCCTGGTTTCCTCTTTGAAGCCATAGCAACGCCTCGTTTTGAGAACTTTATGGATTCCTACGCTCGTATAATTGGAATCGATTTTTTTCATCACAAATTTTACATCATTTTGGATTGTTCGAAATTCATGCGAGTAAATGGCATTGGCCTACCTTTAAACCTCTACCAAACAATCCCGTGACTTAAAGACTCTGAGGCAAAAGGCTAATGGAAAACATTAAAAAAAAAAAAAAATGCTGTTGACCAGCATTTTCTGCTTTCCCACAATGTTTTTTACTCATTCATGAACAAGTCCCGCCATTTTTTGTAAATGTTCATGTGTCGTCTGCAAATGCTTTCGATTTGGATGAATCTAAACTTTTGTTGGTCGGTAGAGAGATGAATTTATGATTAGGACAGGACTGTTAAGACAGCAAATCTAAGTATTGTGAACACTTTTGTACAGAAGCGAGCGGACTTGGCACCTTCAAAAACCTTACCACACACTGGGACTCAATCTTGAGTTCTCACGACCTTTAAGAAAACGACTCATTAAAACATTGTGGGAAAAGAAGAAAATGCTGGTAACCAGCATTCCAACAAAGTTTTCTACCATTTCAAGGACAATTTCCATTTATTTGAGCCATATTTGATTTGTCGTCTGCAACTTCTTTGGATCTGAACAAGTCCATAGTTGTGTCGTTTGGCAAAAAGTTAACCCCTTGCACATTGAACGTAATTCTTTGTACTCTTCCAAACTTTGCAGATCACTATGAAAAGTCATTCTCTGAGGAATTAATACTGTCTTTGTAGATCAATTTCCGACATCTACTATCCATATTGCCAAATATTTTGTGAAAACGATGTTAAACACCAGACAGTCGATTATGGTATTGCCCGACCGGAAATAGAAGCATTGTCAAATCTAAAGTTCATGTCAAATTTTAGATCAAGCAACAGTTCAACACAACTGACATACAAATCACTGTGCGTGAATCAAGTTAAAGAAACTCCAGGAAGGCATGGATAGATTTAAAGACCGTCCTAGCCTGGGTTCCTGTCCGTTTATTTTTTTCCTTGTCTATCATTCAAACGTTACTTTGACAAAAATGACGGCCTGGGGACATTCGAAAACCGATCTCAGCGACATTTAGTTTACCTTATCTCACAGTGGGGTAAAGTAGATGTCGCTGCAATCGTTTTGGAATGTAAATGACTAAAATAGATACAGAAATTCCAAAAGCCTCGTTTTTGTCACTTCCTGTTTGTGGGCCGTCTTTGAAAATATTGACAGCAAAATTTCAAACCGGTATTCACAATCACTTTGGAGGTTAGTTTAACAATAGCTGCTAATCGTTCGTTTGTTTGACTCTGAAAACTTTTCAAAAGGTTGTTTTTACTAGTTTTGTTGAAGGTCGCGATGTTCTTTTGATAAAACAACAGGTTCGGGAAAGTCACTCATCCCCGTTGTACTTGAATTAGTGGAAAAATGCGCCAATTCATCGTTATCAACATTGTGACGTCACCCGATAAACAAATCTATAATTAGATTATCGGCACAGTTCATAATCATGGGGAGACCTTCGAATGTCCCCAGGCGATAATAATAACGGATAGCTGCCAAAGATCGACAGCAGACCGAGATTAGGACAGTGTTATACGAAGTAATCAATAAATTATTACCGCCTGGACCCAGGCTAGACAGTCCCGACATAACAAAAATACAATTGAAAACGACGTTAACTCTTTACAAAACGAGGAAAATTTGAAGTGGTCCAGATTTAAAGCAATTGCAGAAGACAAATCAAATGTGGCTGGAATTATGAGATATTGCTGTGAAAGAGTAAAAAACATTGTGGGGAGGGAAGAAAATGCTGGTAACCAGCATTGTCTTCGTTTCCAGCAAAGTTTAAAAAAGGTTTCTTTCTCAGGGTCAGCAAAACTCGGGATTGCGTGGTAAAGGGCTTAACACCAAACAAACTATCTTTGTGACTATTCTGCCGGGAACAGAAACCATGTAAGATATAAAGTTAATGTCAATTTGTAGGTCAGGCTGGTCAAACACCATCAGCATACAAAAGACGGTTCGCAGTATTTTGCAAAATAGGGTTCACAGGATTTTGCAAAGACACTGCAGAAACGGGTTGACGGGTACACAAGCCGCCTGAACATAACTGAAGAACCGCTGGAACAGGAGTTAAACACAAAACAGTCTATATCTGATATTACGAGTCTGTTAACAGAAGTTATGCCAGAGCTTCTGTATGTTAAGTTATAGATTAAACAAGGGTCAACGACCAATAGCATATAGAGCATTCCGTGATATTAGGCAAAGAAACCGAAAAAAGGTAAACAGTGTTTAACGCTAAACAAACGGTCTTTGATTTGACTCGGCCGAGTATAAAAATCATGTCATATCTAAAATTCATGTTAGACTGTAGTACAGGCAAACACCAGTAGTATTCAAAACCAGCGTCCTAAGCATGAGGGAAAGAAACATCAGAAAAGCATAGATAGGTGCAATGGCCTCAGCACTATGACTGAAATGATGTTTAAAACTGAAATAAATGTTTAAACTCCAAACAAATTATCTTTGGTGTGACTCGGCCTGGTACAGGAATCATGTTAGATCTAAAGTTTATTCCGACTGTAGATCAGACCAAAGCCATACGCCAAAAGCATACAAAACCATGTAAGTAGTATATGGGAAAGAAACGTTTCAAACTGTGCAAACAATCTTGACATACCGGTAAGTGAAACAGTACTGAAAACGGCAAACTATGTTTAACTCCGAACAAATGATATTTGGTATGACTCGGCCGGGAACAGGAATCATGTCAGATCTAAAGTTTATGTCAGACTGTAGATAAGGCCACAGTCAAACACCAACAGCATACAAAACAGTGATCTTTACTTAATTGTGGTATCAAAGTGCGCCAGAGTCTATCGATCTAACACGACCTTTTCAATCAAGTAAAGCTTTCAGCGCGAAAGGCGAGAACAGAGGGCTTTTGCGGACGGCATAGATCACGATCAGACTGCACAGAACGTGCAGCCTGATCCTGTATCTATGTCGTTTGCTTGTGAGTCAAGCTTATAAGAAAAAAATCTTTCGGAGTTTCAGTAGGTTGTATTTTCGGCCGTTGAAACAGGTCTAGATTTCATTTTTGGCGCTAAAAGAGTGAAAATTTTACCAGACTACAAAGTTTTAGCGTTTTCCATATGGAAAGCATTAGCAGCCGACAACTTAAATGTGACTCAAATGAAGTTTTTTTTTTTTTTTTTTGAAATGATAGAAAGCAACGTTGGAAAAGGAGAAAATGCCGGCAATTGCACAATTTTCCCACATTGCTTTATAAACTTTTGTTTACAAGAGTCGTAAAGTCTCAGAATTATTTCGTAGAAGGGTAAAAACTTCGCAGACAAAACTGATTTTCTTTAATATACCGAATTAGAGAGATTTATGCCTCCTATTTGTTTATAATCCCCTATTTAAAACCCCAAGAAAAGCTTGGATGAAACCAACAAAATGTCAACTGAAATGCGATGTAAGTGAAAAGACAAATAAAGTAATTTAGATGCATTTCAAAATTGTGAAATTACGGTGCCTATGGAAACATGGCCATTCTCGGTTCATTACGTGCCTTCCATTCAAATAAGTTCATTATGTGCAACATAAAGTCTGCCAAGAATACCTTGGCTGGGTGAAAGATTTAAATCTATTTCATCTTTGACACTTAACACTGTTAGGTTTGTGTGGGATGTATATAAAGACCCAAGTTCACACTGAATTATTGGAGTTTAACGCTGTTTTAACAGCTAAGGTCAAATCACGGCGACCCGTGCACCTAAGCATGTGTTTCCCGTACTCTTTCCAAGCCAGGGTCTACTTTTCTCACACGCACCAGAGGTGAGAGGCGAAAAATCGCCAGAAAAACAGTTTGCCGCAACCGAGTGTCGAACTCGCAACCACCAGGTCACGAGTCAGATACGCTAACCACTGAGATATCTGGCCGGGCGTCTCGGATCTGCACTGTTACTATTCGTTCTGTACCTGCTAGTGGAATGACACAAAATTCTGTAAAGAATTCCTTTGCTGTAAGATTTTACTTTTTTTCAGTCTGTGCTAGACAATAGAATACTAGGGACAACCCTATGTGCTTTAAAAGGAATTTTAATATAGAGTCAAGACCTGAATGTATTTCTTGTATAGTCTAATTTCGGATCTGCACCATCCGATTCTTTTCTCACACACGATAAATGAATATCCCGTTAACATTTTATATCTGGCCTTTTCTCAAGGACTGACAAAAACAATTTTACCTATGTTATCAGTCTAAGTTTGGCCATTTCTCTGGCAGTTATTGGTTATTTCATACAAGGAACCAAATTCTAATTATATTCAAAGTTGGAATTTCAAGATTAGCAGTCTGGCTGGCTGAGACGTTCTACCTACGTGTCTGCGAGGGTAACGGTTTGTGTGCGTGTGTGACATCCTTGCTTTATTGTTCTCCAGATGGACCAGCTTATCACGCAAATGTTTTATCATATTCGAAAATTCTATTGTAAAAGTCAAAATCTGTTTTTAAATCCATTTAGGGATTTTGTTACTAGGGTTATGGCCTAGAATGTTTAACTATGAGAAAAATAAAACCATTACCTTTGATTACTCTGCGCTTCGGTAAGAGAGTTATCGTTCCTTCTGCGAATATTTCTTGTCCATACACGGGGTGAATCTTGGCACCCCAGCTGTCGCTGGCCAGGAAGGTGAGCTCAGAACTTTTGTTCAATCGTTTGAGGGTGGCAAGAAGGTTTCGACAATTGTCCTCATTGACGAACATCACTACAGCTTTGGCTTTGTTGATCGCCAATAAATCGTGAATAATTTTATCGAATTCCTCATCAGTCGCCATTCTAGATATTTTGAGAGACTGTGCAATACATATGCCTGAAATGAAGAAAAGACATTTTCTATCAATGTTTTGAAGGTTTACCATAATAACTATTCTCTCTACTGATTTGTAACCCTGGCTAGATCGGCTACTCAGTCAGCTACACAGAAGAACCAAGTTTAAGAGTGACATCTGGAAGAAAGATAAGTAGGAAACAAGCTTATCGCATGTTTTATACAAAAGTTAAAACATTTAAAAAACGACAACATGAGAGAGAACATATCATTTTATCTTGATATATCATTGTTAATCTGAATATCGAAGATTGATACACTGATTCCAACATTTCTAGACCTAAAGCCGCCAAATTACATTGTCTCAAAGCAAACTGTGTTTTATACCCCGATTTTATTGCTAGATATGGCCATTTTACACGCATTAATAAACTTATAATCAGATAAGGCAAGTTATGATAAATACTCGGGCAGTGAAAGAATCTGTAAGTTGTTCTTTACACTTAATAATGGTTTCTATATTCATTTTCATTGACAATGGTTTGAAGGGTACATTTGGTTGGTTTTTTTATTTGCGATTTTCGTTTGTAAACACTGACTAACGTAACTAATAGTATTTTTTTTTTGCAACTGAAAAAGAAATTGGGCGTTTATGATAGGTGAAAATGTGCACTATTGATGTTAAAATTACGGGATGGTCGTTTTGCAAACAGGAACTATCTATGAGACAAGATCAGCGCACCTGTCACACTAGGGCGGAGATCCCACGGCATTCATGAAAAATGTAGAACGCCGAGGTGTGTGCAGTACGCTCGCTATCATCGCCACAGCAACGCAGTGGCATCGCAAGGAGACGCGATGGGATCGTCTAGAACACCGACCGACAGAGCGCACTCTGATAAGAACGTAGTGCCTCCATCGTAAGGTCGCCTTAGCAGCGCAGTATGGTCTCCAACAACGCCACAGGAGCTCCTCCGGCGCGCAAAGAGGTCGCTGTGCGAACGCTGTGGTTGTCGGTGGCGCTTGTGCGGAGATTGTACGGCGTTCTTTTAGATGTGACTGCGCCTCTACTGCGCTTATAAATACGGAGCGTCAACAGTACTTAACTTGCTTCTGTTTGAGAGGGTTGGGATTCTTGTCCTCCTTTTTCCTCTCTTTTTGCGGACATATTTCATTCTCCATTGACTTTTCGAGAGCACAGCAAAGAAACAACTGATGAATAAATGTGTATACATACAGTTCGGTTTCATAGATAGTGCGAACAGTTGTCATGAACACGCCGTCAGCGTAGTGTGATCACCGTGAGAACGCCGTGAACGCCCAGTGCACGCAGTGTAAGCACCGGGAAAACGCAGTTCACGCAGTGGAAGCGCCGTGAGAGTGCAGTGAATCGCCAAGAAGAACTCTGCGGGAACGCGATAACACGCCATGGGAGCTCCGTAGCAACGCCTTGGTCGCGACGAGAGCGCCGGGACATATCCATCTAGCGAAAATATCCGATTTATCCTGAGATTTCATGGCGCTCTGAGAAATTAAACAACGCCGTGCTAATGCAGCAGAAACGCCTTACAGTGTGACAGGGGCTTTACACGGGGTGTTACTTAAACCCGTCACACCAGGGCGGCGATCCAACGGCGTCCAAGAAAAAATGCAGAACGCCGAGGTGCGCGCAGTACGATCGCAAGCATCGTCACAGCAACGCAGTGACATCGCGAGTAGACGCGTTGGGATCGTCTTGGACGCCTAGGGACGTCGCGCATTTTGAGCATGCACAAAACATACGTCGTCGCTCGGCGTTCTGAGAAGAGCGCAGTAGGATCACCGGAAGGTCGTCTTAGCGGCGCAGTAAGATCTCCCACAACGCCACGGAAGCTCCGCCGGCGCGAACAGAGGTCGCAGTGCGAACGCTACGGTTGTCGGTAGTGCTTGGATGGAGATTGTACCGCGCGCTCTGAGATGTCACCGCGTCTCTACTGCGCTTATACGGCGCGTCAGAGGCGCTTATAAAGCGCGTCAACGCCGCTGACACGGAGTGTTATTTATTTCACTGCGCTCTTAGAACGACTCCTCTGAGCTGCAAAGGCGATCATTGCGCTTGTAAGGCGCTTCTACAGCGTCCATCAGTCTTTCTCTGACAAAAATGAACATATATTAGACGAAGTATGCAAATAAACATGGCTGATGTACGCTAGCAAGCCGGGCTAGTAATGGTTGAGGAGTTGACAGTAGTTGACTTGCTTCTGTTTGAGAGGGTTAGAGTTTATGTCCTGCTTTTTCCCCTTTTCTTTTTACGAGCATAGTTTTATTCTCCGTTGACTTTTCGAGACCACAGCAAAGAAACAACTGATGAATGAATGTGTATACATACAATTCGTTTTCAGAGATTGTTCATTGTCACGCCTTCAGCGTAGTGTGAGCGCCTTGAGAACGCCGTGAACGCCCAGTGCACGTAGTATGAGCACCGTGAAAGCGCAGAGCACGCAGTGGTAGCGCCATGAGAGCGCAGAGAATCGCCAAGAAAAACTCCGTAGGAACGCGATAACGCGCGATAGGAGCTCCTTAGCAACGCCTTGGTCGTGGTGAGAACGCCGTGACATCTCCGTCTTCGCGAAAAACATCCGATTTTTCCTGCGATCTCATGGCGCTCTGGGAAACTAAACAACGCCGTCCCAACGCAGCGGAAACGCCGTATAGTGCGACAGGGGCTTTATGCTCTTGCAACGACTCTTCGGAACTGCCGCTTCGATCGTTGCACTTCTGTGTCGCTTCTACCGCGTCCATCGGCCGCCTTTGCATGGCAAAAGCGAACGTATATTAGATGAAGTATGAAAATAAACATCCATTTCACAGTAACTGATGCACGCCAGCAGGCCGGGCTCCTGCTGGGTGATGAGGTGACGGTGGTTGACTTGCATCTGTTGGAGGGGTTGTTTTTTTCTTTGTCCTGCTTTTCCCTTTCTTTTACTGGCATAGTTTTATTCTTTTTTGACTTTTAGTGAGCAAAGCAAAGAAGCTTCTGATGAATAAATGTGTATACAGTTTGTTTTCATAGATATTGAAAACGAAAGTCATAAACACGCCGTCAGGGCTATGTGAGCGCCTTAAAAACGCCGTGAAAGCCCAGTGCACGCAGTGTGATCACCGCGAAAGCGCATTGGATATAAAATAAATGTTAAAAATTAACACAAGTGGAATGTCCTTTTTCAAAAAATATTTTTTCTGTAAAACTTTCTAATCCGGTTTGTCACTGGACGCCGTTTTAAACGCAAGTGATGATAAATTGTCCGGGTATTTCAGTTGATAGGCCTGCTGTTTTTGATAGCCACAGGTTCAATTCCCTACGCATATTTAGGTAGCCAGCTTAGACATGTTTGAATACAGCTTGTAGCACCAGAAAGAATTTTTAGCATCTCCACAGACTGATCGATTGTATGGTGTTAACGGCGTTTTCACACTGTTTCAGGTATATCACGGCGGCCAGTATACCTATCCATACTTTCTGGAGTTTCTTTTTATCAGTACTTGGCACAATTTTCTTCCAAAGTCACCGGTTGCTTTCCCACATCAACATCGTCGAAACGATGATCAACAGTGAGAGTGGAATGAATTCTATCGCAATGACTATCATCAATTCTCAGAAAGAAATTGACCGAGCTGGGGCGTGTCCCCATAGGGCTTATCAAAACTATCTGGAACTCGTAGAAACTTGCAGTAAATCACAAAGACATACTTGTTTATCGAACATTGAAGTCGTAGAAAATATTAATTCTCACAGGGTTTAAATGTCTAGGTGTTGTGAAGTAATTTATTTTTTACGTGTACACAAAGGGAAAGATAATGCTCGAACCATATTCGCGAGGGAAGGCAATCTTCTACAATGAGTTTTTAGACTTTATCAAATAATTCCAAGTTTGACCGAATATGTGGGAAAAAGCTTTTTACAAGTCATAGTGTGAAAAGGAGAAAATACTGGAAACCAGCATTTTCTCCTTTTCCCGCCGTGTTTCCTAGCCTCCCGAAGACAAATTCTATCACTTGAACCACATTTTATTTGTCGTTTGCAAATAGTTTGGAATTGGACAGGCCTAAATTTTGCCTTCTGTAAAGAGTTTAAGTTTTTGTCTCGTATGCTCTCCTAGGTTCACGACTTATGCGGAACTTACGCACGTATGGACTTATGGACGTAAATTCTTACTTATGCCTAACCCAAGTATATCGTGTTCATACCGACCTAAATATCACGTGACGTCAGATGCACGAGTAATACCGACAACGATTTACACTAACAAACCAGTCATTATTGTAATCGGTATGGCGTATGGTCGTCGGCAGGCAAAGATTAATACATAAATATACATATGAAGATTATCGTTTACATTTGATATAAATCACCTTTAAGTCAAAAGTCGGTCATGTCACATCACAATCAAATGACTTTTCTTGGATTTTAGCACTTAAAGGTGGGTAATTAGATTTTTCACATCTCACCAAATTAAAAAATATATATATCACTGAAATTTATATGAAAAAACAATACAAATCATCAATAATTAAGAATCATAAAATTACAAAAAAAAATTTTTTTTGATGGTGTTCCCTTAAAAGGCTACGTAGCCTCTTAAGGTATTTTTACATTTCGCGCCAGAAATCAAAAAAAAGCATTGTGGGAATGTCAAGTGACTGGCACGTGACTAATGACGCTTAAATTCCATAACATAACAAACATGTAATTATTTTCCATAATGTCTTCTTCGGACGCTATGTTTGAAGCTTCGTCTGTGTTTTTCCGGTATGTAAATGAGCGAGTTGCTCATGTAAAAATAGACCGTGTTTCCCGTCGGTATCGACCTGGGCCGTCCCAAAATCTGAAGGGCCACCTTTAAATGATCGCTTGGCGTCAGATGCAAGCAAAACCGACGGGGCGCTACACTAACACACCAGTTATTATTGTAATCGGCATGGTGTAGGGTCGTCTGCTGATACATTTGATTTATATTTACCTCTAAGTCAGAAGTCTGTCATGTCACATCACAATCAAATGATTATTCTTGGATTTAAGCACTTAAATGATCACTTGGCGTCAGATGTACGGGTAAAACGGACGGGGACAAAGATTAGTACATCGATATACATACTTGTCCTTTACATTCGATATTTATTACATTTAAGTCAGAAAAAGGTCATGTCACATCACAATAAAATGACTATTCCTGGGTTTTAACATTTGAAAAACGTTTGGTATTATTAGTGAATACGATCTTAAATATTTCTCGCTGTGTCAAGCACAAACATAGTTTATAAGGTGGGCTCTACCACTGATCAGTCTGTTTCATAAATTCAGGTGCTGATTAAGGCAGGAAACATGATCATGACTGTGAGCCGCCACAGTACATTAAGTGCAATGATTTTAATCTGGCGTAACACTTACACGCACAATAATCATCAAATGTTACATCAAAACTGACTTACACATCGCCACTTTGGACTTTTGTCATACTAGATCTATTATTTTACTAAAATCTATAATTAGAAGCATTTTTTCTTTGCCATTATGTATATACTAAACCTTAGTATAAGTTGTACAGGAATGTATTCTAATTCGTCAAAAATCGGTTTAAGTACAGAATAAACAAGGCAACTTACGGGCAATTTACGGTAAAATATCACATATTTTTGCTTGCCTTAAATTTTAAAAGGCCGTCCACGATTTGCACATTTAAAAGAATGAATCTACTACACAGAACAATTTATTTTTGGTTCATTGGTATGCAACACAAACAAACGATAATCATCAATTGTTTGATCAAGACTGATTCATGCACCGTAAAGTTTTACGAATTTCTTACTTGCATGGAATTTCGAAGTCTTCCAACATTAGAAACTCTATTCCATCATAAAGAAGAACCTATAATATCTTTAATGAGACGGTTAGTCTTCAAGAATTGCCAGTTTGATGTCAATTTTATGATAATTCATACGATGTGTACACCCTGCAGTTCAAATTTAAATGCGGTTAATTCTCAAATAATTGAGCCACGCTTTGGCAAAAGGGAGCTTAATGCATCTCTTTGATGCATTATACCAAGCTAGTTATCACATAATAAAGGATCCATAAAAATTAATTTTGTCTAACAACCGACTAAATCATGAGGTAGACTGGTCCTTTGACACACAGAAAACTGATCAATAGCGAAAAGTTTCGGCCCAGGTCAGCCCCTTTTCCCAGATGCATCAAGCCCCCTTTTCACTGAGCATGGCTCAATTGTATTACTCCTTACCACACTTTAGAATATTAGACTCTTGCCTTTTTAAAAGCATTTACATTAAAAAAAAAAAAAAAATACTAAATGTGGCTCAAACCGTGAGATATGTCATTAAAAGGATAGAAAACATTGTAGAGATAGAAGAAAAGGCAGTTTACTAGCATTTTCCCCCGGGTCGCTGAAAAACAGGATTTTTGGTAAAGGGTTAAGCCTTGAAAAAAAAATCAAGAAACTAAATTTTATCGACAGAAATGCGTGCCAAACATCCTGTTCCAGTTCCGATTGCAGTTCCGGTAGTACCTAGTAATGTAAGGTGACCATGCTAACATAGGCTAAAAAGTAAACAAACGATTAAAAAATCCTTTTTTTTTCGTTGAGCTGATTCGATGATAGCTTCAATTAACCCTAAAAAAAATATTGTTTCGTGTTTCCGGTTCCGGTTTTAAGTACTTCCGGTTGTACACAGTAACGCAAGCAGGCCAAAGTCACAGTAAACATTATTCAATGATTAAAATTCAGGGAAAGAAAATTGCAAACATCTTTTATGTCTGTCTGCTTCTCTTTTTGTGTCGGGTTGACTCGACATTAGCTTCAAATAAACCTTCACAAATTAGATTTTCTGTAAGTGTATTATAGAGCATTCTCGACTTCATTGTCAGACATTGGCAATTTACA
The DNA here is from genome assembly GCA_946811185.2 of Hippopus hippopus. Lineage (NCBI taxonomy): Eukaryota > Metazoa > Mollusca > Bivalvia > Cardiida > Cardiidae > Hippopus > Hippopus hippopus. Next base: position 19,236,083 of record OX328102.1, on the reverse strand, counting down.
ACATATCGATTGGTAGAGATCTTTGAGACTTTGTAATTATTACGTGGCGAATTAATGTAGTACTGTGTTAACTCTTCACCAGACGACAAAACCGTTAAGACTTGTTCATATTGAAAGCGTGCTTACAGACGACAAATTGAATGTTGCTTATTTGTATTTGTAACGGAAGAAAATACTGTGGGTATAAGAGAAAACGCTGGTTACCAGCATTTTCTCCTTTTTCCACAATATTTCCTAAAGCCTTCTTTCTATGGGTCGATAGAACTCGGAATTGTGTGGTAAAGGGTTAAAAAGGGAAGAAAGCCATTTGTATACACAGGGGCTATCGTTACATTTACTCATTATTGTACAGGCTTATTCAAAAGCTACAGTAAGACATTACAGGTCGAATGAAAACTGAAAGAAAAAGACAGTATCTTTTTAAATGATACGGAAAAGTATGTGGCAAAAGAAGCAGTTGCTTTTGATAAGCAAATGCTCCTTCTTTCACCGTGTTTTTCCTAAACTGCCTACTGAACAAGGGTAAAAAAAAATTGCATCTGTATAGTACTATGTTCGGGGAGAGAATAAAAAAATCGAATGATCAACTGCGCCATAAAAGTACATAGCTCTGGAAACCAACCAGCAAGATACTATTTTAATCACTTGAGTTTAATTACAAAGATGGCAAAGAGTTACCTGCCTTTACTACAAATCGACAAAGAAATACCTCAGAATAGTAGGTTATAAGTAAGATCAATTTATAAAGAATCGGCTGTCGAAAATAAGCAAAGTTATAATTGCTCACTTTCTGTTTATAATTTCAACAAAACATATATTTTTTGACACTGTGCAATTAGCATGACCCACTCCTAATCTTTAGAAGCTCACACAGCAGGTAGAAACGTGACCTGTAACAACGCTCGACAAAACTCGGCATATTCCGTAAAAACATCTCTAACCTCGTCCAGATCAAGGTGGTTTCCATTTTGTGTACTGTCATTCACATGATCGTAAACATGGGGCCGCCCTTCGATTTTGATTAGCAACGACAACAACATCCACAATAGAAGTATTCACACCTATCAATGTGTTGGTGAAAATTGAACGCGGTATTGACAAATCGCATTAAATTGAATTTGCAATCTGTTTGTCAACAGAAATGTTTTTAGAAAGATTTCGATGGAACATAGTGATCCATGTTTTCTTTTTTTTAAGCGGAGTCTTAAGATTTTAGGAACAGTAGAACAGCCTATTTCCGGCGAAGAATTGTAAATTGTAGGAGCAGATCGCCCATCGTAATACTGCTTATGGGTTCGATGAAAGGTAGCCGAATGCTGTAATAATGAGGACCTTTCACGGTAAGAGTGAAAACTTTTTACAACTTACCATGATGTTTAGCCTTCTCTTCGAACGCCCCTACTCCTTTTTCTCCATAATTCCCGTCATCTGCCAGTGTACTCACGTAGTTCCATCCAAACTTGGATGCAATGTCTGCCATGGCGCTGGCTTGGAATGAATCAGGGGGGACAACTCGAGAAAAATACTCGAATCTGGATTTATCGCTCAAATCGATGCTCGTTGATGCGTAGCTGATTTGTGGAATCTGAAGAAGAAATAATAATAATAATAATAACAATAATAATAAAGATTATTAGTTTTATCATTATTATTATAATAATGATGAGGTGATGATGATGATGACGATGATGATGGTAACTGTCGGAGGCCAAGGAAAATCCTCACCAATTGCTTTGCCACTGGATCAGGAAAAAAATTCAGAGGGCCATTATATCTGCATATTTTGAATGAAAAATGCAGCTGGAGATCTACAATACATTTCTCATGGAAACTCCAACCTAAACATCGGCGCCTAGCCGGAAGTCTGGCTCACAACCACCAGACAAAAACCCTGCATGTTACCCACTGAGCTTCCGGGGCACGGATTCTGGTACAATAAATGTTAATCGCTTCCAATTTCAATGGCAATCTGTAAAAGATGCTTCAAAATCGAACTTCAAAATAAACTAACCGTCTGCCTTTCTGCATGAATGATAATTAACGCTTTACAAAACAAACCCGGGTTTTAACGGCACTGAGGAAGATAGCCTTTGGAAACACTGCAGGAAAAGAAGCAAAGTTTATAACCATTATGTTTTCCTTTCCCCACAACGTTTTCTCCACTGTAAAAGACAAATTCTACAGTCTGACGGTAAATACTCGGTCGTCTGCAAATACTTAGGATTTTGACAAAGTCAAAGTTTTGTCGTTTGGTAAACTCGTTGTCCCTGAAACCAATGGCAGTAGACGACTTTCAAAATATTCACACATGTAAGATGTAGAATTTAGATTGTCAACATATATTTTATCCATGGACATATTTTGACTAAATGAGAAACTGTTCGTTACGAGCCATTTCTCCTTGTCACATTTTGTTTAAAAGTAGTCTGATGCAAAACAAAAAGAAGTTCTCTGTAGAGGGTTATGTGTTAAGAAACGACAGACACAAAATTAATCCAATTCATTTAGTCTAGGGTCTAATTTACATGATGTTCTTTCTCAGATAGGCATTTTTGCTGTTCTACTGCGTTTTGCAAGCCTTTTGCTTTTTCTGTGTTGTCAGTTTTGCAGATCCTTTTGTTTTTTTTTTGTTGGCAGTTTTGCACAGCATTTTGCTTTTTCTATGTTGTCAGTTTTGGACATCCTTTTGTTTTTTTTTTGTTGGCAGTTTTGCACAGCATTTTGTTTTTTCTATGTTGTCAGTTTTGGACATCCTTTTTTTTTTTGTTGGCAGTTTTGCACAGCATTTTGCTTTTTCTATGTTGTCAGTTTTGGACATCCTTTTGTTTTTTTTTTTTGTTGGCAGTTTTGCACAGCATTTTGCTTTTTCTGTGTTGTCAGTTTTGGACATCCTTTTGTTTTTTTTTTGTTGGCAGTTTTGCACAGCATTTTGCTTTTTCTATGTTGTCAGTTTTGGACATCCTTTTTTTTTGTTGGCAGTTTTGCACAGCATTTTGCTTTTTCTATGTTGTCAGTTTTGGACATCCTTTTTGTTATGCATGCATTTTTGTCTTTCTGTGGCGTTTTCAGGCCTATTTGCTCTCCAGGTTGTTAGTTTTCAAGGCCGATTTGCCCTTTTGCTTTTAGTTTTGTAGACCTTTTTGCTTTTCTATGATGTCAGTTTTGCAGACCTTTTTGCTGTTCTATGTTTTCAGTCTTGCAAAATGTTTTCGCTTTTTTTATGTTGTCAAATTTGCAGTCCTTTTTTTTTTGTATGTTGTCAATTTCGTAAGCCTTTTTGCTTTTCTATATTTTCAGCCTTGCAACCCTTTTTGCTTTCCTACGGCGGCAGGTTTGCAGACCTTTTTTTTTTTGCTTTTTCTATGATGTTTTGCCTTTTTTAAGTTGTCGATTTTGGAGACCTTTTCGTTTATTTATGCAGTCAGGTTAGCAGGCCTTTTCGTTTATTTATGCAGTCAGGTTAGCAGGCCTTTTCGTTTATTTATGTAGTCAGTTTTGCAGACTTTTTCGTTTCTATGTTGTCAGTTTTGCAGAACCTTTTGCTTTTCTACGTGTCAGTTTTCAGGCCTTTTTGCTTTTTCTTATGTTGTAAGGTCTTTTTGCTTTTTTGTATTGTCAGTTTTGCAGGTCTCTTTGCTTTTTTATGATGCCATTCTTGTGGACATTTTTGCTTACTATTTTGTCAGTTTAGCTGTTCGATTTTGCCTTTCATTGTTGTTAGTTTGCATGCCTTTTTGCTTTTTTATGTTGTCAGTTTTTAGAACTTTTAGCTTACTTTTTTTATCAGTTTTCAGACAATTTTACTTTTCTACGTTGTCAGTTTAGCAGGTTTTGTATGCTCTTCTATGATGTCAGTTTGCAGTCCGTTTTTGTTTTTCTATGTTGTTTTACTTTAAGCACAGCTACATCATGTTTCAGCCCTAAAACTACTGAGCATAACTCAGTGCGTTTTTGCAAGCAATGTAAGTAAAGTTGAAGACGGTACGTTAAGAAGGAGTTTAAATCGCAACACAACTGTTTGATTTTTTTTCTAGTATGAGTTGGTGGTGAATAAATATTTCTACCATGCCTCAAGTGCTAAGGGATTTTCGTTTACCCATTTCTTAATCAAATCCGTATCTTTGCTTACCGATATGAAAAGTAAAACAATGCCAGTATATCGAACTCACATGACTGTTCGATGCAGTTCACGGTGCGAGTCGGGAAAGGATTTTTCCTAGTAACATTATTCACATTATTACTCAAAAGATTTATATAAGCTATAGTGCTGTGAACACTGCTTAACTTTGGATTTTTCTATGTTACTTACAATTTTCAAAGTTACAAGTATTTAGTTTCCTGTAGATGTTTGCAAAAATTGTTTTCTTATAGACGTGAACAAGGCCATTGCCCGTTGGATTCAGAGGCAGTATTAGGCACTTTTTTCTATCTAACTAAATAATACTTGTCATCAAAGTAAACACCGAAAAATGCAAAGTTAAGCAGTATACGCTGCATAATATATCTTATAAATCCGTTCAGTTATAATATAAATATAAGGAAGAAACCTTACCTGACACTCACTGTGAATCGCAACAAATAGTCCGGTGGGTTCGTTTCACTGAATTCGGGCTTCCTCAGACCAAACAAATCAGTCGGTGGACGGGTGATAGGTCCTTACCTATACTTGTCTGTCGATATGAGTGCAAAGTGGTATTGGAATATGGGATCGGAAAATGTAGAACCGAACCAGTAACTTTTCGGTACATTTAATACATTGAAGTTAAAGCACTCTCTCTAGCATTTCCCATAAAGTAACGAACTTTGCATTTTCCCCTTTTGTGAAAAAGTCTGATGAACTCCACAGAATGGTAGAGTAAATAGCATCATGAGCATTAAACATTTTGGCTTTCCTCCTTAGGCATAACTACCGCAAGGAGAGTACACTGACTGGTCACAGCCGTCGAGTAGTTTCCCGAGAAGTACCAAAATTGTATAATATTCTCAACGGAGTAAATATTCCCAAAGAGCAATAAATCCTCCTGCTACAATGTATTCAGTTTTGATCAACCAAAAGACAAGAAAAAAGTCTTCTGCCGGCGATTATGTGCTGCTGTATAGCGGGATAAAGATTAACTATCCAAGAACTATTCGACCAATTTCCAACTATCTTAACCCTAAGGCTGCTAGGCGAGACTCAATGACCTTTTGCGGACAGTGAAGATCAATATCAGACTGCACAGAACGTGCAGTCTGATCTTTGATCTATACTGTCCAATGAGGAGATATCTTTTCCGAAGTATTACCTTTGAAATAGCAAAACTTGGGTCTTTGCTATCGGTTAGAATATTTCATTTTATTTCATGCTTTCCGGTATTTTATAGAGAAACAACGGTGAAACATTTTTCGATATTTCATGGTTACGACCAGTAAAAAATACTGATTTTATTTCCTAACTCTTCAATTTAAGGCGGAAACAATCGTTCCCGCACTTTATTTACGTAGGTAAAGAGCGCGTGTCACTAAACAAGATGGAAATATGACGTAATTTACCCTACATTTCTCGCGCTTTACGTAATATTGTAATAAGTTGTTATGCTGAGGGGGTACGCCACGGGGAATTACCGAAAAGAAGTGTACTGAATTTTGATGTAATTCCCGGAAAAAAGGCTTAGAAGCACGAAATAAATAGAATATTTTTTTTTCGGTGAAAGATCCAAAATTATTTCATCTCGTGAACATCATCGGTAAACATTTTCACGAGTGGCGCAGAAAAAAAAAACAATTATCTTCTATTTACTTATTTAAGTTATTATTTAAGCGCAGCCACTCGTGAAAATATTAACCGATGATGTTCATGAGATGAAATAATTTTGGATCTTTCACCGAAAAAGAAAACAATTATCCTCTATTTACTTATTCAGCAGGATTAGGCTTAATCAAACGTTGCTGTACGCTTTTGCAATCTACCCTTGATATACTCTCGTTGGTTACTAATGAATGACAAATTTTTACTCTATTTCTTTCTCCAAAAGAGTAAGTGGTTCTTTTATAATGACTGATTTGGCTGGATGCTTTGATACAGTCAGATAAAGGTTAGCAATCCGGAAACCAGTTTGGCATTTTCCACCGATCTTACACATTGTTGCACAGTAATTGGGTCAGATGACAGATTGTTGTTGTCAGAAAAATGTGGTTGTTCTTGATTAATTAAATCTCTACGATGAGTGAATGACAATACACACAACCAATAAATTTCCTTTTTTGAAAAATAGATTCTCCTCTTTCACGATTGCCCACTGTTTGTCAACGAAAAGAGATTTTTCTCCCGAGCAATTGGCCTATAGAAGATCAGTTTCAAATGATTTGTTCTAAAAACGAAGCTTAAAATCTCGATATCACTTTTTTTCCTGGCAATGCAGAGTAATACGCAATTTCAGTGCCATCTTTTGTCACGAAAAGATTTCACAGCTGTAGAATAAGAAATCACTTTGGTTGAGGAAATAATTATAAGAGCGGCGCTCTGTGAAAAGGGGTACATGCATCTTCGTTGTGCATTATACCGTGTAGGTAGATGCATGATATGGGTCTACATTGTCCAAAAACCGACCGACCCACGAGGGAAAACGGTCTTTTGACAAGCAGAAAAATTTAACCGCAACAAAAAGTTTCGACCCAGGTCAATATAACTGTCAGGGCCATATCTCAATGAATGGGTTTGTGTCTATTATGAACTGCGATTCAAGAATTTAGAGGCAATTATTCGCATGTATGGAAAGCGAGGCTTTTCCTTGGCACAAAAGGGTATATCCGACCGTTTCATCTGGCTTGTTTGAAATGTATATATACCTTCTTATCCGATGGCGGCCATCCCGTGACAAACGGGACAAGAAATTATATGACAAATTTAAATATGTGTGACATTCTGCGTATTGTCTACATGTGTTTGTGTCTGTAACTTAGTTTTGTTTGTGTCTGTAACTTAGTTTTGAGGCAAAAAAAATTTTTTTTCATAAAAAAAAAAAAAAAAAAATGAATAAAGAAAATAATATATATGTAGATATATAGTTGTGTTCCACTTTAATCCGATAAATATTCTAAGGTATTCTTTTCACACCAAAATAAGCATTTCTAACACACGAGTATGCAATAAGTATACCCTCAGCTATAGGAGCAACTTGTACGTGTAAAAATGATCGTTCCCACAATAACATGGCTGTAGTAGTAGAAAATTGGCTACAGGCAAGTGTTTCGTTTCCCACAATGTCTTTCATATCATTCAAAAATGATACTTTTTTCGTTATCTTAAATTTCTTCCGTGACAGCCTTGTTCGTTATCAACTAGGCTACTCATTAACGTAAGTTCTTGGAAAGAATTTTAGCCGAAACCATATTCAAACTCGCAACGCGTGAATTACAAACCTCACGTCTGACCACTGAGCCATCCATGGGCCATACTTACGAAAGACTACATATTGCTCAGATGCTGAATTCTGAGACGACACGTACCAGCCAATCAGATGTCTAAGGTTGGAATTGAAACCTGAGTTTTGAATCTTAAATGATTGGAAAATACGATCCATTCGGGACAAGGCTCTTTGGAAGATCTAAAATCAGACTGGGCGATAATGAGTTTTGTATAAAGATAGACGTTTATAAGTGGTGTGCAGATGAGGTTGGGTCTAAATCAATTTTACTGCTGTTATTTAAGAGACAGATCGATTTTTAGCCGTATGGTTCTTGATAGTTTCTAATTACATTTTTCTAAGAATAGACCAAACGTCTTCTGAATTTAAGGGTGGGATGGAACTTTGATTTCAAAGCTTGTGTATTGCCGCGCTTGAAAACTGAAGCTGAAGCTAAAAGCAATGCGTATGTGAAATGCATTTATTGTGAGCATAGAGTTTCTTTGTTTAACTCTTTACCACACAATCCCGACTTTTAACGACCCTGAGAAAGAAGCCTTTTGAAAACAGTGTGGGAAAGGGAGAAAATGCTGGTAACCAGCATTTTCTCCTTTCCCACAATGTTTTCTACCCTTCCCAAACCAAATTTCAATTTTTCAGTCACATTTATTTTGTCGTCTGCAAATGCTTTCAATTTGGATCAGTTTATGATTTTGTCGTTTGGTAAAGAGTTAATCTAAAAATGTTATTTACCAAGAGGCTTCGCAAGGACACAATTTATTTGCTCTCTAGACGGGACGTGGGAAAAAGTTTTGCTTTTTTTTTGCAAAGAGGTAGAGCAGGAAACATGAGTCAAAACAGAGTTAGACAGTCAAAAAGGCAAAGATAGAAAAGAAAGTATTGAAATTGCTAATAAGATAAAAAAAAAAACACCAGAATTGATTTTGCAAAATGACAAGCAAATATATGTCTAATGGGTAAGCTGTGTGCAATTAAATATTATTTAAAAAAGGTAGGTAAAGAAACATTGCTGTTGCAAGGAGGTAGGCAAGGAAAAAAGCAGAAGATTTTTCGCCAAAAGAAAAAGAAAATGGAATAGGCAATGAATTGCTGCTTTTCCAAAAAGGTAGGCAAGGAAATAGTGGTTTTCCAAATAGGTGTGGAAAGGAACATTATTCTTACAAAGGGTAGACCGAAACATTGTCCTGAATGGTAGTGCAGAATCACTTTTGAGGAGGCATGTTAAAACTTTCATGGCACGGTTGGCATGGAAACATTAAAGAGATATACATAATAGGCCATGAAACATTGTATTTGCTAAATGGTAAGTAATGACCTATTGTGTTTTAATAAAAATATAAAACCCCTCCTAACCCTTTTTCAAACAAGCCCGACTTTAAACGACTCTTAGGAAGGAGGCTTTTGAAAACGTTGTAAGAAAAAGAGAAAATGCTGGTAACCAGCATTTTCTCTTTTTCTCACAAGGTTTTCTATCGTTTCAAAAACAAACTTTTCCATTCCATACACTTTTAATTTGTGTCTATAAAGTCTATTAATCTGGACAAGTTTAAAATTTTGTTGGTTGGTAAAGTGTTGATAAGGTTGGTAAAGTGAAAATAAAAAATCGACCAAGAAATCTCAGAGTCAGCTATCTAGTGTCGTATGCTATTCCCCTCATCGAATGTCATCTATATTTACGACAAAGACGAATCAAGAAAATTGTTGACAAAGCACAAAACACCGGTATACCAATAAAAACAGCTTGTCGTATGTCGCGATGGCAGGAAAAAACGTAAGATTCAGTAATTCTGTAATTTATTCTCCCAGTATATTGGCGCGGAACTTCCCAATTTAGTCTGTGCATACTGCGGTAATTGGGCTGAAAGACTGATTGTTTTGTCTAAAGATGTGAATGAAGTCCATTAATCAAATCTGTACGATAACAAATGATATCTCCTAATCAAGATACAAGTAACTGTTTTCAAGGTCGCCACTAAGTTCTTCCACTGCAAGATAGAGATGGCTTTAATTGATTATTACAAGTAATTCATGAAGTTTTGGCCTTTATATAAAAAAAAGCGTTTTTCTCTTTTTTTTTCCAAGATTCAAAGCCAATGAAAAACAAAATTCTGAATTAAAATTGCCAGACTTCAAAAGACCAGTACACTTCAAATTGATATTTTTGGTATATTATATATGATGAGAACTGATCGAGTTATGCCAACTTCTTGCTCAAAGATCGGCCTTTTACTTTTGTCTAGAAGAAATTACGGCTAGCTTCTCTTTTCCTGCTTTTTACGATACAAAAATGTGTACCAGTCTTTCGACCAGTAGACATGCGCCATAATTGTGTGACATGTTGATATTTTACTGAAATATTAAAATTTATATAAGTATTATTGGGGATTAATCGAGATAAACTGCGTCAAAATGGTAAATTGTGGTTTTGTTGTAAATGATGCAATTTTACGGATAATTTAGATTCTTACCGAGTGTAATCTGCCACGCATACCTCTCCATTAACACGGTCTCTAGATGGCAACGGTTTTAAAAATCACCTATTCATGGTTCCTTAGCACTCTACCAGTTCAAGAGCGGGGAAAATGCCTTGTTTGTAAAAGGTAAGTTCATCGTAACTGGCTCCATGCGAATCGAACCTCGCACAATCGCCCTATAAATTTCGAAGCCTTTTGACACCATTTAGACAAGGACGACCCATTTGGGCAAACAATGTCAACAACATGCAGGCTTATAACAAGCAGTGAAGTTGTAAATGATATTTATCCGCTACAAGAAATGTCTGGCTATTAGCATACACAGACGTTGATAGGCGGTAAGTAGATCGGTTTAGGCGTAATGTCTTATATTCCAATAACATTACCCATTACCTCACATCCGGTTTTTCGACTACTCTGAAGTCATCTTTACTCTGTTGGGGTTAGATTTTGGCACTTTTTGGGCAGTTAGGATAAAGATCAGACTGCACAGAACGTTCAGCCAAATCTTAAGTCCTAACTGTCAGATCAAAACAGCCCTGATACCAAACTGCAGAGTTGTTTTTCAGAATTGAAAAAGTCTATTGTTCATGTGGCACTCAGCATCAGACATCAATTAAGATCAGTTTTCAATAACAAAGATAATTTAACTGATATATTTTTGAGAAAAGATGATTATCAAGAAAACAGAGATAAAATAGTGGTTTTGCTCTTTTCTGAACAATTTCTACATCAATCACAAGATTTTCAAAAAGCCTTGCAGGACACAGAAGCGTCAAAGGGCTTCAATAAATAAAGAAGAGGGTTTCTGAGTCCAATCGATTTCGGCTCAATGACTCTTGATACGTCCCTAATTACATCACTGCAGAATTTATCTACCTTTTCTCAATAAAGATAGGAGGGGGTGTCTCGGTGATTCACTGGTCAACCCTTTACCATACCATCCCATGTAATAATGATCCCTGGGCTTAAATCTTTTTGAAAACATTGTGAGAAAGAAGAAAATGCTGCTACCCAGCACTTTTTCCTTTCTACCGATGTTTTCTTCTGTTTTAAAAATAACTCCCCATACTTTGGGCCAAGTTTTTTTGTTGTCTGCAAATGCTTTCTATAAGGACGAGTCTATGATTTTGTCGTCTGGTAACAGACTAGGGCTTTTTTGTCATGAATAAGTAAGGTGTGGCCGTGATATGACTAAAAGACACAGTTAACTTGTTTAGTTGTTTGATTTATTATACTGTTTTTTGTCGCTTTAAACAGCATCTTAGACGTGTTGCAGCGACAGCTCACTCTTCCGTATCTTTCCTGGGTTTTACGAGAAAATTTACTTGCTGGTGTACTGCTCAAGGACACACATAATCTCTCTCAAACCTCTCTCTCTCTCTCTCTCTCTCTCTCTCTCTCTCAGACCTCTTTCTCACTACCAGATTTAAAAAGTAATATTTTTTCAACAACGTCAACAACGGTTACAAATACATTTTCGCTGCAACATGAAGAGACAGTTTAGTCTTAATCTAAAATTAAGTAGTGGACAGTTTATATCAGACAGCACGTTTTATGCAGTCTGAGCCTGTCTCCACCTTACACAAAAGCTTCTGTTGTCGTTCATGATAAGACTGAAAGAGTTAATGTTTGCTACCTCAATATAAAGATTAATATTTTAAATATCAACAAAATGTTTTCCCCATAAACACGTAACGTTACGATACAAATCTCGACAACGTCTCTTCTGAAACAAACAAGGCGAGCACTCAAGACAATAAACTACAAACTAAACTCCAGATTTTGGCATATAATCCATCTAGAAATGTTCCAGAAAAGATATTAGATACTATTTTTCATGGCCTTTTATCGCTCACGCCTCGACTTGACAGTCTTATTGCCCTAAAACGAAAGCTGAACCCGTTTTGGTTTGATTGATACTTTCTTCTTGTTCATTTCAATCCAATGTATAACCCTGACCCGATCAAACGAATCGGAATATATCTAGTGTTTAGGCCTTCTCAACAGCAGTCGAGTAAGGCACGTCCATGGATGTATTTAACGGAGTGTATAGAGCAAGATCACATACGTGCAGTCTGATCTTGGTCTACACCCTCCACTTCTTTGTGAATGATTTTAATTATTACATAGTTATTTATTCCCGCTGAAAAGAGATGCCCTCAACGAAAAATATTTTGTCAAGATGGGGAGAAAAGGGGACAATCTTAGCTGAAGCAGCATTTGCTGATAGTGTTACTCAAGATCGGCGTACACAGAAACCTGCTGTCTGATCTTGAAGCTATAGTCATCGACTCTTTTTGATCACTACCGCCTAAAACAGCCTTGACTTTGCAACAGCTTGGCTTTTTTTACGAACTTTTAGAAAAAATAATGACAGACTGGAAGCAATTGTTTGAAAATAGCAATCGCTTCTTTCTTCATTTTTCTTTGAAAAAAAAAAGGAATGGATTTTCTTTCCTGTCAATCTCATTGCTTTTAGTTGGTATACGATAGCCTGTACACTAGTGGGTTAACGAGCTACATGTTAATGAAACTGATTATGCTCATTCTATTAAAACTTTTATTTCATTTACCTAAATGCCCTATAGTGACATTAAACCCAATGCAGGTATTACAACGCATTTAAATTTAAATCACACCATTTAAAGTAGGGAAAATATTGTGAAGATGACAATCCATTATCGTACGGTCGGTCCCAGTGTTAGTTGCTGGCAGAATAAGTGAACTTCAAAATCAGGCAAAAAGTAAAACAAAAGATAGAGTGACCTGGCAACTATTAACCTGGTTTTGAAATAAATTTCTCTGCTAGCGACCAACACTTGGACCGACAGTACAATAACAGATTGTCATCTTCACAAAACATTCAATTCTTTTAAATGGTATTATTTAATTCTAAATACATTTGAACACCCGCTTTGTTCATTTTTGGCAGCTGCTGTTACTTTAAGACTCAAAATATAAGATTCTCTACCCTGTCAAAATTCCAATCTTAGTTCTGGACAGTTCCTTTTAAGAAATTTCTTCTGATGAGCCGAAGCGCTTTTGGCTTAACCTTCCACAAAACTTGTGTTGTCTGATGTGGACTTAACCGAGGAAACGAATTGTTTTAGTACTTGGGGAATAAAGTTTAAATTTTAATGGCGTCCAAAAAAGTAATGCAGAAGTTAAAATGCATTTAAATTTAAACTATGTGTTTTAAAAGTATGAAAAATATTGTGAAGATGACAATCTGTTATTGTGTGGTCGGTCCAAGTTTTAGCATCTGGTAGATAAATTGAATTTTAAAATCAGACAAAAAAGAAAGATAGAGTGACCTGGCAACTGTAAACCTGTTTTTAGAATTTATTTCTCTCGGCCAGAGACTAACACTTAGACCGACAGTAAAATAACAGACTGACATCTTCACAATAATTTCGATACTTTCAAATGGTATGATTGAAATCTAAAGGTATTTTAACATCGGCGTTGTTTACGTTTGGCAGCTATTGTTACTTTAAGTGAGAGATTTACAAAAGCCAAGACAAAATTTCATGCTTTAAAAAATCTCTTGAGCGTGCGCAATGAATAAAACGGTAACAAAATAAAGTAACCAAGTGCAGAAGATAAACTAATAAACCAAATGTCGTCTATCGAAAGAAATGGTCAAGCGTGTGGGAAAAGGTCAGTGATAAATTGGCGCGGATCTTCTCAATTTAGCTTGTATGTAGCAGGGTAATTGACGCAGAAGACTGATTGTTTCGTCCAAAGAAACGGTAGAGCTTGATTAATCCAATTTGTATCATAACAAATGATGTAACCTAATGAAAACAGAAAACCTGGTTCCCGATCTCGTTATTCTTGCATTTCCTGGCTCCTCTTTGTGCTGATAAAATGTCTTGGCAAATAAATGCAAATACATAACACAATTTCTTCCCCATCTCTTTATTCTTGCATCACCTTTCTGGCTTCTTTTTTTTGAAAATATTTATTGTGCAATACTCTGAAAATGGGGTCCGCGCACGCTGACATGAGTCGAAACTTTTTGCATTTTGTAAATTTTCTTCATGTCCAGGGACAATTCTACCTAACAATTCAACTAGTTGTCAGACAAAATGCATTCTATTTATCCATAATTATGTGATAACTTGGTATACAGTAGTGCATCACGGAGATGCATTAGACCCCAGGTCGAAAACATGACGGGAAAAGGATGAAATACTGGTTACTAGCATTTTCTCCTGTTCCCAAAATGCCTCAAAAGGCTTTTTCTCAGGATCGTTAAATCTCGGGATTGTGTGGCTTGAGCGTTAACTTGGCCATGAATCGAGCCTACAACCGTGTGGATCACAATCAGGTAACTGCGGTCAGAAGACATACCAGGAAGATGGCCAGATAAAACTATCATATGGCCTGCAACACACGAAAAGGGGCTTTCGGACATTCTGTTTTGAGCAAGTCTACTGCAGCACAAAATCTAATGTAGTCGTAAAGTGCCGTCTCGGATTAGCCTGCGCGGACTGCGCAGGCTGATCCGATACGACACTTTACGCAAATGTCCGAAAGCCTCTTTTCGCGTGTTGCAAGCCAGTTATGATAGTCTAGATGACAATGATATATTGGGACTGATCCATTGCATTATCAGCCTTATCATAATTAAAGCATTCATTTGATCAAACAAATGTACCAGCCATTAGATGGCTAAATAAAGGATGCAACTGAAAATCATTACGTATTCAAATCTTATTTTCATTAGTTTAGTTGAAACATATTTATTTTACATCGAATGAGAAACATATTCTTGCAACTTGTACCAGTCTCTCTCGATTCTGCTTCCTGGAAACTACACCAGTACTCGCACTGAATGTGTGGGCCAATGAACAGTCCCAAAGTTGACAACCGCTCCCGGGAATCGAAATCGGGACGTTATGGTTGCAAGGCCAACGCTCTACCTCACGACCACGGACACCACATATTTTTATGGTACATGAACCAAGCCTGCACTCAATATTCAAATGTATGAAAAGGTTGCATACTGCGGGACATTTTTTCAAGAGTATCTTAAACCTTATCGGATAATTAATATAAAAATCAGGATCAGTATTCTAAGCTTAATTATTAAGAACTGCCTAAATCTCAAAGTAACTTAATTTCTGATTGCTAAGCCGAATTGACTGTATCTCTTGGTTTAGCCAATCAGAAACTGGGTTACTTTCTGAATCTAGAACATGACAAGGAATACATATTCTGGACGTAAGAAAAGAGTCCATTGTTCCTATTTTAACTCAGTGCCCCGTTCAGAGAACTATTTTCGACCACTTTGGAAGCACTGGGACAAAAGGAGAAATTGCTTTTTGCAACACACAGTTTAAGTCCCTGACTTTAACAACATAATGCAAATTACGAAATAGGGCCTGTATTCAACAACCATTATTAGTTGCATTCTTCGTCTAAATCTAGATTTAGAAAGTAACATTTTGGTTTAGCCAATCAAAAGTTGTGTTACTTTCTAAATCTAGAAAATTCTTGACTTTAGAATAAGACGAAGAATGTTCTTAAGAATGCTTGGTGACTACAGTCCTGAGTTCTTGTTTCGTATTGTTGACGTGCAACAAGAAAATGGAAAGACATCAACCGGCAACTATTAATTAATCTATGATGAAAACGAGAACATAACACCACCAAATTTTCGAGCAGCACTTGAAGTTTAACCTTTTACCACACTCGACTTTTATCGACCCAAAGGAAAAAAGGCTTTTGAATCATTGCAGAAACTGGCATTTTCTCCTTTTCCAACAATGTTTTCCTCCCATTCCACAATAAATTCCATTTTTTTTTAATCACATTAATTTTTTTTTTCCTCTGCAACTGTTTTTAATTTGGACAAGTCTTAAATGTTGTCCTTGGGTAAAGCGATAAATAAACCACCTACATTTAGGGATGGTATACACCGATTGAGGTTTTCTATTTGATAAAGACATTCATGCAATAAACACAGACGTGGATCAATCTTGCCGTTGGATTCATGAAAGAAGCGAGGATGATATTTTTCTCCGAAATTTTAAATAAATCAAGATTTCAATCTGAGGACGGCTTTGTTGCCACACGACGTCCGGGATCACAATACTGGGGTTTTAGTGATTAACTCTTTACCAAACGATAAAAGTTTGGACTGTACCAAATTGAAAGCATTTGCAGACAACAGATTAAATGAAGTTCAAATGATGATTTCTGTCTTTGATAGGGTTGAAAACATTGTAGGAAAAGGAGAAATGCTGGTTACCTGCATTTTCTCCTTTTCCTACCATGTTTACAAAAGCCCTTTTTTCCAGGGTCGTTAAAATTCGGAGTTGAGTAAAGAGCTAACCTTTCCTTGCACAGGCTGTATTTAGACTAATCGGAAAGCGTAGATGCTCGGAGTGATAAGGGGAGAAACATTTGATCGAAAGGAAACTTTTCCACTCTTAGTCACCTGGAAAACGTTGCGTGAAACAGAGCAATTGCCTGATACAATCAATTACTCGTTTTTTTCGACAACGTTTTCAAGGGCCTACAAGGGCACGAAAATGTCGTATTGGTGAAGTGATGGACTAAAAACTTTTCGCTGCCAAATCAATAAAATCAGGTTTTTTCAACGCTTTGAAATAAAATTTCATTGCAAATATTAGGTCATTTTTTGTCGCAAGTCAGACACAAGTTCTGGAAGATATAGGTGCCAGATCAGATCGCATTCGGTAGACAATAAGATGTCTGATCTTGAATTGCACTGTCATCAAATGCAACTGAATTTGCAAATGGCGGTCAAGATTAAATGGCTTGCCTTATTTTTTTCTAATTTGCAGAAATAAATAAATCCTGGACACAATACCTCGATTGTAACATTTGTAGCGATGTCAATCACACTCCAATCACACAGTCCGAACAGTGCTGTGCTCTTAAGGTCAATGATTTAAGTCTTTACCACACGACTAAAATGTACACTTGTCCAAATTCAAATCATTTGCAACCGACAATTTCAATGTAGCTCAAGCGGTGAAATTTTTCTTTGATAGGGTAGAAAAGATTGTGGAAAAAGGAGAAAATCCTGATTAACAGCATTTTCTCCTTTTCTCACAATGTTTTGAATAGGCGTCCTATTCAAGGTTGTTGGGAGTCTGGATTGTAGAGTAAAGGGTTAAAAAACGTATACGGTTTGATGTCCTCTGGTTGATGATAACCGTCGTCAAGTTGATAAAGGCACCACCATATCCCTGTGTTTCCAGGGTTCACCAGTAATGGACAGAGATTCTGCGGTGACTTGCTGAGGGACATCGCAGCGAAAGAATTAAAAATACATTACCTCAAGACAAACGTCTAACAACAAACAAAATTTTAATTTCATTAAGGAACATTTGCTTTTTTTTCTAAAGAAAAAAATCACCGATGAAACGTTTAAAAAAATGAAAATAACAGGAAAAAAATCTGACACATAATTTGATTGGTCAATCCAGTAAAGCGACTTAAATGTCTAAATATAGAAACAATATACTTTATTTAGTAAGAAGGCACTAGGACAATGATAGATATATGAATACAAATAATTGTATAGATTACAGTCAGTGAAAAAGACCAATTCTTGTAATGTAAAGGTTCACTTAGCCGGAACATCCTGTAAATTTTCAGGCACTTTAAAACACAGAAAAGACTGCAGTGTCAAAAAGCAATCAAAAACGCCTTTGTGGCCGATGCAGGAAAGACGCAGAAATAAATACAAATGCCAGTCACATAAAGTAAACACGAATAGAAGTCACACACTGCCTGTCTGCATGTACCCTGTTTGCCAAAGCAATGATTTGTATTATCTTTAGTCATAAGACCGCATATTGCAAACTTAAGGCTGTTTTGACCAGATTTTCCCAGACAAAATCGGACAAGGTAGATCCTAAATCAGACTGCACGTTCTGTGCAGTCTGATCTTGATTCTACCCTGTCCGCAAAAGTACCTCTATCTGTCTCAGGCTCTAGAAGGGTAAAGATATCCGGTCCGCCATAATCCAAGATAAATTCACACATGATTGACGACAAAACATGAAATTCTCATCAGCTTTACGGAGTTATTTTATTGTGGACAAATTGGTTTTTTGACACCCCCATAAATCCTGTGCAAGTCTCGTTCTTTTCCGGACTGATCGGAGACGAGCAAACATACTTTAATGTTCGATCAGGGTTTTACTCATAACTTGTCCAGGTCCCCGCTGACTCAGTGGTAATGCAAGCAGGGCTAGTGATCCAGGGGTTATGAGGTGTGAATCCCGGCACAGCCAAAATTATATTCGAGGACTGATGAAAGTCATTGCAACAGGATTAATTCCTCTCTGGGGCAACCGCTAAACATTGTTTGACATTGTGTTCGTGGAAATGCAACCAGAAGCTTTGAAAGGTTGTGCGTAGTCCTGGTAAATGTAGGAATACACTGATCGCTGCGCTGGTTATACGATGATGAAGCTGAAATACTGTTGACAACGAAATTAGCCCTTTACCACACAATCCCGAGTTTTAACGACCCAATGGAAGAATGCTTTTAGAAACATTGTAAGGAAAAGGAGAAAGTGCTGGGAACTAGCATTTTCTACTTTCTTCACAATGTTTTCTCCACTTTGAAAGACAAATTTCAATATTTCAAGCCAAACTTGTAAATGATTTATTGAGGACGAGTCTTAAATTTCATCATCCAGTAGAGGTTTAAACACCAAACAAACAGATGGAACAAACCATGTATATTGTGGAAAAATTGGGTGTGTGTACAGAGTGTGAGTCTGTCATGCCGGAAGTTCTAGGTTGCGTTGCAGTCAACGTTTTGCATTGCATACATTTTGGCCCAAATGCTTTTCAGGGCACCAGGAAATAATAAAAATAATCATCGTGTATTATTTTGGGTTTTAGAATATGATACACAATGTAAATAAAGTAGGTTTAAAGGAATAACTCTTTTTATCAATCGAAATTTTATTTGCTTTTAACCCTTTCCCAAACAATCCCTGGTTTTTACGGAGCTGGGAAAGAAGGCTTTTGAAAACACTGTAGGAAAAGGAGAGAATGCTGGTAACCAGCATTTCTTCTTTTCCCACAATGTTTTCTACCCTTTCATAGACAAAAATCATCATTTGCATTACATTTGATTTGTCGTCTGCAAACGCTTTGAATTTGGTCTAGTCTAAAATTTTGTCGTATGGGAAAGGGTTAAAGTATGGCACCTGATAGTTAATATTGATAAATACAGTCGAAATAGCAGTTCTTTTTTGAAAATGATGTAGATCTCAAATCATATGAATGGCACTCTGGCAAAAGGGTTTTTTATACATCTTCGTGATGCATGCTAGCAAGTAAGTAATCACATAATTTTGGATACATAAAATTCATTTTATGTAACAACCGACTGAATTATGAGGTAGACTGATCCTTTGACATGCCGAATATTGACAAGTAGCAATATATTTCGATCTTGATAAGCCAACGCGGACTACGCAAGCTGATCTAGGGCAATACTTTTTGCAGATGCATTAAACCCCCTTATCACAGACCATGGCTCATTTTTTTTTCTTCGTGAGATCACCATCATTAAAAGTCAAGCACTGGCATTTTCTCGCTTTGTCAAAAACAGAATTACATTTTTTACTCGTTTCCGCCCATGTTTAGATACAAAGGACGGTAATGATAAATGTCTAGAAATCAATTCTGACCGTTACTCGACCCTCCCACTCCAGCGAACCTAGCAAGGATATATGAAACAACTCAGTATTTGCGAGTAAATTTGGGAAACATCGTCCATCTTGTTTTTGTGTTGACAGTTGTCTTTTATCATGCCATTGATAGAGAGCGCTCCAGTACCACGTGACGATGTTTCGTATCGAACAGTCCAAGGTTTATCATGGAAACGAAATGAACTTAATTTTCTAATTGGCCAAGAGAAACGCAATTCCAAATTTTAAACTTTTTTTTCAGCGTAGCTAAATGTGCTTAATTTTCTAATTGGTCATGAGAAACGCAATTCCAAATTTTAAACTTTTTTCAACGTAGCTAAATGTGCTGGCTTTTGACCTACTTTTGGTACTGATAACAAATGAATAAATAGAAATTCGTGATTGGTCAGATATGAAGACATGTTTATTCTAAGGGCCTTTGCCCATTTGCTGGCAAATGTACGGTGTCTATCTTTTTAGAGGATATTTTCCTGTTTAAAATCAATTTTGATTTACTAAACACTTTTATCTATTATAAAACGCGCTAAATACTTGAACTCCTTGCCAAATGACAAAATTTCTGACACTTTCAAACTGAAAGCAGTACACTAGCAGACGGCAGTGACTAAGTTGGTAGGCTTTGTCTTTGAATTGGTGAAAAAAAACCAAACATTGTGTTAAAAGGGATAGATAGATAGGTAGGTAAGCATACTGATAGGCTGGCATTTTACAAAACAGAAAAAATGTTGATTTTAATGCAAAATTGATTACCAAGAGCTTTTTCCATGCCTTTCTAAAATATCTTTGGCGTGGAACTCACACTGGCGTTGACCTAACTTAAACACTTTACCACAAGACAAAGTTTTTGACTTGTCCAAATCAAAAGCATGTGCAGACGACAAATTGAATGTTACTGAAATAGTGAGATTTGTCCTGGAAAGGCTAGAAAACATTGCGGGAAAAGGAGAAAATGCTGGTTACCAGCATTTTCTCCTTTTCCCGCAATGTTTTTGTAAAGCTTTGTTCTCCAGAGTCGTTAAAACTTGGAAATGTGTGGTAAAGGGTTATTACTGAAAACGACATTTTCCTGCTGTGTTTACTCTAGACTGTGTCCAAGTATATCGTCATTTGTACTTAGTTATCGCGCTTTTGGCGTTGAGATCGCGTGCATCAAGGTTAGATCAACAGCAAGGCGCGTTGTAATACAACTTTATTGACTTGCAATATGGCGGAAATTCTCGCAGCTGTGACTGTATAAGAGACTGCACGTATCCTCTCAATAACATTACATTTTATCCATGCTCTGTGAAAAGAGGGTTTAATGCATCTGCAAAAAGTATCAATCCATGTCAGCCTGCGCAGTCCACGCAGGCTGACCTCACCCAAAACCTTTTGCTATTGGTCAATTTTCTGCATGGTCAAAGGACCATTCTACTTCATAATTCCGTCGGCTGTTATGACTAAATGATTTAATGGATCCATAATTATATTATGATTTGCGTGGGATCATGCATAACGGAGATGCATTATACCCCCTTTTGCCATAGCGCCCCTCGTATACATGTACACTCCAGTTTTCACAATGAAATACCTCCAATTCTCTAATTACTATCAATTCATTAGGCATAAAACCCTCCGAAACAAGTTCAATCGCAATACTAGCTTCTCAATAATTTACTTGACCATTGGCTACTCATAGTCCGCCCTAATTCTCCCTTCTCCACCGGCGTCCGTATTTCTCAAACCATTCTAACTTGCATTCCCAATTTTCACAAAGAAACACAATTTCTGATTGGCTAATCCACTTTGTCTGGCCAATCAGATATCGCGTTACATTGAAATTCAGAAACTTTCTGAGAATAAGGCTGTTGGAATTGATTCAAAATGGTTGATGAATACAGCGCTAGGATTTGGAGAAATAGAATAAACTGTATAGAATCTCAGTCTGAATACAAGTTGGACAAACAACAATTATTCTGAGAACATGCTCGGAACTTCAATCTTTGAAAAAAAAAGAAGTTTAAGTACTGGTTGGCTAGTCATACATCAAACACTACATAGTTTGTTTTTATCTATTCTATTTCTATTTTTTCTTGTGATTTTAGTCGCCCGTCAGTAAGAACAAAATACTGCAAATGTAAGGCTGTTTGAGCAAGATTATGTATGACAAAAATCGATCAATGAAGATCTAAGATCAAGCTACACAGCTTGTGCAGTGTGATCTCAGACCTACACTGTCCATACGAGCAATCAGAACTGCTCCTATACAAATCTTTTATCCCTTTACCACACAGTCCCGCATTTTTAACTGCCAAAAAGAAGAAGCCTTTAGAAAACATTTTGGGAAAAGGAGAAAATGCTGGTAACCAGCATTTTCTCCTTTTCCCATAATGTTTTGCACCCGGTCAAAAGCTTATTTCATCATTTGAGCCACATTTAACTGTCGTTTGAAAGTGCTTTGAATTTGGACAAGCCCAAGGTTTGGTCGTGTGATAAAGAATTACATATATGTATTCCTATGATCGCGAGATTTTACTCGAGTCTGGTTTTCGACCCAAATTTGATCAGCGGAAAAGAACTGTTGCACATCGGCATGGCAGAACATCAATCACTTTTAGGATTAATTATTGATAGAAGGGTTAGACTCAAATCTCATTTATCAGAAATCACCCACTCGTAAATCCTTCATTACAAACTGTTTGATCATTTTTGAGGAGGCGAGATTGCAGTCGGGTATAGAACATCACCATTACGGTGATAGAAGTAACACAAAACCGTAGAACAATTGAATGTTGTAAATATCCCCATTTAAAAATAGTTCTTTATCAAGTTCAATATTGCCGATGATTAATAATCTTTTTCATTGATTCAGACCCATCTGACTCGAACTCTGACCATATCCTGTATCAAGAATATGTGGAAGAGGCTGTGAGTATATAGTGATATGTGTTGGAAAAGTTAGTTCAAGGAGAAATGGAGGGAGGAGGACTGGTTGTACTGAGGAAAGATTATGTACTAGCCTACCCTTATATCTTTGACCCCCTTTCCCGTCTTTTTATAACACTTTGACTGATTATTTAAAAGTACTGGTTTGAATGATTGATTTCTTGCGAAAAGGTGTGGCAGCGATTCTGGGACGATACTCATAAACCATTCTAAAATGTATTCCAGTTCCAGTTCTCAAGAATTTTCATACTTTCAAAGGAACACAATTTCTGATTGGCTTAACCAGCTGATCTAGCCAATCGAAAATTGTTAGAAACTATACCTACAAATAGCCGACAGTGTCTTTTTATTGTCTTTGTTACCTTTCGTATTTTTTCCTGTTCAGTTTATCTGTTATACATCTATGTAGTTCCCTTTTCGTGCAGAATCGATCGGAGACCAGGCGACATAAACCTTGCAGCCTGATCTTTGATCTATGCTGCACGGTTACAAAAATAAAGCTATTAAAAAATTGCAGTTATATCGGATCGAGTATTGTAGTGGTAAATTGCACATTAAATTTTATATTTTACACAATACCTATGTTGTTTCCGCTTCGTGTTACTGTGGAGAGGACCGCAGATCAGGTCGTACAAAACTTGTAGTCTGATCCTAGATCCACTCTGACCGTACACGGACACAATGAAATTATTGTATTATTGTTCCAATACTGACTTTAAATTTACATTTTCCCATCGAGTAATTTAGTGGGGATGTGTTCATTTTACTTATGTAAGTACTCCCTTTCTGCAGGTTTCCATATGATTTACTATAATATGAAATACTCTCACATCTAAGAACATCTATGACCATCTACCATTTGAATTAACTTTAACGAAATTGCATCTATATAATCAGAAATAGTAGAGAAACATGAAAAGATTGTAAAAAAAAAAATTCATTTGTTTATCTATTTTGTTTACGAATCAACCCAACATCTTTATATCTTTATGTCTTTATATTGCTTCCACGCCTGTATTGAATTTATTTGTATTATTTGATAATGAGCTATATGCTTCAAGTCGAAAATAAAATGTTATGTTATGTTATGTTATGTTTATATTTAGACCAAGACTGCTCTTCAGAATAGTTGGTAAATACGAGTCCAGGGTCCATAGTCATCAACCATTCTGAAGAATATTCTTCGTCTAAATCACCAGAATTTTCCAAATAGTTTAGCCAATCAAAAGTTGCGTTACGTTCTAAGTCTAGAAAAAGACAAAGAATATTCTTCAGAATGGTTGGTACGTAGAGTCCTGGTTGCTGTTCCTAAGAAGAAGACATGCGACTTCACTACTAATATCAAGGAAAATCATAATAAATGGAGATTGTGGACCCAAATGATAGGTGCGCTATACTTTTTACAGCATATTTTTGGCGGGGTTTTTCTTCCGATAATTCCCCAGTTCTCCGATAATTCGACTAAATTTACTATTTCTCAAACATATTCGAATATACATTTTACGGCATATTCTGTTATTTACAGTTTTTATAAAGACAGTCTACGGTACTGTAACTCTTTACCAAACGACAAAATTTTATAGCCGTCCAAATTGTAAGCATTTGCAGACGACAAATTAAAAAAGGGTGCAAATGATGCAATTTTGGAATGAAAAGGTAGAAAAATTGTGGGAAAAGGAGAAAATGCTGGTTACCAGCATTTTCTCCTTTTCTCACATTGTTTTCAAAAGCCATTTTAGAATGGTGGCTAAAACTCGGGATATTGTGGCAAAGGGTGAAGCCAATCCCAGCATTTTTCTGGAATCCGGAAACATGTCTGCAAAATACTTGACATGCAGCTTGTACAAAAACAAGGACACATTAACGCTCGATTTCACACAGAAAATGAGATATTCCACAATTTTTGAGCTGGTGAGTTGCCTTTCTTCTTAATCATAAAAGGAACAGGCTTGTTTCTTAATCCTTACCGATGGTATATAGAACAAAAAAGACGTTAAAACATAGGGATAATCAAGGAATTCGAAATATTGTGGATGCAATTTTGCAAAAGGCGTATTACTCCTAATTCTAGTTGTTTTGTCGTACAGTTTAGATGATGATTAGACTGTACTGAAAGTGAAGTATGATCGAAAATGTACAAAAAATGATTCCCTATGTCATCAAGACTACGGATTGGCATCATCACTTAAAAAGGATTTCAAAGTTTTAAACTGCACGGTCCTACCTTCTTTAAGTTGCGAAATGTTAAGATGAGTTCAGCTAAGTATGAGCCACGCTTTGGGGAAACAAGATCACCGCATGCGGGTGCAAACGCCCGGCTGCTGTTGGTTTATTTCCAGTGAAAATACAAACGCTTGGCTGCTCTTGGGTTATTTTCAGTGAAAACTCTTAGTCGAAAAAAGGGCATAACTGTGCCAGAAATACTTTGATGGTTACCTGTCCCTGTTATTTGGGTTCACCTTTTGATATTTAACAACTAGACCAAATTTGAAGTAAATATCTTCAGTTATAATTGAGCTTTTATAAAATGTGAAAATTTTATAAATGTCAAAGTCTTTGCACGACCAGGAGGACGCAGACGACAATGACGACGGTGACCACGCAGACGACGACGACGTCAGGACTATTGCAATAGCTCGACGTTTTCCTCGAAAACAGCCGAACTAAAATGCGTTTACGGCATCTTTGTGATGCAATATACCATTATGGATTCATAGAATCCATTTTTTTAGTACAGGCTAAAAACTGAGTTAGAATGCTTCTTGGACATGCAGAAAATTGACCAATAAAAAAAAAAAAAAATCGACTCATGTCAGACTGCGCGGACTGCGCGGGTTGACCTGTGTCGATACTTTTTGTTTAATGCTTTAAACTCCATTTTCACAGAGCATGGGCTCATGTATGTATTGAATTATCTGCGTATGTATGTACGAGCGTATAACTAGCATAGCAGCATTTCTTCCTTCGTATCAATAAGGACCATAAACAGAATTCCTCTTAGGCAGCCAGTCTTATAACTATAACATAAAAATACTTTTTGGCCTTTGTGTTTAGCCTTGTCTTTCCTGATAATTTCTCCTTGTACCACGATGATTTCCAGTTCATCCTCTGTCATTTCATCAAAATGCTTCAATATTCTGAAAGGGCGTAACGACATGGCCCAAAGTACGAAAGCGCATAATGTTGATAAAATTGGGTAAGATTGAAAATACTTTTTGTATGTGTTTATATCCCTTTAGAGCATAACGTTATTAATATCATTAGCTCAAAGAACGCTTAGACCAACTTTGATT
Organism: Hippopus hippopus; assembly: GCA_946811185.2. Taxonomy (NCBI): domain Eukaryota; kingdom Metazoa; phylum Mollusca; class Bivalvia; order Cardiida; family Cardiidae; genus Hippopus; species Hippopus hippopus. The sequence continues at coordinate 19,210,266 of OX328102.1, read as the reverse complement.
TTTTTTTGTAAATGACGTAGACCAAGATTGGACTGCCTTTTGCGACCAGCGTCGATCAATATCAGACGTTACAGAACGTGCAGTCTGATCCTGGATCTAAACTGTCCGATATTTTGATCAATGAAATGACAAAAACACCGTTGAAACAGCAATTTGTCAATGATTTATCGGTTGATTGATTATTGGTTGAAGGCTCAGTCTTGGTTCGGGAATCGTTACGATACCAGAACCCTGGTTTTGCCCTTTTGGATGAAAAGGGTTGTTCTGTTACGGGCCAATTACTAACTGCTACTTAAATTAGGCATTCTCCTAACTTTGCCTATGTTATTTCCTTTCCAAATAGCAAGGTTTGTGGTATTTTATTAACTCTTACACCGCCAAATACCGTAGTCTCGTTTTATCGGGAATTAAGTATACAATTTTACGGAATATGAATGGACATTACGGCCTTATTTTGGAATTAATGAACATTCGATACTGATACAAGATTACTCTATAAATTCTGCGCTGTCTGATCTTGATCTACAAGCTTCGTGTTCGTTCGGTACTTTGATGTTATATACCACGCATGGCAACCATGACGATGGAAGGGTTAAAGCCCTCTAATTGATATTTAGATACAGAAGACGACGATGACAAATTACTAGTAATCATTCGAGGCCTTAATTAGACCCTCCCGCTGACATTCACATCTATACATGGTATCTACTGCGTAGTTTATGCGTATATGTGGGCAACTTTTTTGCCCCTTTTCCTTTCCGACCAGACTCGAATATTTAGTCGATAGCACACTTCACGAATGAGAGTTCAATAAAAGTTGATTGATTGATTTTGCGTTCATTTATCGTCGCCAACGCTTGCCCATGTGGGCAACGCCGACTGGAGGATGTTTTTTTATGTAACGGGTAGTGCATGTTACAAGACTTAACCCATCCTAAGTTACGTCTGGTTCTCTAGAGTCCTCGGTGGATAGCACCGTCACACGGGACCCCGGGTTAACGTCTCATCCGAAAGACTATTAGTAATTGTAGATGGCCAGCCGTGGGGATCACATCCTCACCCTCAAGCGGCCCGAAACTTGACGTTTACGAGTTCTAGGCCGCTCTAACACTTGAGCTTTCGGGCTGGTCTCGATGACAGTTTTATCGACAATTAAAACTAAAACTATCGCACACCGACGAATACACCCGACCGGTTGCCTTTTCACTGGATCAGATAAAAAAAAATCAAATGTGCCATAACTTCTGTAATAGTCGACCCTAGTCTATGTATGAGCCATGCACTGGCAAAAGAGGGCTTAACGTATCTCCCTGGTGCATGATTCCAAGCAAGACCTCACATATTTATTGATACATAAAATCCATTTTGTCTAACAACCGACTGAAAGCAGAGGTAGATGGTCCTTTGACAAGCAAAAAAAAATTTACCTACAGCAAAAAGTTTCGACCCATGTCAGCCTGCGCGGACTGCGCAGGCTGATATGGGTCGATACTTTTTGCAGATGCATTAAACCCCTTTTCACAGAGCATGGTTCATATGTTTTCCACTTTCTGGAATATAGTACTTTGTATCAATTGGCAAACTTGGTCGATAAAACCAATCATATTTACCTGTTTGTGATAGGAGTTAGGATCGCTTCGTAAAATCGCAACTAGAACGGAAGTATTAACACTTTCCCGTAGGACCCAGTTAGACACCCCACTATACTGAACGCATCGTGTTGACGAAATTTAATGCGGCCTATAGTACAAGGCAAATAGTACAAAGCATTGTGGGACAAGGAGAAAAATGCTGATTACCACGTGACCATAAAACACTTCGTTGGGTAGGACAGTATTTATAAGCAGCACTCTGGCAGAAAGGTGGGATAGAGTTTAACCCTTATCCTGTGAAATAAATTTTATAAAACATTCAAACTAATAGTAAAATCCGAAAAACTATTATTTCAAACTTATTTTTGGAGATAGATATCTCTAAATCGGACAGTGTAGATCAAAGATCAGACTGCACATTCTGTGCAGTCTGATCTTGATCTACATCGTCCGCAAAAGGTAAGTGAGTCGCGCTTAGCAGCATAAGGGTTAGTGCATCTGAGTGATGCATTATACCGAACAAATGATCACATAATTTTGAATCTGTAACATCCATTTTGCCTGTCAACCGACTTAATCATGAGATAGAATCAATTTATTGTCGCCACCGGTTGCCCATATAGGGGACGCCCACAGAAGGGTTTTAGCTATGTTACGGGGGATAGTGCAAAATACAGGACGAAACCCATCTTAAGTTACGCCAAGTTCTTCAACGTGCTTGGTGTATAGCATCGTCACACAGGACCTCGGTTTAACGCCTTATCTGAAAGACTATTGGTAAATTTAGATGGCCAGCTGTGGGGCTCGAACCCACACCCTCAAGTGACCCGAGACTTGAGGTTTACAAGTCCTACGCTTTACCGCTTCAGCTATTCGGGCAGGTCGACCAATTTCTTTATTTGGCATCATATTTATCAAATTCCGCGTTGTGGCAAATGTACAAAAGAGTGAAGCCACCGGAGAAAGGGTATACCTATGAAAAAGCAATCAGATTAATAGGTTATCATGGAACAGAGACCATCATCCGATTTATAGTACAATTTAACTCATGACTGTGTGGGCCGCATCTCTTTGTGCATGCTCTGTGAAAAGGGTGTTTAATGCATCTGCAAAAAGTATCGACCCAGGTCAGCCTGCGCAGTCCGCGCAGGCTGACCTGGGCCGAAACTTTTTGCTATTGGTCAATTTTCTGCAAATCAAAGGACCGGTCTAACTCATGCTTCATTCGTTTGTAATACAAAATGGATTTCATGGACCCATAGTTGTATGATGACATGCACGCTACGATACATCACAGAGATGCATTAAACCCCCTTTTGCCACAGCATGGCTGATTTTATTTAGAAACATTACACGGTCAGCCATAGAAATAGAAACACTCGAAAAGGATTGAAACGAAAGCAGCACAAGGCTGAACGCTGCCAGGGCTACGGGTGAAAACACGACACAAACAAACAAATAAACTTCCTATGAAAACTTGTTTATCTGTATTGAGGGATAGAGCGCGACATGAACTGACAGATTTTTTTGTTAGATTGTGATGTGCGACAAGAAAACAAGGAATATCCCATTTGTTTTGTGAATGTTACACGAGCTGTCATTATTTAACTCTTACGCAGCTAAACGCGACTTGAAAACCTTTTTGCGGACAGTGTAGATCAAGATCAGACTGCACAAAACGTGCAGTCTTATCTTGGATCAATACTGTCCGATAAGCAGATATTTTTCCCCAAAGAGTACCTTTGAAAAACCAAGTTTTGAGTTTTTAGTATCGGCTTGAAAGTTTCATTTCACTTATTTAGCAGGTTAAGGGTTAAGATTGATACATGGGAGCGTTATGATTGGAAATTTCTATTGAACTCTTGGGTCAAACAGCACTATATTTTATCTTGATTTTGCCAACAGTCTAGAGTAAGACCAGATTGCATAGAACGTAAAATATGATCTCGATTAAAACAACCATAGTTTTACGTCAAATGACTATCTGCAAAACTGCTATATTCTGCGAATTTGTCTCTCGATGAGATTCCATTCTGACAAAATACAGAGAAATTGTTTATCATGACGAATTTCTACATTTTTTACAATGCTTTGCAAATAATATCTTTCTCTTAGCTTCGCTAAAGTAGAGCGATGTATCGTTAAAATACCTCTCTCTCTCTAGCTTTCTCTCTCTCTCCCTCGTATTTTCTTTTCTGCATTGCAGTTAAAAGACTTAAAAGACTTTTTTACCTGCATACATCGCGGTATAATTCTTTGACATAATTTATAGTAAGAGGAAGGAAAAATAATCATAGTCCAAAGTCATACAATAAAATACTAAAAAAGCAATCTTAAAATGCAGATATATTCAAATAACTTTGAACGACCGCAGATTTTTCATGAGTTTCAAAGCTGTCTTTATGTAAATGAGAATTGACAAAAATGCCATCGTAGTAATGGTAATTTCTGCTCCGGAATTAAACATGTTTTACGAGGAACAATTTTCCGGAGTTTTGACATTATTGTCATCTTCTAGTCTCTAAAAATGCAGAGTTAAAAAACGACGATATTCTACATGTGGACATATGTTAATCTCCCTCTCTCTCTCTCTTTCTCTCGCATGCCTGCACGCTATTCTTTTTTTCATATTTTTTACAACAATCAGCTGTACGTCACACGTACATGTACCTGTAAGACATTGACCTGAAGGTGGTTTTTTTTTAGTTTCAGATGACGACGTTTCAATGCCAAGATCGCAGTAAGATGACGGTGTTCCGACGCCAAGATCGCTTTCATTTCAGTTTAAGAAGTTTCTTCTCAAGTGAGGAAGACAGTCATTTACTGCATCTTCTTAATCTTAACTTTCAAAAAAGAATTCTGTTATCTCTCCATAATGTCACACGCACAAAAAAGGCCCTGTTTGACCTCAAATCCAGTATATGTATGTATGATAAAGTCTCAGTAAATCTTTAAACTGACGACAGGAATTAAGCCTCGTCCAAATACAAAGCATTTGCAGAAGGCAGAATAAATGTCACTCAAAAGATAAAAATTGTTCTAAAAATAACAGGAAACGCTGTGGGAAAAAGAGAAAATGTTGGTTACCAGCATGATCAAGGCTTTATACTGCGATGACAAACCCAATACCTTTTTCGAAAAATTCTGAAATAGTATCGTGGGGAAAATGAACATTTCAACAAGCAATTGTTTCTTTCCTGTAATGTTTTCGTTGGTTTAGCTTTAGAAAAGGCTTTTCAATTGATATAAGCGTGGTCAAGGGTTAAACATTTAATCGCAGACCTCATCATATATGAGCTATATGGCAAATATCGTGGATTAAAGAAGCATTAAAAAAAGTCAATTAATTCTTTTCTTCCAATGTTTTCGATTGCTGTTAAATCTGTAATCCTTACAACGCGACAAAATTTTAGACTAGATCTACGTACATGTAGTCCAGTTTGAACGCATGCGTAGACAAAAAATTTAATGTGATTAAGATGATAAGATTAGTCTCTGAAATGGAAGAAAACATGGCGGGAAAAGGAGAAAATGCTGGTTACCAGCATTTTCTCCTTTTTCCGCAATGTTTTCAAAAGCCTCCTCCATCAGAGTCGTTTAAAACACGTGATTATTTTGTAAAGGGTTCAAGAATTGACACAGGCATAGTCAAAAGGGTTAAAGCTGTAATAGCAGACCTCGTGCTCGCAGAAAAGTTATGGCTTTTAATAACATCGCCTACAGGTAATAACTTCTCATTATAGGCTCTCTTTTAACACGTGACGTCATGGGCAATTTTTGTTGTCAAACCTAATTAGAAGAAGTCAACAATTGATTGAAAAGAGTTTACGCTTTGAATGTTATTTACAACATTATTGCAGTCATATCACGGCGACAGCTCACCCATTCATGTATGTCCTTGGTTTCAACAGTAAAAAAAAAAAAAACAGCGCAGGGGATCGAGTTCGGGGCCTCCAGGTTTCGAATCCTACACTTCGACCGATGAGCTAGATGAAATTCAAATAAGGATGAAGTCAAATGAGACAAGAAATGTCTGTCAAAAGAGAAGGACTGCGTAAATTTGCCCGCACATGGGCAAGTCGGGGTCCTCAGAATAAACATGTCCATATTTTTTTACCAATCGCAAATTTCTATTTATTCATTCGAATGTATCAATACAAAGAAAGTAGGTAAAACGCCAGGGCATTCAGCTGCACCGACAAAAAGGCCAAGCACACATCGTGGCAAAACAGGAGATGCCTCTTATCAACAATATCTACATCTGCATCACTGTTTTCACTTTCGTGTCATGAAATTGCGTCCAAACGCGTGAAAATCTCTTCTCATCATACGGATTAAGGTATGAATGAGAGATCACGAATATCATAATGCTTGAGAAGAAACCAATATGCCTTTAGCACAATGAATTCATATTACAAAATACCAGTAGTGAAAGACTTTTAGCGTCTCTCTTGATAGGCTCTCAAAGATTTTGACTAAAGGAGATATTTCTTGTAATAAACAATTTCTTCTTTCACCACAATGTTTCCATTTGGAGTAATGTAGCGTTAGTAAAAGAAAGCAAAATAGAGGGTGAATCATGAATATCATAATTTTTTTAAGCAAACTATCATGGCTTTACAATTAACACATTGCAACTTATCAGAATCGTTTGGTTCAATAGTTAAACAAACAGGGGGTTGAATGCTTTTTTGATGACACGCATTCACATGGAATTTCAGTCTACATTCGAATAAATATTCAGAACTCCTGTTAAACAAGAGAGCCATGCTCTTCTAAATTTCTTCAACAAAAAATCCGAAAATTTAGAAGCAGGTGGACTCTTTCTTACTTTGGCATGAATATTAAATTTCTGGCGAAAAAAATAAATAATACAAACATTGCTCCACTTAACATTCAACACAACAGAGAGTAACGATTTACATAGAAACAAAATCTTAATCATAACAAAAAAACTAAACATTTTTTTATTCAAATAACTTGAATATACAAAAGCAAACATGCTACTGTGTTTCGTATATCACAATGAATGGAGTTAACAGGTATCATATTGTTGTTATGAGGAAAAGAGGAGTTACTTCCCGTAAACATTTTAAGCTTGAAGATAGCTTGTTATGACATAAAACTGAGACCAATTAAAAACACCCATGTTCTTTGTTGGGTCAAAATTTCATCAAGAAATCTGAAAGAGGTATATCAAAGGATCATTTTGGCCACTTTGTAGAGAATTCCAAACTGCAGTTTTGGAAAAGAAGAATTTGCAGAATTTTCAATACCTTTAGGTTTGTTGCCATGGTAACCTAAGTTTTAAATGAAATCAAATTCTCTGTAAATGTAAAAAGTCTGAAAATGGTCATTACAGGATCATTTCTGTGAATTGTCGTCAAAATTCGTGGGTACTTTCTGAGAAGATGATTTGTAAAAGTTAACGCACACACGGATGCATGGCGGACACAGGACCATGGCATAAGTTCACCGGCCTTCGGTGTATATGGTACATGTTTCAGCCACTACTTTAGGTCCTTTGTGTCTCAGATGGATAAGATCAATAAGTAAATCCTAGGCTCGATTCCCGCTGAAGGCATAAGTCATGTTGGTTCGCACTCGGACAAGATACTCCAGAGTCCCAGCTACCGTGCCATATTACGTCAAAAATTCATAAACTAATGTCTTTCACGAAAGACATTAGTTTATGAATTTTTGACGTAATATGGCTGATATAAGTATGAAAACAATATAAATACCATTCAAACAAACATACACAAATTCAACTTCTTCATTTCTAAATCAATCGATACATTTTGAAAAACCTTGCAATGATTCTGTATAACAGAGATCCTACGGTTTTTTTGCATGGAACAAACCAAAAGACGAACAATGCCGGTGGGTCTTAAAATAACCTAATTTAGCACGCGCAGTGTTACAACCGTGAATTCCCTCCTTTCGTTTTTGCTTGCAAGAAAAGGCAATTACCAGAGCAAGAATGTTTCCATAATAGTGATGAAAGTTCCAATTTTTGTATTTAATCAAGTGTAAATTTGCTCTCGGTTTTAAGCTCCCGCTATACGGTGACGTGATTTTTGCCACCAAGAGATTTCTGGTAATTTAAATCTTATTTTTTGTTTTGTCTCGCTTTTTCGGTTTTGTGAGAAATCATCGATTAAACATTATTCGAGTCGTTACATTGTGCAATTCAGCCGTCCTAGTATACCAAAAATCAACTTCTGACGCTTAGTGGGCAATGTAAGTTACGATCAGACAGCACAGAACGTGATGTATATCAATCAATAATGTACTTTGTTTATAAAAAATAAATAAATAAATAAATATATAAATAAATAAATAATAGTGGGCCGCTTAAATAGTAACATTCCGAACCAACATTTAACGGCGAAAGCTCACTTATCGCTGCTCCTTGTCGGTTAAAGCAATACTAGGTCTGGCTTGTGCAGTGCCTCGTTCAAAGACAATTCCATCGAAAACCGGAGTCGCCAGTGGGGATCAAACCGAGATTTCCTGGTTATGAATTAAAAACATAAACCTGTTAGCCACGAAGAACCCCCCCCCTTTTTTTTTTTAAATTTCTTCAGCATAAATATATACTTTCGCAAGGCCTTTCGCAAGATGTCTGTCAACTATGCCCTATGAAAAGGAGATTAATGCATATACAAAAAGTTTCGGCCAAGGTCAGCCTGCACGATCCGCTCAGACTAACCTTGGTTGACACTTTTTGCTGTGGCTCAATTTCTTCATGTCAAAGGACGAGTCTACCTCGTTATTCAGTCGCTTGTTACACAAAAATGATCCTTAATAATTTGATGTCTTGCTTGGTAAAATGTATCATAGAGATGCATTAAACCCTCTTTCGCCAGAGCATGACTCATACCCAAATGCGAGCATTGATTGTGTGGTTAATATTTGCAGTTTTTTACAATGATTTTAAACTACGGACAGAATTATGATTTGTTTATATGGCAGCCATAGATTTAATGCATCTCTGTGATACATCATACCAACCAAGTTATTATAAAATTGTTGATCCATAAAATCCATTTTGTCAAATAATCGACTGAATCATATGATAGAATAGCCCATTGACATGCAAAAAAATTACTAATAACAAAAAGTTTCGGTTCAGATCATCGTGATTGTGTGGTAATCACCTTTTGCGGACGGCAAAGATCAAGATCTGACAGCACAGAACGTGCAGTCTGATCATACATCATGCCGACTGCCCAGACTGACCTGGGTCGAAACTTTTTAACAGATGCATTAAATCCCCTTTTCACAGAGCATGGTTCAAATAGAAATGTTTTAGACTTAAAATCACTTTAACTAATGCAGTCTAAAATAGGGGACTTCAAGATTTAATCCTTAGGCTCATAAACGCGACACAAGACCTCTTGCGGACAGTGTAGATCAAAATCAGACTGCACAGAACGTGCAGTCTGATTTTGGATCTACACAGTCCGATAAGATAATATTTTTCCCCCGAAAATAACTTTATAGCAGTATTTTGGTTTTTTACTATCGGCTTTTAAGTTTCTTTCGAGTTATTTAGCAGGATTAGAGTTAAACCTACTTTAAATAATCTAGTCAAATATGGAGTCAATAATATGATGGCAAAGATAATTCTCTCCGTCATTATATGCGTTTTCCTGTCAGGCTAAAACGATTTTCACATATCTCTTCCAGTCTATAATATTGTTTTATTTATTTTTCTTTTTCTATTTGTCTTTTGTATAAAAGCTTTTGTTTTTACAAAACGTACAAATCAAGCCTAGTAACGGTATGCATGCCATGCTTTTATTTAACATAAACCTTACGAACCATGCTCTGTGCAACGGGGGATTTAATGCATCTGCAAAAATAACTGAAAAGTGTTGCTATCGGTCAATTTTCTGCATGTCTATGGAACAGCCTTATCTTATGATTCAGTCGGTTACTTGACTAATGCATATCTTACGAACAAAGTCCGTAACAAAGAAACAAATGAAGAAATGCATGGCAGAAATACAGGGACCGGGCAGGATTCGAACCTAGAACGCTCGGACGAGAGGCCAATACCATAACCACTGAGCTGAAGAGAATTCTTCCTAACGCAGTTGTTAGGTATTATATTTAAATCGGGATGAAGCCATGCATGAAGGAGTGGTCTCCCGTAACACATATTTATAACTTTCTTGGTAAAGTGCATACGCCTTTTTGAAAGAAGTGTTTTCTACTTAAAACAAAGTCAGACTTATCCTGAACTGTTAAAGACACTATTCTCAACAGTTATTGTGCCGAAAAAACCCAACAGACATGTTTAGACTACATACATACAAGACGTCCATTGTTGGGCCATGCTCTGTGAAAAGGAGGTTTAATGCGTCTAATGGATCCATTATACAAAGCAAGTCATCAGAGAGATTAACTCTTTACCAAACAATCCCTGGTTTTTACGACCCTAAGATAGAAGCCTTTTGAAAACATTGTGGGAAAAGGAGAAAATGCTGGTAACCAGCATTTTCTCCTTTTCCCAGAATGTTTTCTACCCTGCTGGAAACAAATTTCAATTTTTGAGTTACATTTATGTTGTCGTCTGCAAGTGCTTTCAATTTGTACCTGTCTAAAATTTTGTCGTTTGGTAAAGAGTTAAGATCCATAAAATTCATTTTGTTCAACAACCATCTGAATCATGACGTACACTTGTCCTTTTACATGCAGAATATTTACCAAAAGCAAAATCTTTCGACCCAGGTCAGCCTGCGCAGAATGCGCAGGCTGACATGGTTCAGTGTCTTTTGCAGATGCATCAAGCCCCCTTTTTCACAAAGTATAACCAGATCGCAATTTAAAGAATACACTTTTCCAGTATGTCTAGGCAAGCGGACAATGTCATTCTAACTCTTTACTAGATGATAAAATTTTAGACTCGTCCAAGTTGAAAGCAGCTGCTGACAAGTTTAAGCTTTACAAAAAACGAAATGTGGCTCAAAAGATTGGATCTACCTTTGAAGGATAGCAAACATTGTGCGAAAAGGATAAAATGCTGGTTGCCGGAATATTCTCCTTCTTTACCAACATTTTTCTTTTTCTATTTTTTTCACTTCGACTTTTTCTACAGATTTTTACCTCAAGGGCTCAAAACGTTGTATCGTTTTACCCTTTACCACACAATCCCGAGTTTTAACGACCTCGGTGGAAGAAGGCTTTAAAAACATTGTGGAAAAAGGAGAAAATTCTGGTAACCAGCATTTTCTTCTTTTCTCACAATGTTTATACCCTTTAGAGTCAGGTTCATCAATTGAGTCTCTTTTAATTTGTTGTCAGCAACGGCTTTGAATTTGGACGAGTGTAAAATTTTGTTGTTTGGTATAGAGCTAAGATACGGTTAACTCCTACTCAGCCAGCTTAGAAATTTCGATTGAAAATACTTCCCAACTACAAAGGAAAATACTTTTTGATAAAAGATGAGAATAAAATGACGGATAGCGTAGACAAAACATCAGAATTCACTTTCTCTGCATTGATTGATTGTTAGTGTTTAACACCTATCCGTGCTTTCCTGTAGTTTCTTTTACCAGTACTCCGCACAATATTCTTTCCAAGCCACTGGCTCCTTTCCCAAATACCAATCGTCGAAACAATGATCAGCGGTGAGAAAAGAATGAATCCTTTCGCAATGATTATCAACAATCCCTGGAAAGAAATTGGCCCAGCCCATGATCGAACAAGCGACCTCCTGTTCTTGAGTCCAATACGCTACTGACTGCGCTATCGGGGTTCGGCCACTTTCCTTGCAATGTGATCTTCAAATACACTCCTTCTGGGAAAGCTCTTGACACTGTCCATGTGGAGGAAAGCTAAATGCGCTTTCAAAATAATTGAAGATAATAACGGTAATATTTCGTTTTCTTCTTTTCTTTTAAAAGGAAAAAAATATTTCCGATTATATATCCAAGGTCGACTTGACTTGTCTGCCTACAAAAATAGGAAACCCGAAAGCTTTTAATCTTCCAGATTTTGTGAAAGCATCCGCGAGATTTTTTAAAAGGAATCCAGCCCGTTACCAAACCATCCAAAACGCGTTTTACCGTTCCGAAGAAAACTTTTGAAAACATTGCAGGAAAAGGAGGAGATGTTGGTAACTAGTATGGTCTCCATTTCCCAGTTTTCTACCCTTCCAAAGTCAGATCGCGTCTTTTGAGCCATATTTGAATTTCGTCTGCAAATGCTTTCAGTATGGGTGAGCCTAAAATTTTCTAACGTGGTAAAGAAATGGTATCGTTCAAAATCAACAATATCTCAATTTTTCTCAATGTATACTTATATCTGCATCTCAGATTATTATTTCTTTATCACAAGACAGAATGTTAAACTCTCCCAAATTCAGAGCATTCTCAGACGACAAATTAAAAAGCGTGTATGAAATGATGGAATTTGACCTCTGATTGGGAAGAAGAACGTTTTGGGAAATGGAAAAAAAGCTGGTCATCTGCATTTCTCGTATTACTGCAATGTTACCTTTTCAAAGACAGTTTCGGGGTTTCTATTTACCTACATTTAATCTATCGTTTACAGTTGCTTTCAATTTTGAGGAGTTTAAAATTTTGTCGCATGGTAAAGAGTTCACTCACTTAACGACACCGAGGAAGACGCCTTTTGAAAACATTGAAATTTTCTCTCGGGGCAATTCGAAAGGTAAATGAGAGCATCTGACCATTTTGCTAAATTAGATATGCGGAATATTATGCTGTAGTGACTTTCCCGGTGCTTGTATTTACTTCGAGTAGCGTGAGAAAATTTGGTATCGCGAGACCGAAGGTCGAGCGAGATGCCAAAATTTTCTTACTCAGCGAGAAGTAAATACATGCACTAGGAAAGTCACTTCAGCATAATATTCCTTTTATTATATACCTACACCTTTTCAAAGACAAAATATTGCAAATTATTGACATTTTATTCGAAAACGGTAAGCAAAATAAAACAAATAATGATGTAGTAGCCAGTAACTTCGTTTTTATGAATGGCGGATGAATATCACAGCGTAAAATTTTGACCAATGAACTTGCAAATGAATACATACGTATACCGCCCGTGAGTTACGTCCTTATGACGTCATCATACCATATTTGGAACCGTATTTCACAGTGTGTGCATACGGATTTTTTTTTATGGTGGCATATTTCTGCCGCGAGATACGAGATAGCTATCATGATAATTTTACAAAACTATCGCGATAAATTAAAGTTTCCTGGAAATTTTATCGAGATAGTGAGAAGTTTCCTGAAAAAAAAAAAAATAAATAAACTTAATATTTTAACGCAAAATTTCTCAATCGTGCACGAAGCTGATATGCAAGATAAAATTATCGTGATAGTTCTACCTGTTTCTGGATATCTATAAATAGAAAATTTATCATTTGGATGAACTCGGTAGTTTTTGACTTCACTGGATTGCAGTAAGTAAAAGTTCGAATAATTATTAATTGTAGCTTAATTGGTAAATTTTGACAAGACTCAAAATGAACAGAAACCTGTAAAATCACAAAGACAACTCAAAATGCCTCCTACGAACACTTTAAAACCATTCAGGGAAAAGGAGAATTCATAAGGTTGTAGACGAAGATGTTCCGAAACCGCGTCTAATTATAGATACCGTGAATGTCAGTTGTGGGCACTAAAGCAAAAAAAATCATGATAACAGGTAGAATTATCGCGATATTTTTATCGTGAAAAGTTTTATTATCTAGATAATATTTCCAGGAAACTTTGTTTTATCACGATAGTTTTCTAAAATTATCATGAACGCTATCTCGTATCTCGCGGCAGAAATATGCCACCATATTTTTTCCTGTCCTGTGTGATATTTTATCCGCGTGCAACGCATGTATTTTCTCCGAAAAACTTTCTGGTATATAATAAAATTGATTTTTCATTAACTCTTGGTACCCCTTTGCAGATTGATTACCTTCCTTTATCTGTACAATGGAGACCACTTCATTGAAGCTCTAAATTAGGCTACAGAGTTTTCTTCTTTGGTATTTTCAACACATTTCGAAAGACAGCGGTAAATATACTAGTTTTTCATTTGTCAGCCATTTTAAAATGAGATTTCATAACCAAACCAACTTTATTTATTTTTTTTCTGGATACATCCTTTTGAAACTTGAAGCTGGTACATTCATTTGCACCTCGGGTCGCTCCAATTTGTCTTACAGAGAAGTTGAAAATGTGTGACACTGGCTGTCTCAGACAGAACAAAAACTACTGACAAATTGCCGTTAAATCTAAAGCCATAAAAATGCATTATCCTAAAATTCAACTCTTTACCAGACGGTAAAAAGTTTTGACACGTTCAAATTGAAAGCCTTTGCAGACGACAAATTGAATGTGTTCATAAAGGTATGATTTGTCACTGAAAGGGTGGAAAACGTTGTAAGAAACAGGGAAAATGCTGGTTACCAGCATTTTCTCCTTTTTCTACATTTTTTTCAAAAGCCTTCCTCCCCAGGGTCGGTAAAGCTCGGGGTTCTTTGGAGAAGGGTTAAGAGGATATACGTGTGTTCCGATGTCTGACCCAGACAGCTTACAGCCGGCACAAAAGACGGGAGTTATTACAAATGGCATTTTAGGCTCTTAAATTACGCACATACTTCGCATCGTACCAATGATGTTCCTTATGAGGGTACCACATATAGTCCAAAATAAGCCTGCAAGTTTGCGCAGCCTGATTTTGGTATTTACATTCCGATAACAAACTATAGAACTGTCGCAAGCCGACAGGTTAACACCCCCCCCCCCCCGACTACGTCGTCACTGGACACGTAAAAGAAATGAACCATGCTTTGGCAAAAGGGGGCTTAATGCATCTCCGTAATCCATCATACCAAGAAAGCCATCACATACTTATGGATCCATAATAGCCACTTTTTTTAACAACCGACTCAATCATGAGGTAGACTGATCCTTTGACATACAAAAATCTTAAAGATATCGAAAAGTTTCGGCCCATGTCAGCCTGCGCGGACTGCGCAGGCTGACATGGGTCGATACTTTTCGCAAATGCATTAAGCCCCCTTTTCACAGAGCATGGCTCAAATAAAAAAGCCATTATTTCTGGAACAGTAGTCCTTAGTTCAATTCTCGATTTAAAAAGCAACGCAATTTCTGACTGGATAAAGCAATTAGTTTAGCTAATCAGAATCTGTGTTCCTTTCAAACTTCAAAATTTCTTCAGAATAAAGTAAATATACTCATCGCTTTACATGAAAGAACTGATATACGAGATCTATTTTTGGACATCTATATAGAGTACGCCCTGACATACGCATAATTAAAATCAATTCTAGTAATCCAGAGACGAAGGTTCTTAACGAATTATGACATCAGCAAGTTCAGTATAAATCTAAAATAAGTCTTCCATTGCAAATGGCGGATGTGTAGCTTTTGCTGACATTGTAAGTCAAGATCAGGCTGCACATAACTTATTCAGGTGCAGTGCAGAGCCATGTGAATACCTCTTTAAAAAAAAGTTTAGTTTATCAATTTGACAACTACAAAAGATTCAAAACTTTGATAAGGAAGATTTCAAACCTCGACAAATAAAGCACTTGAACACTATGTAAAAGCAATCAGGAATTCATGCTGAAAGATGGAGAAAGTGGTGCGTTTGGAGCGGATTTTAAATTTTTCATTAGTCTTTAACAGCAGGATCGAAAAAAAGGTCGAGTGCATGACGGAAACGGTAAGCAATGAGCAAATGAACAATCATTGCTGTCGGCAGATATAATCAGTATCCAGTCCTCTATTCATTAATTACTATTCTTCATAGAAGGAGGTATGGCCTTTTCACCTCTTAACTCTTTACCAGACGACAAAATTTTAGACTTGTCCAAAATGAAAGCATTTGCAGACAACAAATTAAATGTAGCTAAAATGATGATAATTGTCTGTGAAAGTGTAGAAAACCTTGTGGGAAAAGGAGAAAATGCTGGGTACCAGCATTTTCTCCTTTTCCCACAGGGTTTTCAAAAGGTTATTTTCTCAGGGTTGTTAAAACTGGGAGTTGTTTGTTAAAGATATAACACTTTACCAAATGACAAAATTTTAGACCTATCCAAATTCAAAGTATTTGCAGGCGACAATTTAAATGTGGCTGAAATAAAATGATTTTCTTTTAAAATGGTAGAAACCGATTTGTGCAAAGAAAAAAACTTGTCGTCAGAATTTTCACCTTTTTCTCACAATGTTTTCAAATGCCTCTTTCCTCAGGGGCGTTAAAAAGATTGACTTTTTCACTGCCAAAAGCGACTAAAGCAGTCTTTACTGACCGCGATTAAGATCAGATAGTACAAAACGTGCAGTCTTGATCATGGATCTACACCGTTCATCTTAATTGCGTTACAATTTTATCAACAATTGCTCTTTGTAGCATTTCAGAAAGCTGTCTACTACAAAGGGGGATTGTATGGTAATTAAAACGGGAGACATAGATGTCGTTAAGTATACATAACAAGATATATCTTTTGAAGAAATTTCTTCTTCATTTGAGAAAACAACAGAAATTTCTTATTCATTTCATCAAGCTATTACTCCCTTTATTACAATGTACAAAAGAAATAAACTGCAAGGGGAAAGCGATGTGAAAATTCGCAATCTTTATCGTAAAAAAATATGATTTTAAGTATTTTAAGTATACATTACAAGGATACATCCGAAAATGCCGTTATTTTTCACAACATTGTCGAAATCTTGCTACCTCGGGGAGGGGAAAGGAGTGGGTTGATAGTGTTGCGTCAAAAGTCACATTTTTGTGGTAAAAATGTCAAACAGGAGATAAAGATGCCATTTGGAATACATTATAAAAATGACTTACGACAAAATTTTATCATTATTTTCAATTTTGTCTGCGATATTTCCACTTGAAGAAAATTACGGGGCTCTACAGAAGAATAAATAAATATGGTAGATGAAATGTCGTAGAATTATTGGATATATGTTTCCATTTGTAAGGATTTTCTCCAGACAGTAATACTAAATGTCTGCCAAAGCATGGCCTTACTAACAGACAATTTATGATTCTTTTCATAACTTTTTCTTTAAATATAAGTTAGGCTTACAGTTGCCTACTAGCGATATGTCACTGACTCAATACCCAGGTGCAAGCGATGTACCATTAATCTAATACTGAAATGTGCTTGCAACACACTATTGACCTGTTACATAAGTGTGTAAGCGATATACATGTACAAGAAGTATGTAGGCTTATTGACCTATTACTCAATTGTGCAAGCGATATATCAAAATCTATATTAACCTATTACAAGACAACAAAATTTTAGCCTTGTCCAAATTGAAAGCAATTGCAGACGACAATTTTAAGGTGGCTCAAATGGTGCAATTTTTCTGTGATGGAGTAGAAAAAATTGTTGGAAAAAAAATGCTGGTTACCACCATTTTCTCCTTTTCCCACAATGTTTTCAATTGCCTTCTTCCCCACGGTCGTTAAAAGTAGGCGTTGTGCGGTAAATGGTTAAATTACAAGCGCTTTACTACTGACCTATGTGAACTGCAAGCGATATACCATTGACCCATTACTAAATGTGCGAGCCGTATACCTTTGATCTATTGCCAAAATGTGCAGCCGATAAATTTGCGATTTAACCCCTAGGATGCTAAGCGCGACTCACCGACCGTTTCCGGACAGGTAGATCAAGATCAGACTGCACAGAACGTGCAGTCTGATCTTTGATCTACTCTGTCCAATAAGGACATATTGTCCCCTATATTGTCCCCTACCTTTGAAATGGTAAAAATACTATCATCTAAAAAACTTTATTTCACTTATTTAGCGGGATAAGGGTCAATACTGATCTATTATTTCCATGTGCAAGCGATATGTTGTTGACCTAACACTTTAACGTGCACGCGATTTACAATCGATTAGTGCCAAAACGGCAAGCGATTTACGGTGTGTGAACCATCGGCTCTCGTCAAAATGCAGACATATCACAGCATAAGAATCTCTAATGAAACTAAGCTCGCTACAGATCTTTCTTTTTGTCAGGAAGTGGGCAAAAAACAACACCCTTTCGTACTTCTTGATATCTTTCCATCCAATTCTGAATATGCATTATTCTGATAAAGGCTGGTCAGTTTGAGTGACGTTTTGCGCCACAGAGCGAAGCTAGAACTGCCGGAGAAGACCGAGGGAGAAGCACAGGTGCCTGACATGTCTGGTATCATACGACCCCCCCCCCCCCATATAGGGGGGGGGGGTTTGTATGATACCAGACATGTCAGGCACCAGTGGGTAGAAGCAAAAAGTCTAGCATATTGAAAGTGCACGCCCTTCTTCATCCATACACTAAAACCAAAAAGAACAATGTCATTTTTTGCATTTACTGCAACCACTGAGAATCAATTCCTTATTTTTCCCGCAATGTTTTCCATAGCACTAAAAATTTAACTTTTTTCCTCTTTCCGCCTCCCTTTTGTCTTTTGATCTTGTTTAGATGTATTTAAATGAGCCGTGCTCCGGCAAAAGGGTACTTAATGCATCTCCGTGATCCATGGTACCAAGCAAACCATTACATACTTATGGATCCATGATATCCATTTTTTCAGGCAACTGACTCAATCATGAGATTGACTGGTCCTTGGACATACAGAAAGCTGACCAGGGTCGATGCTTTTCGCAGATGCATTAAGCCCCCTTTTTACAGAGCATGGCTCAAATATAATGACCAGATCATGCTCTAGCTAAAAAGGGGTTAAATGAATTTCCGTGAATCATCCGGTATAAAGCAAGTCATCATATAACTATGAATCCGTAATATCCATAAGAACCGACTGAATCTGAAAATAGACTCGTCCTTTGACATGCAGAAAAAAATACCAGGAGAAAAACATTTCGACTAAGGTTATTTTTTGCAGATGCATAAAGCCCACTTTTCACAGAGCATGGCTCAATTTGTTTAGTGACGAGTGAAATCAAGTTGCGTGTATAAATAAGGCATGAACCTCCGAACCGTTAATCGTAGAAAATCAGCCTGTCTGATTTATGGCAAGAAATGTCTGCTTTGCAGCTGGTAGTGTAAATAAACTTTGACAAATTTCTCTTGGAGGTAAACAGGGAGAAAATAGTTCCGTCCTTATGTAGCAGACTTAAAGTCAATATTGGCACGGGTCCTCTTTCACTTTGCAGCATATCATAATATTACGGTGAGTTTGGTCAATAATGATAGGATAGGATAAAAAAAAGAAATGAGCCATGTCCATGGAAAAGGTAGTTTGATGCCATTCTGTGATGCATTATACCAAGTAAGTCTTCACATAGTCCATTTTGTCTAACAACCGACTAATTCATGAGGTAGAATGGTCCTTTGAATGGGTATGTTCGATACATTTTGCAGATGCATTGAACCTCCTTTTCACAAAGCACGACTCAAATCTATTTCAAGCTTTGTCAATTATTTAAGATAAGGACTTAATAAAATAGTTCCATCTCCTTAGGCCTAAGCATATGTCAATGTTGGTGCTGTTTTCTTTCTTTCTTTCTTTTATTTCTTTCTTCCTTTCTTTCTTCTCAGATCCTGGTTACCTTATTTTATTCTGTTTCCAATCCTTTCAAGGACAAATCCCCTAATATGAGCGAAGAATATTATTTAGCAAATGTTGCTAATGCTAGTGATTTTGTTGTCTTGTACAGAGTAAACTCAAGGCACACGAGCAGATAAAAATAAGATACAGATTAAGATTAGACGCTACAGAACACAGCCTGCCTTGGGATCGAAACAGTCCAGTATTCTGTGAAACATTCAAACGACCACCGGCCTGACCCTGCAATTGCATGGGACCGTCCTTTGCATTTAAATTGCAGTTTTCACTTACTTAGTGATACTCATTCAGTGGGACAAAATGTGACTGTTAGGGGTGTCGAACCTAGGTCCCGAAGCTAACAGGGCGAATGCTGTATCCACTGAGCCACCCAGACCGCTCGAAATCCAAACTTCCGGTTATCATCAGTTGCAACAGTAGTTTTAATCCTTACGCTGCTAAGCGCGACTAAAAGACTTTTGCGGAAAGTGTAGATCAAGATCAGACTGCACAGAACGTGCAGTCTGCTCTTTGATCTACAAGGTCCTTTCTGGAATTTTTTTCCCCAAAAATATACCATTGAAATAGCAATACTTGCATTTTTGCTATCGGCTTGAAAGTTTCATTAATGAGTTATGCTCTGGCAAAAAAAGGCTTAACTCATTACCAAACGACAAAATTTTAGGTTTGTCCAAATCGAAAGCATTTGCAGACGAGAAAATAAAAGTGACTGAGATTTGAAATTTGTTTTGTGAAGTGTAGAAAACATTGTGGGAAAAGGAGAAAATGCTGGTTACCATAAGAAAGGCTTCTTTCTCAGGGTCGTCAAAAGTAGGGATTGTGTGGTAAAGGGTTAAATGGATACTACCAAGCAAATCATCACGTGATCATGGATCCATAAACTCCATTTTGTATAACAACCGACTGAATCATGATGTAAACTTGTCCTTTGACATGCAGAAAAATGACCGGTAGCAAATAGTTTCGGCCCAGGTCAGCCTGCGCGGACTGCGCAGGCTGACCTGGGTCGATCCTTTTTGCAGATGCATTAAGCCCCCTTTTCACAGAGTATGACTCGTTTCATTTACTCAGCAGGGTATGGTTAAGGGTTCAGGTCCTAACATCTTTTAGTACGATAACATTCGAAAAAGATCTTATTAGAATTGGAGGTCACAGACAGACTTTAAATATTATCATGGCAAATGTACAACATCATGACATATAAACTGAAAAATTACATGCCATCAGAAATCTACGGTGGCACAAAAGTGACATGGAAGATATATTTTATACTACGTGCGCACTAGTAGCTAATACGTGCGCACGTATTACATATTACGTGCGCACGTAATAATCCACCAATCAGAATCATGAACGGAAGCCATTGTTTCAAGATGGAAGTGGAAGATAGACATTTATTGATTCGTGATAAACTGATTGGTCGATTATTACGTGCGCACGTATTAGTTAATACGTGCGCACGTATTAGCTACTGCGTGCGCACGTACTAGCTACTGCGTGCGCACGTAATACTACTGCGTGCGCACGTATTACTTATTACGTGCGCACGTATTAGCTACTGCGTGCGCACGTAGTATAAAATATATCTTCCATGTCACTTTTGTGCCACCGTAGAAATCGTCTACGTTTGATGTACTGTATCTGTGTGTGGCAGGTTTGAACCAAAAATCTACTTATAACCGGTTATCATACTTAAACAGCCTTTATATCTCTGCAGTATACAACTGTCACATGTAAACATTGCAAGACTGCCAGACACAGAGGTCGCTAAGACTATCATCACTCCTTAAAAAGAGGTCGGGCCAACTAGGATTCGGACTCGCGCATTTCACTAACATTAGTAAAACTTTGTAACGGTCTCAAATCCTGAGCTGACTCAACTAAGCAAAAATAAACGGACTTAAATCAGTTAACAGACTTACGTACATTATTTTGCCAGATTTAGTCTAAAACGTAAGTCAAATTAGGATTTCATAGTGTTAGTAAAGTCTTTTGATGTTAGTGAAATGCGTACCAAATAACGAACTCAAGTCAGAAAATGATTCCGTTAGCGGAATTCAGCAAAATAAGAGACTTATGTTTTTTCGTGCTCAGATCTCGGCCAATACGGATTGAGAAAAATCTGGAACGGATTACTTTGTCAGAGTATAAAGTTTTCTGAAATTCCGCCCAAAGATTAAATAACTATGAAACTGTCTGCGTTAACTCTTTACCCAACAATCCTGAATTTTAACGACGCCGAGGCAGAAAACTTCTGAAAGCACTGTTAAAAAACGAGATAATGCTGGTAAACAGCAATTTCTCTTTGTACTACAATGTTTTCTATCATTTTCAATATAAATCTCATCAATTGAGCCACATTTGTCGTCTGACAAATCGTTAGTATTGGTAAGAGTTCAAGACGATCTTTAACGTTCCCAAAATGGAAATGAATAGATTCTTGCCTTCAAGGCTCGAGACAGATCCAATATGGCGGCATTCTCAAGTCGATGTGCAAACTGCCGGAAGCAGGTTAACCCTTCACAAAACAGTCCCTTGTATTAATGACCCCTTGGGAAAGGTCATTTTGAAAATAGCGTGGGAAAAGGAGAAAATATTGGAAGACATCATCTTTTCCCTTATCCTTCGATTTTCTGGGCTTTGATATAGATAAACCTCATCGATTGCACCACATTTCACTTGTCGTCTGCAAATGCTTTCAATTTGGACTAGTCCAAAAATTTGTCGTCTGGTAGAGAGTTATCGTTTACATAGGGGAATATCACTATTTACATTTGGTCAGATTTTTTCTGATCTTTATCACTCTATCACGCCGCCGTCCATTATTCACCAATAAATACAGCGCTATTTTGTTTGCTCCCAGTTTAATCACGACGTCGAGACGCATTCGGATAGTTCGGAATTAATCGTTATGTCGAACTGTTGTCCCTGAGATCAATATTAAATCTGAAGGCTTCACGTAGATGTACTTTGATGCATCAACAGCACACCGTATTTAACCCTACTCGTATGTGAAACAAGAGATAAATTCGGATAAAAAATTCCGAATCTTTTACGGCGCAAGTGAATGTGCTGGCATTTGACCTACTTTTTGGCTATGATAAAAAATGAATAAACAGAAATTTGTGATTGGTCAAAAATGTAGACATGTTCATTCTAAGAGCCCTTGCCTATTTGCTGCAAAATTTACGCCGTCTGTCTATTTGAAATAAAGATATTTGTTGTTTCTTGTGAATTTTACTTCAGAAAACTTTACAAACAATAATTTTGCAAAAATGTAAAACAATAATATCAACTCTCCAAATTTCAAGAAAATTTGGTGCCAGACATAGTTTCAGTTGCTTTATCGAAAAGAATCTTAGGTCAGATCTTAGACCTACAACTTCTGATACTTTCAGAGATATTTTGAGCAAATTATCTTGAAACTAAAGGACCGGCGTCGTTTTATTTTTGCTTTTTTGAAACTTATGTATGCCCTATTTCATAACCGAAAAATGTTCAGTAGCCAACAACTTCAGCCAAAAGATATTCTGCACAAGCCAGAATACAAACAACGTTCTTAATTTGCAAATGAGTGTCGTTCTTTCCCAGCTTTCTAATCAACAAAATTTAATCTCTATCCAATCGATGAGTACTTTAAGGATTCAAGCACTTTGAAGTGTAAATGATTCAGGTATATATTACATAACACGCAAACAACATCTCATGTAATACGGATATTCTACACCACTCATTTCCTCTTAAAACCAGGAGGCAGGCGTTTAATACTTTACCAGAAACAATACATCTCAGGCTGGTCGAAATTGAAAGAATTTGCAGACGACAAATCGAATGTGGCTAAACCTTTAGGCTGCTAAGCGCGACTCTCTGACCTTTTGCGGACAGTGTAGATCAAGATCAGACTGCACAAAACGTGCAGTCTGATCTTGGATCTACACTGTCCGATCAAGAGATATTTTTCTCCAATAAATATATCTGATTGCGTAAAGATTTTATACTGGACTGAGCTAAATGCAACTTAACCCCTGTCCTACTAAATAAATTAAATGAAACTTGCAATCCGATAATAAAAACCCGAAAAATGCTATTTCTAGCTTATTCTTTTGGAGGAAAGTATCTCTTAATCGGACAGTGTAGATCAAGATCAGACTGCACGTTCTGTGCAGTCTGATCTTGATCTACAGTGTCCGCAAAAGGTCAGTGAGTCCCGCTTAGCAGGGTAAGGTTAAAATCCTTTTAAAGTGTAAATAATGCAGGTATACATTACACAAGGCGGAAACAACATCTCATGTAATACTGACACACGTCCGATATTCTACACTACTCAATTCCTCTTTTCAATCAGGAAGCCGAAGTTTAACTCTTTACCAGACGACAAAATTTTAGTCGTGTCCAAATTCAAATCATTTGCAGACGACAAATTTAATGTAGCTAAAATGATTGGAATTTGTCCTTTTAGGGTAAAAACAGTATGGGACAAGGAGAAAATGCTGGTTATCACCATTTTCTCTCTTTCTCACGATGTTTTCAAAAGCGTTTTTATGCAATGGTCGTTGAAACACGGGGTTGTTCGGAAAAGGTTTTAAATATCTTATTGCGTGTCATGGCGTAAACCGAATGGAAAACCGAAATCAAATGTCTCTAGCAATTTAATTTGATGTGAAAATAATACCGATACGCCTGCCCTGTGCAATAAAACATCTCCTGGCCTCCCCTTGTTTTATGGGTGTCCAATAAACATTGCCCTTATGGCGCTTCAAATTTAAAGTTGGGTCTTTAAAATAAGGAAACAGCAGCCGAAATATTGGTATTGCAAGATTATTTTTGACCAGAACATGTAACAAACTAGTGGGCAGTGTAGAATCAAGATTAGACTGCACGTTCCGTGCAGTCTGATCTTGATCTAAACTGTCCACCACAGCAACTTTGCCCGGTTCAAGCGCTTTAAGAGTTTAACAACCGATATAGATAACTGAGTGATGTGTAAGGCATATTCAAGCAACAAAAACGTAGACAGAAAGATCCTGGAATGCATATCACGTTGCGCACAATTCTTTAACACATCAATCATCCAGCTATTTCTGTCACATAAACACTGTACATGAGTCATGCTCAGTGAAAAAGGGCGGTTTAGTTCATCTGCAAAAAGTACCAACCCATATCAGCCTGCGCAGGCTGACGTGGGTCGAAATCTTTTGCTATTAGTAAACTTTTTACGTGTCAAAGAAACATTCTACCGGATGATTCAGCCATTTTTGGATAAAATGGACTAATATTACGTGACGGACGATCTCCTTGTATAATGCTTCACGAAGATGTATTTAACCCCTTTTCTGGCGTAGCTGAATGTGCCTGCTTTTGACCTACTCTTTGGTACTGTTAACAAATGAATACATAGAAATTTGTGATTGGTCAAAAGTGTAGACATGTCTATTTTAAGGGCTTCTGCCAGTTTGCTTGCAAATTTACCCCTTCTATCTTTGGCAGAAAATGTTTGTCTAAGGCCATATCTGTGCAGTAAGACCAAGGGACAACACTGTCCAGTATGCGTTGGCAACGTCTCGACCAAACACATTTCATACCGATGGCAGCACATGGTGCTTTGGCAGAAAACGTTTATCTACGGCCA
Source organism: Hippopus hippopus (assembly GCA_946811185.2). Classification (NCBI taxonomy): domain Eukaryota; kingdom Metazoa; phylum Mollusca; class Bivalvia; order Cardiida; family Cardiidae; genus Hippopus; species Hippopus hippopus. The sequence continues at coordinate 19,185,439 of OX328102.1, read as the reverse complement.
TATTACACATCTGTGCTGTCTAAACCTTGGACAACACATTGACATGTCTCGGTAAAACACCTTCCATACTGATGGCAGCACATAAGGCTTTGACAGAGAACGTTTATCTATGGCCATATTACACATCTGTGCTGTCTAAACCAGGGACAACACCGCCCTATATATATTGACATGTCTCGGTAAAACATCTTTCATACCGATGGTAGCAAATGGTGCTTTGGCAGAAAATGTTTCTCGAAGGCCATATTACGTATCTGTGCAGTAAGACCAAGGGACAACACTGTCCGATAGGTGTTGGCATTTATCGGAAACACCTTTCATACCGATGGCAGCACAAGGTGCTTTGGCAGAAATTTTTTATCTAAGGCGGTATTACATATCTGTGCTGTCTAACCAAGGGACAACACTGTCCGGTAAGTATTGACATGTTTTCGCCAAACACCTGGCTAAAGCATACAGATGGCAGAGCACGGTGCTTTGGCAGAAAGTGTTTGTAGAGGGCCATATAACATATATTATGTGCAGTCTGACCTAGGGCTAACACTGTTAGATAATTTGTTGACATGTCTTTGCCAATCAGATTGTCATGCATAGTATTCCGGTCCTTCTTTTGTCAAACAAAAAAAATCACTTTATGTTCTAGCAGTCAAAAGATCAAAACAGCACTCTCTGCGGTTTTTTTCTCATACTTCCGCCTTCCTCTTGGCACTACTTTCAAACCGGTAGAGCTGAGCGCGACCATAAGTGCTATTGCCGACAATGTAAATCAAGTTAAGAAAGTGCAGTGTGACTTGGCATCTACAATTCACGATACTTTAGGATCTATATAATCACGGGTAACTATTGAGCACTGGAATCATTCCTATTTGGTATGATGTTTCCAAATGTCGTCCGCAGCACGCTGGTTAAAAGCTTTTTTACAACCCTAGTGCATACGAAGTGCAAAAGAACGAGGAAGTTTAGGTAAAAATTTTTGACGCAATAAACAGTGTCTTTGACAAGCTTTACCATTTAGATTTTAAAGTTTCGTTTAGTCAAAACGCTTAGTTTTATTACTTTGCTACTAAAGTATCAGACGATAAGAAGATCTTTTCGCCTTTTCAGGCAAACCTTGTCCCTTAACGAACTTCTTTGGAAACTGAATGACATGAAACTGCAAATAAAAGAGACCATTGTGTGTCAAATATTCCACCTCGTTTTTCAAATTCTGTTTTGTTAAAGTAGGCCTACAATAAAATAAGTTGAATAACAACATTGTCAAGATAATGTCAGTAACTGACGTAATCAAACTTTACAAGATAACAAAATTTTGGACTCTTCCATAATGAAAACATTTGCAGGTGATTACTTACTTAAAGGTTGCTTAATGATGAAAAATATCTTTGTAAGGATAGTATCCAGTATTTCCTCCTTTTCCAACAATGTTTTCGAAAGCCGTCTTTTGGAGGGTCGTTGGATCACGAGATCGCTACTTAGACATGCGGAAATTCGAGAAAAAACACCAATAAAGGTATATGAGCCATGCTGTGTGAAAGGGGGGCTAAATGCGTCTGATAAAAGTATCAACCCAGATCAGCCTGCGCAGTCCGCCCAGACTGACCTGGGCCGACACTTTTTGCTTTTGGTCAATTTTAAGCATGTAAAAAAAGCTATTCTACCTCCGGATTTTATGGATCCATAATTAGGTGATGACTTGCTGGGTATAATGCATCACATAGATGCATTAAGAACCCTTTGCCAGAGCATATATAAATGATCTACATCTGGATAAAAAACAGGGGAAAGATTGTGGCAAGTGGAGAAAAAGTAGGAACCAACAACAGGCTATCCATTATCATCTTTTTTTTCTGAGCGATTTCCTATTTGTCGGGAAAATCGCAGTTTCATTCTAATTTTATATGAGCCAGCGTGCTCTTTGAAGAAGGGGCTTAATGCATCTGCAAAAAGTATCGACCCTGGTCAGCCTGCGCAGATCGCGAAGGCTGACCAGGGCCGAAACTTTTTGCTCTCGGTAAATTTTCTGCATGTCAAAGGACTACTCTACCTTATGATTCAGTCGGTTGCTAGACAAAATGGTTTTTTATGGATCCATGATTATGTGATGACTTGCTTGGTACTATGGATCATAGAGATGCATTAAGCCTCCATTTGCCAGAGCATGGCTCGTATAAAAATTTAGTTCCATGGGGAAAAATGAGATATGTAGGTCGAACAAAGGAAATCGTATCCAACATTTTAAGGATTATGGTACAACTTGGTCATGGCTAGACCTATAAACCCAGACCTTGGAGGTCCCTCAGGAATTTAATAAAAGATGTGTCAATAATATTAATTTCAAAAACGAAGCTTATGGTCGTTCTGTATGCTTATTGGACAGGAAATAATTCGATAACCCTCTTATCACACAAATTCGATATTTTAAAGGCCCTTTAAACTAGATTTCGTCTCGCGAAAATCCTAACAAAGACTGCTAACTTTTATTCGATTGCAAAGACTGTTTTAACTTAAAAGATAAAGAATGATACGTAATATATAATGAATGTAGAAGACACGAGGAATTTCCGATGTTATTTTGTATTTTTACTCTAAAATTTCATATTCCGTTAGTAACGATACACTAGTAGCAATTTAAGGGATAAATACATGTTTATCACTGTAAAATTTCGGTTGGCCCAATAGCTCACTTGTTGGAGTCATCACCTATGGTTTTGAAGGTTGCAGATTCGAGTCTCGACGGAGGCCCCTTTTCAGCATTTTTGTTTTGTTTTTTTTCCCAACTAAGGGTCACGTCCTTATGATTCTTCTTTACAATATATCAATTTTCTCCTCCCCAAAATTGGATCAAAATCTGGTTTAATGTCCGCCTAAGATCACAGGAGAAGAAATCATTCTGGGAGAAGGAGCGATTACTTGTTAAAAGCTACTACGTGTACTACTTTTCACAAAATGTTTCCCTTATAAATGCTTCGCCATACTCTCGGTTGTACTTTGTGACGCGAATTCAACAGGTCAAAGGTTGATGACACCATTTGGTATAGTAGATTATCTTAGCCCTCAAGTACTAAGCACAACTTAAGTGACTTTTACGGTTAGTGAAGAAAGGATCTTTGATTCTCACTGTCCGATCGTGTGAGAGACATTCTGGTGAAAAGCGTTGAAATTACATCTTGATCTTTAACAGTAAAAGTGTTTATTTAACTGGCCCTCATGTACGGTTTCGCTGCAAACTTTATCTGCTCGATTCTGTTCGATGCTTAACAGTATATTTCCAAAATCAATTATGACATTCGTCATAATTCATTATCTGGTAGCGGGCGGTGTAGACCTAAGATCAGACTGCACGTTTTGTGCAGTCTGATCTTGATCTACGCCGTTCGCAGAAGTCGACACTGCCAAGGACTGAGTTAAGGGTCTATAAATTAAGCATTATTAAGATTTAACAAGAGCATTAATGTTTAATCTCTTCACCGGTGCCCGAATAATTCGTTTAGTTCTGAAATATTCTTTTTATGATATTGGTCCCATGACAATAGCGGGTATTCCTCTAGTCAAATCCCAGTGGAAATCTTTTTGTTTCATAATGCGATTTTTTTTTTAATTCCTCGACCAATCAGATTCGCATTTCTAACACAAAGCCGCTGATTGGCTGAAACATTGTCTGGCAAAAACGGGTCTAATGCAACCCCGCGATGCATTGTTCCAAATAAGTCATCACATAAACACGTGTTCACATCCAATTTATCTCAAAACAAACTCAATCATAAGGTAGACTGGTCCGTTGACGTGCAGAAAATTGACCCAAAGTTTCGACTAAGGTCATCCCGCACGGCTTGCCAAGGTTGACCAGGGTCGATACTTTAAACAGATTCATTAAACCCCTTTTTCACAGAGCATGGCTCAAATGTTTTTAGCCAGAGACCTTTAGCCTCAAAAACTGAAGACAATCGGAGACATACTGATAATGACTTTTATTTCACAAAACAAAACAATGCCATTTGAAACAAAACAGTTACGGTTATAAAATCTGTAATCCCAAATGAATTATCGCAGAAGAACTGCTTTAATCTGACACGTTTGATGTTGTAATCTATCGCCGTCGGATGCGGAATCCAATAGATAAGGGTACTGCAGATTTGTTTGAGCCTTATATCGTGAAAGACTGTTTATTTTTTTAAGTTGCGGAAGGTAGCTAAAGATATGCATTGTTTGCGACTTGATTCGCTTTCTTCCAAGACTTTTCAGTATTATTTTAATGATATTACATTGCAAAATATTAACATTTCCCTCCAGCCTGCTAGCCAGACAGACACGCAGACAGACAGATAGACAAACAGACAGACGGAGAGAGAGAGAGAGAGAGAGAGAGACGGACGGAAGGACGGACGGCCCGCTGGCCTGAGAGAGAGAGAGAGAGAGAGAGAGATGATAAATAAATAAATAAATTCTTATGGTTGGACGGAAAGAAAGAAAGAAAGAAAGAAAGAAAGAAAGACGGATAAGTAAATAAATAAAGGTTGAAATATCTTTGTAGGGCACTGTTTAGAACTCAGAGGGTCCCGATTAAAAGCTTAATACTTAAGATTTCCACTTTCATTTCGATAGACAAACCTTTCCTCGATCTCCCTTTTTTGTACAATTTTGTGGCATACTTGGTGATCAACGTAATTAGCTTTGCCAAATAGATGTACATTGGGAATTCCCCGGGGGATCGTCTTTGCCCATTTTCTCACACGAAAAACGTGCTAAATACATTGATTATATAGCCTGCATACCGCCTGCCTTACTCGGCGCCCTGTAACCTTTTACTAAACGACAAAATTTTACACTGGATCAAAATCAAAGGATTAGTAAAAGACATCTGCAGTTAATTTCACAAGTAAATGCCTGTCTTTGTAACGTTGGAAAAGCTGAATATTCTGGTTACCAGTATTTGCTCCTTTTTCCAAAATGTTTTCAAAAGCTTTCTTCTTCAGGGTCGTTGAAAAACTGGTTAGCTTGGTAAAGGGTTAACTCTTTCAATGCAAGAAGCGAATTGAATGAATTTAGCGGACGACGTACATCAAGATCAGACTGCACAGAATGTGTAGTCTGATCATGGAGCCACGCCGTGCGCTACCTGGCTTTAGTATTTGACCAAAGTCATCTTCAACTGCAGTGGAAATCTATTTCTAGACCTGGAAAATAGACGAATGTATTTAGTTCGTGCGAAAGAGATAAGCCTGCGCCCAACGATCCCGTCTATAACTCTCACTACCGAGTAAATAAATTGCATTTTTTAACTGAATGGCTACAAATGTAGTTTCAATGCAAGATGAAGAGACAGTATGGTCATAATCTAAATTAAAGTAGTAGACAGTGTAGATCACAGATCAGACTGCACGTTCTGTGCAGTCTGATCTTGTTGTACACTGTACACAAAAGCTTCTGGCGTCGTCTACAGTAAGGAAAGAGTTAAACAAACCTGAAGAAGTAAGCTTTTGAAAACATCGTGGGGTGAAGGAGAGAAAAAAAGGTAACCAGACTTTCATTTTTTATGTTCAATGCTTTCTAGTCATTTCAAAGACAAATCCAGTTACTTCAGCCATCTTAAATTTTGTCGCCTGCAAGTGCTTTCAATTTGGAGTAATTGTAAAATTTTGTCGTAAAGAGTCAACAAGATAGCAAAGACCTTGAAACGAGGCTGATTGAAAGTTATCGATTACCCTTTCTGCGTTATAGGCAAAAATAGGGTTTTCTTGCAGAAGGCAGAGATAAAGATCTGACTGCACAAAACTAGGAGTCTGTTCTTCGATCTATATCGCCTGCTTGATTAGTCAAATCTATGAAATAAAATATGATCTACGCTCTGGCAAAAGGGGTCTTAAATGCATCTCTGTGATAAATCTTAGCTAGCAAGTCATCATATAATTATGGATCCATAGAAATCCATTTTGTATAGCAACAGGCTGAATTATAAGGTACACTGGTCCTTTGACATGTAGAGAATTTACCAATAGCGAAAACTTTCGGCCCAGGTCAGCCTGCGCGGACTGCGCAGACTGACCATGGTTGATACTTTTCGCAGATGCATTTAGCTCCCTTTTCACAGAGCATGGTTCATATCTCTTGATTTCAGTGGATTATATTTACGGCCATTGAATGATCCTCAACGAGGTGCTGGGGTTTAATAGGGACACGCAGGGTAATGCACTCCAGAGTATGGCCTTATTGTAAAGTTTGTGAGTCCCAAGACTTAGTAGGCTGACTCTGTGATATGACTGATATAAAATTAAAAAGCAGCGTAAAACTTCATTCATTGAATCAATCAATCGATCGTTACAGACACTCTCAAAGCATGCGCCTAAAAATGGCAAAAGCGATATCGCCGTACGCTAGGGTATATAACACGACACTTTAGCTATGGTAGAAAAATAGCTGACCAATTAAAAAACAAAATCAACATCAAGAGGGACAACTGTGATTTACAATTTGATTGGTCAACTCAGTCGATGACCAAAAAATGGCAATCAAAATGGAAATGTAGCCAATTATCTAGCCACGGAAGTGCAACTTTTTTACAATCTCTCGGTTAGGTTATCTCAGATGAATTTGATTGGGAGTTGAATTCGTTTCTGACCATTTGCCATTTATGGTCCCATAGAGCAGATGATGTGTATAGTTCGGGTATGAGGCTGAAGTAGCCTTCGGCGATAAAACAGGACTTTCAAGTCTGGGTTGTGGTTCAAAATAATCTACGATTAGATTCCAAGGTCAGAATATATATAGGATCTACAGACTTTAGGTACTTTTGCGGTTAAAGCAATTTTCCTCCGATGTGATACATCCTTTACGCATTTTTCCTCCACAAAGTCAGTTATATAGGCATACTGCTGGCACCCAGCAACTTATCCGTTTTTCTACAATGTTTTCCACCCTTTCAAAATCAAATCGTATAATTTGAGCAGCAATTAATTAATTCGTCAAATGGAAATGCTTTTAACAAGGAAGAGTCTAAAACTGTGTGTTCTGGTACACGGTTAAAACAGCTTTGAAATTTGCTCACCGTTGATGCACACTGAAATGCCTCTAACTGAAGCTTTAGTGAAATGAAAGTCACTTAGAAGCCAAGCATGTTAATATTTCACCACATGAAGACAAGGTTTTTTTCTAAAAACTACTTCTAAAAACATTGTTGCACAAGTAGAAATCGATAGAGGCAATCTTTGGGTAATTTTTCGGAGCAATTTTCTTTTTTGCAGTAAATGTACGGCCTAAGTTTACCTTTGTATCAAACCATAATTCACGTTGATCTAACATACTTTCTCAAGTGTTTTAGTAAAGTCCACGGCTGCAAAACAAAGTTAAACTTAAAAAGTACCTTTAGTTGCCTTTGCAGCCCGTATAGATCAAAATCAGACTGCACAAAATGAGACATTCCGGACAAAGTTGCAAAATTTAATGAAATCAGTTTAGTCTTATTTTTTTGCCTGGAAATAAGTTTAAATATCTGGCGCTCTATGGGTTATCGGTGTCCAAAGGTTACCAGGGATCCAGCAGACAATGACCTTTTTTTCTTTATTTTTATTCCAGGAGAAAACCGCAAAATTACCTACGGGATATGAGAAAAAAGTTTAAGATTAATTATTGATGAAGTCAGTGCCCTGAGATAATTATACTTGATGACGCAAACAGTTTTTGCCGACAACGAGGGCGGTGCTTTATTGAGGCACGAATATTATACGTTGTCCTGCTAAATAAGTTAAAGACTTTCGAGCCGATAACAAAAAACCGAATAATTTTATTTCAAACTTAATTTTTGGAGAAAAATATCGGACAATGTAGATCCAAGATCAGACTGCACGTTCTGTGCAGTCTGATCTTGATCTACAATGTCCGAAATAGGTCAGTGAGTGGCTTTTAGCAGCTTAAGGCTTAATGAAATTCAAAGGGCCCTGGTAGTGCAGTCGATAGGGTTCAGGACTTGAGATCATGGGGGTTGCTGGTTCGAATTCCTAGCTCGGCCAATTTCTTTCCGAGAATTGATGTTTGTCATTGCGGCAGGATTCATTCCTCTTTCAACGTTGACCATTGCTTTGACTATGATTATGTAAGAAAGCAGCAAGTTAATTGGGAAGAAAACTGGTAACAAAAACTCCAGGAAAGCATGGAAGGGTGAATTGGCCGTAGCGGTGTAACTGAAAAATTGTTGCAAACTGCCTTAAACACCATACAATCAATCAGTCGGTCGGTCGTCGGTTGGTCGGTCGGTCTGGCAAAATTTGGCTTACTGCATCTCCGGCTCTGTCTGTCGGTCGGTCTGGCGAAGGGGCTTACTACATCCCCGTCTCGGTCGGTCGGTCTGGCAAAAGGGCGCATCTCAGTCGGTCGGTCGGTCAATCGTTAGGTCGGTCGATCGGTCGCTCAATCCATCCATCCATCCATCCATCATAGATATCACGCTGAAACCTACTTATTCTTATTTTTCTTGAGTTTAAAAATAAAAGGTCAGGGCTCTGAAAGGTCTCGCCCGAGGACACACCCACAAAAAACCGTGTTGAGCGAGGATCGAACCTGGAACCTCTTGCATCTGAATCCCAAATTTTCACCACTAGGAACCCGCAGGTTTGAGTGTAGCAGCGGTTCATTTTTCAAATCGTAAAAAATGAGTATGAGTATCCATTCCTGGTTTCAAAATTCAGGTTACCAGCTCAACATGTATTTCATGAATATCTAAGCCAGTACACCTGTCAGTATATTAAGATCATAAAAATAATGATTATGATGACGATGATGACGCCGATATTGATGACGTCGATGATGACGGTGGAGGAAATCTTAACTTTCGAAAAGGAGTACAGTAAACTCTCCCTTCAAAGAAAAAAAAAAACGAATTATTATTACAGCATGAAAATTATCAAGGAGGAGACGGAATTATCAAACTCTTCAAGTACAAGACGACAAAATTTTAACATTGGCCATCCATGATTGAAAACATTTGAGCCATGCTCTGTGAAAAGGGGGCTTAATGCATCTGCGAAAAGTAGCGACTCAGGTCAGCCTGCGCGGACTGCGCAGGCTGACCTGGGCCGAAACTTTTCGCTATTGGTAAATTTTCTACATGAACAAGGACCAGTATACCTCGGGATTAAGTCGGTTATTAAAAGAAGTGGCTATTAGGGGTCCATAAGTATGTGGTGGCTTGCTCGGTACCATGGATAACGGGGATGCAATAAGCCCCCTTTTGCCAGAACATGGCTCATTTGCCTACGACAGATTAATTTTAGCTCTAATGGCGGATTTTGTCTTTGAAAAGGTTGAAAATATTATGGAAGAATGACAAAATGCTGGAAAGCAGCCTGTTTTTCTTGGGGTCGCAAAAACACAGTATTGTGTCCGTAAATTGTTTAACCCTTTGCCACACAATCCCGACTTTTAACGACGCTGAGGTTGGAGGCTTGTGAAAACATTGTGGGAAAAGGAGAGAATGCTGGTAACCAGCAATTTCTCCTTTTTCCACAACGTTTTCCGTCCTTCAAACAACAAATTTCAAATTCTGATTCACATTTATTTTGTCGTGAGCATATGCTTCAAATATAGTTAAAACTAACAATTTGTCGTTTGACAAGAAGTATCATTTTTCAACAAATAAGTCAGTTGGTTATATTTTCAGCCGTTCAGATAGGTCGAGTTTATATGAACCTTGCTCTGTGAAAAGGGGGCTTAATGCATCTGCAAAACGTATCGACCGAGGTCGGCCTGCGCACTCCGCGCAGGTTGATCTGGGCCGAAACTTTTTGTTATCGGTCAATTTTCTGCATGTCAAAGGACAATCTACCTCATGATCCAGTCGGTTGTTAGACAAAATAGATTTTACGGATCCCTAATTATGTGATGTCTTGCTCGGTACAATGCAGTACAGAGATGATTCAAGCCCCCCTTTTGCCAGAACATGGCTCAATTATATTGGACAATGAAAGAGTTAATGCGACCATCACTTTGAAACTCGTTAAAAACCTGATGATTTTTCTAGAAATTGTCCGTTAATCTAAACCTTTATAAAACAATCCAAGGGACAAAAGCTTTTGTAAAAACTGTGGGAAATGGAGAATATGCTTAACGGCATTTTCTCCTTTTCCCACAATGTCCTTTTATTAGGGAAATCCCATTATTTGAACCATGTTCAAGATGTCGTCTGCAAATGCTTTCAACTTTAATAAGTCTGAAATTTTGTCGTTTGATAAAGAGTTTTAACGTAATTTTCATAATACCTGGTAACTACGAATTCATTCACGTATTGCCTTCTTGAGACGACTTTTATTGTCTTGTAGAAGATCACTTGGGAAATTATTGTGGCAAAATTAGAAATGCTAGTAACTAATGGCTCTACTTCTTTTTTCAGCCCTTTCTCTGGGATATAAACTTTTTCTCTCTCTCTCTCTCACCCCCTCCCTCTCTCTCACCTTCTCTCTCTCCCCCTCTCTCTCTCTCTCTCTCTCTCTCTCTCTCTCTCTCTCTCTCTCTCTCTCTCTCCCCGTGCTCTCTCTCTCTCTCTAACACTCCCTCCCCTCTCTCTTTTTCTCCTCTCTGTCTGTGTCTTTCTGTCTCTCTCTAATATATTGCTAAGAAGCTCAAGGCCCATCAAACCATTATTTATTGGTTATACAGTGTACTTGCGAGTTCTGAAGGTCCAGCCTTATTAGCATGATGTTACCGACACCAGACGAAACTCGCCATAAATCAACAAGGCTCATTACGGAAGATTAACACCTTTTCTGTCTGTGTCACACTGTTAAAATACGTAAGGATTATTTTGTAATTATCATCCACTATCTTGTCTGGCGTTTCTTGTCCGAAACATTACTGGTCGATTGACGAATCACTGATTTAGTGTTGAATTGATTTCTTTCAAATGCACTCGATTGAATTCTACTTGATATGACTATTTCTTTCATTTACTACAATTCATCAGCATACCCGCTGTAGATTTAGAGCTAACTTAATGAAATGAACATTTTCAGTCAGTCTTAACCCATATAGCGCTGAATTCATACAAAGGGCCTTTTCAGCTAGCAGAAAACATCTAAAATATTTTCATTTTGAGCTTGTTTAGAATATGTGCGGTAATAAAGTAGCGGACAGTGCAGATTCAAGATCAGACTGCACGTTCTGTGCAGTCTGATCTTGATCTACAATGTCCTCAAAATCAACTTAAGTCGGTTCCAGCGCTTCATGCGTTGAACATGTAGAAATTGCAATTACAATGCTGTTTTATGTCATAATATCCTGCAAAGAAACCGACAACGTAGACCTGCATGTTCTGCGCAATCTGGTCTTGATCTACCTTGTTCACATAAGAAATTACATCCGGATTCAGCGCTACAATGGTTAACAATGAATATGTGTGCTGTACACGACAGACCAAGATCATGCGTCATGAAGATCAAGATCAGGCGCCAAGAAAACGTGTGTTTTGATCCGTCACCCACAGTAATAGAGACTTTCTTTTTGTTGATGCGTGAACTTCATGTATCATAGAAGCAAATGATTGCTACTAATCAAACCAATCACTTCTGTTATCAGTAAAGGATTGTTACTATATTGACTCGACTACAATAATGGGCCACTACTGGAAGTAGGGCTTTGGATATTTTCCACAGTGATTCGATCTTAACGCGACCGAATGGAACGAACAATTTTTTCAGAATACAAATACGAAACCATTGTGGCAAGTTTTTGATTTGTTTAACGCTTTTTGAAGTGTCTCTCTATCTCTCTCTCTCTCTCTCTTGCTGACTTGTCTGTTTGAATAACAGTACATAAACACAGAGACCGTTGACGGTGATCCGTATAAGGAATCACGTGGTGTCATACGTCACTCAAAATGGCATCGGCAGCTGAAACTGTCAGGATTCGAGGCTCGATATTCCATTCACCTTTTTATGTATAAAATAGTTGATCAGGGAACAAGAGCAAGACAGATTTATGGCGGTATGAAATATTTCATTCCAAAATGATTCTACATAGCAAACTTTAAATCAATCGCGACTTGGTGTAATTGACCTAAAGGAGAAATAGTTGAAGAAAAGAAGTACATATTTTTCTCGAATCATTTCATTAACGTTGATGGAAAAGAAGCGACCGCTTTCTTTCCATCGACGCTTTCAACATAATTCAAGGGAAAAAAAAAAAAAAAAATTCCTTTGGCAACTGCTTCTTTTCCATAATGTGTTTGCAAATAGCTGTATACTAAAAAGAGCCGAAATGTCCTATTTATATAGAAATGGGCTCAGCTGACCAGCTCCTCTCTGAATTTAAGACTGAACAGAACGAGAAGTCGGATATTGAAACGACATTCTCAGCTACTTTGTGATATACATAAGCCGTAGGGCCTTAACCCTTTGGCTGCTAAGCGCAACTCACTGACCTTTTGCGGACAGTTTAGATCAAGATCAGACTGCAAAGAACGTGCAGTCTGATCTTTGATCTACACTGACCGATAAGGAGATATTTTTCCCCAAAACATAACTTTGAAATAGCAATGTTTGGGTTTTTACTATCGAAATGAAAATTTCATTTTAGTTATTTAGCAAGATAAGGATTAAAATGGATAACGTTCCAAGAGTTAAAACAAGTATCCATTATCCTTGCACAGATTGTTTTCCATTTTCGACGCTATTTCTTTCCTGGTTCAAGTGTTGTCTACAAAAAATGACCTACAAGTATATCGCTAGTGTATTCCTCTGTTTTATGTGAGTTCTATAGTTCCCTTTTACAGACTGTTTATTTCTTTGTTTTAAATATATATTTCATAGTTTTAAAATAAAAGTTTGTAGTTCCGAAAGTTCCGAATTCTTTTTATTTAAAAAAAATCTTATTTCTGGACAGATGGGTGGGTCTACATAACTGTCACCATCTTTATATTAGATTTTACTTCAAAGGCCTTTCCTTACCGATCTTTGATACTGATATGTCCAAAAATTACACTTGTCTACGGAAGCCTATTGCGACCATTAAAGTTTCAACAGAAACACATCAAAACAGCGTTTATCAACTGATAAAGCTCATAATCATGTTCTTTTTTAAGCGCTTTGCAATTTTCTACACTGATCAAAATGTAGATGTCTTTTAACTCTTAACTAAAAGACAAAATGGTAAATGTACAAATTTGCATGTTATATACGGACCATTGAGTTAAAAAGGGAGATAATTTGTTCGAATTAAGGGTTAATCTTTAATAGATACATACTTTTTAATGGACAGATTTTTCTTAAAATTTCCACATTTATAGTATTTATAAATCTAAACAATAGGAAAAAAATAAAAATGGCACCTATCCGTGCTTGTTTCGTCAGAAAACAGTGATGAAGGTCACTGTGGACGTTAATTTTTTCAACGAAAAAAATGGGATAACAGCTCAGCAGACATAATGGGAAAAGGAGAAATTGATCATTTGGAGCAATTTCTCCTTTTTCATCTGTAACTTTCAAAATGGAAAGAGCTATACTTCTACAGCTTTAAAAAGTTTCCTGGTTTTGTTTGCTTGTTTGGTGTGTAACGCCGTGTCAACAGTATTTTGATTATTTCACGATGACAGTTCACATAACCATCTTTTTTCTCTTTACTAATACTACCAGAAGAAAGTGCTACTTGTTCCAGTGCTGCAATAGTATTACCATATGTGCGAAAAAAACATTGGTGCAATTTTGATTCACTGTCCATGACAAAAACAGATGCGCAGTAGGATGCGCGCGAACATTTGTAATATACATCGTTAAACTTTATTTCCAACTGATCATCTCTGCAACTCAAGTCCGTGTTTACCGCAATACCATTTTGAATTATTGCAATCATATTACGCAATCGTCAAATTTGTAATTAATTTTACACAAGTATAAATTCGTTGAAATGTTGTTTCGCGTACCAAATACACAATTCTTTCGTCGATAAAATTTCAAGACGAATACTTGAAAATAGTGGCAGAGTATGAACTTAAAGGGCAAATCCTAAAACATTTTGACCAGACTGTTTTTTTCCTTTAATCAGCTGCAAATGATGTCAGTTAAACATGTGTCCGCCATTTTTCATAAATACCACCCTGTAACATGCCATAAACCACGGCCGAATTGTCACGCTGATATACGGCCCTAAAAATGGTACATGGCTTACTTCCCCTGATTCGCTTATCTCCCGTGCATGTGTGACGTCATTGTCGAGTGAGTCTGTGTATACCGTCAGTAGACATACAGTAGGAACGCGGATGATTGTATGCAGATATCTGAGTATTAACTGAGAATTGAGCCGAAAAAATGGTAAATTGTGCAGCCTATGGCTGCAACGTCGATTAGGGAACTCATAGAATTAGTATCTTCAGATTTCCGAAGGAATTAAAAAGGAGGAAACTATGGATTCAACGTTAAAACCGGGGCCGGACAGTAGCGACAGATTTTTTGCCATCGGTTCATTCGAAATTGTGTCTGAAATACTTCGATGACAGTCAGTTGTTAATAAGTCCAAAACTCGCAAAAGAAGTTGGTTATAGGAATTTTAGGCTGCGGTTAAAACCTGACGCTTTGCCGACATTATTCGAAACTCGGAGTCGAAAGGAGATAGGCCTTAAACCGAAACTCCGAAAGACAGACATTCCGCAACGGCAATTTCCAAAAAGAAAATCCAACATGAAGTAGGTAATTTCTTTTTTTCTCGAAATTGGAATACATGAATTGTTATTCGTACTATTTTACCCTTTTCTACATTATCGCTTCATTCTGGACAAAGGAGAAATTGCTACCGTTTTCTCCCGTTTCCAAATGATTTCAACATTTAACAAAATTATAGATTCATCCAAATTCATAACATAAATTTTGCAAATAACAAAGTCGACATTGTTCAAATGATGTAAACTTTCAAGGGATAATAATCATTCTTTGAACAGCAAACGTCGTTTTCTTCCCACACTGTTTTTCAAACACTCTTTCTTTGGGTATTGGAAACTAGATCTAGGGTTTGTATGGTAAAGGGTTAAGTCAGTATCTGGCTACCCCTAGTCATGGTCATAAATGTTAATCCATCACCGACCAGTTGAAACAATACAGGAAATGGTTACATAACATTTGCATATCTCACCCCTTTACACTGTAATGTTTGTGTAATGCATTTTGAACAAATTTTGAATTATACCTGTACAATTTTGATTTGTGGATATTTCCTTGTTCCTATCCATATTATGTCTTCTAGACAGGCTACTGAGAAAAGTGTTTTGAACATGTCAGTATGAAAATTTTGAAATTGCACACTTGACACAGGTCATTTTCTCTGATAATCAGACAAAAGTGAGGAAATTAAAAATACATGTAACACATTTTTTTTTAGATTAGGAAACAGAATGTTTTTGACCAGGCTCACACACCAATTCTTTTACCTTTTACCTCAAAATTCTGACCTTCAACCACCCTAATGGAGAAGGCTTTTGAGGACAAGGTGAAAAAAGGAATAAGTCCTGATACCCAGAGTTATCTTCTTTTCCTACAATATTTTCTACCCTCAAACCTATTGTCAAGGCCACATTTGATCTGTGGTCTGCAAATACTTTCGGTGTGGAGTGGACAAGTCTAAAGTTCTGCCATCTGTGTAAGGGTTTAGCCTAACCCTAACCCAAATGATAAAAAAATTAGAATATTTCAAATCCACAGCATTTAAATATGACCGATAAAATGTGATTGTTTATTGGAATTTAGTTTAACTTAGTTTAACCCTTTACCAAACAATCCTTTGTTTTAACGACCCTGGTGAAGAAAGAAAAACCTTTTGAAAACATTGTAGGTAAAGGGGAAAATGCTGGTAACCAGCATTTTCTCCTTTTTCTACAATGTTTTCAACCTCATTAAAGACAAGTCCAAACATGTGAGTAAAATTTAATTTGTTGACTCCAAATGCTTTCAATTCGGTTGAGTCAATAAATTTGACGTTTGGTAACAATTTAAACGTGTATTTTACATCTCTTGAGAAACAAATTCATACAACTCGTACTAATCTCTTCAGATACTGCTTCCTGGGAACTAAACCAGAACTCGTGCCCAATGTGTGGGATTTATATTTAACCCTTTACCAATCAATCCCTAGTTTTTACGACCCTGAGGCAGAAGCCTTTTAAAAACATTGTAGGAAAAGGAGATAATGTTGGTAGCCAGCATTTTCTCCTTTCACCACGATGTTTTCTACTACACTGCTGGAAACAAATTTCAATTTTTGAAATATTTAACTTTATTTTGTCGTCTGCAAGTGATTTCAATTTGGACCTGTTTAATATTTTGTCGTTTGATGAAGAGTTAAAAATAGAAAATATTGTGGATAAAGGACCAACTGATAGTTACCAGCTCTTTCTATGTTTTTACAATGAATCTGAAGTCGTCTATACTGGAATTTGACCGGAATGTTAGTATTACCGCTCAGTCCCTAGTAGACCAATTTGAGACTTACCCAAATTGAAACAATTTGCATAAGACAAACAAGAAGTGAACAAATTTACACTATCCTTTCCCACGGTTTACAATTCAGAGTTCAGAGAAGCTCTATATGGAACATACATGTATGATAAATTTTTGCATTGAATGGATCATGTGGACAAGGTAAACACAAAAAAGTATTTCACACAGGTAGATCCCCTCTCCCTCTCTCTGATGTTCATGTATTTCTGTATGGTAAGAAATACAACTAAAATAATTTTCAAAATAATTTAGAGAATTAACTCTTAATAATCTCGGAACATATTCTTTTATCAAATTTCATGCTGGTTAACAGCATTTCAAAATATTCTTATTCTCATGAAAATCGTGATTTATTGTGGAACCCTTCACCCATGAGAGAATGAACTTGTACCCATCAATGTTTACAGAATTCTTTACAAGGTACAAATATCAACAAGGACCCATTAACAAATAATTAGAACTAACATCTCACAATTATCAATCGTAAAAGTCAAGAAAAAGGTTATTTGACATGAAACTAAAGTGTCGGGGAACTGTCTTGTCGTGGAACTGTCTTAAAACAGTCCTTTTTTTTTTAAATTCCGCCCGTTAATCTACTGAAAATGCTTCACGTGAAACAAAGTTTATGCCATACACTTAATTCTATCATGTATAGAATATTTTTTCTGTAAGCGATGTTCGCCATCGCCCCGTAATAGACGTATTTCAATAGCGCGCGATACTCAACACGTTGAAAAGTCCGGCACAACATCGTCATTTTCGTCAACAGTGGGCGAAAAGTTACTTTTATCCTCATCACCAGAAACTTAATAAGTTTCTTTAATAATTGGCTCGTACATGTACGGCCTTACCGGCCCAGAATCGTCTATTTCTTCGTCTTCAATATCACTCAGTTCACTATCGTAAACAACGTCCATATTGAAACAAGCTCTCCTATGACGTCACAAATCAAGGGACGCAACAATAAGTAAGGGAGATAAGCGATGCAATAAAAATTAATAAGCAGAAATATGAATTGAAAAAAAGTACTTTTACTAATTCTTTTTTCTAATTACAACATTACCAGGTTACTATTTGATAAGCGTAGATTTGAAAATTAACCATATCTGAAACTTGTTGATTTGCCCTTTAAGCAATATTTTCATGTCAAAAGCGTGATAGCACTAACACAATTCCGTAGATATTCCCATGCAGATTTGATCAACAAAAAACAAAAAGATATCCAGAGTCATGAAAGAGAACTGTATCTCTGGAGTATCAGTAGAACATGTCAGTAATCAGCTTATACAGATAGATAGTTATATATAACTTCTATCACTTCATACGTATGGATACTGGCTCCATTTTTTACTCTATGCTTTCTCGAGTTAAATTATAGAAAGTGATATTTTGCATGAAAAGGGAGACATCCGTTTTTTTTTTTTTTGTTCAGGCTTCCAAAATAATACTGGTAAAAACTGCATGCAGCAAGAAGTAGCTCGTTCTTCCTGACAGACTCAGTTCTAAGAAGCAACCAGGAAAAAGATACGGAAACTGCGTATGATACCAAGAAAGTGCAAATTCTCACAAGAATAAACAATTTTTGTCGATAAAAATTACCCAGATATTGCAGTTTAAAAGTTGTTTTTGAGAAAAAAGACCACAAAAATTCGGACAGTCTAGATCCAAGATCAGACTGCACGTTCCATGCAGTCTGATCTTGATCTACACTGTCCGCAAAAGCCAGCTTAAGTCATGTTCGCCACCCAAAGAGTCAATTTATCTCGTATATAGGTCTGTCTCTTAAGACCCGCTCGCCTAATGCGACATTTATTAGAGCTTGATATTCCAGATAGTCAGTTGGGAATTAGACATCTAAAGTCCCGCGAAATATAATCTCTGTACGAATGATTTCGGGAACGAAATGGGAAAAGAACGAACTTTGTTTTATTTTATCAGGTCAGGAATTTACGGTGAGACGTTTTTCTTATATTTATGGGTGGAATCAATACTTTCATTGAGTTAATCTGAATGATCTTCAACGCTGTTTTTAATATCATGTCAGTTATTCCGCGGCGTCCAGAGCAGTTAGTGCTCTAGAGTTTCATTTACCGGTACCTGCACTCTATACAACTGTCTGTCCAAGCTACTAGCTGCTTGCCCTTATAAATATCGTCGAGACAATGAAAAGCAGCGAGAGAGATATGAATCCTGCCCCAATGACTATCGTGAAACCCGAAATAGAATTTCGCTGAGTTGGGGAATTGAACCAGCGACCCTGTAGGTTTTAAGCTCTTTATCTCATCAACTGAGCTACCGGTCTCAGCATTTTCTGACATAATTTTCTCGATAACACCAGTTGTGAAACGTTACGTTCACTCATTTCCAGACAACAACGTGTAAGATTATTCCATATTTAAAGCATTTACAGGCAACAACTTAAATGTGGATTAAGTGATTATATTAGTCTTCGAAACAGTAGGAGAAAACATTTTGGGGAAAGAGAAAATGTTGTTAACCCGCGTTTCCTCATTTCATACAATGTTTTAAAAGCTTTCGTTTTCAGGGTAGTTAAAACCCTGCTTGCTAAAAAGTTGACCATCATTGATTGCGATGAATTTTGTGCACCTCGGTGACCGAGAATTATGTTCGGAAAATACGAGTAGTCAAAGAAGCAATTTCTACTTAAATCCACCAACTCAGCTATTTTCTGTCTTCACTTAGCCCATTACGCTACTTGCTTGTTCACCGTCTACAAACCAGTACAATTTGACACAAAGGGGTAAGACAAATGACAGAAAGCGGAAATAACCGAAGGAAAAGAAAAGCTTTCTGCAGTCTCGAATTTTAACCATGCGAGGAAAACAATTTACTCCCTTTTGCCTCAATGTTTTCAATAGCCTTCTATTGCAGGAAAATTAACACCTAGCATTTGTAACTCCTTACCAGAGGACAAAATTTCAGACAATTCCAAATTAAGAGCAGTTGTAGATGAAAATTAAAATGTGGCACAGATGGTGATATTGTCTCTGACAGGGTAGAAAGCAATGTGGGAAAAGGAGAAAGAGCCGGTTACAAGCATTTTTCTCCTTATCTCAAAATGTTTTCAAAGGTGTCCTTCTTAAAACTTGCTAACTGTTTGCTAAGGGTTGATCAGCTGATAAATAAAGATGGAAAGATACACAGTGTTGAAACCAAAGTACTTAGAGCCAAAAACAATTTCTACATAAATCTGAACTTGTAAGATTTCAAAGTCTAAGTGCTTTTACGTACATGTAGATCTTCCCTTTTTTTTGAAGGGCCTTGTTAAGATTTTATGTCCTAAATCAAAATTTCTTTTACAACATTGATAGATACTGCTAAATATAGATCTACTTTTTTTTGCAAGCATAAACTAACTGAGCTGTAACACCCAGATAAAATGGGCAACTTGGCGTTTAAGGTCCCAGTTGCGGCCAAAGGTAAAAAATGGGGTGTTCAAATGCAAATAAAATATCATATAATTTGAAAGTATGGAAATTGTTGTGAAGATGACAATCTGTTATTGCACGTTCGGTCCAAGTGTTAGTTGCTGGCAGAAAAATGAATTTCAAAAGAAGATAAAAAGTAAATAAAAGATCAGCTTTTAAGCGACTAAGACTTGGACCGATCGTTCTCTCACAGATTGTCCCGTTCATAACAATTTTATACTTTTAAATGGCATGATTCAAATTCAAATGCATTTGACCACTCCCATTGTTTACTTTTTGTCATTATTGTGCCTTTAGATAACGAGATAGTCGTTTTAAAAATCAGAATCTTCTATCTTTATGCTTTCAGATGTGACGTCATCATACCTATTTGAACATAATTTTGCGTAACGGAAACGTGTTATTGGTCATGCTACGTTCTCACAAGCCTTGTCCATTCTTTAACTTATTACCTCATAACAGTAATGTGCAACTTATTTACTATGGAAGTATCATGGTTAAACATGAAAACTTAACATGAATTAAAGTGGCATACCACCAGATTTCAATGTTAGCTTTTTAGAAAATTTGACAAAGCTAATGACATAATTAGCCTGTAAAGACGGCTTTTAAAGTAGATGTTGACAGAGATACATGTAGAAAACACCCGAAATGTCTTATTTTTTATACATGTACTTTTATCTTTTTCTGTGAAATTTCTAACCGCGTTTGTAACGATGTAACCCCCATTTCTAACAAGGAGCAACTATTTTTAAAGGCGCGAGAAAGAAGTTGCGCGGATGGCTCAACCGATTATGTGCCCCTTCAATAATAGGAGGTAATAATTTCCTCAGAATGCGTTTGTAAAAATCTAGTTTTGTGCAGGTTTAAGGTAATGTACATTAGTTTTGTGCAAAAAAAATGTGTCAAAGGGATAAATAGTACGCTACGAGCGATATAACTAAAGAATTTAAAACCGAAGCCGCGTTTATTCAGCGATTAGACCAATACAAAACCGATAGTAATATAATAAGAATAAGGCACTATACGAGCATAATGAACGTAAAGCAGCTGTAAACTTCGGAGAAAGATAAGACTGTTTACGGCCATGGGAAGAAAAAAAGATTAATCAGCAAATCAACTTTGCGTACCAACGATTGTTAACTTTTGAGCGCAATGCACTACTTTATTCATACTTTATACGCTTTTGCGGAGAGTGTAGGTGTAGATCAAATTGCACAGAACGTGCTGCCTGATCATATACGATCGTATATACACTGTTCACTTTTTCGTAAGATATTCTGTCGAAAAAACAAGCTCTGAATTTCAAAGTTCTAGTATTTTTTAAGCAAGTAAATTGTTAATTTCATCCATTTAACCTCCCAAGGGTTAAAGGTAAGGCTCCAATGTAATTATCTCCCTTGACAGACCAGCTAATTGTTTCCCATGAAATATTAATGAGGATAGGTTACCTTTTCTTGAATGCTTCTGGAAACAAAACAGTAAATCAGGCCTTTAAGGTACAGACTATATTTAACCTACCGATCATTTTCACATACTGCTAAAAACATTTAAAAGGATAGAAAGTATAGTTTTGTGGGCAGTATGGAAATTATTAATGGAAAAAGAGTTCGTAGCCGTCAGTTGCTCCTCTTCCCTCCTTAATGTCTATGTCTGTTAACTGCAGGGTGGTAAAAAGTTATATTTTTACGATGATGAATTAAAATCAAAGTTCTGAAAGTACTGAAATGTTTTTTTTTCGTACAACAGAACATCATCACATTGTTTTGGATTGCAGTTTTTTCTCTCCGTAAACAAATTGATACATAACCACTTTAGTGCCATAGGCGAAAACTTATGATTTTGTGGATGACATAGATCAAAATTAGACTGCACAGAATGTGCAGTATGATAGTTGATATATTGTGTACTTGTTTAGTCAAGCCTGTAAGATAAAATTCTGTCTGAGTTTCAGTGGATTGTATTTTCGGCAATCCAAAGAGGTCGAGTTTTTATAGTTGGCACTGAAAGAGTTGAACGATTCCAAAAAGAAATGTTATGAAGCGGACCTTTGGCCACCTTAACCAAGATGGGGTGATGGAGTGCTTTGGTATGTGTATAAATCGTGGTTGAAGCATTTCCATTGAAATGCCGCAGCCTGTTTGTCTGCATTATTTGGTGCCATCGCAATATTTTTCTGGTTGGTCTCAAATGTTTTTTGACTTCATTGTAACATCATGATCTTCGTGTTTGAGAACTAAATTAGAAAAGGAATGAGGGTAAGCCATGATCTTGAGAAGTAAGAATACAGTTCTGTGACCTATGATGTCACACAAGGCTTATTTCAAACGTGTATAAGATTTAATATTTTACCACGCAATTCCGAGTTTCAACGACCTTGAGGAAAAAATGCATTTTGAAAATATTGTGGAAAGCAGCATTTTCTTCATTTCCCACAATGTTTTCTACCTTATCACAGATACTTCCCACAATTTGAACAAAATTTAGTTTGTCGTCTGCATATGCTTTGGATTTGGACAAGTCCAAAATTTTATCGTTTGGTCAAGAGTTGAGAAAGAAATGATTGTAATAGCTTTATTTCATTGAATACAAGGGTAGTTTTGTGATAAAAAAAAACCCGAGGAAGAGTGCTGGGTTTTAAAATTGATTTAAAATGAAAACGTTTACAAAGTGAAATCGAGTCCCATTAATGTCCTCATTCCACATCTACAAAAGAGATTTAGATTACGACTCGAATATCAGCTTTTTCCCCTAAACCCATTCAACAGACATTTTTTTCAACACATACATGTAGTTGGAAAACGGACAGTTGCATGTTAAAAGACACTGCTCCAATGCCCACAATGTTTTCTTTAATCAGTCAGTACAACACTTTCCTCTTCCTATTTTCATTCAAATGCTGTCTCCTCACATGCCACTATGTTTGGTGTTCATAAAAGAAAGTTTGTACAGTGAAGCGTTGACTGTCTGTGCGCAGAGCGCAAATCACATGCTGTTCCGTTCTTTGCACAGTGATCTTGATCTGCGCTGTCCGATACCTTGCGACGGATACTCCGAAATAATGATCCTTAAAAAAAAAAAAAAATTGAATTGGAATGTTTGTGCCTTTTTCAGCGACCAAAATATCTCCTTTACTTTATTTGGCACTCAAAGGGGTTCATTTATACCACACAGTCCCGAGTTTTAACGACACTGAAGAAGAAGGTTTTTTAACACATTTTTTTTTAAAAGGAGTCGGCAGCAATTTCTTCTTTTCCCACGATGTTTTCGTCTATTTCAATGACAAATTCTATCATTTTACCCACATTTAATTTTTCATCTGCAAATGTTTTCAATTTTTTACATGTCTAAAATTTTGTCGTCTGGCAAAGGGTTCAGAGTTCTACATTACAGAGATTTAGATTAAAAAATCCGCTCCCTGCCTCGTGCATGCATTTAGAACTAATCATAATTATCTGTTTCTTTAATGCTTTTTTCCCCTCCACAAAGTGCTAATACCGATTTTTTCTAGCATTTCATTCTCAGCATGCTACAGGCACTTGATAACCCTTTATCAACCAATCTCGTGTTTTGACTACTCTTTCTAAGAAAGGCTTTTAAAACATTGTGGGGAAAAAGGATAACCAGCATTTTTTTCTTTTATGTCATTATGCCTTCAGGCATTTTTGACCGTTTAAACAATGTCCTGATTTGACGACTCTCTGTAGGAAAAGGATTCTAAAAACATTGTGGAAAAAAGGGAGAAAATGCAGGTAAGTAGCATTTTCTTTTTTCCCCCTCAATGTTTTCGATCATTTCAAGGACATATCCCACCATCTGAGGTACATATAATCGTCTGTCGTCTGCAAATGTTTTCTAACCAAAACAAGGATAGAATTTTGTGGTCTAGTAAAGAGTAAAGTAAACGTTGTTTTAGGCAGGCTATCGAAGAAAGTACCTCTGAGTGCAGGTCGAACGTCACATCAATGTGTATCCTCCCAAATTAATATTCGCCAATATCACAACCAAATAGATTGATTTAGTTCACTAACATTTAAACCCCTTAATCCTTTACGAAATAACCCTTGAAGAAAAAAGCTTTTGAAAGAAAACACTATGGGAAATGGAGAAAAAAATTCTGGTAACCGGCATCTGTCCTTTTCCCCAACATGTTTTCTTACCTTTTAACCCTTATCCTGCTGCATAAGTTAAATAAAACTTTCAAGTCGATAGTAAAAACCCAAACGATGCTATTTTTATTTATTTTTTGGGAGAAAAACATCTCCTTATCGGACAGCGTAGATCTAGATCAGACTGCACGTTCTGTGCAGTCTGATCTTGATATACACTGTCCGCAAAAATTACTATTCTTGAGCCACATTTAATCTTCTGTATGCGAATGCTTTGAGTTTGGACGAGTCTAAAATCTTGACATGTTAATTACGACTTTTCACTTTCTGCGATATTCATCCATGATTGCAAATAGTAGAATAAGGTTACATTTCTCGCTCAGCATGGTTTTGATCTTTTTTAACAAGAAATATCTCTAAAAAAAAGATAGACGGCGTAAGAGTTACTGAAAAATGAAGATGAAGAAAAGTACATGTTGTTAAAAATACATGTAAAGTGGCCTATTTTTCCTCACTGTTTTTCAATTTTCATCATTCAAGATTGCAACTTAATCCAAATCAACGTTGAAAAGGGGGGGGGGGGGGGTTAAAAAAATGAAAAAAAAAAAAAAAAATAATAATAATAATAATAAAGGTAAGAAATGTCCCAGCAAATACGGCAACAGGGGCCCGACGTATAAACATAAGCGCGTTTTTGACCAATCGCAAATTACAATCCATTCATTCCATTCAATTATGAACCAAGAATAAGGTCAAACGCGAGCGCATTCAGCTACGCCGAAAAAGGCACTATAGCAGGTTGCCCCAAGCATGCAATGATTTTAAGATAAAGATACATAATTATGTCCCATAATCAGAGTTTACAAACTGTAATAACTAGGGTGAAAACTCCCTCGAGGAAATCATGTAAAAAAATGACATTTCAAAACAAAATAAACTCATCTTCGATACCAACCCGAAAGGATATTTTTATGTTGATATTGAACTTTTCGAAATTGGTAAAAACAGCTGTAGATACGAATTTCTATGTCTTTGTTTGAAGCAGACAGATTTGGACTGTGACAAAGGGGGGGGGGGGGCAGAAACAATTATTTATCATTAAAAAATAATATCCTTTTTCTTTGAATTAAAATTGTTATCAGGATTTTTTTTTTTTTG
The DNA here is from genome assembly GCA_946811185.2 of Hippopus hippopus. Lineage (NCBI taxonomy): Eukaryota > Metazoa > Mollusca > Bivalvia > Cardiida > Cardiidae > Hippopus > Hippopus hippopus. Next base: position 19,160,260 of record OX328102.1, on the reverse strand, counting down.
GACAAGTCTTTATGTGATATGAAATGACATTTTGTGCGCAAAACTAATCATGCTTCTTTGGCAAAATAAAAAAAAACAGACGCATATAAGAGATCCTCAAGTTACGTTACGTCAACAAAAAATCATGTCGAAATCCAATAAAATGATACAGTGGATATGAAGCTGTAGACACAGGCTCAGACAGAAGAAAATAAAAGGTTTGTTCTGGACAATAAAACACCATCGTTCCCTGAAGCTTTCTTATAGTTATATACGTCATAGCGTGTGAATGGACGTATAGTTTCAGGAACGAATACTTGGCAAGCGCTTTTCTACAACCTCTATTGATACCGTGTATCGTAGACATAAAATACGTCGGCTTATTTTGGCGGTTGTGAAGCATTTGACGGCAGCATTCAGAATTCCTTCTCTCCGTCCTATTTTTTTTTTTTTCTTTTTTAAGCAAGGTCATATTTTATAGTAGTGAGATATTCATGAAAACGTTCTACATTTTTGACAAGCAGTTTGAGACAAAACAGTGCTCTAGTAATTCTTTCAGAGCCAAATATACAAATTCGCCCTCTTCTGATGGTTAAAATTCAATCCACTGAAACACATGAAGACTTTTATCCAAAAGGCTTGACTAAACAAGTGGATGGTATAGATCCAAGATCAGACTGCACGTTCCGTGCAGTCTGATCTGAATCTATGCCGTCCGCAAAAGCCATTGCTTTCACCTACAGCGGTGAAAGGGTTTCATATGGGAACACATTTACATGAAGATTCCATAGATTATTTTTAATGAACACTAATGTACAGTTACTACCCTGTAAATTTCCAAACAAGTCTGAGTTTTTATGAGCCTGAGAGAGAAGCTTGTTCAAAAACAACCCTGTTGGGCCAAGGAGAAAATATGCTGATATTCGCAAACAGCATTTTCTCCTTTCCCCAAAATGTTTACTATCTTTAAACAGAAATTCCCTCAACTTAACAAACGTTTTTATTTGGTTGTTTGTAACTGCGTTTTAATATGGACAAGTCCGAATGTTTTATCGTCTGGTAAAGGGTTAATACAAGTGGTCTGTTTTCTTCACGCGACTTGGGACGTTAAGTTCACCCCAGACATGACTAACACAGTTCCCATGATTCCTAATTTTGTTTTCTTGGCTCAAATGCGTAGGCACGAAATTATACGCAGTTTGGGTAAGCAAGCTTCATGTCTGAAAACAAGTTTCACTAAACTGCATAACTTGACAAATTTGTTAAATATTAGCTTATATTAGGTAAGGCAAGGATCGTATATGTATACAATCTCAAATAATTTGAGTAAATATACGCAGTTTATTGAAACGGAGTCCAGTATACTTTTGTTGGAGATCCCCTTTTTGTTCACTGTTTTACGCTGTCTATCTAAAATCTAATGGGTGTGTTAACCCATTACCACATGACCAATTTTAGACCTGTCCGAATTGAAAGCATTTGCAGAGGACAGTTTCAATGTGGATCATATGAAATGATTTTTTTTTTCTTTTTTTTGATAGGGTAGAAAACATTGTGGGAAAAGGAGAAAATGCTGGTTACCAGCATTTTCTCCTTTTCCCACAATGTTTTCAAAAACCTTCTCTATCAGGGGTGTCAAAAGGCGTCATTGTGTGGTAAAGGGTTAAAGGCCAAGGCACTGCGGAGTCCTGCTCTAGTACTAACGAAACTCAAGGAACAGACGTTTGTTTCATCTCCGATGGCGTCGCATGGGTATGTCCTTTGTCAAGACACGGTAGAATTATAGCCAAGTAATGATGAAACCCAGGGAAAACACGTTTTTAGTGAGCGATGGCCATGATAACTAAAACTCTGACAAACCTTATTTAGCACTGTCGACCTGCACCGTCAGTCTGATACCTTTATCGTTTTAGAAAGCCTACCCAAGGCAAAACATTAAATGCTAAATTACAATCAGATGACATTCCTTTAACATATTGATAAAAAACGAAACTGCAGTTTTGAAATTAACCTGACATGACATTTCTGTTTTAAACTATTGTTTTATATCGAATTAGTTCTACAATCAAAAACTATGATTTGATTTAAAACACTAAAATAGTTACAGATAAATTTTAAACCCCTTGTGTTGCGTTTATCGATATGTTAACAGAGCATCATCTATAGTTGGCCAATGTAGTATATTATAACTCTATCAAATATTTTTCTGCTAAGAACACAATTGGAGTGCATAATAATTTGTGGAGACAAAAAGTCAATAGCGTTTACTCTTTCAAGGACAAAACAATTATCAAGATTGAGCCTCGGCAATCGCGTCTCGACTTACTCTTTGTCAGTAAACAATTCAACGCGTTACCACCATTAATCTTTTTCGTCCTGCACCAGATCAATTTTCAGACCGTTGTGGCCGAAGGAGAAATTTTTCATAACGAACAGTTTCTCCTTGTGTAACAGTAATTTTATGGGTATTAACGTTGTTAACCTACATTTATGCTGATTATCCACAGATGTTATTTTTAGATTTGTCTGCTGTTAAACTAGTTTCAGAAGGTACATGTAATGGATAAAATGATAATAATCCGTGAAAAAGTATCCTATTTCCAAGGACAAATTATTCATCAAAATGGAGCAAGTCCAATTATAGCTCTTTGAAGCCTATACGAAAACAACCCTGAAATTTACACGATCCCCGAGAGAGATGGCTATTGAAAACATTGTTGGAAAAGGAGAAAATGCTGGTAACCAGCATTTTCTCCTTTCCTACAATTTTTCAACCCTTTCAAAGGCAAATACAATAGACCTGAGCCACATGGAATTTGACGTCCACAAGTACTTTGAGTTTGGACAAGTATAAAATTGTTGACGTCTGGAAAAGAGTTAACCCTGTATCTGTAAACAAATTAATGAGTCGTATCAACTGATAGTAAATTCCATATTTGAGCGCCAAGACTGGTCAGTGATGAGTAAATACGATAATGGTATCGGATCGATAAGTGTTTGAATTAGGTACATGTATGAATCTTTCACAAAAAAAAAAAACTGGCTTTTTCCAAGTTTGATATTTCTATTCCGCTTTGCTTGAAGATATTTCATGTCACAGTTAAGAAAATAGGCAGCGGCCGGTGTAGATTTAGCATCATATTTCACGTTTTGTGGCGCCGTGCTTTTATTACGAAAAACACTGACCCCAGACCTATCAAATCCTATTGAAGATAAATAATCGTTACCCAAAGACCTTTTGCGGGCAGTGTTGATTAAGATCAGACTGAGCAGAACGTGCAGTCTGATCTTGGATCTACACTGTCCGATGGTTAGATATTTTCCCTCCCCAAAAATTAAATTTGAAATAGCAGTCTTTGGCTTTTTACTATCGTCTTGAAAGTTTTTCAATGGCAAGGAAAACATTGTGGAAAAAAGGATCAATTGCTTGTTGCTAGCAGTTGTTCCTTTTCCTACAACACTTACATATAAGCCATGCCCTGGTAAAAGGGGGCTTAATGCATTTCCGTGATGCATGACACCAAGCAAGTCATTACAGTATTATACATCCCTAAAATCCATTTTGTATAGTAACCTACTCAATCACGAGGTGCACTGGTCCTTTGACATACAGAAAATTGACTAATAGCGAAAAGTTTCGGCCCAGGTCAGCCTGCACGGACTGCGCAGGCTGACCTGGATCGATACTTTTCGCAAATGCATTAAGCCCCCTTTTCACAGAGCATGGCTCATATACTGTCTACCGCTGAGACGCACAGTGTCAGTTAGACGACAGTCTGTTAAGCCAGGGTATAATCATTCTTCCCAGTTCAATAGTAGAATATTTGATCAGAAATCACAGTTGTTCTCATTACTTTCTGGATATTACAAAGCTGACGATTTGTATCAGAAACCACGTGACACTAATTCCGACCCCTTCTAAATGCCAGGAGAGTGATTACAAAGATTCTGTAGGCAAATGGAAATAACTTCGACAACTTACGGTGAACATTGCTTTGACAATTTACCATGAACATTGCTTTGACAATTTACCATGAATATTGCTTTGACAATTTACAATGAACATTGCTTTGACAGCTTATACTGAGCATAAGTTTGACAATTTACAATGAACATTGCTTTGACATCTTATATTGAGGATAACATTGGCAATTCTCCATGATAGTTGCTTTGGCAACTTACATTGAGCATACTTTGACAATTCACCATGATAGTTGCTTTGGCAACTTACATTGAGCATGACTTTGACAATTCACCATGAATAGTGCTTTGACAACTTACATTGAGCATAACTTTGACAATTTACCATGAACATTGCTTTGGCAACTTACATTGAGCATAACTGACATTTTACCATGAATATTGCTTTGGCAACTTACATTGAGCATGACTTTGACAATTCACCATGAATATTGCTTTGAAAACTTACAATGAGCATAACTTTGACAATTTACCATGAACATTGCTTTGGTAACTTACATCAAACATTGCTTTGACAACTTACATCGAACATTGGTTCGACAACCTACAATGAACATTTCTCTGACAATTTACATTGAACATATTTCTGACAATTTACAGCGGTACTAATTCGACAACCTACGATGAACATTGCTCTGACAACCTACATTGAACATGGTTTTGACAACTTGCAATGACGACAAAAATCGTTGCTCTGAAAACTTACAGTTAAATTTGCATTGACAACTTACTATGAACATTGTTTTGACAAATTATTATGACTATTGCTTTTTCGTCAACTTACGATAATAACATAGCTTCGATAACTTACAATGAACATTGTTTACAAAACTTATTATGAGCATTTCTTTCGCAAATTACAGTGACCATTGCTTCGACAACTTACAATGAACATTGCATCCACAACTAACAGTGAAGATTACTTCAACTTAAAATGAACAAATATTGAATCGACAACTTCCAACAAACATTGCGTCGACAACTTACACTGAGCATTGCTTTAGCAACTTACGTTGAACATTGACTTCACCTACTAACTACATGTATGAACATTGCTTTCACAACTTAAATGTGTGGTGAGTATTTAATGTGCGTCTGCCACACTGAAAGGTTGTGAATCAAGCCCAAGCAATCGTTATACAAAAATGATTATTTTGGCTGACCTCTTAGACACAAAGTCAGGCTTCGAAGCTCATGTCTGTCACCATAGAGATTAAAAATTCCGAGGTTGTAATTTTGAATCCTGGTTTGACCTCTATCCGAGCACTAATTATTTCAAGGCGTTAAGACAGGATTCAGTCCGTTGGAGATATTTTCACATTTCTTTTTTTGGGCAAGAGCTTAAAGAATGTTGTCCTAATAAGTTACCTCGTAAATGAATTCCAGGTACATGTAAATATATGCACTGAACGCCGTTACATACTTAAAATACTAATACTATGCAGGTAGTCGGTACAAACCAAACGAAAGAACTCGAGAAAATTAGGTTCCTGAGGATGAAAATATTCGACTAGTTCGCATGTGTCAGGATAATGCGTCTTTTAATCACGTTGCCCTCTTTTATACCTTAAATACGACAATTTCAATGTGTAATTTAAACTAAGTTGTTGCGCTTTAAATGCTGCTTGTTTCATCCAGAAGTTATAACAAAATGTCGGACAGAGTAGATCCAAGATCAGACTGCACGTTCAGAGCAATCTGATCTTGGCTCTACACTGGCCGGCAAGAATCAATCGAAATATTGCCCTGAACATCTCATAGGATTAATCCGATTTATTTCCCAGAAGGACGTGATTATCAATATTTTCCAAATGTAATCATTGTGTCAGTCTTACTCTTTCGCAGTCAATACCCGGCTTCAGCAGCTTTAGCGGACGGCATAGATCAAGATCAGACAGCACAGAACGTGCAGTCTGATCTTTGATCTACACTGGCCGCTATCTAAAGTTAAACTATGACCAAAAATCGTCATAAATTGCAGTGGAAGTCAACTTTTAAACATGGAAAAAAACTGTATTTACCGAGTTGACAAAGAAAGAGTTAGCGCCTTTCTGTACGCAAATTTTGGATGTTCTTCAGATTTAACAATGAGAGGACCTTCATTATGATAACCTGATAATACAGATTGCATGCTTCCGCTCAAAGAGGTCGGAAGTTCGTTGACCGAGTGAGTCATTGGGTATTTCACAAGAAATGGTTGGCACAATCTTTCTCGATTGCTGTCCTACGACCAACGATTTGTATAAATGCTTAAGGCCAACGATTTGCCGAGCCCGGTATCTCACTTAGTAAACCCACGTGTCGCTGGTTCGGTCCCGTAGTTTGGCAAAAATTCTTTCCCAACCGGAGGATTGACGACAGTCATTGCGACATTGCTTTTAGCTCTAAAAATTGTTTTTATCGTCTTTTTTCTCCTTTTCCAACAATGTTTACAAAATTCTTCTTCATAAGGATTGTAGAAACATGAGATTGGCTGGTAAAAGGTACATTTGATCATGTTCTGTGAAAACGAGGTTTAATGCATCTGGGAAAAGTATCGATTCAGGTCAGCCTGCGCAGTTCGTGCAGGCTGACCAGGGTCGAAACATTTTGCTTTTGGTCAATTTTCTGTAACTCAAAGGACCAGTGTACCTAAGGATTCAGTCGGTCGGTAGACAAAACGGATTTTATAGATCCATAATTCTGTAATGCCTTGCTTGGTGTTGTGCATCACAGTTTGCATCCCTGAACGTTAAAGGAGTGCAATAAACGAAACCAATCATATAAGGTAGACAATGACGATTTTTGTCTGCACGCGAAGAAATGGAAAGTGGTCCAAAAATGAGATCTATCTTTGAACGAGTAGCAAATACTGTGGCAAAATGATAGGATCTGTCCTCGAAAGGATTGAAAAAAATACGTGAAGTCGGAAAAGGACAACGTGCATTTTCTCCTTTTCCGAGAATGTTTTCAAAAGCATTTTCCTCAGGATCGTAGCTACATGGGAATGCTTGGAAGAAGGTTAATTCACTTGGCAGTAAAAGCTTTAACCCTTTATCACAAAATCTCGAGTAACTACCTTGAAGAAAAATGCTTTTGAAACCAATGTGGGAAAAGGAGAAAATGCTGGTAACCAGCATTTTCTCCTTTCCCCATAATGTTTTCTACTGTTTTAAAGAGATGCCCCTTTATTTTAGTCTAATTTAAATTGAAGCGAGCAAATCCTTTTAATCTGGACGAGTCTAAAATTTTGCTGTATCGTAAAGGGTTACAGAAACACAATAAACAAATCCTAGCACAAGCACGACAATGACGATTTCTGTCAGCATGCGCAGAAATGGGGAAAATTGATAATTGCTTTTCCGATTTACGGAGGTGATTACATCAAATCCTTCTGAAATCTCTCCTTTAACTCTGTAGCAGACGACAAAATTTTAGACTGGTCCAAATTGAAAGCATTTTCAGACAACAATTCAGATGTGACTCTATTGATAGGGTTGGTCTTTGTAAAGGTAGAAAACATTGTTTTCAAAGAGCATTCAGCCTGAAGGTCGTTAAAAAATCGGGTTTAGCACAATGTTAAACCATAGCCTGCAACGCCTGACTTAAAGGTGGGTATTTAGATTTTTCACATCTCACCAAATTAAAAAATATATATATCACTGAAATTTATATGAAAAAACAATACAAATCATCAATAATTAATAATCATAAAATTACAAAAAAAAATTTTTTTTGATGGTGTTCCCTTAAAAGGCTACGTAGCCTCTTAAGGTATTTTTAGATTTCGTGCCAAAAATCAAAAAAGCATTGTGGGAATGTCAAGTGACTGGCACGTGACTAATGACGCTTAAATTCCATAACAACAAACATGTAATTATTTTCTATAATGTCTTCTTCGGACGCTATGTTTGAAGCTTCGTCTGTGTATTTCCGGTATGTAAATGAGCGAGTTGCTCATATAAAAATAGACCGTGTTTCCCGTCGGTGTCGACCTGGGCCGTAGTAAATATCTAATTTCTCTTGTTGTCGGATGGTTTTCGACTACTGGGGTTTTATGAATGAAAATTAAAAGGCTTTGGGAGTATAAGGATGATTTTTTTGTATTTTTGTAAAATTTTCCTCCCAAAATCTGAAGGGCCACCTTTAAAGCTTTTCAGAAGATATTGAAGATCCAAGATCAGACTGCAAAGAACGTCCAGTTTAATCTTGGATCTACACTGTCCGATATAGTGAGTTCTATCCGTGAAAAGAACTTTGAGACCTAACACTATTTCGGCTCTCAAAAAAAGCCATTACATCTTCTTTATTTTACTCGCAGTATATGTACTAGTCCCGTGTTAACCAAGCTCTCTGAATTGAAAGCTTTGTCTTATTCTATTTTTAGAAAGGAACGCAATTTCTGATAGGTGAAACCATTGTGGTTTAGCCAATAGAAAATTACGTTAATTCAAAGAAAAAGTTAGATAAAACTAAGAATGTTACAAAGAATGATCGGTGATTATGGGCCCGGGTCTGTTATATGCTGGTGACCAGCATTTTCTCCTTTCCCCACAATGTTTGCTATGATACCCTATCAAAGACAAGTTCCACCATTTGAGTCATATTAACAGTATTGTCTGCAAATGCTTTCAACTTGGATAAGTCTACATTTTTGTTGTTTGGTTAAGAGTTACAACTGAAAGTGTTATGGTCACCGTGCCTGAAAAACCAACAAAATAGCCTTACAAGTCACCATGACGATAACTCATAGAAACAGTTCTATACCACCAGAGAGGGAAGCTACGATCCACAGTGTTCTCCACATGACGCATGGTAGACATGCAAGAAGAGGAAAAAGTTCCTCATTAGTATTTAATGGAAGTTAATTACGTGTCCGGCGTGTGGAGATTTTCTTTAAATCCCTATTTTTAAAAGCGCCATTGGCGAAACGATTTGGCCTTTGCGGACGGCATAGATTCAAGATCAGACTGCACAGAACGTGCAGTCTGATCTTGTAGCTATGCCGTTCGCTGGTTAAGTTTAGTCCGTAAGATAAAAATCTTTGTGACTTTTAGAGGATTGAATTTTCTGCTGTCAAAAAACATCGAGTTTACATATTTGGCGATGGAAGAGTAGATAGGGATCTTTTCTTCACGCAAACAATGTGAAGATTAGTTAGTTTGTATGGTCTTTAACGCCACTTTCAACATTACTTCAGTTATATCGCGGCGGCCGATGCATCTATCCATGCTTTCCTGGTATTTCCTTTACCAATTATTTGCACAATATTGTGGCCACTGGCTACTTTCCCACGGACTTGAGAACAGGATCAGTGCCTATAAATTTGTGTTCGTGTTCTATTCAGTTGAGATCGAGATATCCATGTTATATATAAATGTCATTCTGACAGTGGTAAAATCTTAATTTAGGGGCTTTTCTGTCTTTCTCTTAATTAAATTTAAGTTTTATTTTCCATCTTCCTTATTATCTGAGGATCTAATTAAATTTCTTTACTACCTTCAGTATCAATGAAAAGTTTTCAGCACGAAGTTTGGAAAGCACTCTAGTTTTATGAGCGTGTTGGGTTGGGAACAAGGGAACTGAAGGTCTGTATTTGTTCTACAACTCGACCGCGGAGATTCGATACACGAGGCTTCCTGTTTCATGGTATGGTCATCATTTGTAAAAGTGTAAAGTTATTTGTTGAGAGAGAGAGAGAGAGAGAGAGAGAGAGTAAACTGTTTAGCCTGCTTTAGTTGCCCTGCAACCCACAGAATTAAATTAGTTCTGACAGAAATTTAATAAATACTCATGATTTCATTTTCAACGCAAATAAGAGTGGACACGGACTTTTGGGATCTCTAAAACGATTAAATATCTATTTACAAGAATTCATTGTACCTGAAATTGCAATTCGGTTATATGGATCTCTTAGAAATTTTGGCCAAACGCTGACTTAAAATTGTTTCTTACAACTATTCACATGGGAAAAGAACATACTCATATTTCTACAAATTATGTCCTTTTTTCCAACATTATTTCGTATATCAGAACCAACTAGCATAAATAAATGTCAGCACGCGAACCTAATCAAATTTAAATCTACGTTAAGATTCATTAGTCCTTGAAATTTAGTCAACATCGATGACTATAGAAGTATTCCATGATGATGCCGTTTAACAAACCCTCTAATTAGCCCATTACTGTACATATACGATTTTTAGTGCTGAACTCGGATTTCAATGTCTACGGCCCCTAACTCTCGTATTAAAAGACGAAAGCTGCCGAGATTGGCCGAATAGCCTAAAGTTACGAAAACATCGATGTTACACGATATTTACCGATGAGTCAGGGGTCGTAATCCTTAATTGCTTATGTGAACTGTCAGTAGATCCAAGATCGGACTTCGCAGAACGAATAACATATTTTCTCTTCCTCCACTGAATGCCGGTCATCTTTAATTAGTTTTTGGTCTAAAAGAGCCGGAATATTAAGGACTTAATAAATCCCAAGCGCGCTCGTTGACCACCCCTGCTTGGAGATACAACATATGCCAATTAACCCTTAAGCTGCTAAGCGCGACTCGCTGAGCTATTGCGGACAGTGTATATCAAGATCAGACTGCACAGAACGTGCAGTCTGATCTTGGATCTACACTATCCGATAAGGAGATATTTTTCACTCAATTAATGGATTTACTCTAGGCGTCTGATCATTAATGCACTCCTTGATTATTTTGTTTCTAATTATTGTTTTGCTCATTTTTGCCTTGCGTTTCGTTTTCGTTGCAAGGTTCCCATACTTAATTCATATTTTCCTTTTTTTTTGTCTCGTTTTACTATTTTCTTTTGTACCTTTGGACTTGTACAATGTGCTCCTACATTCTGACCAGGGAAGGGGCTTTTGCGTTTTCGTCTTTTTATTGAAAGGGTCTTTTTCGGGTCGGAGTTTGGTCGTACATTGGTTCTCTCTCTAACGTAGACTTCATATTTTTTATCTCCTTCTTCATTCTTATTGTGTTCATTTTATTATTGTTATTGTAAAATGCTCGCCATTTTGTTGGAAAAACAAGAAAATAATAATAAGTTCGTAATAACATTGTTCGGGTTTTAACTATCGGCTTGAATGTTTTATTTAACTTATTTAGCAGGAGAAGGGTTAAAGGCAGCCTAGTTTAGTATTCACCAACCGTTCTAGATCACATTCTCACTCTTATTCTAGATTTCGAAAGAAGCGCAATATCTTATTGGCTGTACAATATGCATTACCTAAGGGCGAAAAAAAACCCGAAGATTCTTCGGAATTAGACTAAGAATAATAAAAGAAAGGTTTGCTTTCTTTTTTGTTCAAAATATCCATATTTTAATTTTTTTGTAAAACATCACGTATTTCTGCCAACTTTATTTATTATTTCGTTTTGCTGAAGCCTGCATTTAAAGGGCATACTGTATTCATGGAATAAACCTAAAGTCATTTTGATAACCCGTATTTTATTAAGGATGTCACTCAAAGTCCTCAGGTGCGAGCTTGTTACAAGAGGGTAAAGTATTAAGTGCCTAACCGTGTCCCTACACAGCTCTGTATAATCACAGTTCAATATGACCAGCAAGAACTATTGAAAATTGTCGATTGATTAGACCACGGTTTATCATATTTCATTACGCCGGTACCGTAACTTGAACATCTACATTTCTATGCCATCCAACTGTCCTCATCCGAAGTAACCGTTAGGCTGATCAAATGCGACCCACGGACCTGTTGCGGACAGTGTACATCAAGATCAGACTGCACAGAACGTGCAGTCCGATCTTGATCTACACTGTCCGATTAGGAAATATTTTAACACCATTCCCCCCCCCCCCGCCCAAAAAAAACCCCTTCAAAATAGCAACACATGGGTCTTTCCTATCGGTTTGTAAGTTTCATTTAACGACGTTCGCGACAGTTTTCATTTTCACGCTTCGTGTAACTATCACGCTCACCTTTTACTCGAAACGGTGAGCACCTAACACATTGATCTTGCCACACAGCAAAACGAAGAAAAACGTATTTGAAAATCAAGCCAAATAATTATATGCGAGGCAAGAATCCGAAATTACGCTTTCAAAAGATCGGACTGAAAGTCAAAGTGAATCACCTAACTACGTCACCTAACAACGGAAAGATGGACAATGATGCTACTGCTAGCGCTCTATCTGGCAGACGTATCGTCGAGCTAAAACATCTTTTCAGATGCAGATGCTTTCAGTTTGGTCTAGTCCAGAATTATGTCACTTGGTAAAGACTTGCAGAAAACGAGGGGCTGTACATAACTCTTTCTCCTTTACCAGGTTATCCCTTAGCTTGATGAGTCATCAGCAGACAACATTAGAAAACATTGATGTCAAAAGGAGAAATTGCTCCTAATGATTGATTTCTTCTTTTCGCACAATGATTTCTGACCCATCAAAGAACTGTGATACATGAATACCAGGTTTTGGTTTAGCGTCTACAAACGCGTCAAATTTAGAACAGTCTAAAATTAGTCGTTTGGAAATGGATTAAAATGCTAACATCAGTATTATATTTATATGCTATGGATTGGCTTATTATGACCAACAAACTTGATTCTTATAAATATTGTTGTATAGTTGAAAAAATTGAGATAATTTACTTCAAATAATGTCTTTGTCTTAAAATGTACTTTCTTAAAAATAAGGCTGGTGACCTATTTTTTTTTTAAGCCTGATTCTTTTAGTTTAGTACCTGAATATTATTTATAGAAAAAATAAGAAAAATCTGAATGTTAGAACATTTAGAAAAATAACTTTAAAAGATACTCTTTGGTTTTTTTGGTGTTTTTCCAAAATAAAGGTGTTTTAGCCATAAGTTAAGGGTTTTTTTTCTTAAAAGATTGATACTCAGTATACTCTAAATTATTATAATTATTATTATTATTATTATTATTCATTATATTTAATGTTTCACCAATACAATGACATAAAATTTGCTTATAATTGTTGTCATTTAAAAAAATATACATAGACTTAGTTTTCATAGGTGAAATTTCATCCTGAACTGCCACAATGCAGGGTGTACTAAAAGAAATATTCATAGATTTTTCGCAAAGCTGGTGACCCCTTTTTTATCTCCTATTTTTGTGGATCAGATAATAAACTATCACCAAATAAAGTTTCATGAAATTCTGAATGTTTTCAAAAAAATGGTGAAACTATAGCGATCGTCCTTAACTTATTTAGCTGGTTAAGGACCAACCCTTTACTAAACAATCCGGGGTTTAAATCTATGCATGACATAAGGAAGAAGCCGGAGGTGGTAGGGAAAGAGCATATGGTCTTTCTCATCGAGAGTTCTGTGTTTGATTCCCGTGATGAGCGGAGTCAGCTTTTTGGAACAAACTACCGACATCACGGCGCTAGCACTGATGAGGTTTCCAAGAGTCAATTATTGAGATAGTGATTAACATAAACTGTAAGAAACTGTTTCAACAGCGATGTTTTATATTGTTCTATATTGTTTTAAGATAGTATGAAACGTCTAAAAATACCATGGTAACCAGTATTTTCTTCTTTGTCCTCATTTCTTCTTCAATTCTTCCAATGCACATTCCATAATCTTAGCCATATTCAACAGGTCGTCGGCAAATGCTTTCAAATGAACTAGTCTAAAATTTTGTCGTTTGATGAAGTTAACTACTAATTAAAGCGATTTCCGTGAACTGATCTGCTTTAATTAACTGACGTCATTGATAGACGTGGACGAGTTTATAGGTACCTAAAAACTAAAAAAAACAAGAGGACCATGATGGTCCTATATCGCTCGCCTGAGTAGGCCCTGATCTATCGATGTGGGGCAGAAAATGCAACAATTTGAAATTTGATCAGTCTTGAATTTTGTCATTATTACCATGGATACGAGTTACAGACTAATCCAAATGGAAAGTTGTAGCAATAGCTGATCATATCATCAAAAGGGCAACATAAATCTAATTTGAGTAAAAAAGGGTACAAAACATTGATTGTAATTGATTACGTTACCAGCATTTACAACTTTTTCTTTTACCTTATTTCCATAGTATGGCCAAAATTTGAAGTATTTTGGTAAAGGGCCACTAGATGATTCTACATGCCAAATATGAAAGCTCTAGCCCTTACGGTTTGGGACAAGGAGATTTTTAAAGATTTCCTTCTTTATCTCTATGTGAAATCCGAGAACCCACAACATAGGGCCAAGTTCGACACTAGGGCCATAATTTGAAGTATTTTGGTAAAGGGCCACTAGATGATGCTACATGCCAAATATGAAAGCTCTAGCCCTTACAGTTTGGGACAAGGAGATTTTTAAAGATTTCCTTCTTTATCTCTATGTGAAATCCGAGAACCCACAACATAGGGCCAAATTCGACACTAGGGCCATAATTTGAAGTATTTTGGTAAAGGGCCACTAGATGATGCTACATGCCAAATATGAAAGCTCTAGCCCTTACAGTTTGGGACAAGGAGATTTTTAAAGATTTCCTTCTTTATCTCTATGTGAAATCCGAGAACCCACAGCATAGGGCCAATTTCCACACTAGGGCCATAATTTGAAGTATTTTGGTAACGGGCCACTAGATGATGCTACATGCCAAATATGAAAGCTCTAGCCCTTACAGTTTGGGACAAGAAGATTTTTAAAGTTTTTTCTTTCGGTTGCCATGGCAACCAGAGTTCTTCATGGAATTCAAATCTTTGAAGTATTCTGAAAGTGAATCACCTAAGGATCATTTCTGTGAAGTTTCATTGAAATCTGATTGGCGGTTTAGGAGGAGAAGATTTTTTTGTAATTGTGAACGGACGGACGGACGGACAGACGAACGACGGACATTGACCGATCACAATAGCTCACCTTGAGCACTTCGTGCTCAGGTGAGCTAAAAAACAAGGGAAAACAGGAGTGACAAAAAATAAGAAAAAAATGTATGGTGGATCAATCTTTTTTATGGATCCACCATATATATCTGATTGGCTAAACCTTTTGGTTTAGCGAAAAAGGTTTAGCGAATCAGAAATTGCCTTACTTTGAAATTCAAATGAGAACGAGACTATAAATAATTAAGGCTGAGTCCCCGTAGCTCAGTCGGTAGCGTACAGGACTTGAGCACATGGGTTCGCTGGTTCCATCCACGGCTCGGCCAATTTCTTTCCGAGGATTGAGGATAGTCATTGCGACAGAATTTATTCCTCTCTCACCGCTGACCTTTGTTCGGCAATTGTTATCTGGGAAAGCAGCCAGTGGCCTGGAAAGAATATTGTGCGGAATACTGGTAAAAGAAGCTCCAGCAAGGCATAGATAGGTGCACTGGCCGCCGCGATATAATTGAAATAATGTTGAAACGGCGTTAAACACCATAAAAATCAACCAATCAATAAAATGACATTAACCCTTTGGCTGCTAAGCGCGACTTACTGACCTTTTGCGGAGAGTGTAGATCAAGATCAGACTGCACAGAACGTGCAGTCTGATCTTGGATCTACACTGTCCGATAAGGAGATATTATTCCCCAAAACACAACTTTGAAATAGCAATATTTGAATTTTTACTATCGAATTGAAAATTTCATTTTAGTTATTTAGCAAGATAAGGGTTAAGAATGTTCAGTGAATGTGGACCCAGATCTTGATGCAACATGATACGTGTAAAAGCCATGTTGGAAGCAAATCCAAGACGAAGCCAGTAGCTGGTCCTGAACGTAATTTATGTCTGCACAATGCCAATATTCACGCTGTGAAAAGGTGTAGAAAAAACATGTGAAACAAATTAATCAAATACCGATTTCCGGCTTGACAATGGTGAAATTATTTTTTAAATCTCCATTTCCGGTTTTGCTATTCACACGGTTAGAAACGGATTGGTTCTTCCCGTCATGTGATCAAGGATTTTACCTTTAACAGCGCCTCAGATTTTGTAGTTTCAGTTCTTGGAAGTGTAGCTATGAGATCAAACTCTAACAGATCGTGCAGTCTGATCTAGTCCGATATTTCATCTAATAAAATATCTTATCTATGAATCTCCGGAAATCGCAATATCTTGTCCCCCCCCCTTTTTTTTTTTTAATAATTGAGTGTATGAACTCAATTTGAGGCATGCTCGGTGAAAAGGGGGTAAATGAATCTTCAGAAAGTATCAACCAAGGTCAGCTTTGTTGGTGTGTCTAGAAACAGTAAATATCGAACCCTACTTTACTCGTACCGTAACATTCAAGTAACGCTGTAAATACATGTATGGAACTTAATTTCCTGTGTTCGTGTTAACGAGCAGTTTGGTTTAGACTCTATCAGCCTTCATTGAAGGTCTCCTCGTAAAAGGAATACATTAGACTATTTCCCTTATATGGAACTTTTATTGCGTTGGCTATTTAACGTTTACGGAAAGTACATGCACATAATAGAACAGTGCTATAAAAAGACTGGCCTAAGTTGATACTGGTATGATATAGGATAAATAAATCCTTCCCTACAATGAGTCCAATAAATTCGTCCTTTTCTTCTAAGTATTGCGGTTGCAGATGATTTCCGAGTCATTCTTTGATCATCCAGCGGACTGTGTAAATCTGACGTTCTGTGCAGTCTGATCTTAATCTACGCCGTCCGCAAAAGCTGTTTGAGTCACCATTGACGATGAAAGAGTTAAAAGCCAATAGAAAAAAAAAACGTTGTACCAATAGTTTTTCTCGGCCAAATGTAGTTCTTAAAGACGATCGCTACAGTTTCACCATTTTTTGAACACATTCAGAATTTCATGAAACTTTGTTTGGTGATAGTATATTATCTGATCTACAAAAATAGGAGATAAAAAAGGGTCACCAGCTTTGCGAAAAATCTATGAATATTTCTTTTAGTACACCCTGCATTGTGGCAGTTCAGGATGAAATTTCACCTATGAAAACTAAGTCTATGTATATTTTTTTAAATGACAACAACTATAAGCAAATTTTATGTCATTGTATTGGTGAAACATGAAATTTAATGAAAAAAATAATTTAGAGAATGCTGAGTATCAATCTTTAAAAAAAAAAAAAACAAACAAAAAAAAAACCTTAACTTATGGCTAAAACACCTTTATTTTGGAAAAAACCCAAAAAAACAAAGAGTATCTTTTAAAGTTATTTTTTTTTTTTATGTTCTAACATTCAGATTTTTCTTATTTTTTCTATAAATAATATTCAGGTACTAAACTAAAAGAATCAGGCTTAAAATAAATAGGTAACCAGCCTTATTTTTTATGAAAATACATTTTAACTTTGTGGGTGAGGCATTAACTAATGGGTAAATGTAGGGTTTGTCAAAGACAAAGACATTATATGAAGTAAACTATCTCAATTTTTTCAATAATACAACAATATTCATAAGAATCAAGCTTGTTTGTCATCATAAACTAGTCCATAGCGTATAAATGTAATACTGATGTTAGCATTTAACCCATACCAAACGACTAATTTCGGACTCTTCTAAATTTGAAGCGTTTGTAGACGCTAAACCAAAACCTGGTATTCATGTATCAAAGTTCTTTGATGGGTCAGAAATCATTGTGCGAAAAAGAGAAATCATTCATTAGGAGCAATTTCTCCATTTGACATCAATATATTCTAATGTTGTTTGCTGCAGACTCATCAAGCTAAGGGATAACCTGGTAAAGGAGAAAGAGTTACGGCTCCTTGTTTTCTGCAAGTCTTTACCAAGTGACATAATTTCGGACTAGAACAATCTGAAAGCATCTGCATCTGAAAAGATGTTTTAGCTCGACGATACGTCTGCCAGATAGAGCGCTAGTAGAATCTGTGTCCGTATTCCGTTTTTAGGTGACGTAGTTAGTTCATTTACTTACAATCCGATCTTTTGAAAGCGTAGTTTCGGATTCTTGCCTCACATATAATTATTTGGCTTGATTCAAATACTTTTTTCTTCGTTTTGCTGACATGAAACAACCCGTTTTAGTCCTTGGTTTATCCATTCTGCAGACATTGACAGGTGTGGCAAGATCAATTGTGTTAGGTGCTCACCGTTTAGAGTTAAAAGGTGAGCGTGATAGTTACACGAAGTGTGATAATGGAAACTGTCGCGAACGTCGTTAACTGATAAAATAAATCATCTAAATACTATGGTGCATGGTTGGTGTTTTTTTGGTACCAGGCCTGGTTTACATTTCAGCATAGCATATGCACATAAAAGCACTACAGGATGTTGCATGGCATAAAATACGGAATGAAAAATCACATTTTTGTCCAAGGCAACACCTTTTGCACAAGGCAACATTTTTTTTTCTGCAGAAATGCAATTAAAAAGTTACAGCCTCGTAGGAATGCATTGGACGGGCTATTTTATTGTAAATGGAACTATTGGTAAAACTTTGACACATTTCAGAAGAGTACATATAATCATTTTTCTCTATTCCCACAGTGTCTTCAAAATCCCGACCTTTAAATTTATACACGACGACGAGAAGACTATGTCGCGTTGTAAAGAACCACGTATGCCGAGAATTCTACAATCATCTCGAGGTTTTGTTGTTGAAAACCTCGCGATGATTGTTCATCAATTTTACCAGACGACAACATTTTAGACTATGCCAAACTAAAAGCAGCTGCAGACGACAAACTTAAGGTGACTCAAATTATTCGTTTTTGTTCATGGTAGGGTAGAAAACACCGTGGGAAAAGAAGAAAATGCTGTTTACCAGCATTTTCTTCTTTTTCCACAATGTTTTCACAAAAGTCATAAACCTCCTTAAGGTTAGCATGCTTTTTTTTCCCCAAGTAAGACCAGGTGTGGCGGAAGGAGGATAGACTACAATAAGAAATCAACGTGATTGACCTGTAGTCAAGGAACTTTGGCATTCCTTGCTTTCGGATTGATACCCACGGTAAGTTTTTGACATGCATCATCTATTAGTTTCCATAGATACGAAGCAAACCGATGAATAAAACTGTAAATGAACTAGAATTCAGAAATCCTATCCCTTTCCATGTCTTGGATAAGTCTTTGAACTTCTCTATACTCATTGTTTCAACAAAGCAAGATAGAAAATATAAAACAAAATCCACAATTTGCGCGAAGTTTCACTTGTTCTGTCTTACAGTGTATCTTGAAAACAAACTTACAACAACAGCAACGTCAAACCTGCAACCTTTTTTACGGACTTGTACAGTAGGTCCTATGATGGCGATAATTTCCATTTGATAAGGGTTGAACCAAACGGTTTCTCGTTAGGAATGTATAAAATAAACTTTAAATAAATCCTTAAAATGATAAAATACATTCCTAAATATGCATTCACAGTAATTCCAAAATTTAAAACCGTTCTGTGTTGCGGTTTTCGGTTTTCGTTATATACAAGTAACACATTATCGTTATATACAAGTAACACATTATCGACTTTCTAGTTCTGGGTGTCTTACAAATGAACACGTATTACAACGTTGTGACAGAAGGAGAAATTGTTTGTGATGAGTAAATTCTCCTTTTGCTACAGTGTATTCACCCATATTCGCGTATTGAACCTCAACTCATGGTATTAGCATATATCTTACAGACATAGTTATTAAGTCATCTGCTTTAAATGAAATGGACCATGTTCTGTGAAAAGGGGGTTTAATGTATCTGCAAAAATTATCGACCTGTGTCAGCCGGTGCAGTCCGGGTTGGCTGACCTGGGTCGAAACCTTTTGCTATTTGCTACTGTTTCTATTGAAGTGATATAACCGAGCAAGTTAAGGAAAAAAAATGTTGCTCACAAAAATTTCCCCAACTAGAAGATGTCCTGTATTTTTTACATCAAAAATTCAAATCTACGACAATTTAATCTACTGACAGAAAGACTGGTTTAGCCAAACAAAATAAGACCTGCAAAAAGGCATTAGATCAATATTTTAGAATTACCACATTTTCCTATCTTCAAGTTAAGACATTAACCATCTAAATTGTCTGACCACCCTCCCGACTCTGCTGGATTTTTTTTTTTATGGTAAAAAATCAAAACTACGACGAACGTATTTTTCAAATATTTCGCGGAACCCACCTTAATGTAAAACTGACCCCGCACTTATCTGGGAAACCTACCTTAGCCTATCTTTCGACCAACATCGGTTCTGTCAAAATGTCAGCGGTAATACAGCTGTTGTCTAGGCCTGTTCATTTTTTTTTTACATTTTTTCCCCAAATCTAAAGCATTGACAAACAGCAAATTAAATGGATTCAAAGGATGGGCTTTGTCTTTGAAAGGGTTGAAAACATCGTGGAAACAGCATTTTCTCCTTTCCTCAGAAGTTTTTCCGAATCACTCTGACCTACGTTTAAAATATTTCACCCAACCCATCTTAATGTCAAACTGACCCTGTAATTTTCCAGAAACCAACCTTAGCCTACCTTTCGATCTACCTCTATTTTGTCAAAATGTCAGCGGAAATACAGCTGTCTTTCAGGACTAACTTATATCTTCGTTAATGAAACTTATCAGCTTTTGTCAAAATTTTCCGGATAAATGCAAAAAAAATAGATGTTTAACCTTTTCATTTATTAACAGATTCTTTAAAGTGGGACTACCTTTGACCTACTTGAAGAAACTCTGACATTTTCCTATTTTTTCCTTAGGCAGGCGTCACACTGTGCCAAGATTCCCTTTTGCCGGAGTACCGCTTTCATATATTTAGCCATCGTATGACTTTCAGTAGGTATCTTACTTGCGTATGATTCTGACAAGCAATCTAACAACGTTCGGGACTAACTGTGCACGAAAAAGAAATTTCAATATTCATGTATTTATCTGTTGTCAGTTTCGTAAGTATGAGCCACCAGCATAAGATGTCTCAAATGTCCAATCTTGCACAAATACTGAAGAAATTATAAATTAACTTTATTGAATATTTTCCCCAGTAGGGGTCCTGCCTAGCTCAGTGGTAAAGTGTAGGAATGGTGGAGGCCCTGGGTTCGAAGCCCACTGGGTTTTGCGTGGGAACGCTCTTGGGCAAGACACTTCAGAGCCCCAGCCTGGTAGTAGTGAAGCCCAGGAAATACATGAATATGTGAGCTATTGCAGTGATATAATTAACTGAAATGATGTTAGAAGCGGAGTAAAAAACCATTCACTCAATCAATCACTCAATCAATCAGTTTTCCTCAGTACAACTCGTCGGTCAGACGTCCATTCTGATCTTGTATCTACTCTATTCGTTTTGTTCGACATTTCAAAGCAGCATGGAATCGAAAATTGTTCTTTCAATTCAACAACCGCACAGAGAGAGAGAGAGAGAGAGACAGACAGACAGACAGACAGAGTACCTGTATTAAACTATTGAGACGTTTAAGGTGTCTTATAAAGAATTCATAACCTAGGAGTTCGAGCCGGTTCATTAACTTTTTCACAGGTTAACAATCCCGGATATACGCAAGAAGCAATTACCTAGAAACAAGTCTGTACATTGAACTAAAGACAGATATACCTTGGATCAATTTCCAAAGACTTAATCAGCACTTAACATATCCCGACGAATTTCCCATGTTGAAACTCTCTAGAAAACATTATGACAAAAGGAGAAATCGCTAAAAATAAGCAGTTTATTCTTTGGGGACAATGTTTTAACATACATTCATGTGGTAAGAATTCGTGTCCTTTTCTCAGGTCTGCTGCGAATAACTTTCAGGAGATCCTGAGTTAAGTCTGTTTCGCATCTTGCTTTCATTTCAAATGATATGCAACATATTTGCCGAGAGAAGCCGATCATGATCGTCAGTTACGACTTTGCCCGAGAGCAACTGACGACAACGTGCTGGTATAAACAAGATCTGGGTAAATACTTTTTGCAAATTCATGAAATCCTCATTTAAAATTCTCAAATTCTTTTGAGTATCCCTATATGAGAAGGATGTTAAAAAAGTTGTTTGCTCTTTTTTTTCCCGCAATTAAGATATTTGTAAGAAAAAAAAAAATGAAACCGGGAGTGATACCGTGTTCCAAGGAAATACGGTACTTAACACTTCGGCTGCTAAGGGCGACTCAGTGACCTTATGCGGACAGTGTAGATCAAGATCATACTGCACAGAATGCGTAGTCTGATCTTGGATCTAAACTGTCCGATAGGGAGATATTTTTCTCTAGAAAATATCTTTGAAATAGTAACATTCGGGGTTTTACTATCGGCTTGAAAGCTTCATTTGTTTTATTCTGCAGGATAAGGGTTAATAACGATGACTTAACCCTTAGACTGCTAAGCGCGACTCACTGACCTTTTGCGGACAGTGTAGATCAAGATCAGACTGCACAGAACGTGCAGTCTGATCTTGGATCTACACCGTCCGAGAAGGAGATATCATTCCCCACAACATAACACTGAAATAGCAATATTTGGGTTTTTACTATCGAACTGAAAATTTCATTTTAGTTATTTAGCAGAATATGGGTTAATATAACGATCTACTGCAATCCATGGCTAATCCGTAATTATAACGACAAGAAAATTGTTCGACAAATAGATGTAGCGTTAATCTCTTTACCACACGACAAAAATGCAGACTTTTCCACATTGAAGGCATTTGCAGACGACAAATCAAATATTGCTCGAATGAAGGAATTTATCTTTGACAGGACTGGAAACATTGTGAGAAAAGGAGAAAATGATGATTACCAGCATTTTCTCCATTTCTTACAATGTTTTCAAAAGACTTCTTCCTCAGGGCTAAACCAAACGTTTTAGCCAATGAGAAAGTGTGATACTTTTTTAATCAAGAATTAGTGTACGTTGCAAGTAAGAATGGTTGGTAAATACGGTCCCTTATCGTCAACGGCTGGGAACTGAGTTAAAACGGACCAATAAAAAAACATGGGGACGACAATGTGTATATACAAGGAAGGAAACAATCCCTGAAAAAAACAAGTTGGGTTGTACCACAGCTAAAACTTTCACTCACCTGGAATAGCCGTAGAATATTGGCCACCATTATAGACACTGTACTAGCCGCAGCGCCAATCACGCCGGTCACAGGTTTGATCCTAACATATCTCGGCGCCTCACCGTCATCACACTTATAGTCCGCAAGATCAATGTTCGTCATCTGAGCTTTGATAAAGTCCATACATTGCTCCAAGGCATAGGTATCAAAACTGCACGTATCCAGTATATGCACTCCTATAGTCAAACCAGGTAACAACGTTTTGTCCTTGTTAATTCTATCGACGGCAAAGAGCATCGCTTCGAGTCTTTGAATACCTTTCTCTTTCTTTATATCTCCACAATTTTCTCCATTTTTACCCTTCTCGTGCATTGGAAATAGCCCGCCAAATATAATATTGCCGTCAAACCGAAGTTTTTGGTCCTCTTTGCCACTGGTTGCATTTGCGAAACTCAATCGCGCAACGACAATTAAAATAAACACACGACAGCAATAGTGAATCATTTTCCTTGGACCTTGATAGTTCACACACATTTCATGGCTTAGTTTATTTAATTGAAACTACATACATCTTCCTGTTTGACCGCAAAAACATCTTGACCTAGAAGTTAGTAATTCTCACAACCTTTCCGTCAAATATCTACTTCCGTCATCAGTTATTCTACAAGTTATACTAGTTTGTTGACACAAAACCATAACTCTCTATCACACGACAAAATCTTAGACTAATTGAAATTGAAAGCATTTGCAGACGACAATTTAAATGTGGCTCAAATGATGGAAATTGGTTTTGTATGGATAGCAAAAGTTGTGGCAAAAGGAGAATATGCTTGTTACAAGCATTTTGTCCTTTTCCTACAATGTTTTCAAAAGGGTCCTTCCTCAGGGTCTTTAAAATTTGGTATTGTGTTGTAAAAGGTTAAAATACTGTATAACTTTTTCAATATACTTCCAATCCTCTGAAACTAGGAAAAAATTTTTACCATGAAGGTTTGGCTTAGGCGGCGGATATAGACTCGAGATCGCACTGGAAGTTCCCAGAAATCTTATCCTCTATGCTGTTCGCAAAAGCCATGTTTTCGCTTGCAGAGTTGTTCAAGGGGGTTAAGTTAATCATTTACCACAAAATCCCGAGTTTAACGACCCTGGTGAAAGAGGCTTTCTGAAAACATGATGGGAAAAGGAGAAAATGCTGGTCTCCTTTACCCACAATATTTCCTACCAATTCAAAACAAATCACACCATTTTTACCACATTAGTTTTTTTTTTGTCTGCAATTACCTTCAACATGGACTAGTCTAAAACTGGTCAAGTATTAAATAAAACGAAAATTTTCAGTCAGTGGGAGAGATCGACTGACAGGTGTTATACACCGCTTTAAGTATAAGTTCAGTTGTATCAAGCCGAAAACGTACTTATTCACATTTTCCACGAGTTTCACCAGTATTAGGCTTGGGCTCTCAAGTGCCCTGCCCAAGGACACCCCTATAGGAGAGCACCGGCGGAAAGGATCGAAAAAACAACAGAGAAACACAAGCCCTCCCGCTCCCTCGCCATCTGTGAGTAGGACAGACCCAGTTAGGTACAAGTACTACCACATTAGGGTCTTTTTGGACAACAATCAAAGAGTACATCCAAGATCAGAACGCATGTTTTGTGCTTAATTGTCTTAATCTATATAATGGTTTTCGAAAACGTTGTTTCAGGTACTAGTATACAAATTGCTCAAAACGAGCAATATATCCGTTTTGCCACGATATTTTATTAGAACCATTTGTCTTACATGAGGAAGAGTAAAAATATAGCTTGTGAAGAAAAGAATTAAAATCTGAATTTAAAGAAAAAATATTTGATTGACAAAGAACGAAAGAATCAAAGAGCAGAAAGGGATGACGGTCAGGGTTTTTGCAAACCATGCAAAACAGCTTTTCCTTTTTTCCATCACGACGGTAAAACCTGTTATTTTTTTCTCTTACATATTTACTTTTAATAAAGACAGAACGGTTTTTATTTACGTTGATCCGTTTTTTTTCTTTATACACTGGAAAATATCTTCAGCCTAGCGATTTAAACGCCCATAAAAAAGAGAACTGAACAAGAAATGCAGTAAAATAGAATGAAAAAGAAGAATATGTTAATAACAATTACTATGAACAGCACCAAGCGTAACTTTAGCATCTTTTGCGAACAGTATTGATTAGGATTTGACGACACAAAACTCTGAAACTGAATCTTTACTGTTTGCTATTCTAACAAACACCGTCTTAGAATTTGAAAAGCTGGATATACATTGTAAATTCTTATTTCATTTACTTAAATTCAGTACATTAAATCAAGAGATAATAATATTAATAATATTATTATTATTATTATTGCGGAGGATAAGATAAATAATATCAATTTCAACCTTTGCCACTCATGATAAATGACACTTCAAATTATTTTGATAATCCTGAATATGATAATAATAAAAGATAAATACATGTCATAAAACCCTACGACGGAAATCTAACTCAAAGAACTCCTATTGCGACAATTCCTTACAGACAAGAAATCCTGAACAATCCGCAATCAAGTATAACCTATAAGACATGAACAGCAATATCGACTTGAAGAACCGAACAGCGCCGCATGTTGACAGCCACCGGACCAAATAAAGAGCAACCTATTTGGAATCAATATCAACCTTTCTGATCAAAACTTTTCCTATAAAAGACCCGCCTCTCTCATTCTCTTTAATTCTTTTCTCTATTCAAGTCTGTCTGTCTGTTATTCTCATTTCCCTATCTTTCTGTCTTATGCACTATTCTGCTGATTTCATACTTGTGACTTCAACCTTACAGCAAGCCTTTTGCGGACGCCAAAGTTCAAGATCAGACTGTATAAAAAGTGCAGTCTGATCTTTGATCTGAGCCGTCCACACGTTTAGTCAAGGCTTTAAATATCTTTGTGAGTTTCAGTGGACTGTATTTTCAGCCGTCGAAAGAGTTCATGTACATTTAGCTCTGGAACGTTAAAAAAATAAAAACCCGGATTTTCGTAAGCAAATTAGCATTTGATGGCAATTACTATAATTGAAACCATCAATAGAGATACGGCGAGTGTGGACCGAGATCTGCCGACTCTTCATATGTGACAGGCTGATATTTTTCTTCACTCTACACAAAATTTATTTGTGGTCCGGTATTGTTGTAAAAGTCACATAACAGTGCCCTATGCCAAGGTACTGCACAGCCAAAATCCGTTACCTGTAAAACTCTGGAAAGGTAGGAATAAGTAATCTGTTGCCCTGATGAATGACTGAAATTCTCGGTTGAAGGCCTTGGATAAATGAATGTATGCAGTTCTTATTATACCGTAAATGGCAGAACGGTACATATTGTGGGAATGCATGCACTGAAAATACCTTCTTTTTATTCCTAACACAATATACCCTGTGCGTATCCACTAATATTATGCCATTGCCTATGTGGAACGATTCCAAAGGTATTTTGCACCTCTTTCAACTTCTTTTCAGTCAAATTATTTACATTTATTCATGTGTGTCCTAGATTTCACAGCACTAGGCTTGGGCTCTGAAGCGTCATCTTAAAGTCATTCTGACAAAAAACCAAGGGCCCCGCGTACGGACTGAGCCCAGCACCTTTGCGAATCCTACACCTTACCACTTGGCCACGCAGTACCACGGGAAATTCTATTGAATACCAACGGCATAGCTCTCAGCGAAATAAAATTGTGATTTTTTAGAAATTTTCTTTTCGATACGGTTATCTTCTTATTTATTACAATGCGGGGTCCTGCGTGACCGACTCTAAATATGTGTAGTACCAAGCTGGGACTCTGCCATGTGACCAGAGCCGTCAGCCAGCGGCAATCTAACCCGAATATATCAATTAAAAACTCAAAACCACAGAGAGTCATAGAGCACCCATGGGTCCTTTAATAAAAATGTATTCGTACTTATCTTAGCAATTAATGTTTCACGATATCAAACAGATATATCAAACACAAAATATTTGAACCATGCTCTGGCAAAAGGGGGCTTAATGCATCTCCGTAATCCATCATACCAAGAAAGCCATCACATACTTATGGATCCATAATAGCCACTTTTTTTAACAACCGACTCAATCATGAGGTAGACTGATCCTTTGACATGCAGAAAATCTACCAATAGCGAAAAGTTTCGGCCCAGGTCAGCCTGCGCGGACTGCGCAGGCTGACCTGGGTCGAAACTTTTGGCAGATGCATTAAGCCCCCTTTTCACAGAGCGCGGCTCAAATTTTGTTGGCGTGTTAGTTCTAGTTTACAGCACTGACCTTTAACCTTTCAGTGCCATGGGCAAAAACACCCGGGCCTTTGTGGACGGCATAGATCAAGACCAGACTGCACAGAACATGCAATCTGATCTCTGATCTTGGATCTATAGTGTCTGCTTGTTTAGTAAAGACTATATGATGAAGATTTTTTTTTTCAAATTTCAGTGTATTGTATCTCCAGTGATCGAAAGGTCGAGTTTATTTCCTATCCCTAGCCTTTTTATCCTGCTAAATAAGTGAAATGAAACCCTCAAGCCCATCGTAAGAACCCGAATAATAAATATTATTTCAAAGTTTTAAAAAACTATCTCCCTATCGGAGAGTGTAGATCCAAGATCACACTGCACGTTCTGTGCAGTCTGATCTTGATCTACATTGTCCACAAAAGGTCAGTGAGTCGCGCTTAGCAGCTTAAGGGCTTGTAGATCTATCTGGCGATGAAACAGTTGAACAGTTGAACAAACACGTCCATGGATGAACGCGTCAACAGGAGGAATCCCGTCTAACATCTTGTAGGAAAAAGAGAAATTGTTTATGAAAAACAATTAATTCCCGCTTTCCCAAACTGGTAACAAGCCAATCAGCGAACTTAAACTAATTTGTATACATTTCAAAATTGTACTTTTGCAGATGCATTCAATTTCGACGAGTCAATAAATCTGTTGTTTGGGTAAGGGATGAGTCGAATCGAAACTAACAATCTCTACATCAAGGTCTTGGGTGTATCGTGCAGAATTTCCGATTTTTATTGAATTCCCTGCAGACGGCTGCGGAGATTGCATCTTCCATTGCCCTTTACCCCCCCCCCCAAAAAAAAAAAAAAAAATCAATGCATTTACAGACGACAAATTAAATTTGTCTAAACTGATAGGTGTTTAAAAAAGGATAGAAAAACATTGTGGGGAAAGGAGAAAATGCTGGTTACCAGCATTTTCTCCTTTTCTCACTATGTTTTCAAAAGGCTTCTCCTCTGGAGTTGTTAAAACTCGGGATTGTATGGTAAAGGGTTAACTCATGACTTCCTGAAACAAGTTCACATCAGACGAACTTCTGCGTAAAATACAGACAGTCAATATGAATGAAAATTAAAATACATGAATATTTAAGGGGAAAAAAAGCGTTGCAAAGGAGAAATTCTTGCTTGCAAGCAATTATATGAGCCAAGCTCTATCAACAGGGGTTTAAGGCAACTCCGTGATGCATTATACCTAGCAGGTCATCACATAATTATCAATCCATAAAAAAATATGCGTTAGAGCGAGTAAGTAAAGGTGCAACTCCCGTCGGGCAAAGTAAAGGAGCCTGGAATTCTGGCCAATGTTTGCGGGGATACAGATGATCTAACAATCCGAACGTCAGTGCAGATTCAGGACCAGATTTCGCTTTCTTTCAGTGCAGTCAGGTCTTAGATCTACGCTTGCAGCAGTGTTCTACCTGGGATTATTCAATGAGGGAACACCTATCCCATAGGACTGCAGGAAAAAGAGAAATTTTCAAACGCTGTGAGACAAATGCACGAAAAAAAAAAATTATAAAATACATGTACTAGTAAATTTGAAAGGGACCAAGCCTTAGCTATGTTAACTACCGTATTTTTTTTTTTTAATTCTATTCGACAAAGTTTCTGCACTTCTCCCATTGAAGAATATTGTTGCATGCAGGTCTGTATCTAAGCACACAAAACTGATTTTGGTAAACCTAAAGATGTCCTACGTTGTAATGTAGCCCAGGTTCATACGCTCGTACTTGAAACTCAAGCAGGTCCCCGCGTATAAAACTGAACACCTAGTTTAGGCCTGCCGTTCACTTGCAACCTGAATGGTACTCGAAAATCTGTATACTTTTCGAAGTTGATAGTGAAAGAGTTCATATAATCGAAGTGGGTGCGGAAACTTTGTTACAAAACAATCCCGTGTTTTCACAAGCCTGAGATAGAAAGTCTCTGAATACATTGTTGTGACAAGAGTCCCCCAAAGTGTAACGAAAAAACGCGATTGGATTCCAAGAACGTAGCGAAACGTGCACAATTCAACTTTTTTCCGAGGTCTAACAGCGGATTTCCGCTGCTATTCAATACAACTATTGATATAGTCTTGTATAAGGTAGCGGACGATGTAGATATAAGATCAAACTGTAGTTTCTGTTCAGTCTGATCTTGATCTACACCGTCTGTAAAAGCTACTAAATTCGCCATTGGTCATGAAAGAGTTAAACGCTCCACGTCTATGTTTCAATTATCACTGAAATGTACAAGAACATCCGTCATTGAAAATCTCATTGTTTCCTATCATAAAACAAACATTGTAAATTTCGTGTTTTAAACTGAATAATGGTTCCCAATTATTTCATGAAAAGTCCCAAAGGATCATGATTTTTCTGGTGTATATTTACCAAACCCAGTTACACAAACAGAACCTATCAGCGATCGAATTAACTAAGTTAGATGATAGTGTTTTCGGTGTCAAATTCGATATTTATTCGTTCCTAATTACTAGGAGACTGTGTTCAAAAGATAGTAACGTGCCTTTTTACTGACCAATAACTGCTAGATCTTTGTAGATCTAATTTGTTGATGAAAAAGAGCATGGCAAACATGCAAACACATTTTCAAAATGTAGATCTTCTTCGGGAGAGTACGGCTGGAATGGAATAGGTTTCAAATCATAACAGCAAAAAGAAAAAACGAGATCGGTTATCATCTGCTAACAGAATGGTAACTTGCAAGAGTTCACCTGATGAAATGGATCAACCCAAACGTTGCCATAAGCCCATATCAGATGAAAAAAAATGTGGACATTAATTCAGTCAGTTCTCCGTTAGTCTATTCAATACATTCAAGACAAATAACGGTGCAAAACAATGAATCCAAATAGCAGTGAGTGACCTGGCATTTTTCACGTGATTTACAGTGCTAGCTCTAGAATGCTCTCTCAGATCCCCCAATTAAAAAACTCGAAATTTGATAGATCTAAATCTAGTAATTTTAGTTGTACTAACCCATGTCAGCTTCTTTCTTATGTCTGCCATTTTCGATCAGTTTGCTTGGATTAAAAGCCTCATTTTCACTGTTTCACTCTGCTTTATCGAAAACGAGGACCTCGAGTAAGTACTAAAGAGTTGGCCGACTCCATTTGGTTATTCTTAGATCACTGAATTAAGCAAAATTCTCTTCAAGTCAGTCAGTCGAACAATTATCCAATTACTGTTTCTTATTCTTTTTATCCTTTAACTCGTATGTTTGACTTTCCTTTGCATTCGATTTTCTTTAAGTTTGGTATCAATAACAGACGAACAGTTCCCTACGTCACCGGTGCGACGTCAATAAAACTATCCTGTAAACGGTGTTACCCGTAATAGATTTATTCGTTTAAAATCTGTCACCAATGTTCTACATTTATTTGTAAAATCTATTCTGAGCCTATCAATCTTCTATATTGCCTGTAAATCCTTTCGAAAGGGATTGGATTATTATTTGTTAGAAATACGTACTAGTACGTATTCAAGAAGAAATTCTGAATTTCCAGCCGTTTTTATCCCATGACTTTGGTGGACAGCCATTAGATCCACCCTCCTTTCTGTCTTTGTACCTTTTACCCAAAAGATTCATGGTTTAGGAAGCGTGATGAACGATCATTTGACAACATTTTGAGAAAAGTAATCTTATTGTTTTCTGGAATTTCAAAGAGAAATCTCTTCATACGAACCACGTGGTCTACAAGTACAAATTTGGACAAGACTACGAATTTGTCTAATGATAAAATTCACAAATGGTGGAGATTTTACTGTAGTTTGAAATACAGTCAAACCTGTCCTAAGCAGAAAGTCAGAAACCAAATAAAATTTACCACTTAACACGGGCGACTGTCTAACAGGGTATTAATTTTAAACTTGGACATGATAAAATGGCTCTAATGAAGGGAATAGTCAATTTTGATCAGTAGAGAACATCTTAAGAGAGAAAAGCTTTTCCCTCAAAGTTTTCAAAAACTTTCTTTCTAGGTTTATAAAGTCATGGAAAGACAGTTCATAAAGGCAGCTTACGCCTTTTTACTGGTGGCTAACAAGCCAGGCTGTCAATGTAGATATTAAAATGTACATGATGTACCTGATCATGAGAAAACATTTCACATAAGCCATGCTCTGTGAAAAGGGGGCATTATACATTTGCAAAAAGCATCGACGTAGGTCAGCCTGTGCAGTCTGCAGTCAATTTTCTGCCTGTGTACCACATAATTTAGTCCTATCATACGAAAAGGATTTTATGGATCCATAATAAAGTGATTACTAGCTTTGTATAATGCATCACAGAGATGCCTTTAGCCCTCTTTTGCTAGAGCATGGCTCACGTCTAGGATGATGAGAGCTTTTTAGAAAAAAGGTAAGTGGATTCATGTTCCTAATTAATTAGATTTTTTTTTTGTGTGTGTGTGAGTGATCTCAAATTCTAATAATATGTCTGACAAGTATGTATAGATTTCACACAGAGTCCACCATAACTCTTTACCAAAGGACAAACTGTAGACTTGACCAAACTGAAAGCATTTAAAGAAGGCAAATTCATAATGGTTTAGGCATTTGAGTTTGTCCTGAAAACCATTAAAAACATTTTGGGAAAAGGAGAAAATGCTGATTACCAGCATTTTCTGCTTTTTCCAAAAGGTTTTCAAAAGCCTTCTTCCACTGGGTCGTTAAAACTCGGGATAATGTGGTAAAGGGATAATTAACACTTAACCCTTTACCACACAATCCCAACTTTTAACAACTCTGAAAGAGCAGGCTTTGGAAAACAATGTGGGAAAAGGAGAAAATGCTGGTAACCAACATTTTCTTCTTTTCCCACTATGTTTTCTAACCTATCAAAGGCAGAAATCACAATTTTAGCAACATTTTTTTACATCTGCAAGCGCTTTCAAATTGGACGATTCCAAATTTTTGTCATGTGGTAAAGGGTTAAAGCAATAAACCCAGCACACTGTTTTTAGTTTTGAAATAGTACATCTATACATGCAATGCAAGGTTGCTTTTGGCCAGAATGTTTCTGCAAAGTAGAGAGTGTAGATAAAAGATCAGATTGCTTGCTTGTGCAGTCTGATCTCAAGTTAAACTGGCTGCACAGGCAAAGGATTAAAATCCGTCTAGCTAATAATTAACCTTTACAGTGCCAAATAAAAGTAATGGAAATTTTTATTAAACACTTTACTACACAATCCCAACTTTTAATGACCCTGACTGAGAAGCCTTTCGAAAACATTGCGGAAAAAGGAGAAAATGCTGGTAAACAGCTTTGTCTTTTTTCCACAATGGTTTTTTTACCTTATCAAAGACAATTGAACCACGATTTATTTGTAATCTGCAAGTGCTTTCAATGAGAAAAAGTCCAAAATTTTGCGGATTGGTAAAGTTTTAAAGGAAAATAAGTCCTATATATTAAAATTTCATTGCTAGGATAGTATTAATACTGCCTAAACTATTGGACAGTGTACATCCAGATCCAGTAACAGATTGTATGTTACTGGTATGTGCAGTTTGATCTTTATAACTCCTTAACTCTTTACCACATGACAAAATTTTAGACCTGTCCAAATTGAAAGCATTTGTAGATGACAGTTTTAACGTGGCTCATATGAAATGATTTTTCTTTGATAGGGTAGAAAACGTGGAAAAAGGAGAAAATGCTGGTAACCAGCATTTTCTCCTTTTCCCACAATGTTTTCAAAAGCCTTCTCTTTCAGGGGCGTCAAAAGTCGTCATTGTGTGGTAAAGGGTTAACTCTTTACCAGACATCAAGTCTTGGCATACTCCAGATTGTAAGCATTAGCAGACAACAAAAATGAGTCTAAAAATTTAAATTTTCTTGGAAAAGGTAAATAATCTTAAGGTGAAAGGAGAAAATACTGGTCACCATCATTTTCTCCTTTTCCCACAATGTTTTAAAAAGCTTTCTTTATCACAGACGTTAAAAGCAGGGATGGTGTGATGAAAAGTTTATTAGTCTGCCCCTAAATAGAAAACCTTTTTAACCCTTAGGCTGCTAAGCATGACTCACTGACCTTTTGCAGACAGTGTAGATCAAGATCAGACTGCACAGAATGTGCAGTCTAATCTTGGATCTTCACAGTCCGATAAGGAGATATTACTTCCCAAGACATAACTTTGAAATTGCAATATTTGGGTTTTTAATGTCGAAATAAAAAAGTCATTTTAGTTACATGTATTTAGCAGGATAAGGGTTAATATTTGTAGATGTCATCCTAGGGTCAGCAAGATTTTTTTTCTTCTCACTTAAGTGTTGAATTGTAATAATGTAGTTCATTTATTTTTACATATTTTAATGAATTCCTATGCCTGCTGTGCACCAATGTGTGTGCTTTCAAGACCAGACAAAATGATGCAGTCTTATCTTCAGGTTCTCTTTCCCATATTTTCTAGTCATTAACTCTTCACCAAACGACAAAATTTTGGTGTGGATCAAACTGAAAGCATTTGCAGCTGTCAAATTAAATGTTGCTGAAATGGTGTTATCTGTATTTGATAGGATAGAAAACATTGTGGGAGAAGGAGAAAATGCTGGTCACCAGCATTTTCTCCTTTTCTCACAATGTTTTCAGAAGGCTTCTTCCTCAGGATCGTTAAAACTCGGGTTTGTGTGGCAAAGGGTTTAAGTGTAAGGTTTTAAAGCCTTAACATTCCAATAATTCGATCTTTTTTTCAACAGACAGAAATGCTCTTTTCATTCATGTAGAGATTTGTACATTTAACCTGCCAGATTTATGTTTCATTTAGCATAAGATCATTTTTTTCCCATTCCATACCATTGATGACATAAGAAGCTTATGTGGACAGTGTAGATCAAGATCCGACTGCACAGAATGTGCAATCTGATCTCTGATCTACACTGTCCATTACTTTGTTATAGACCATGACCGAAATGTCTCTTGATCTATCAGCCAAACTCTACTTGTAGCCTTTGAGAAAATGCAAGTAATTTATTCAGTAATGAAAGAGTTAACTCTTCTTTCCCAAAGCACAATATGTTAGACAGTTCAATTTGAAAAGACTTGCAGCAACAGAATTTATATGGCACAAATGATAAGATTTGTATCAGATAGTCTAGAAAACATTGTGGGAAAAGGCGAAAATGCTGGTTACCAGCATTTTCTCCTTCTCCCTCAATGTTGTCAAAAGGCCATCTTCTCAGGGTCGTTAAAACTCCGGATTGTGTGGTAAAGGGTTAAAGCCTGTCAGTAGGAGGAATTACCTACAACAATCTTTTTTCCACCATGTCCTCACATTGAATGTATCTTTTTCTTTGAATTTATATTCACTATCCCTAAATTACATTTTGTTTTTTTTGCTGTATACATGTAGACTTGTTTCAAGTGGTGAATGTGTTGGCTTTTCTTCCTTGTCTGATTCCCCGAATATCCATTTACTCTTTTACTTGAGAAAAAAATTGTACTTAGCAGAAAACAATCTACCATGACTCGAATTATGGCATTTACCTTTAAGAGGATGGAAAACATGGCGAGAAAAGGACAAATGCTGTTTACCATCATTTTGTACCTATCCCACCATGCATTTGACAGCCTTTATCCTCAGAAACTTGAAAATGGAGATTCTTTGGTAAAGAATTTCATACAAACACAGAAAAATTATAAAATGTTGAGGATAACAACCTCGATAGATAACCATGAACAAGAGCACCACATGTGGGTGCCAACACTTGGCTGCAGTTGCTTTTAAATTCTTTTTAAAAATTCTTAATAAGAAAAGGGGCATAATTGTGTCAAAAATATTTTGGTTTCCTGCCCCTGTTGTATCGGTTTCAGTTTTGATAGTTAACAACTACTTTGAAGTAAATATCTTCAGTAATATGAAATGTTAAAAAATTTCTAGGCTAAAAAAAGGGGCATAATTGTGTCAAAAATAGGTTGATGGTTACCTGCCCCTGTTGTATGGGTTCTACTCTTGATTGTTGACAATTAGTCAGAGTTTGAAGTAAACATCTTCAGTAAGAAGGAGGCAGTCTAAAGGACAGCTATATCCCCAGCTGTCCCTGTCCCAGGTATGATTCCAGCTGGACCTAAAAAAACACTTCATTGCAATGAGCCTTCTATAATCACCCTTCAATCGTCATGGCATGACTGAAATACTGTTGACAGACATGAAACACGAAGCCATCCATCCATCCATATCTTTGGTTATATTGATTAATTCAAAGAAAACTGGTAAACCAATCTAATTTCTTGATGATATATCTACAAACACGAAATCCACAAACATAAAATCTGCAAACACCAAAGATGCAAACATGAAAGCCGGGCTTAAAACATGACCCATGACTAGGACATTGGCCTTTGTGGTAACGGGATTAACAAAGGGCAGTAACTCCAAAAATATTGAGAACAGAGTTACGACTTTTGTGCACTGCAATTATCCACAAGATTATCTATTTATATATGAAGTTTGAAGCCGATAGCTTTTATACTGTGGAAGTTATGCTCCAGACAAAAATTTTAAATTTGTTAAATAATTACAGGGACACAACTTAAAAAAAATATTGGAGACAAAGTTATCTTGTTTACTGCACTTATCCCCAGTGTGATCTATCTGCATATACAGTTTGAAGCCAATAGCTTTTATACTTTGGAAGTAATATTCTGGACAAAAGTCTGCTTTTAAAAATAACTATGGGCAATAACCACATAAATGATGGGGACAGAGTTATAAATTCTAAGCACTGCACTTGTCCTCAGTGTGATCTATCTGCATATGAAGTTTGAAGTCAAAAGCTTATATATCCTGAAAGTTATGCTCCCGGACAAAATTCTGATTTGTAAAATAATAAAAGGCAATAACTCCAAGAAATAATGGAGACGAGTTATGAATCTTAAGCAAGTTTATTGAAAATCTTTCGAACTGTTCAGGAGATATGGAGCTGAAAAGAAGACCATTCCTATAATCCAGCTGCAATACACAGTTGGCAATGGGATCAATCATCAAAGGCTATCTGTAGGGTAGGGGGATAATGTCCACAAAGTGTTGAAAGATCTGAAGGGTTGTGGGTGTTTTGCTTCAGAGTTTTTTTTCTCCTTTTTCATTTCACCTTTCTGAAATTCTCAATTTCTTGAACAATTTACTTGACTCTTCACAAGATCACCAACTTGAAAGCATTTGCATGCTACAAACTGAGAGTGGCTCAAATACCGGTAATTGGATTTGTCTTTGAAAGGTTATACAATATTGTTGGAAAAGGAAAAAATGCTGGTTAAAAGCATTTTCTCCTTTTTTCGGAAATGTCTTCAAAAGCTATCCTCAGAAGCTTAAAACTCCCAATTAAGTGTTAAAGGGTTTAAAGGGTATACTTAGATTTTTTCGCTTTCTGATATAATCCTGGATAACTGATGTGTACTAATGACCATGTACCATTTCCATAGGCCAATCCAAAATTCTTGTCTGAATTCTAAACCTTTCATTCTCTTTACTACACAGCAAATCGTAAGACAGGTCCAAATTGAATGCATTTGTAGATATAAAAGTATACATGGCTTAAAAAATTTCAATTTCTCTTTGCAAGGGTACAAAATCATTGTGGGGAAAGGAGAAAATGATAGTCACAAGCATTTCATCCTTTTTCCACAATGTTTTGAAAGCCTCCTCTTTCAGGGTCTTTTAACCCTTTACCACACAATCTTGAGTTTTAACATCCCTGAGGAAGACCTTTGAAATCATTATGGGTAAAAGCAGAAAATGCTGGTAACTAGTATTTTCTGCTTTTCCAACAATGTTTTCTACCCTATCATAGATGAATTCCATCATTTCAACTCTTTTACTTTGTTGTCTGCAGTTGCTTTCAATTTCGGTATGTCTAATATTTTGCTGTCTGTAAAGGGTTAAACTCGAGATTGTGTGGTAAAAGGCCAAGAGGCAACATGTATCATTTTGGGGAAATACCTTTGGGAAACATATTTTATCACATGACCTCCCTTGTTTTCAGTGTAATGTACCCATTATGAATTTTCTTATCTTATACATGTTTGATATCATATTTGTGTGACGTCATTTTTGATGTCGTTTTGTATGTATTTCATAGAAGTAAATGGGTTTTATGGATATTACCGTCGGTGCACCTATAGTTGATTTTGCATCTTCTGATTTATATTTCATGAAATATTGTAATGTGATAAAAAGAATCTGACATTCATTGGCGTTTGAGATAAAATTTCATTAAACTCAAGGAAAAATGTTATTAAGCTCGCCAAAGGCTTGCTTAATAACATTTCCCTAGACTCGTTTAATAAAATCTTATCTCAAAAGCCAACTCATGTCAGATCCTGTATTTCTTACACTTCTCCTTCTTATCTATTACTTGTTGTAAACTCCAGTAATTACTTACTAAACCTCTGTGATAAAACATTTTTGAAGTTTTGTATACCTATAAAAATCTGAAAAGCACATTTTAATCTATCAATGTATAGGCTATAATCATACTTCAAAGATATGATTTTTTGAAAACATTCTTAGACATTGATGATTCATTTATGGAATGTTTCATTTCATTCATATCAAAGGTGTCGGGTACAATAAAATCATGTGTATGAAGGATGATTAACACCACTAACCCTTACGCCGCTAAGTGCAACTCAAAGACCTCTTGCAGACAGTGTAGATCAAGTTCAGATTGCACAGAAAGTGCAGTCTGATCTTGGATCCACACTATCCGATAAGGAAATATTTTCCCCCTAAAAACCTATGAAATAGCAAAATGTTGGTTCTTACCATCGGCTTGAAAGAGTCATTTCACCTTTTTAGAAAGTTCAGTATATGTGCTACTATTGCATTATGTAATACAAATATTTAACACAAATGACAAGCACACCTCAAGAAAAAGAAATGAAGTTTCACAGAACTTGAAATCATTGTGGGAAAAGGAGAAAATGTCTAAAACATGCTTGTTTTATTTTCATGACTGCGAGGTATATACATAAAATGCCTTTTTATGTAATCCCAACTGGCTCAGTAGAGCACCTTTGACAATTACAGTTTTCTTTGCTGCCAGTGAAGATAAAGATCAGATTGCATACAATAAGCTGTCTGATCTTTGAACTAAACTGTACCCTTTACGGAAACACTATACACAAAAGTAAAAATAAAACCAACT
The DNA here is from genome assembly GCA_946811185.2 of Hippopus hippopus. Lineage (NCBI taxonomy): Eukaryota > Metazoa > Mollusca > Bivalvia > Cardiida > Cardiidae > Hippopus > Hippopus hippopus. Next base: position 19,121,936 of record OX328102.1, on the reverse strand, counting down.
ATGTGGGTCAGATTTCTGAACTGAAAATGAACATATATGAGCCATGCTCTGGCAAAGGGGGTCTTAATGCATCTTCATAGTACATGATGGCAAGGTAGTCATCACATGATTTGAATCCATAAAATCCTTTTTTTATTCTAGCAAGCTGCTGAATCACGAGGTAGACTAGTCCTTTGACACGCTGATTTTGAAAATTGACCAATAGCAAAAAGTTTTGGCTCAGGTCAGCCTGCAAGATTTTTGCAGATGCATTAAGCCCCCTTATAACACAGCATGGCTCATATATATATATGAGCCATGCTCTGGCAAAAGGGGGCTTAATGCATCTCCGTGATCCATGGCACCAAGCAAGCCATCACTTACTTATGGATCCATGATTTTTTTTTTGTTTCAACAACCAACTTAATCATGAGGTAGACTGGTCCTTGGACATACAGAAAATTGACCAATAGCGAAAAGTATCGACCCAGGTCAGCCTGCGCAGTCCGCGCAGGCTGACCTGGGTCGATACTTTTCGCAAATGCATTAACCCCCTTTTTACAGAGTATGGCTTGTTTACATTATGCACTCTACGTGTTAATGGTAAGTTCAAGTGATTCATGGAAAACAATGACTTTTAACAATCAAAGTCTGACATGGGGTAACACAGAGCAAGGATTCAAATGTAACAGCAAACACAGATATACAAGGATATAAATTTTATTTTCTCCTTAAAATGAATGATGAAAAAAAAATTTTTTTTTTTCAACACAGACCTTATTTTTCTTCACTAAAACTACATAAGTATTATCGTACAAATCTAACATTACTTCCACACTGTTTGCTATTAACAACTTCCTTCCAAAACTTAAGTGAAGACAACTTTGAGCGTCAATTTTATCCTTTAGTGTGCCACACATATACACACATAAAAACTTTTGCTTGAACTGATGATGCAGATCTAGATCAAATTGCAGAAATTATGCAATCTGATTTTAGATTTACATTTTTTTTTCACTCCGAGATATATTTAATTATAAGAAATATTACAAAGTCCATTTATTAGTTTTTGTATGTAATCTACACCTTTCAAGTATCTCATTCATCAGATAATCATCCACATAATTTTCTATGGACTTTTCAAGTACATGAAGGTATAACCTAATACTTCAGTACTGAGTATTTGAATTGCTCAGGAAAAACTTATCAATGGCTGTACTAGTAACTGTTTCAAAACAGAGACTCTAGCATAGGGGTTCAGCATTGACCTTTCGCAGCAGGACTTCTGAGTACAGATCTCAGCAGGGTTAACCTTTAACCGTTCAAACTGTGTGGACAACAGTATAAGTACTGATAAGGTTTCTAGGTAGCAATATTAGATTGCAACCAAAGCAGACATTCCACTGTCAAACCATCTGTTGAGGTAACATCATGCACAGTCAACATTATTTCATAATGGTTGAAGAAATAATCTTTCTACTAAATAGTTAATGCAGTTTGTTGTATTTATATAACAATGTACATGCTTGTATTTTCTTTTTTTAGATAACCTAAGAGTGCCATATTGATTTGAGGGATACAGTCAGTAAAAAAAAAAGAAGAAATTTCTGAAATTTCAGGTTTTCTTTTTCCCATTTTGGTCTAATTATCACATAAAATATTGGTCAGTGTTAATTGAAAGCCAGAATGAACATTCTAACAGGTCTGAATCTTGATTTACACCCTCTTTAACAGAAGCCTTAAGCAATGCCCGGCACTTTAAGTACTAAATGGAAATGTGTAAAAATAATTTATTTTTCCTAAAATTGTTTATTTCTATGAGGCTTGTAGTTTATTCTTGGCTGTGTAAGCAAAATACCAGACCAAAATGGCAACTGATGCTGCAATAAATTCACTCTGGAGTAGTGGACCTTTCCATACACCCTGCAAGAAAAATAGTAATTCTGTTGATGTGAGCATACTAGAACACTGATAATTCAAAGTTGAAATAAGATATCAGTTTGGCATAACCATGAGAGTTATAAACTTCCACTGTAACTTGTTCCAACATAAATTGAACCCGAGACAACCTGTTATAGATTCCACAACTTTAAAGACATAATGCATGTACAGTATGTCACTTTGGGACTTGAATAACATCAGTTTCAATAACAAATTTCATAGCTGTATCAATGCAACCAGTCCATCTATCCCTGCATTCACAGAAACCCTTCAACCCTTTACCACACAATCCCAACTTTTAATGACCCTAAAGAATAAGCCCTTTTAAATCATTGTGGGCAAAGGAGAAAATGCTGGTAATCAGCATTTTCTCCTTTTCCTACAGTGTTTTCTACCCCTCCAAGGGTAAGTCCCAAACATTTGAGCTACATTAGAGTTGTCGTCTGCAAATGCGTTCAGTTTGGACATGTCTATGATTTACTTGTGTGGTAAAGAGTTAGGCAGCACTACACACAACACTCTATCAAAGCTATAGTCAGTTTTTAAACATGAGCACAGTACAAAGAGAGTAGGGGATTTTGTCACAGCAACTTTCACCAATCCTTGAATAAATTTTCTAGCCCAACATGATTAGGCCATGTGGAACGACTTTGTCAAAAAAAGAATAACATATGGATAACCAGCTATCTATACCCATTTAGTTGAAAAATGTGTGGTATACTGGTCTATCCCAAAGGTAGATGTAAATGTTTATCTTGTGCTGGCATAAGTGGACACATTACCGCTACATATAGAGCTAGCTTTCGTATTAACATGGTAGAGTGTTTGCCTTAAGACCTAGAGGTCCTGGATTCAATTCCTGCCTTGGAGGTTATCAATTATAACTGTTGCATATTGACTATGAAAGAGTAAAAAGGAAATTTAAACTAAAATGCACTTACTGGATGTTTCACGCTGACACTAAATACCGATGAGACAGCATCTACACCTTCACCTGTTCTCTGGGCCTGTGAGAGTTTAAGTTGAGATTTTTATTAACCTTTTACTGAATAATCTCTTGTTTCGATGACTATGTTGAAATGGGCTTTTAAAAACATTGTGGGAAAAGAAGAAAATGAAGCCAACTGATAACCAGCATTTTCTCCTTTTCCTAAAATGTTTTTAACCCTATAAAAAACAAATTACTATCTATAGCTCTGAAAAGCTAAAAAGAAAAGAACCATGAGTTTGAAGAAATTCAGAGGGTGTACTTAGACTAACAAAATGTGAAAGTAAATTTTTTTCGATTAGAAAGGCAAATTAACATTGTCATCATTGTTTATGCCAAGTACATTTTCTCATTTGATGTTAGTTCTAACCCTTGCTTAACAATTCAATGTTTACATGACGCTGGGGAAGATGGCAGGTGGATAACATTATAGGAAATAGACTGCATGGAGAACATGCTTTAAACTAGCATTTCCTCCCTTTCCTGTGGTGTTTTCTACTGTGTGAAAGACAAATTTCAACACTTGAGCCCCATTTGTCTTCTGTGTATGCTTTCAATATGACTGTATGTGTTTTCACTCATTACCAAACAACAAAGTTTAAGACTAGTCCAAACTGAAAGCATTTGCAGGCGACAAAATAATTGTGACTCAAATTTTGAAGACTGTGTCAGGAAAGGTAGAAAACATTGTGGGAAAAGGAGAAAATGCTGGTTACCAGCATTTTCTCCTTTTCCCACAGTGTTTTCAAAAGGCTTCTTTTTCAGGGTCGTTAAAAGTCTGGATTGTGTGGTAAAAGGGTAAATTCTGCCATCTCCTAAAAAGTTGTTCTGAGAGCATAACGGTCTGTATTCACCAACCATTCTTAAAAATATTCTTTGTCTAATTCTCCACAATTTTCTAGATTTGAAAGTAACACAACTTCTGATTTACTAAACCAAATGGTTTAGCCAATCAGGAGTTATGTTACTTTAAAATCTAGAAAATCCTCAGCATAAGACTAAAAATATTCTTAAGAATGGTTGGTGAATATGCACCACGACTGCATGTGATGGTCTGCACGGACTCTGTTATTACCCTGGCAAATTGAAAATCTCCTTTGTAATTGTCTGATGCCAGGAAAGAAACTAAAAAATTCAACTTACTTTTCTCAATGATGTATAGCCATCCTCATCATAGAATTTGACATCATAGCTTCCACTGGGTATGTTTTTATGTTCATCACTGAAGCTCACCTGAAATATAAATTCTTATCATTGAAAAAATGTTGAAATTGCTGGTTATTTCTAGTGTTCTGCTTTCATACAAGCATAGAAAGAAGTTTAACATTCTAAGATACTCTGTGAAAAGGGGGCTTAAAACATGGGGGAGTGGGTGGGTGTGAAAGGATAGTATCAACCAAAGTCAGCCTGCAGGCTGACCTTGGTTGACAGTTTTCGCTATTAATCAATTTTCTGCATGCCAAAAGACCAGCGTACCATATGATTCAGTCTGTTGTTACGTAAAATGGGTTTTATGGATCCATGATCATATGATGACTAGCTTGGTATAATGCATCACACATATGCATTAAAAAAGCTCTTGCCAAAGTGATTCTCAATTATGCTCTTCTCTCTTCAATTTCATTTTATTTAGAATCAATCAAAACTTCAGTCAAATCTACCTAGAATAACATACTGTTAGTGTACTTGATTCACTCATATTTCTGTCTGTAACTGAATTGTTTACTATAACTGAGAAACGCTTTTTGAATGACAAGTTAGGTAAGTGTTAAAATGTACACAAACAAGAACTAAATGGATTGACTTCTTTAACCCTTTACCACAATCCCGAGTTTTATTGACCCTGTAAAAAAAGCATTTTGAAAACATTGTGGGAAAAAGAGAAAATGCTGGTAACCAGCATTTTCTCCTTTTCCCGCAATGTTTCCAACCCTATCAAAGACAAAGTTCATCCTTTAATGCATCTTTTCCCACAATGTTTTTCAAAAGTCTTCTTTTTAAAGGGTCATTAAAAGACAGAATTGTGGGGTAAAGGGAAATGGAGACAATGCAAAACCAATCACGTAATAAAATCACACGTCCTTGTCTCTTAATAATGTTTTGATCAATGATAATAGGTCTTACCTGGTATGGATACTTTGAATTTCCCTCATTTTTTGTTACACCCACGGTCTTCCCATTGAAGTCTGCATACAGGTTGATATTCTGGAGGAATCAATGACCAATTACATGCTGATGCATGAAAATTTGAAGTCGTCTAAATTCAATGATTTGCAGACAACAATTTAATTTCGCTGGAATTGTGGGATTTGGCTGTGAAAGAGTAGAAAACATTGTGACAAAAGCAGAAAATGCTGGTAACCAGCATTTTCTCCTTTATCCACAATGTTTTCAAAAGTTCTCTTCCTCAAAGTCAGGACTGTGTGCTCATTAATGCTCATTATAGACACATCACATGATTTTCTGTGGGAAACTTTATCAGATGACACACAAACTACAATGTATGCCTTATTACTTATTAGACCACAACATCTGACAACATTGCAGGGAAAGAGAAAATTACATTTAATAAACAAATGAACATTTATCTTGAAAGTTTTCTATAAAATTCAATGAGAATTTTCCCTAAAATCAAATATTCTGTTGTTTCACTTAACATTTCATCACAAAATTCCAAGCTTTAACAACCCCGAGGAAAAAAGCTTCTGGCACATCTGAACACAATGTGGGGAAAAAAGGAGCCAATGCTGGTAATTAACACCCCCCCCATAATGTTTCCTGTCACTCCAACAACAATTAGAATTTATAAATCACATGTATCTTAGTCTCAAACTGCTTTTATTTTGGACAAGTCTAAGTGAGTAAGTCAAATGACAGAACTCCTTTTAGAAAGGGTAAAATTCATTGAGGGAAAAGGACAGAATGCAGGTATCCAGCATTTTCTCCTTTTCCCAGAAAGTTTTCAAAAGCTTCTTTCTGTAGGGTGTTAAGACATGTGGTAAAAGGTTAAACAATCTTGCCCAAACATCTTTCAAAATTCCATATTTGATGATTCTTTTTTTTTTGACACTTTATCAAACAAGCCTGTTTTAACATCAGCATGGAGGCTCTTTGAAAAAATTGTGGGAACAAGAGAAAATGCCCGAAACCTGCATTTTCTCACAATATTTTTCTATCAGCAGGGTTTTGCCTGACCCCCTGTTTCTTTGAATTCTCTGAGTGACCTTCAAAATTTATATATGTGCCTTCTTGTATTCATTTGAAGGGGATCAAATGACCCCCACACTGTAGAGTCCAGGGAAAATCCTGGACTAGTTCAAAGACATGAATAAGTTATTAAGCTTTCTTTGTCATCTGCAAATACTGCGGAGTCTTACCTTTTGTCGTTTGAAAGAGGGCTAACTCTTTACAAGAAAACAAAATTTAAGACTGGTTCATATTCAAAGCTTTGTCAGACTTGTCCTTCAAAAGGTGGAAAACACTGAGGGAAAAGGAGAAAATACTGGTTACAAGTATTTTCTCCATTTTCTCAAACTGCTTTCAAAGTTTTTCTTCCTTAGAGTAGTTAAAACACAGGGTTGTTTGCTAAAGAATTAACTCATGGCTGACGATGAAAGTCAATCGGAGGAAATATGTCATGAATTCAAGTGATTCCCTGTCTACAGTTACCCTTAGACCTCCAAATAAAACTGAACAAACCTTTTGGTCAAGAAAAATAAAACCTCTTAAACATTGCAATCTCAAGGCTGCTCTTTGCCAGAATGTCTCGGCAAAGTGGTCAAAGTAGATCAAAGATCAGACTGTGCATTTTGTAGGTAATTAACATGCGAAGAGGCACTTTAACCCTTTACCAAACAAAAAAATTCTGGACTTTTCTAAACTCGAAGCAGGCAACAACAACAAAAGGTGGCTTAAATGGTAGCAATTGTTTTTTGAAGGGTATAAAACATTGTGGGAAAAGGAGAAAATGCTGTTTGCAGGGTCCAAAGAATCCACTTGTCCGCTCATATTAACGAGTAAGAAATGAATGAGGACGAGTAAACTATCAGTCATGGTCATCCAGCAGACGCGTGGTGAATAGGATATAGTAAACAAGTAAGTTTTTCAGATGAATATTTAACTTACAGGAGACAAAACGGCCATTCCATTATTGAATAAGCGATCAAGGGTATTCAGGGAATCAAATATTGGAACAGGAAATAAAACATGCTGGTCCCCGCTCCAAATAAAGACCGGTTTCAAGTAGGGGTGCGCAGTATTATCACAAATACCGGTTATTGCAATAATTTTGCTGCCGATGATATATCGTGATATATTTTTCAAATACCAGTATATAGCGATATTTCGCAACGTATGCAAAATTAAAAAATAAGTCCACAAATAATGTAGTCTGATAAAAGAAAGTCATGACAAGTTCGTTTGCCCACAAAAAACACTCCTAACACACATTCGGAATGGTTTAATTCCCGTACCGGCTTGCTACTTGTTGAGGAAATCCAGCCAACTGAGCTTCACATACTGTTATCAATATCCACAGCTTGTATTCGCTACCAAATTCCTTTGCTACCCGATACAAATTAGATACGCTAAACATCAAAATAATGTTTTCCTTTTTTGGTAAAATATACACAATACTTTCCAGCCAAATTTCCAGATTGTGCTTTACGCATTTTACATTATTTATCTCTGGATGAAACCACTACCGTTTTGTACACCAGTCTACTTTCCATTTCAAACTTGGGTAGCAAAACAAAACATGGCAACAAAAACACCAGATTTTGAAGTTGTTCCGAATAAAAAGGGAAAAGCACAGATCTGGAAATTCTTTGGACTGAAAAAAATAGGTAATCGTTTGGTTGACAATGTTGCCGTCCGCAAATCTTGCATGCAGTCGGTGAAATACAGCGGTGGAACTAGTAACCCAACTGCACACATGAGGACTCACCACCCGTTATATCTATTTTTTTCATATGATTTCTTTAATTTCCTTTATTAGGAAAATAATTGGCAATATATTGCAATATCAAGTGATATATTGTAATATATCGCAATATTGAAATTCCTGGCAATACCCATCCCTAGTTTCAAGTCAGCCTAATGATATAACCCGGGACCTTTCACTGCAGACAAAAATATTTTAATATGCTTTGGGTAGATCTAATTCAATACAAGCGACTTTGCTACTTACAATACAAACGAAAACGAACAATATTAGTATTAACGCAAATACTCTCCCAAAAACCAGTTCGAAAAACTGTGTTGTTTTGGCTTTATTAATTTCTATAGCTTGATCGGATATATGGTACCAATTACTGAAACCTGGTATTTAAGGTTTGTTGCTACGGGAGACAATATAATTAGCGTTTCTGTTTCGTCTGAAAATAATAATGTCAGAGTCTAAGATAGAAGGGTTTTTCTTGCAGGACGAGTGAGGATCAGAGCAGGACAAGTGTTTTTTCAGTCACTTGTCCTACAGGACGAGTGCATTTTCTGGAAATCTTTGGACCCTGGTTTGACAGCGTTTTCTCCTTTTCCAACAATGTGTTCAAAACCCTTCTCTCTCAAGGTTGTTAAAATACGAGATTGTAGCTCAAATGATAATATCTGTCTATGATAAGGTAGAAAACATTGTGGGAAAAGGAGAAAATGCTCTTTGCCAGCATTTTCTCCTTTTCCCACAATGCTTTCAAAAGCCTTCTTCTTCACAGTCATTAACACCAGGAATTGCATGGCAAAGGGTTACGAAGATGTCAAAAACTGCCATCAGCAAATAACTTTTTTAAGCCAGTAAAAGTGTCAAAAAATTGCAATATTGGGGTTATTTTTTTTTTTAGAATATGAATATCTGAATACTACGGATTGCAGATCAAGGATTGGAGTGCATATTCAGGGCATACCTTTGCTCCATTTTTACAAGCAACACCAAACTGAACTATAAAGACAGTATCAGTTGATGCAGAAGCTTCTGTTGTTGTATAGACTTGTGAGTCAACTTGTGGATTTGTACATGTCTGACCTGAAAGTAGGGTAAAAAGAGAATATCAATTACAATGAGAAGTGACTCAAAACTTTCTCATTCACTTGTTAACTCTTACCAAATGACAAACTTTAGGACTGGTCCAAGTTGAAATCATGTACAGACGACAAAAGTAAATGTAACTCAAATGTTGGTTTCTGCTTTTGATAGGGTTAAAGACAGTGTGGGAAAAAGGGAAAATGCTGATTTTCATGACTAAATGTTTACTTCTCTAATAATATTACCAAACAATATAAAAAATCTCTTCTTTGAAGTTACATTTAACCATGAAATCTTACAAAGAAACCCCGTCACATGCATTACCCCACCCACCTGGGACTGCAAGCCACGTCGACAGATCGGGCATCAGGAAAACGTTACAACTTCGGAATCATTTATAAATCAATTAACAATTCATTGATAAATAAACGGAAGAAAGTGCTTAAACGTACATAATACCAAGAATGGTGAAACAAGCATGAAAAATGCTATAACAGTTTTGCCGGCAAGCTTCATCTTTCTACTTTCAGTCTTGGGTCCACTTCCCGTGACGTGTCAAACGGTGCGTTTTAACGACTTGGTGATAATAATAGCTTCAACAAGAGTGCCATGATGGACCTGAATCGCTCAACTGAGCTTTTTTACCGAACATGACCCATTTTCAATCTCCCTGGAGATATTATGACAAACATTCTAACAAGCTTTCATAATTATTGGACTGAAAATTTGGCCTCTAGCTTGTACACAAGCTTTTTCTAGAGTCATCCAAGAAGTTATCAAGACAAACATTCTGATTAATTTAAGTTTCACGAGTATTGAACTTAAATTGTGGCCTTGAGAGTGTACACAAGATTTTTCTAAGATTTGACCTAGTGACCAAGTTCTTCACCCAACATGACCCATTTTCGAACTTGTTTAAGATATTATCAAACAAACATTCTTACCAAGTTCCACGAGTATTGGGCTGAAAATGTGGCCTCTAGAGCATACACAAGGTTTTTCAAAGATATGACCTAGTGACCTAGTTATTGACCTGATCTGACCCATTTTAAAACTTATCTAAGATGTTGTCAAGACAAACATTCTGACCAAGTTTCATGAGTATCGGACCGAAAATGTGGCCTTTAGAGCGTACACAATCTTTTTCAAAAATTGGTCCCAGTGACCTAGTTTTTGACCCCATGTGGTCCATTTTCAAATCCTCTCAGATACCATCAAGACCAACATCCTGACAAAGTTTCATGAGTTCGGACTGAAAATGTGGCCTCTAGAACGTACACAAGGTTTTTTCTCAGATTAGACCTAGTGACCTAGTTATTGACCAGACCTGACCCATTTTCAAACTTGTCTAAGATATTTTCAAGACAAACATTCTGACCAACTTTTAATAGTATTGGACTGAAAATATGCTCTCTAGAGTGTACACAAGGTATTTCTAAGATTTGACCTACTGACCTAGTTTTTGACCCAACCTGACTCATTTTTGAACTAGTCCGAGATATTATCATGACAAACATTTTGACCAAGTTTCATGAGTATCAGACTGATGTGGCCTCTAGAGCATACCCAAGGTAAAAGTTGATGATGGACGAGGCACGACACACAACGGACACAGCACAATTACAAAAGCTCACCTTGAGTCCTTCATACTCAGTTGAGCTAAAAATAATGTATACAGAGGAATGGATCTTGTTCACTGCACTTGTCCTAAATGTGATCTATTTGTATTTGAAGTCAAAAGCTCTTATACTTTAGAGGTGTGTTTAAACATGTTATCTTACATCGATTGAGAAACACATTCTTAAAAAAACTTAATCTGTCTCGACTCTGTTTACTGGGAACTACACCAGTGCTAGCGCTGATTGTATGGGCCAGTGAACAATCCCAAAGTTGATACCCGCTCCCAGTTTCAAACTCAGGATCTTATGGTCACGGGGCCTGCACTCTTCCTCACAAGCACAGACACCACTTTAAAAGTTATGCTTCAGTAAAAAAAAAAAAGACAAAGAACTAAGGGCAATAACCCCAAAAATACTGAAGACAGAGTTACAGATCTTGTGCACTGCACTTGTCCTCAGTATGTGATTTATCTGTATCCAAAGAATGAATTAATAGCTCTTTCATCTTGGAAGGTATGCTTTGAACAAAAACCCAAAATGTAAATAACAAGGGGCAATGAATCTAAAATACTGAAGACAGAGTTACTATCCTTCAGCACTACACTTTTCCTCAACCTGATCAGGGATCGTATATAGACTGTGTATGTAACATCACTGATCTGATCTATCTGTTTTTGAAGTTTGAAGCCAAAAGTTTTTATAAATGGGAGTTAGTCTCTGGATGGATGGACAAAGGGCAATAACTGCAAAAATAATGGAAAAAGAATCATTGATATAGTGCACTGCACCTGTCCTCAAGGGATCTATCTGTGTCTCAAGTATGAAGTTAATAATGTTTAAACTTTGAAAGTTATGATGTGTACAAAAACATATCTACCTGTATGTGAAATTAACTAAAGGCTATAACTCCTTAAATAATGAAGTCAGAGTTACAGATCTTAGCTCTGCGTTTGTCCATAATGTGATCTGCTTGTATCTGAAGTATGAAATCAATAGCTTATTTACTCTAGAAGTTATACTCCAGACAAAACCCCACTGTCTAAAATAACAAAGGGCAATTACTTTAAAAATACAGAAGCCAGAGTCACAGACTTTGTGCACTGCACTTGTCCTCAATGAAATCTATGTACAGTGTAAATTTGAAGTTTGAAGTCAATAGTTTTTATACTTTGGAAGTTATGCTCTGGACAAGAGTTTGGTGGATGGACGGATGGACAAACAGATGGTCACACAAGTGACTCATTTATGGGGGTATAATAAGGGGAATAAAAGAGAAAAGACTTCAGCCACATGTATAAACAAGTAGATTATCTATTGATGGAATATGTAATTAACATGATGTTAGAGTACACATGCTACAGTTATATTGATAACATGACATGTTAGGTGATGAAGAAATAAGATAAATCAAACTATGCATCCATACAGAACAGTCCTTTACCACAAGACAAAAATTTAGACCTGTTCAAATTGGAAGCAACTGTAGACAAATTCAATGGGGCTCAAATGATGAAATACTCTGTATCATTGAAAGGATAGAAAACATTGTTGGAAAAGGAGAGAATGCTGGTTCCCATCATTTCCTCCTTTTCCTACAGTGTTTTTAAAAGCATTCTTCATCGAGTCATTAAAACATGGAATCGAACGGTAAAGGGTCAACAAAAGTTTATTGACTAATAAATGCAGTAGTGCTTTTAGCCAACATATTAATAACGTAAATAAAGAGTATTCACAGAAAGCAACACTATGCTATCTATTACTTAATTTTTTTTTTCCTCAAATAAAATTGATACCAGACAACAAAATTCTAGACGTGTCCGCATTGAAGGCAGGTAACAAGTTAGCTCTTTACCAGTATATATAAATTTAGACTTGTCGAATTTGAAACACTTGCAGGGGACAAATTTAACGTGACTTAAATTACAGAAATTTTCCTAGGAAGGATAGAAAACATTGTGGGATAAGGAAAAAATGCTGTTTAAAAGCATTTTCTCCATTTCCCACATTGTTTTCAAAAGCCTTATTTCTAAGGGTCATGAAAACACTGTGTTGGTTGGTAAGGGCTAAAAATTGCTCAAATTTTGGTTTTCCTCTCTGCAGGCTTTGTGCATGTATACACCATCCCAGGAATCTGATGGGGTTAAAATCCTTATAGTTATCAACCCACAATGCTTTTGAGCAGCCTTTTTCCGCAGGGTCATGCATTGTGCAGCCTTTTTCCCTAGGGTGAAACAAAAATAGCATAATCTGGTAAACAGTCAGAAGGCACATCTTCAACTACAACAAGAGACACAAATAACAAATATATGAAGAAAACAGAAACTATTTTCCACTGCCTATCAAAACCATGGTGGGGAAAAAGAAACAATTATCTGTGACAAGTAAATTGCTCCTTTTCTCAATATGTTTAACATAAAGCTGTCTGCTGCAGGGACCTAAAAGTCTGCAGTATTTGTATGGCAAAGGGTTAACTCTTTACCACATGACAAATTTTTAGACCATTCCAAATTGAAAGCCATTATGGATGGCAATTGAAATCTGGTTCAAATGGCGAATTCACTTTTGATAATGGAGAAAACATTGTGGGAAAAGGGAACTATTTACCAGACAACAAAGCTTTAGGCTTGTCCATTCTAAAGCATTTGCAGACGAAAAAATACACATGGCTCAAATAATGGAAGCTATTTCTCCGAAGCTAGAAAACATTGTGGAAAAAGGAGAAAATGCTGGTTATCAGCATTTTCTTCTTTTCCCCACAGTGTTTAGAAAAGCCTTCTTCTCAAGGTCGTTAAACCACATGATTGTTTGGTAAAGAGTTAAGCAAGCTTTTGTAGAAACATTTGACCCGTATCTGTTAAAAATACTTTTGTTTCATGAAACTGGCATTTAGAAAACAATCAATTATGTCATTTAACCCAGTTATAACAAGTGTATGGTTTTTGTCCCTGCTGCAGAGAATTTATTTGAAACACTATAAGAAAAAGAGGCCTTACTTGTAAAAAGCACACCGTATTAAGCATACAATTCAAGACTTTTTTTTTCTTTTCTCTATCCTTTGAAATTTTCTTTTTGAGTCACTTTCATTGTGAAACACCCTTTTCAAAAGAAGTAGCTTCTTGCCACACTACTTTTTTCCCTCTCCATCTAGACTTAAATGTTAAAGCTGAAGCTAAAGTGTAAATGCACAGAAATCGTGCAAATCATAACAAGGCAAATACACAATTCCGAGCAATTGACAGATTTTTGAAAAAATTGTCTGAAAGGGTGCAAATGCTTGTTACAAACACTTGCTTCTTTCTCAGTCATGTTTTCCATAGAGTGATTTTTTTTTTTTGATCTTTAAGCATTTGTTCTTAATTTGATTTGGGATACTTTATTGCATATGTCTTAACCCTTTACCACATACATGTATTCCCAAGTTTTAATGACCATGAAAAAGAAGGCTTTTGAACACATTTTGGGAAAAGGAGAAAATACTGGTAATCAACATTTTCCCACAATGTTTTCTCCATTTTTAAAAGCAAGTTTGACCATTTGAACATACGCCGTAATGTGTTTTGTCATCTGCCGATGCTTTGGATTTTGACAAGTCTAAAATTTTGTCCTGCGGTAAAGAGTCAAACAACCTGCATATTAAAAGGTACAGAGTTAAGAGTATTCCACTTTAATACATTGTAAAGCTAAATTTACAGTTTATACAAAGAGGATGAAAAAGTGCTCAACTGTTTTCTAGCAACTCCTTTTCTTACAAATTTTTCCCAAAAGAATTTAACTTAAAGAGTTTGTCCTTGTAATTTGTAGTAGTGTTTGGTTTGTCTAAAACAAGCCTGCATGGTACATGGTAAAGAAAATTCCATTTACTTCATACACTGCAAAAAAAAATTTACGTCAGGTAGGTAGAGGACGGAAAAAAGACCTGATGAGCAACATTACAAGCTGATGAAAAAATAGAGTAATAAAGTTATAACAATAACAAGATATGGCTTCCTCATGAGAAGTAAAAAAAATTTAAAATTTCTATAAATATCTTTGCCCATTACTACGTGTATTTAACAAACTGTAGACTTGTCAAAATTCAGAGCAATTGCAGATGTCAAAATTTAATGAGGCTCAAATGATGGAATATACATTAAGATGGGGTAATAAACATTGTGGGAAAAGGAGAAAATGCTGGTAACCTGCATTTTCTCCTTTTCCCATATTGTTTTCAAGAGCCTTTTTTTTTCTCAAGGTAGTTAAAACTTAGGATATTTTGGTAAATAGGTAACCCACTAGACCTGTAAAATATCAGTACAAATGACAAGAGAAAGATTGATTGATTGATTGTTTGGTGTTTAACGCCATTTTCAACATTATTTCAGTTATATCACGGCGGTCAGTGCACCTATCCATGCTTTCCTGGAGTCTCTTTTACCAGTATTCCGCACAATTTTCTTTCCAAGCCACTGGCCGCTTTCCCACATAATCATTGTTGTAACAATGGTCAGTGGTGGGAGAGGAATGAACCCTGTCGCAATGACTATCATCAATCCTCGGAAAGAAATTGGTTGAGCCAGGGATCAAACCCACGACCCCCTGTTCTCAAGTCCTGCACGCTACCGAATGAGCTACTGGGGCTCGGCAACAAGAGAAAGAAATGTTTGAGCAAAATAAGATTATCACTGAATGATATCTAAACATTGTGGGAAAAGGAGAAATTACTTGTTAAAGGCAATTGTTCTCTTACTAAAAATATTTTCAGGAGCTGTCCTCTAAAGGGAAATAGCATGATCAATGCAGCATTGTTTTCAACTTCTGTGTACATGTACTTTTATGTTAGGCAAGTAAAAAGATTTATTTATACAGTTAGAAAAAGCACATAAATTAATGAAAAAAAGCTTAAGTATAAATGTATGTCACACTTAAGGTGCTCTTGTTACAAAATTAGCACAAAAACTACAAAAAACAAACCTGTATACATATAAGAGAAATATGTTACATATCATTACATCTATCTTCAATGAAGTTTAAACATAGTTATGTTACACTGTTTGAGAAACAAGTTCTTGGAACTTAGACTTATCTCTCTGCTTCCTGGAAACTACACCAGTACAGGCACCGAATGTGTGGGCCAATGCAGTCCCAAAGTTGATACCAGCTCCCAGGCATGGAACTTGGGACCATATGATAATGAGGCTGATGCTCTACCTCACAACCAAGGACAAAACAGTTTTTTATCTTCCATGGAAAGTGCCACTATCAAATTTCATTGTAACTCTTTACCACATAAAAATTTTCAAACTTGTCCAAACTGGCAGTTTTCCTATACAACATATCAAATGTAGCTCAGATGATAGAAGGTATCTTTAACCCTATAATGAACAACAACAATTTTGACTTGTCCTAATTGAAAGTAGTTACACACGAAAGTAAATGTGGCTTGAAATTGACTACCAGCATTTTCTCCTTTTCCCACAATGTTTTCATAATTTTTCTTTTATTCGGGTCTTTAAAATTCCTCATTGTGTGGTAAAGGTTGAAAGTGTAGAAAACATTGTGGTAAAAGGACACAACACTAGTAGCCACCATTTTCTGCTTTTCTCACAATATTTGAAGTGCATCCTTTTTCAGTGTTGTTTAAAGACTGGAAAGTTTTGTAATTGGATAGAGAACGAAACCTTTGAAAAACTTAGGTATCACATCACCCTTACTGGATGCCAGTCTTACTTTAATTGCTTTTGCAGTATAGATCTGGATTCCAGAGACTGTAGATGTCATGCATTCTGGTCTCATTTGGTCACCACTATGCGATTATGTATTCTGATCAAGACTCATTTGTAAATTTAGATAAACTCATCTTCCAGACAATCCCATGATTTAACAGTCCTAAGATAGAAACCTGTTGAAAACATAGGGAAAGGAGAAAATGCTGGTAACGAGTGTTTTCTCCTTTTCCCAATACGCTTTCTACCCTTTCCTAGACAAACCCATCATTTGAGCCAATGTTGTTGTCTGTGAGCGCTTTCAAATTGGATAATGGTGAACATTTGTCATCGGTATAGTGTTAACCCTTCATCAAATACTCCTGAGTTTTGACGACCCTAAGAAAAAAGTCTTTTTGAAACACAGTGGGAAAAGGAGAAAATGAGCTACATTCAATATGTCACCAGCAAATTCTGTCAGTTTGGTTGAGCGAAAAATTATGTCTTTTGGTAAATAATTCTTATAATGTTTTCAAACATTTTTCACAACAGAAGTATCAAAAGGCACTTGTATGAAGAATACTAAAGGTCTAAAACATGATTTAGGTTTTTGATAATTATAAACATTTTCAAATGTAGGCACATGGATCTACATACATTTTTTTTTCCAACTACCAAATTTTTATAAATGAAAAAAAGTTCAAGTGTAATTAAGACTTGATATAAACATTATTCAAATGTATCTACCAGAGATGACTTTTGAAAATATTTTGACGATACGGAGACACTGCTTTCTCTATTTGTCTCATTGTTCACTGTACTCATATTTACAATTAGTCATAACATTTTCAAAAATTTTCCAGCATGAGCATAAAAACCATTTCGTTTTACAAAGGAGTACAGGTGTCAAGTTTATAAAAGGAAAATATTTAGATTTTAAATGTTAAACCTGTATCACATAATGTGTCTCTGTTAAACAGGCAAGTGAACAGTTATTTCATTTATGGTTAATACTATATATACTTGTAAATGGTAACTGTAATATATTTAATTTATAACAAAAACACACACAAAAATGCTACAATTCTGTGTAAACACTAATATGGCAACAAATAAATGAGCCATGCTGTGTGAAGAGGGGGTTTAACGCATCTGCAAAAAGTACATGTATCTACCCATGTAAGCATAAGCAGTCTACTATGGCTGACACAGGTCGAAACTCTTTGCTGTTTGTAAATTTTCTGCATGTCCAAGGACCTTTCTACGTCAGGATTCAGCCAGATTTTAGCCAAAATGGATCTTAATCATATAATGACTTGCCAGGTATAATGCATCATGGCCATACATTAATCCCCCTTTGAGTGGCTCAAATCTAGTATTAGGCACATGCACTAATTTCTTTGTCATTCAAAAAATATGGCAACTAGGAATAATCAGTGTACATCTTTTTAATAAAAGTAAAATCACATCTTGATTAAGTGTAAGTCTAGTAATATTTATCTTCATTAAAGCTTTACATCTAATGATCTGTTCAACCCTTACCACATGACAAAATTTTTGTCTTGTCCAAATCAAAAGCATGTGCAGACCACAAATTACATGTAGCTGAAATGGTGGGAGTTGTCTTAGAAAAGCTCGAAAACAGTGTGGGAAAAGGAGAAAATGCTAGAAATCAGCATTTTCTCCTTTTCCCACTATGCTCTCAAAAGCTTTCTTGTTCTGGGTCATTAACACATGGGATTGTGTGGTAAAGGGCTAATTCATCATTGCTATATTTTCTCTGTATGAGTAACTTACGAATTTCTTTTTGAGTAATGAGGAAAAGTATCATAAAGGACTTCCGATGAAGAGGAAAAAATATCATATCCAATCAAATCAGGAAAAAAATCTGTATCATGTCAACAGATGCATATCACACAGATAGACATCAAAGAACATAGCAAGTGGGACACTTGATTGCTTTAACAATATTTTTTTGTCATATCAACTTTAAGAAAAACAATGACAATCTGGAACTGTTACAGGCTAATGAATATTTTCTACTCTTTAAAAGATAAATATCAGCATTTGAACAACTTCTCTTGAAACACTTTCATATGGTCTATAACTTTGTTGTCAGGTAGAGAGTTAACTCTATACACTCTGAAATAAATTTTACTTCAGGTACATCCAGGATATGAATAATAAACATATACAAGAAAAAAATTATGCACAATCTCTCATTTTACAACATTGTTTTCAAAAGAATTAGTTTGCAGGTGGGAAAGCCCCTTTCATAATCAAAGTGCCACTAATTGCAATTAAAAAAAAATCTGATTATTCTGATGCAAGTACATATACGTATAAAAATAATCATTTCTTTATTTACAAGGTTCTCCAACTAATACCTATTTTCTATTCTCAGAGTAACCCATTCAATTTCACATAAGCCATGCTCTATGAAAAGGGGGATTAATGCATCTGCAAAAAGTATCTATCTATGTCAGCCTTTGCAGTCAGCACAAGCTGACAATGGTAAAAATTTTGCTATTTCTAAATTGTCTGCTTGTCCAGAGATCATTGTTACCTCATGACTCACTCGGTTGTTTGACAAAAAGGGTTTTAACCCTTTACCACACAATCCCGAGTTTTAACGACCCTGAGAAAGACAGCTTTTGGAAACATTGTGGGAAAAGGAGAAAATGCTGGTAACCAGCATTTTCTTTTTTTCCCACAATGTTTTCTTATTTTTTACAGACAAATTCCATTACTTGTGCCACATTTACTACGTCCTTTGGAAATGCTTCCAATTCGGATCCGTCTAAAATTTTGTCGTGTGGTATACAATTAAGGATCCATAATCATGCGATATCTTATTTAGTAGATGCATTAAACCCCTTTTGCCAGAGTATGGCTCATTTGCTTTTGTGCTGTTTAGTCTGATCTCAGATTTACACTCTATAATAGATTGAGAGATACTAGCATTACAGGGATGTCAAAATTCAGTCTGAACATATTATTATACTGCAAAGAAATTTCTCGTGATCTGATTGGTTAATATGCCCCGAATTGGTTAATATGCCTCGAACATATATATCATGTACACTGGCAAAACCAACGTAAACGCAGTTTCCCTTTCGGGAGCCCCGTATACATGACTACACTTTCAACACAACATCCAAAATGGTGGCGTCGATCAAGATTAACATCAAGATTGTGCACCAAACTGCACGTTTTACCAAGGTTTCAGTGACGTCAGTTTTCATTGAATTGGGGCACTCAGAAGGGAAATTCTTCTTCGTCAGCGTACTCAATTTTTGAAACCGAAAAACAGGTAAAATTCACTTAAAACACGTTTGAATGGTAAAACTTTGCAGTATTATAAATTCATTGTACAGTCAGGTTCGGCTCGGGGCGACATGATTCACCACAGCCATGAACAAGTTTCCAAGTCCCCTGCCACCTGACCGTACAACCAATACTGTATTGCTTATACTTATTTTAACTATTAACAGTGGATTAACTCTTTACCAAAATATCACATGTTTTAATGACCCTGAGCAGGAGAGCTTTTGAAAGCATCGTGGGAACAGGAGAAAATGCTGGTAACCAGCAGTTTTCCCCTGTTCCCATGATGCTTTCAAAAGCTTTCTTCTTTACCCACAGCGTTTTCAGAAGTCCTTTCCTTAGGATTATTAAAACTCAGGACTGTGTGGTAAAAGGTTGAAGATTAAATTCTTGCTTTTGGAGGTAAAGGCCAGTTGAGCTAAAAATAATCAATTCTAAGTAGATCTATTTCTCCATGTTTTGTAAAAAAAAAAAATATGGAAGAAAGTCAACATCTGCTCAGAACGGCCATTATTAAAGGTTTTAATAAATGGTAAACTCTGAAACAAGAGAGATAACTGAGTAAAATTGCATGGAAGAAGAACAAATAATCCAATTTCTGGAGCACAGTTGACTTCTTGATACTGAGATAAATCAGCAGATTGCATGCAATTTACTTAACTGTACTACCTGTCTGATAATTCCAAAAATACAGAAAGCTGTCTTTGCTACCCCTGTAATATGAGCATAACTTCCCTGAACTTTCAACATTCAGGTCGAACATACACATAAATAATGTCTAATTCTTTTATTTTGACTCTCTAATACTAGTTACACAAAGTGGACAATTTCATTTTGTCCTTTAAAATACTCCTAGCAAAAACAATATGTAATTTGGATTGCTTTTAAATTGTTTTCCTACCACAGAAAGTCCATCTAACTTATCAGGTGCTTTACAGTTCAATCATATACTAAAAATACCCTACTTAACAAACCCTTTTAAATGCATTGTGGGAAAAGGAGTATCTGCTGGTTTCCACCAACGTTCCCACCATTTCTCCTCCCACCATTTTTTCTATCATTTCATTGTAAAATTTCATCATTAGTCTCACCATTAATTTGTCATCTGCAAATGCTCTCTATTTGAAATACCTAGTGTAAAATTTTGTTGCATGGTAGGGGGTTAGTAATTTTGATCTAGACATTTAGATATTACAAGGTCAATACTTTTTTCATTAGAATATTCCACTAAAATGTATCCACAAAAACAAGTATATTTTTTTTTTTTTTAGTCAAAACTGTCCAATCAGGATGTGTTTAGTCTTCTTGCATTTTGTTGTTCAGGTTTGCCAGCTTTCTATCCAGATGGAGTGATTTAGTCTCACTGTTACTTTCTAAGTCTTCCATTATCTGAAAACAGTCAAATCAGTCAAAGCTCACTATTATTAATCATCTACCCTTAACTCTTTACCAAACGACAAATTTTTGGACTGGACCAAATTCAAAGCATATGCAGACAACAAATTAAATCTTGTTAATATGATGATTTCTGACTTTGATATGGTAGAAAACATTGTGGTTACCAGCATTTTCTCCTTTTCTCTTAATGTTTTCAAAAGTCTTCTCTATCAGTGTTGTTAAAAGTAAGGATTGTGTGGTAAAGGGTTAAAATGTCTTTTGCTACATTTGTTGCCTTTGCTGCCAAAGTAAAATGAAGATCTGGGTCCGTATTCACCAGCCATTCTTTAAAGCATTCTTTGTCTTATTCTCTAAGATTTTCCAAATTTAAAAGTAACACAACTTCTGATTGGCTAAACCATTTTGGTTTAGCCAATCTGAAGGTGTGTTCCTTTCAAATTTGGAAAAATTAGGAGAAACTGACCAAGACGTTCTTATGAATGGATGGTGAACCCAAACTGGATGAAAAGTGCAGTCTAATCTTTGATCCACACTGTCTGCTTTGCTGCGAAATCCTGGACAAAACCAAACCAGCTTGGCAAAGTTCATTCAAAGGACTGATGGCAGTCATTGAGGCAGGATTGATTCCTCTCTTACCCCTGAAGATTATTTCAATGTTTTAAACCAGCCAGTGGCTTGGAAAGAGTGTTGTGCAAAGTAAAGATAAAGAAAACACAAGGACAGCATAGTGGGCCCTTCCAAATAGTTGAGATAATGTTGGAAGCAGTGTTAAACTGACTTACTCTCTGGCAAATAGGGGCCTAATGCATCTCTGTGATGCATTATACCAAACAAATCATTTCATAATTTTTGATCCATAAAATCCTATTTTTCTAACAATCAGCTGGATCTGGAGGTAGACTGTTCCTTTGACATGCAGAAAATAGACCAATGGCAAAAAGTTTCGACCCAAGTCAGCCTGCACAGGTTGACATTGATTGATACTTTTTGCAGATGCATTAAGCCCCATTTTCACAGAGCATGGCTCAACTGTTACAGTATAAATGATTATTTTCTTGTATGAATTTTCACCCCCTTGTAGTAAACAACTGTTGAAGATATTTTGAAAAAAAAAAAGGAGCAATTACTTGTAACAAGCTTTGGTCAGGATATCTCATGGTGAAAAAGGCAATGTGTCAAGATCAGATTCCACAGAATACATGTATGCAGTCTGATGTTTTGGCTTAACTGCCCTATATTTTATGAGGTATCCCAAGTAAACCCCCCTTGGCATTGTTATATATGGTTCTCTCTTAGGCAAAACATCAATTTGTTGAGTAAGCACTTTTGGCCTTTCAGCAAAAATATAATCTCGACATTTTTCAACAACTGATAATGCAATCCACTGAAACACTGAATGATTTTTTTTACTTGAGCCTGCCTATATGAATGGACAGAATGGATCCATGATCATACTGCACCTTCTGTGTTGTCTAATCTTGATCTATGTTATCCGCATGTCTCAAATTTTGTTGTCTGGGTAAATTGTAAACTCTTCACCTCAGGATAAAGTATTAGACTAGTCCAACTTGGAAACATTTGTATGCTACAAAAATTGATAAAATACATGTATGTCACAAATCTTTCTTTGATAAATAGAAAACATTTTTAGGGGAAATAGAGAAAATTCTGGCTACTAGCATTTTCTCCTTTTCTCCCCACAATGTTTTCAAAGGGCTATCTTCCTTCGGACCTTTAAACAACAGAACTGTTTGTTAAAGGGTTAAACAAACCTCCTCCATATATGGCTGTAACTGCATATACAGTGTGTATAGAGCTGCATGCTTGTTGAAACTCATCTGCTGGTGTTGGAACTGAACATAAATAAGAAGGTAGGAAATAAAATACTGACAGATACCAATCGCACATAATTCTTGGATTCTCATATCACTCTTTCCAACATTTTAGACAATTATATGCAAGAATATTTAACAATGTTTTTAAAAATCTGTACGAGTAATTTCTAATTTACCTAATGACAAAAGTTTAGATTTGTCTAAACTGAAACAATATGAAGATGACAAATTAAGTGTACTTATTATGACATTTGTTTCTGAAAGGGTGGAAAACATTGTAGGAAAAGGGGAAAAAGTTGGCTACCACTATTTTGTTTTTTTTCCACAATGTCTTCAAAAAGCCATTTCCCACGAACTTAAAAGAAATGATTGCTTTGCAAAGGATCAGTCTTTTAGGTAAACTATACAAACTGTTAAGAATAAAAGAATAATACTAGTAAGTATACATACAGAATTATTATATTACATCTGTTGCTCATGCTAGCTGACAGCTTTGAACATAACTACCATATTCAATCCAATTACCTCACAGTGAGGTGAGGTTTTTCAAAAGCATCTCAAATTGACGTTACTTAAAGTCAACCTTATATGTGCACATCTGTTTCAAAAACAGTGATTCGACGCCCCATTCCTGTACAGAATACACATTTACCTGAACCAGTGTAGGAAAATGACAATGTGGATTAGCATTAGAGATACCACAGCTTTGAGTTCACTTTTAAGACCTTGACTTTTTGTGGTGAGTCACTTTTTTCGAAAAGATTGTTAGCCAGGGGTTAGTCTAAACTCTAAGCCGAGCGGGCTTATTTCCCTTTTTTCTCAAAAAATGTCTTATAGTGCTCTTATAGGAGCAAATGCGCTTTATTGATCTTATATGGTATATGATTGGACAAGAGCACACGATGTCAAAAAGGAGGCACAACTGTGTAAGAAGTATTTCAGAGTTGCATGCCCTTCTTTTTTTATATGGGTTCCCCTTTAAATAGTCAATAACTAGCCCAAGAAAAAAAATTAACTTCTTTACTCTTTACCACACAATTCTGAGTCTTAATGAACCCGAGGAAAAGGACTTTTGAAAACATTGTGGGACAAGGAGATGAATGCTGGTAACCAGCATTTTCTCCTTTTCCCACAATGTTTTCTGTCCTGTCAGGATAAATTGCATCATCTGTGCAATATTTAATTTGTTGTCTATAAATGCTTCTAATTTGGACCAGTCTAAAATTTGGTCATTAGGTAAAGAGCTAAGTATTAATATTTACCAAAGGGAAAAATTTGAACTAGACCAAACTAAAAGCATTTGCAGACGAAAAAATGAATGTAGCAAAATGATAATTTCTGTCTCTGATAGGTGAATGAAGTTGTGGAAAAGGGAGAAAATGCTGGTCACCATCATTTTCTTCTTTTTTCACAATGTTTTCAAAAGCCTCATTCTTCAGAGTCATTAGAACTTGGGAGTGAAAGAAATGAAAAAAAAAAAACATGTCAAAGCTTTTGCACAGCAACAAAACAGACAACAAGAGGGCTATGACAATATCTCAGTTTTCTCAGAAAACAGCAAATCTGAAAAGTAAAATTTTATAACAATACCCTGTTCAAATCTGTGAGATACTGTCGGAGATCTTCCTCTGTTTGTTGATGATCTTTAACTTGTGTGTAGTAGTTTTTCACCTTATCTCTGTAACTCATCATATCATTTTTGAAGATCAGCTTTCCAGGTGAAGAATCCTATAAGTAGGTCACACATGAACTTCATATTTATAGTGGATGTTAATATTTACAGTGGATATTTCATATAAAGGTATGGATATCATTAAGAGTCTGACAATGTACTACAGTATGGTCTTGCAATGATTCAGAACAAGAGCGGCAAATTGTTGCAAGATACGCCCGTCCCACCACCAATTGTCGAGGGGGTATAATAATCGTAAAGGGCAGGTAATGCAACAAACATGTTTACCAAAGTCTCAAGTCAATTTGACTTGAGGTGACAAAGTTCCGTTCCGGACAAGCAAGAAATACTGTAAAAATGAAGATCAAAGTGGAAGTTCTCAAAATCCGCACTAGGTAGAGTTATTGTTCTTGCGCACTGTACTCCGTAATATTGCAACAAACATGCATACCAAGTTTGAAGTCGTTCTGACTTGAGATGACAAAGTTATATTCAGGACAAGCACTAAATGCTGTAAAAATGATGATCAAAGGGAAATAACTCAAAATTCGTCCTAGGAAGAGTTATGGTTCTTGTGCACTGCACTCCGTAAATTTTCAACAATCATACATACCAAATTTGAAGATGTTCAGACTAGAGATGACAAAGTTATATTCCGGACAAGCAGAAAATGCTGTAAAAATGACGATCAAAGGGAAATAACTCAAAGACAGCATGAGGTAGAGTTATGGTTCTTTTGCAATGCACTCCGTATTATTGCAACAAACACAAATGCCAAGTTTCAAGTCAATCGGACTGGAGATGACGGACTTATGCTCCGGACAAGCAGAAAATGCTGTAAAAATGATGATCAAAGGGAAATAACTCAAAGACAGCACGAGGTAGAGTTATGGTTCTTTCGCACTGCACTCCGTATTATTGCAACAAACACAAATGCCAAGTTTCAAGTCAATCGGACTGGAGATGACAAAGTTATGCTCCGGACAAACAGAAAATGCTGTAAAAATGACGGTCAAAGGGAAATAACTCAAAGACAGCATGAGGTAGAGTTATGGTTCTTTTGCACTGCACTCCGTATTATTGCAACAAACACACATGCCAAGTTTCAAGTCAATCAGACTGGAGATGACAAAGTTATGCTCCAGACAAGCAGAAAATGCTGTAAAAATGACGATCAAAGGGAAATAACTCAAAGACAGCACGAGGTAGAGTTATGGTTCTTTCGCACTGCACTCTGTATAATTGCAACAAACACACATGCCAAGTTTCAAGTCAATCGGACTGGTGATGACAAAGTTATGCTCCGGACAAAGAACTGGACGCCACCCACCCACCCGCCCGCCCGCCCGCCCGGACAGAGCCTGCCCAGACGCCCGCCCGCTCGTACGCCATGGGTGATCCCATAATACGTCCCTTCTTCGACATGCGTATAAAAATGAATTGTAAAACTAAAATTAAAGTTGGTAACTTCTCTAGTTTTAACCCATAGGCTGCTAAGCATGACTCACTGACCTTTTGCTGACAGTGCAGATCAATATAAGACTGCACAGAACGTGCAGTCTGATATGTGATGTACAAAGGCCGATATGGATGTATTTCCACCAAAAAATTACCTTTGAAATAGCAAAATTGGGTTTTTAATATCGGCTTAGAAGTATAATTTCATTTATTTAGCAAGATAACGGTTAAGATTAATTTTTCTCCCAGGGGCTGGTACTTTGATAGACTGCACTGTAACATACTGTCTGACTCATAATGATATCATACTTCTAAATAGTATGAATTAAATTTTCCTGCAATTTAACACCAAATTGTTTACTTTTGGCTGCGAGTGGACCTTTATATCTTTACTAAATGACAAATTTCAGACTAGTCCAAATTGAAAACATTTGCAGACGACAAAATAAAGGTGACTCAAGAACTGAAATTTGTATTGGGTAGGGTAGAAAACATAGGAGGAAAAAGAGAAAATGCTGGTTACCACCATTTTCTCCTTTTCCCAGTATGTTTTCAAAAAACTTCCTTGTTAAGGTCATTAAAAGTCGGGATTGTGTGGTAAATGGTAAAGCAGATAAGTTTCCCTTGAAGTTTTCAAGATTATAAACATTTAAGAGATCAATGGTCCCTATCTCTATGTTCAAAGAACAAGAAAGAAATAAATTTCAATTCCAGTTTTGCTACTATATGGCCTGCAACACGCAAAATGGAGCATTCTTATATTTGCATAAACGGTAAAGTGTCATCTCGGATTAGCCTGTGTGGACTGCATTAAATTTTGTCCTTCAGTAGACTTACGCAAAACAAAAAATTACATAAAAATGGAAAATGTCGTTTCGGATTAGTCTGCACTGACTGCGCAGGCTGATCAGAGACGACACTTTACGCAAATGTCTGAATGCCCCTTTTCACATATTGCAGGCCATATGATAAACCATTCCATAGTCAGCTGTAATTTTGTTATCCAAAACTAGCCATATGATTGACTGAGACTTTCTGCTGCTACATATCAGATATCTGATCTAGAAATTTCAAATTAGTTATAAACATATTTATTTTACATCAACTGAGAAGCAAGTTCTGGCAACTTATATTAATCTCTCTCAACTCTGCTTCCTGGAAACTACACAAGTACTCCCTCTGAGTGTGTGGGCCAATGGAAAGTCCCAAAGTTGACACCAGCTTCCGGAAATCAAACTTGGGACCCTATGGTTAGGAGGCCAATGCTGTGCCTCACAACCACGGACAGCACAATTTGAATTCAGGACAATATGTAACATAATTTGATAAAAACATCTCAAGGTTACATTAACTCTATCCCACACAACAAAATGTTAGACATTTTAAATTGAAAGCATATGCAGACAACGAACACATTGTTGCTTCAATGATTGACTTTGTCTCTGACAGAGTAAAAAGCATTGTGGGAAAAGGAGTAAATGCTGGTAACCAGGTAAAAGCCTCCTTTCTCAAGGTCATTTAAACTAGGAATTGCGTGGTAAAGGGTTAATTCACTTACTTTGGTATACTGGTGAGCTTTCAAAGAACAACTTTCAATCAGCACCTGGCTAATAACCTCCATACTGGTCTCCACATAGGATGGAATTCTTTGATCAAACAGATTGTAAGGTTTGTTTATCAGGGTGGCCCAGAACCGGATTAGGTAGCTAGAATTAGAAATTGTTGGAAGGTTTTTCATTAAAACCATTTAAGTCTTTAATTTATAATTTAATTGAATCTGCTACTCAAAAAATGCTCAATATGGCACATGTAAGCTGACACTGTCATTTCTAAATTCTAATTCCAAATGTAAAAAGACTGCCAATGAAAAGGGGGGGCAGAGGGTGACCAAAAAAGTGTGTTTTGATAAAAATGGAAAAAAATTATCTTGATAAAAATACAAAACTAGGCCTTATTTTTTCAATGGTCATGATAACAATGTTTAAGATATTCTTTTATTTCATGCTTTCCGGTAGGATATCGAGAAATAGCAGTGAAAATATTTTTCGATATTACACGGGTACGACGTAATATTGTAATGCGTTGCTATGCAGGAGGGGTACACCACGGGGAATAACGGAAAAGAACTGTACTGGATTTTGATAAAGCTCCTCCCAGAAAGGGTTAAAAGCATGAAATAAATAGAATATTTGTTTTTTTCGGTGAAAGATCGAAATTTATTTCATCGAGTGAACACCATCGGTAATATTTTCACTCGTGGCTGCGTGCCACGAGTGAAAATATTACCGATGGTGTTCACTCGATGAAATAAATTTCGATCTTTCACCAAAAAAAAAAAACAAATATCCTCTATATATTACTACACCGCATATTTCTTCAAATAACCTAAATGAATAAGACTTAACCTTTGTAGAATAAATATAATCACACTGATCATGGCGTCTAACTCCACTGGTGAAGGAGTCACAGGAAAGACACTGGAAAAACATATGTCTGCTTGATATTCAAGGGGATTACCTTTTACAACAGGTATTTTGTCCAAAGTTTTGATGCTTTGTAACTTGGAGCACTAGTGTTTGGTAGAGAGTAATTTTCTCCACAATCTTACCTGAATTCACAGTTTTGCACTTAGATTTATTGTAGTCAGCAACCAATGAACTATTGACCATTTACCAAATCACAAAGTTTGGGACTTGTCCAAACTGAAAGCATTTGCAAGTGATAGCTTAAATGTAGCTCAAAAGGCAAAAGTTGTCTGAGAAAGGGTAGAAAACATAGTTGGAAATGGAGAAAATGCTGATTACCAGCATTTTCTCCTTTACCCACAATGTTTTCAAACATTCATATGAATCGTTAAAACTCGGGAATGTGTGGCATAGGGTTATGGGGAATGCAAACTCAGTATGCATTTTACTGTCTAGAAAATATCTTCCATCCCCTATACACCATGTAAACAATTGTTAACTCTTTACCAAATGACAAAACTTTGGACTGGACCATATTGAAAGCATTGCAGATGACAAATTAAATCTTGCTAAAATGCTGACTTCTCTCTCTGATAGGATGGAAAACATTAAGGGAAATGAAGGAAATGCTGGTTAGCATTTTCTTCTTTTCCCTTAATGTTTTCAAAAGCCTTCTCTTTGAGGGTCGTTAAATCGTGATTGTGTGGTAAAGAGTTAAACAAGCAACCCATAGAATTTGTATTAACAATCTTACCACTGACTTTTCCAAGCATGAACAGAATCTGAATCAACTTTGTTCTGGTCCCCAAGCTCGTCCAGCAAGTCAAATAAAAATTTAGCTGGTGGTGGAATGGTGTTGTTGAGAATTGTATCAAATAAATTTCTCATGAACTCCAATACAGATTGCTGTCAGGCAATATAGAACAGAAATTTTAAAGAACTGATAGAGCTAAAATTGAACAAGCAATTTCGTTGAAATGATATCCCCCGTCGAAAAATTTACTTGACCGCATAACTTAAAATCGCTCCCAGTCTGCCATTTTTCATAGAATCAAAAAAAAAAAAAACAAAACAAAACAAAAAAAAAAAAAAAAAAAAAAAATAATTGTAAAATTGTATTGGTGGAATGGGTTATTGCACACATGTATAAAGTTTCATGAAATTCTGTCCAATGGTATTGGAGATATTCTTCCGGACTGACGGACGGAAGGACAACGCTAAAACTATATCCCTCCGCCTTTGGCGGGCGATAACAAAGGTGGTTAAGGTAAAATTTGTTTTTCTTTGCTTGATATTATTACACTATTCTTAACAGTTTTTCAGCATTATCATGGTGGCCAGTGCAAAATTATATGTGTTCCTCAAATCATACTCAAAAATCCATTTTGAAGTAAACTCTTATCCAAACAATAAATTCTAGACCATTACAAATTGAAAGCATCTGCACATGACAAATCTAAAAGTGAAACAAATGAGCTGAAACACAATGCATGTAATTGAAAGCAACCATAGGATACACAGAGAAGAGAAAAAATGTGCAGAATGGAGAAAATGCTGGTTGCCGCCATCTTCTCCTTTTCCCACTATGTTTTCGACAGCTTTCTCCTTCAGGATGGTTTAGACTTTGGATTGTGTGGTAAAGGGTTAATCTTATTCTAAATTCTAAGGCTAGCCATCTGACTGGCTGAGGTGTTTTCTCTCAGCCAATCAGACGACTAGCATTGGAATTCTGAAACTGAACATTATCTAACCTGTTACCAAGAATTCCCACATACTAATGATGTATAGGAAAACTGCCTTTGAAACATTGTGGTAACCAGCATTTTCTCATTTTCCCAAAATGTTTTCTGCCCTTCAGATAAATCCCTTTATCTGAGTAACATTTAATTTGTTGTCTGGAAATGCTTTAAATTTTGTATCTACTCTGTAAAAAACAAATCCCTAAATCTGAGTAACATTTTAAATGTCATTTACGAATGCTTTCATTTTGGGTTAGTCTAAAATTTAATCCTCTTGTAAAGAATGAAAATAGTTGCTGACAATGACCCATGGAGTTTCCTAACTAGGACTGAAGACAATTTCCTTCATCAACCACCAATTGTCTTCACATGTTAACAAAGCTAATTTTGAGGTTGTCGGGCTGAAGTTTCCTCTAGCAATGGTCGAGTCAAGACTCACGACCCTAACTTACTAATCAGTGTTACGTCTGTGAAAAACCCAAGCTTCACTAATACGATGAGGCAACAAAAGAAAATAAAATCTGAAGTTCACCAAAAGTGAAAAACAATGCTTTTTCCAGACCAAAAACACTGTCAATTCATGATGAACTTATTTATTGATATCTATGGATTACATGATAGAAAAAAAGAAATAAGGAGTGCAAACACTCAGCCTAAGTTGCCTTTGCAGTGAAAATTCCAACTCAAAAAAGTGGGGCATAACAGTGTCAAAAATATTTTGAGTGTTAACTGCTTTTCTGGTTGGGATTTTTGATAGTTAACAACTAGCCTGAGTCTAATAATATCTAAAATAATGACAGAGCTATGAGGAATTGTCAATTTTTCAACATGACAATAATAAGGCAACAATGCAGGCCACAGGGCTATGATAATACCTTAATGCTTTCTCCAAAAACAGGCAAGCTTAAAATATCATGTTTGATAATACAAGAAAGAAAACAGATACAAAAATTTTCAATTATAGATTTAATGGTACCTTTGTTGTAATTAATCTGTTTAGGTATAACTCGTCAATAACAACAGATCCTGGTTTGTGCTGATCTGTTTCTGGTTTTACCTGAAATACATTGTAAGGAAATGTCCTCCACTGATCTTCATCAAATCTAACATATACTTTATGATGAAGGTCTTGATTGAACTTTACAGGGCTTAACATTCTATATAAAGGCTGATTTGATGTTGATTGAATGGTGTTTAACACCACATTCAAAATCATTTCAGACCAATCATGGCAACAGCTCACTTATCTACATGTATACATATCCTGGATTTATCCAGAACAAGATCAGAGCTTTAAGGTAGCAGACCCCTAAAGCTTCTAGTGCAACATGGAATAAAATTTCTTTTTAGTTGATAAATAAGGATTTATACTGATATAATACTTTTTCACATTTTTAACCGAGCAGAAATTCCTTTGATGTCTATCTTGAAATTATTTGTTGATACTTTTGTTAGTTTTCTGAAAAGGGAGGTACATGTAATTACTATCTCCCTTTGTAATGAGAATATAGTGGTTTTAGATTCATAAATGATAATTCTAAGAAGGAAAAAAAAAGAGGAAAAAGTGGCTCGGTTAAAGTAGTACAATAATACTCATTTTTAATCATAGCAAATTTTGTAGGATAATATTATAGTGGAAATAGCTGTTTTCCATAAAGGGTCTACTATTTTAAAGTATCCTGCGTAAGCAGTCTACCAAGATGTCTGGTTCTGCATTTACCATACATTTTAAGTTTGATTCTCATTCAAACTTTCATTTCCACTATGAGCTTCCTTGTTCTCTGTTTTTGTATGTCAGAAATTTGCCATTATGATTATTGTTTAACACCTTCCAAACAATTTTGTGTTTTTAACCGAACTGATGAGGCAAATGCACTCATTCAAACCAAATCAAGTGTGTTGTCTGCAAACATTTTCAGTTACAGAGCACTCTAAAATATTTTCCTATGTCAAAGAGCTAATCAACTACATATTTAACAAAATGAGTAAAAACTGTGATACCAGATGCCAACGAATGATGAGCCCTCCATCTTCTTCATCATGAGGCGCTAGTGGCTCATTTGAATGAATGCTGCTGTTACATCCAGGATCTGACTCTATCTTGATCTGAGCCAAGTTCACTGGAAAAAAAAACAAACCCAAAACAACTATCACCACTAAAGTTTACCTAAAGTTGTCAGCTCTTGAATACATTGTGGAAAAGTGATTGCTTATCCCCAGTTTGAGACGGAAGTAGACTAAAGTCTGACATTGCGACTGCCAGGATTACTCCCAACTTTTCCAACCACTAAATTCCTTCCGACTTAAATTAGAATTTTAAATTGAATTGGGATTGGGCATTTAGTTCAATCAATCTTACCAAAATGGTTATCAGTGAAAGAGGGATGAATCCTGTCATAGTGACTCCTGTCATTGTGACGGTCTCCAAAGCTTTGGAGAGAATTCCAATGAGCTGGAAATCAATCACATAACCTCAGGGCCAATATTCTCCAAACATTCTTATTAATATTCCTAGTCTCTCAAGAATTTTCTAAATATCAAAGTAATCAAGAATTTTCTAAATTTCAAAGTAATACAATCTCTGACTGGCTGAAACAAATTGTTTTGCCAATCAAATTTGGTTTAGCCAATCAGAAATTATATTACTCTCTAAATCTAGAATAAGTCTAAGAATGCAAATTAAAATGGTTGGTGAATATGGGCCCTGAATTTTGAACCCCAATGTGTTTACTTAAGTACCAAATCTACATACCATAATCCTCCTGTTCAACGGCTCCATGTGGATCAACAAGGGCCAAACTGCTTTCGTCTTGCACACGATAGTGTTCTAATGTGTTCAGTTGTAACCATTCGCCTTCTCGTTTGCTACTGGTATCTTCATCTTTTATAACTATACGACCTCCAATACCCCAGTGCCACTCTAATTGATACAAAGAAAAATAATTCCAAAATCATAGTCATTCACCTTAATAACAAAAACTTGGTCATCAACATTTTTAACCTAACTTTAGCCATGATCCCTAATTCCAATATCTTTGTAATTAACCTTATACCAAGGCCTTGATCATTAGTCTGAATACCAAAGTCTTCCTCTTAAAACATCTAAACATAACCTTGGTCATTTACCTTGATACCAAAATCTTGGTAAAACAACTCAATATAAAAACCTTTAACATTTTACAGAATTTTTAGTCATTAAACACCACAATCTTACTCATTCACCTTCTTGAAAAATCAGTCATTATATCTTTTATCCAAATCTTGATACTCTACCTCAGTATCAAGTTTTTGGTCATTGGCCTTTGTACCAAAATCTTGGTAATTCATTTTGAATTCTTTGTTATTAACTT
The DNA here is from genome assembly GCA_946811185.2 of Hippopus hippopus. NCBI lineage: Eukaryota > Metazoa > Mollusca > Bivalvia > Cardiida > Cardiidae > Hippopus > Hippopus hippopus. The sequence goes on along the minus strand of OX328102.1, from coordinate 19,088,468 downwards.
AGAACCAAATACATCTGAATCGGACAAAGTCTTACCTGTGTTAACTACCACAGGGTCTTTTTTTTTTTTTAAATTAATTGGACAAAGTCCCTGAGCTTCCCCCCTTGGAGGAATATTGGTGCAGGCAAGTCTTGATCTTAGCACCTAAAATAGCATTTGGTGCCAAAATGGTAAACCTCATGTTGTAATGTTGTTCAAATTCACACACTCATACTTGTAACTCAAGCAGGTCCCCACAGTCATATAAAATTTTTATTTTTGTCTCATTTTAAAAACTGCCAAATAAAACATCAAGTACTCTAAAAGTCAGACCCAACAAAACTTACTAGTTGTCAAAAATGCAGTCTTATCACTACTTCAAACTGTCTCAAACTTTGTTATCGATTCTGGCAGAAAACAGCCTTTAAATTGCAAATATTACACCTTTCATGCTGACATTTAACCTATAAACCCAACAAATTTAATTTGTTGGCAATAATATAAATAGATTTCATCAAGTTCAATGGCACTGAAGGCACAGATATGAGCAAACCTACTAATACAACATCTGAGAGTGTGAAGCAAATCAAAGTTCGCATATGTGCAGGCTGATTTTACTTTAGAGTGTCTGCAAAATTAATCTCTCTTTGCAAAAGACAGGATAATTCTGATTTCATTTAACTCAACAGCTTGACATCTATGAGGAAGACTTACCAAGATTCAACTCGGATGAATCAACAGTTAGTTGAGATGCTGGGTAATTGACGTAAATCTGGCTCAAACATTTGGCTTTGACTTGTGAAATGGTGTCACAATCTAGCACTTTACAATCTCGTATTTCATCACTGTTGTCAACCATAATTTTCAGTGTCTACAAGAGAGTAAAGTTATTGGTACATATCTCTTTCATAACAACATAACAAACTTTAAATAAAGACATCGTTTCAGGTACAGGGTGACCCCAAAAAAATGCCACCCATAAAATCGTTAATAAAATTCACAATCCTTTCTGCAATCCAACCATATTTGGTACAAATGAACTTCAGTCTATGCCTGACTTGTCCACCAAGTTTCAGCCATGAATGTCAACAGTCTTTGTTTTATCTCCATCCCATGATATGCTCCAAATGTGCACTTTTGCATTGCAAGCGACATACAAAATTGACAGTAACTCTGACACACTCGTCCCTCAGCATTGATTGCTTTGAGTGAACTCAAAGAATAACATCTTCTGGCGGACAACCCACCAGAAGATTGTTTGCAGAGGCCTGGGTGCCCTCCATCAGGTACACTGCATGGCTTGCAGTATCATGGGATATGGGATCATCATAACATGGGATCATTGGTCCCTACTGGTTTGAAGACCAGAATGAACAGTCAATCACAATCAATACTGATTGCCACTTAGTGGTTGTTAAGAAGTTTTGGGCAGACAAAGAGGTCTTGTTAGGGATGAACAGTGGTTTCAACAGGATGGAGCAACTCCCCACACTCCCCAAAATGACTCGCTGGAATGGCTACTGGGACACTTTGGTGATTGTCTCATCAGTAGGAGGTGTGATCCTGAATGGGTTTCACACTCACCAGACCTTAACCACCCAGATTTATTCCTGTGGGGTTATCTCAAAGATAATGTCTATCAGAACAACCCCTAGACTTTTCCTGAACTGAAGAGGGCCATCACCGCCAAAATCAGGGCGATACTGAGGGAGGTTGTGTGTCAGAGTTATTGACAATTTTGCATGTTGTATCTAGGTGTGCTTGTAATGCAGAGGTGCGTATTTGAGTATATCATGGAACGAAGGCAAAACAAAGACTATTGGACATTCATGGCTGAAACTTGGTGGACAAGTCAGGCATAGACTGAAGTTCATTTATACCAAATATGGTTGGATTGCAGAAAGAATTGTGAATTTTGTTAACGATTTCATGGGTCGCATTTTTTTTGGGTCACCCTTATCTAATATGAAATCTGGTGAACTTCCTTAACTTTTCCTTAAATTTTTACTAAGTAACAACGTTTCAAATTTGTCCATATCTGCTGACGACAAAATTTATATGAATAAAAAATTGAACTTTGTTGTTTGAATGATAGAATACATTGTGGGAAAGGGAGAAAATGCTGGTTACCAACATTTTCTCCTTTTCCCACAATGTTTTTAAGAGCATTCTCCTTCAGGGTGGTTAAAATGCTTGTAACCAGCATTTTCTCCTTTTCCCACAATTTTTTTCAAAAACCTTCTCCTTCAAGGTAGTTAAAATTCTGGATTGTGTTGCAATGCATTAACATTCAAAATGAAGCTGGTAAATAAGACTAAAATCAAGTGTTGAGTAGACCTAAGCACATAAAAATCCAGTGGTGAGAAAACCGAAGTACTTACCAATGTATTTGGTTTGTCATCTTGCTTAAGCAGTTTTTCCTCAGACAATGTGTACTTTGAATCACCAGTGATAGCATCAATGGGACCTGATTCCATGGTCAGTTGTGTCCCTTTTAGCAGCATGTAGAGTGGGGAGCCAGAATGCATCTAGAATTACAAATAACAAGAGGGCCATGATGGCCCTGTATCGCTCCACTGGCTAATAAGTAAAAATACTACAAGCCAAACATTACAATACTTGGCCAATTGGTTTCAAACTTGAAGACATACAAATTTTTTTCTATAAAATCCTACGAGAAAGTTATGACCCCCGGGCAAAGCCATTTTTGACCACAAAGCTATAATTACTTGAATCCTGGTGGAGGTCCACAAGGTAAAGCCCCATACCAAATAATACAGGTCTAGAATGTGTCGTTATAAACAAGAAGATTTTCAAAGTTTCCTCAATAAAAGGCCCTGTAAAACAAGAGACCCATGAGACAGGGCTAAATTTAGTAGCCCTAGGTCTTATTATGGTTAGTAACAAGGGGATTTATAAAGTTTTCACCACAAAAGCCCGTGTAAAACTTGTGACCCCTGGTGTGGGGACAAACTTGACCCCAAGGCTATAATTTGGGACCTCTTGGAAGAGGCCCACTAGATAAAGCTACCTGCAAAATTTGGTAGTCCTAGGCCTTATGGCAAGGTACAAGTAGATTTTTAAAGTTTTCCCAATATAAGCCCATGTAAAACTTGTGACCCCCGGGATGGGGCCAAATTTAACCTTAGGGCTATAATTTGGGCACTCTTGGTAGACGCCCACTTGATAAAGATACATGCCAAATTTGGTAGCCCTAGGCCCTATGGCTAGGTACCAGAAGGATTTTAAAGTTTTCCCTATATAAGCCTATATAAAACTTGTGACCCCCGGGGCGGGGCCAATTTTGACCCCAGGGCTATAATTTGAAGAAACTTGGTAGAGGTCCACTAGATAAAGCTACATGCCAAATTTGGTGGCCCTAGGCTGTATGGTTTCAGACAAGAAGATTTTCAAAGATTTTCAATATTTTGCAGTTTTGTTGCCATGGCAACCAGAGTTTTTGAAGGAATCAAATTCTTTCAAGAAATTCTGAAGAGGACCATGGCAGGATCATTTCTGTGAAGTTTCATCAAAATTGGATGGGTAGTTTCAGAGAAGAAGGTGTTTGAAATAAAAATTAACGCACAGACGGACGGACGCACGATGGACACCGGGCCATGACACAAGCCCACTGGCCTTCGGCCAGTGGAGCTAAAAACACGGAAAAGTGTGTCCAAATCAACCACAGTAGACATCTAGTATTATGTCAATACTTGATCAGAGAAATACATATTTATGATGTAAAACCCTGAATATATTGTCTACCACAAATTTGTCCCTAATGGTATTGAGTAAAAACATTAATTATATGAAAACCAAGCAAAAAGCTTGTAAAATCTAAAAAAAAAAACTTAATAATTAACTATTACCTTGACATGTGGATATAAACTCAAAACCAGCCAGTTGCTGAGTAACTTCTCTGTGATACTCTCACATCTGTTGTATAATAAAAAAGAGCAACTGACCCATTAACACCAGAAATTACTTATTGGGAGGCAGCATTTGAATACAAGTTGGAGATGGAACTAATTGCTTGTTACAAACACATTCCTTTTTTACAATGTTTTCTGTACAGTTGAGCATTTTCTGTGGGCATTACATCACACTTCTGATGACTATGTCCCATGAACAGTTGCATGTGTCAAAAGGGGAGCCATATCACATTGAGACCTCTTTGCTGCTACTAATTGGAGACATTACAATGTTCAATGAGTTCAATAATACAAAATGCATAGCTGCAAAATTAAGATACCTAGAAAATGTGGTATTTTTCTCTTGGTGCACATTATAGATCTGCTACTGTTTTGGATTGTAACACATATTTCAAGTAAAACAAATTTTTAGAAAGGTTAGTATATATACATAATTTATTAGTGACATTTACATTAATTTTCTACTTCAGACAATACTGACGGTTTGATGAAGTGTGATTTATATGTCATATATTTTCTCCAGAAACTATCCACTTCATGGCACATTAGTTTGTTTTGAAAGAAAAATACTGTATACAAGTTTAAACTTATTTATTTTACATTGATTGAGTTCTTACAACTTATTCTAATCTCTCGATTCTGCTTCCTGGGAACTACACCAGTACTCACGCCGACTGTGTGGGCCAGTGAACAATCCCAGAGTTGATACCTGCTCCCAGGTATTGAACTCAGACCTTATGGTTATGAGGCCGACGCTCTACCTCACAACCATGAACACCACAATACTGTTTGCTGCAAGAGTAGAGCTCACAGGAGATAGAGTAACACCTAAGTGGGTTTAAACATTTGTATTTCAGGTAGAGCAAGTATAAAACAATGCTTCAAGAAATCTTGTTAGCAGTATGTTACACTCAAAAGTATTCATTTACAAATTAAGTGTTTTACCTTCTGAAAAGTGTTTTCTGTGACTTGGCTGGAGTATCACTCACTAAATTTGTGAGAAGAACAGCCAAAATCCTAAAAAAAAAACATATATATATATGTGTGTGTGTGAAATAATCCGTAACTCTATACCAGACAATATCTTGGACTTGTCCAACTTAAAAACATAAGCAGATGGCATATCAAATGTTGGGATTTTCCTTTGAAAGTGTGGAAAACATTGTGGGAAATGGAGGAAATGCTAGTTTCCAAGATTTTCTCTCTTTTTTTTTTCCATTAATGTTTTCAAAAGCCTTCTTCAGGGACAACAAAAGACAGCATTGTGTGCTAATGGGTTAAAGTTTCTGGGATAACTCAAGTTGATGTTTGGGAAAATGTCCATCAAAATCCCATTGAAGTGCCCTATCACATGCCCTGAATCTAGACAAACTAGGAAGTATAGCAGATCACAGAAATGACCAACAGTAGCATTCAATCATAAATTTTGCTTTTTCATGATAATGTAAAACCACAGTAACAAAAGAAGCAATTGGTTGTAAAAAGAAATTACTCTTTTGCTCACTTTGTACTGCATTACATATGGCTTGCAACACGCGAAAAGGGGCATTCGGATATTTGCGTAAAGTGTCGTCCCAGATCAGCCTGCGCAGTCCGCACAGGCTAATCCGAGACGGCACTTTACGACAATATTAGATTTTGTGCTGCAGTAGACTTGCGCAAAACAGAAAATTACATAAAAACGGAAAGTGTCGTTTCGGATTAGCCTGCGTGGACTGCGCAGGCTGATCCGAGACGACACTTTACGCAAATGTCCGAATGCCCCTTTTCGCATGTTGCAAGCCATATTATATCTATAGTATTGGTTTCAGCTATTCTTTCCCAATCATATAACTATATTCTGGTACACAAGAATAGCATTTCCATAAGCGCTTTTGTAGACATTCAAACTGTGACTTATTCCATAGTGAAAATTATTTTGACAGACCAGAATATTTGTGTTGACACGGTAGTAATATCTTCTTTCGATCCTGATTATCTGTCTGTTGTTTCTGATGTTTTTACATAGTTATTCATATTTATACAAATCAGAGGTTACACTTAATTAACCCTTTCCCCAACAACAAATTGGTGACTCTTCTAAACCCAGATTCACTGTGGACAACTAATTTGAATTTTTTTCCTTTCCCTACAATGTTTTCAAAAGTTGTCTTTCACATAATGGATAACAACTAGGATTGCATGGTAAAGGGTTTAAACAACACCTATCTAAGAATACTTACTCATGGAAATATTCCATTTTACAAAGCAGTCCCACACTCAGATAGCCAGCCATGTTTGATCTGTTCAAGAAATAACATTAAAATTAGCATTTACAGCTTAAAGAAAAGATCTGGCTGTGTTAGTTGACAGTGTAGGTCAAGATGAAAAAATAAAAAAAAAAGGCATTCTGATATTTGATTTATGCTACCTTCTGTTTTGTTAAACAGTCTGGCCTAAACAACCTTGCAATAACATCATTTAATATTTTTGACAGAAAAATGTTCATTTTCTTATTTAGCCCTCACTCAAAAATCAATAGTACAGAATGGAACTCAAATGATAACAAGTGCTAAAGAACAATCACCTAATACCTTATTGCATATTTCACATCCTAAGTTAGGACCCATCTTGTAGATAACAGGAAATAAAAGTTCATGATGGCTCTGTATCACTCCACCGTCTCATCGACTAAATGGGCCATAAATTGCATAGATAGACATATGACTCCCTGAGAAACCTGTATTGTGATAAGCCATACCCCAAAAACTAATGTTTGTTTTCTTTTACATGCTAAATTGATATCAATTTAAATATTCCGAAGGAGGGCTATGCAAAGTTACACCAAGTATCAAAGAATTCTGGGAGTTTTTGATTGGCAAGTTTTCAAAACTCTGTGGCTGTTTAATATTAAACACATCTTGGCATAGCTTTAAACATCAAAATTAACCATTATGACTAGGATAATCAAGAGAGATAAAGATAATAAATTGTCTCAAGAAAAAGAAGGATTTGGATTCCTTTGATAATAATTATAAGCCTAATTATAGCTTGTTATGAAGTGAAAAAAGAGCCTACCCAACAAAAGCTATGTTCTTTGAGAGAAAAGAACTAGATCTATGCTGACAAATATGAAGGAGGTCATTAGGTACAGAGAATTCAAACCTGCAGTGAAGATATTTGAAGGTTTAATCTCTTTTAAGTTTTGTTGCCTTGGCAACAACAGTTCTCAATGGAATCAACTCCTTTAAGGGAATTCTGAATAACATAAAGGCAGGATTATGCCTGTGATGTTTGGTCAAATTTGTTCATGATGATGAACAAATTTAGAGATGATTAGAGATGATGTGAAAAAACCCAGGTATATATGCATGACAGACCCAAGGCCAGCAGGTGGAGCTAACAAGGAGCAAATCCTTAAAACAAGACAATGATGGAGGCAAAATCTTTAATAATGAATAAAGTTCTATCCTTAACCCTTGAGCTGCTATGCATGACTCAAAGACCTTTTGCAGACAGTGTAGATCAAGATCATACTGCACAGTCTGATCTTGGAGCCAAACTGTGCAATAAGGAATTAAATCCCCCCACCCTCCGAAAAAAAAAAAAACATGAGGGCCATGATGGCCCTGAAGTCGCTCACCTGAGTCTTTTAATCAAATATGACCCATTTTCAATCTCTTTCATATGGTGGCATATTTCTGCCACGAGATACGAGATAGCTATCATGATAATTTTAGTAAACTATCGCGATAAATTAAAAGTTTCCTGGAAATCTTATCAAGAAAGTGAAAAATTTCCTGATAAAAGTATCACGATAAACTAATATTTTATCGCAAAATTTCTCAACCGTGCTCGAAGCTGACATGCGAGATAAAACTATTGTGATAGTTCTACCCATTTCTCGATATCTATAAATAGAAAATGCATCATTTGGATGAACTCGGCAGTTTTGACTTAAAGGGCAACTACAGCCAAAATCTCATTTTGGATATATGAATCCTTTAATGAAAACAATCTTAAAATTGAAAACCGTATTTCAGTGTTATAAGCGAAAATGTGGTTTGCACACCTGTGCGAGTTTGTGAAATCTGCGATAAACCGGATGTGACGCCACACTTATTTCGGCTTCTGTGTACTATTAATTTGCTCTGATACTGACTTTTTTTCTCACAGCCTTATCTTCCCTCATGTCTGGAGACGACTGTTTTCGTCACACAAATCCCTATCATATGACGAGTGCTGAGTTTAAGCACTATTTCGAGCCAGGAGATGACTATTTATTCGCCAGTCTGCTGTCTGTCTGTCTGAACCGAATGACGTGGCTTAATATCAGATTTACCATTAATCCTCAACAGGTTAAATAAACCTTCATGCCGATTGCAAAATTTCGAATAGTGCTAGTTTTTGGAGATACAAAAATAGATATCTCCGTACTGGACACTGTACATAAGATCAGATTGCACGTTCTGTGCAGTCTGATCTTAATATACACTGTTAGGAAAAGGTCATTGAGTCGCGCTCAGCAGCCTTGGGGCCCCACAGATATTTAAATGAGGCAAGAAATCAATGGTAAATTCACTGATGATTATCCATCTCTTTCATATGAGAGAGAGAGAGAGAGAGAGAGAGAGAGAGAGAGAGAGAGAGAGAGAGAGAGAGAGAGAGAGAGAGAGAGAGAGAGAGAGAGAGAGAGAGAGAGAGAGTAGTTAGAATAGAAATTCCACAAGCAGATTATGGGATTTTTTTTTTTTATTTAAGATCTTATGAATGAGGAAAATACAAAAGTTATGACGTTCGACTTACCCATTTAACCTGTGTAAAATTCGAAATTCCATTCACATTTTATAAGAAAAAGGGCTCAATATGGTTGTGAAAACAAAAGAGTAACTTTGTACATGACATGTTTAGGACAAGTGCTTGTTAACCTCCAGCGACAAGCCGGGCAAAAAAAATATGTGAGACCACAACAGTGTGATACCAACATCAAAGAGGTGCCGAATTAACCCTTTGCCCCTTTGCATTGATGGAACACACAATTCTTTTCGCAAAATAAAAAGTTAGCGCACTAAAATTTTGTGTAAAGTTTGTATGCAGTTATAAATTTTTAATTTACGCTGCATTTTTATGGTCAGCAATCTGCATCTGTTATCTCGTACATGATTACAGCGAGAAATACGGAAGAAGAAAGTTAAATAATTTTTGTCCACATTGGTATTTCCATTTAAATTTTACGCCTTACATGTCTCAGAAAGTAGGAAATGGACTGACCCTGTATTTTGCAGACGATCAAAAACGTTTACTGCATGATATGGATGGCAGGAAGGCAGGAGGCAATTCAGACAATCTTTTAACTTTGTTGTTGATGAAAGAAACAAATTTGACATTGTGAAAAAAAAACCCGTAGGAAAATAAATGAAGATCAAGTGAAAAAATAAATAATGGATTTAACTTTAACAGCAAATTCAGGATGTGTGCTGGATTTGACATTGTTCGTGAATGTTAAAGAGAAGATACGATTTCTGAGGTAGATTAAGGCTTTTAATTCTTCCCAAGCTGAAGGAGACATGTAAAATGCTGACACTGATGGTGTAGATCAAGATCAGACTGCGCAGGATTTGTAGACCGTTCAATGATCGACGGTGTCCTATATTTGGTACAAACAGCCTTGGAACTGTACTCGAATGACTTACTTTACACATTGCAACGTTCCTTCTTCCTTCTACCACCTAGTAGAAGAGACTTTTGGCATGTTTCAACTATCTTGAGTTATTATTTCTTTTTTATTTTTATCTATTAAAATTTGTTGATTAGGCAGTGGTATAATTGAAATAACTTCAAGAAATAAATTTCAAAATAGTTTTGTTTCCCACCAGAAGAATAACTTTTCCTTTTCATAAGTACTATCTCCACCAGGCTAATTCATTCAAAATTTCTTTACTATGATTGTAGTAAGATTTAAGAGCGACAGGGGTGAAAATTCTGCAGTACACAAGTGATTGAAACGTGATAAAGCAATTGATATCTTTACAAATTTCATGCAGTTTTCTCAGTTTTCTGCGTTAGTTCATATATAGCAACCATATCTTCTCACACTTGTAACGTCACGGCAAACTGCCGGAAGTCACGATTTTTTCAATTAGCGGCTGTCAGACAGGTGAAAATCCGAAGTTTAAACCTCTATATCTCATGAAGAAAGCATCACAGAACGCTAAAAAAAAATTTGTTAACATACTCCAGTACAGTTTTATCCGATTTGGAAATGAAAATTTTGGTCTGGAGTTACCCTTTAATAAGATTGCAGTTAGTAAAATTTCGAATCATTAATAATTTTTTTTGTACCTTAATTGGTAAATTTTGACAAGACTCGAAATGAAAAGAGGTCTGTAAAATCACAAAGATGACTCGAAATGCCTCCTACGAACAACTTTAAAACCATCCAGGGAAAAGGAGAATTCATAAGGTTGTAGACGAAGGTGTTCCGAAACTGTATCTAATTATAGGTACCATGAATGTCAGTTGTAGGCACGAAAGCAGAAAAAATCATGATAAGAGTTAGAATTATCGCGATATTTTTATCATGAAAATTTTTGTTTTATCACGATACTTCTCTTAAATTATCATGATAGCTATCTCGTATCTCGCGGCAGAAATATGCCACCATACTTTCAAGATATTATGACAAACATTCTACCAAGTTTTCATAATGACTGGACTGAAAATTTGGCCTCTAGCTTGTACACAAGCTTTTTCTAGAATTTCTCTCAGTGACCCACTTACGAATGTGGATACATTTTTTATCAAAACAAAGATTCTGACCACCTTTTGTAAGTATTGGACAGAAAATGTGGCGTCTAGAGTGTACACAAGGTTTTTACAAGATTTGCCATGGCAACCTAGTTTTTTACCAAATGTGACCCATTTTCAACGTCATCTTATTGATCATCAAGAAAAACATTCTGACTAATTTTCATAAGTATTGGACCGAAAATGTTGACTCTAGACCTAAACAAGCTATTTTATAGATTTACCCTGGTGACCTAGTTTTTGACCATATGTGACCCATTTTCAAACTCATTCAAGATATCAATATGACAAACATTCGGACCAACTTTCATGAGCATTGAATTTAAAATGTTGCTTCAAGAGTGCACACAAGGTTTTTCTAAGATTAGACCTAGTGACCTAATTTTTCACACGACCTGACCCATTTTCAAAGTCATCTAAGATGTCATCAAGACATACATTCTGACCAAGTTTCATGAGTATTGGACTAAAATTGTGTCCTCTAGAGCATCCATAAGGTTTTTCAAAGATTGGTCCCAGTGACCTAGTTTTTGACCCCACATGGCTCAATTTCAAACTCAAAGATAACACCAAGAAAAAATTCTGACAAACTTTCATGAGTATTTGACTGAAAATGTTGCCTCGGGGTGGTACACAAGATTTTTCTAAGATTTGACCCAGTGACCTAGTTTTTAAAACAACAAGACCCATTTTTTAACTCTTATGAGAAATCATCAAGACAAAGATTCTGACCAACTTTCAGGAGTACTGAACAGAAAATTATGGCCTCTAGAGTGTACAAAAGATTTTTCTAAGATTTGACCTAGTGACCTTGTTTTTGACCCGACATAACCCATTTTAATACTCCTTTGAGATATCACCAAGACAAACATTCTGTCCAACTTTCATGAGTATTGCACTTAAAATGTGGCCTTATAGAGCATACACAAAGTTTTTCTAAGATTTGATCTAGTAACCTAGTTTTGGGCTAAACATGACCCATTTTCATTCTCATCCAAGACATCATTTAGACAGACATTCTGACCAATGTTCATGAGTTTTGGACTGAAAATGTGGCCTCTAGAGCGTACACAAGGTTTTTCTAAGATTCGACCTAGTAACCTAGTTTTTGACCTGATATACCATTTTCAAAGTTGTAAGAGATATTATCAAGACAAACATTCTGACCAAGTTTCATGAGTATCAGACTGCAAATGTGGCCTCTAGAGCGTGCACAATGTAAAAGTTGATAATGCACGACACAAGACGGACGCCGGACACAGCACGATCACAAAAGCTCACCTTGAGCACTTTGTGCTCAGGTGAGCTAAAAATAGAAGATCTTTGATATACAAACTTTTGGGTTTTTACTATCAGCTTGAGAGTAACATTTCACTTACTTAGCTAGAGGGTTCATATGTCCACAGCTTTGGTCTGGCTTTCCTTCTTTTTGAAAATCTAAATTCTGTGGTATTTACTTTTAACTGTTTTAATTCAATGTTGAATGTAGAAAGATTTTGGGCTTCAACTGGTGACTCTTTTGTGAATACTTCAAGAAATCTAATTAGTGATCACATGTAGGTAGCTTAAAAGGCTCGTTTGGAGGTTTTAAACTTCTGTTATTGCCTCCCATTTTATATTAATGGATACAACATGCAGAGAGTGAAAAATCTTCTTACTTTTCTTTAAGGAAAAACTTCTTCTGTTTTTCCATTGTTGAGATCACTGATAACAGAAAGAATTTATTCAACAGCAGCTCCTCAAATGTTTCCATCCCTTTCTTCAGCTTAACTCTTACTGCATCAGAGACCTACAGAAGGGGAAAATACAAGTATTAATAGCATTTCATTCTTTCCTAAACAATAAAATAGTAGATGTGCCTGTAAAAAGCCTCTTTTCAAAGCAGATAATATATTTGTTTTCTTTCACATCTTTTACAGTATTTTTAAAAGCAAATCTACTTGCCAAGGTCAGAAGCCAGTTTCAAAAGTTTTTTATAAATAAAACAGAATTAAATTCACTCGAGGGTATTTTACCAGTTCATCCTATCACAATCTTAAAAAATACACCATAACACAAGAAATGAAATGGATAGACAAGATTCATATTAATTCAAAAACATCATGTTAAGAATAATCTTCCACTGTAATATGCAATCTGATCTGAATCTTCACTCTGAAAATTGATTAAGATTATATAAAAAGAAATCTGTTCTCTTGCAATTGATTTTCCCCACCTTGAAAAAAGACAAATTCCTTTGAGTCATGCTCAGTAAAAAAGGGGTTCAAAGCAGCTGCAGAAAGTATTGACCCAGGTCAGCCTGTGCAGTCTGCACAGGCTGACCTGGGTCCAAACTTACTGCTACAGGTAAATTTTTTACATGTAAACCAGTCCACTTCCAGATTTAGTCTGCTGTTAGACAAAATGGGATTTAAAGATCCTTAATTATAATAACTGCTTGGTATAATGCATCACCGAGATGCACCCCCTTTTGCCAGTGCCCAGCTCATTTGTTAGGCAAAAACTTTCCGAGATCCAATATGTGACAGTAAAAAATAATGTGTTTATAACTGTAGAGCAAATGAGTGATAACAAACATTCCACAAAACAAGTGGTAACCAACAATGACAAAACTAACAAGAGGGCTGTTGGCCCTAAAGCACTCACCTGAGTAAAGTCATCTAGGATTGATAAAGCTAAAGAGATCCTGGTGGTAATGATGTAAAACACATGGCTGTAAGTGACCTACTTTTTAACCAACTTGACTTATTTTTGAGCTTGTCAGAGATATCATCAAGACAAACATTCTTATGTTTCATAAGTCAGACTGAAAATGTGGCCTCTTAAGTGCAAACAAGGTTTTTCAAATATTTGTCTCAGTGACCTACTTTTGGACCAAAAGTAACCCAATTTAAGACAAACATTCGGACCAAGTTTCCTGAGTATCAGAATAAGAAAGTGGCCTCTAGAATGCAAATAAGGTTTTTCAAAGATTTGTTGAAATGACCTACTTTTTGACCTGAGAAGACCTGATTTCAACCATGTATTAGATTTTATCAATACAAATATTCAGACCAAGTTTCACGAGTTTAGGATTGAAAACATGGCTTCCAGATTGCACACAAGGTTTTTCTATGATTAGGTCCACTGACCTACTTTTTGTCAAACATGACCAAATTTTGAACTTGTCTGAGATATCATCAAGACAAGCAATCTGACCATGTTTCATTAGTATCGGTCTCAAAATGTGGCCTCTAAAGTGCACACAAGGTTTATCCAAGATTTAGCCCATTGACCAGGATTTGACCAGAATTGAGCGAAGTTAAAAAATTGTACTAGACTGAATGAAGACAAACATTCTGACCAAGTTTAATAAGTAAAAGCTGAAGATGTGCCCTCTGGAACACACACAAGGTTTTATTAAGATTTAGCCCAGTGAACTACTTTTTGACAAAAAGTGACACAATTTCAAACTTGTCCAAGACATCAAAACAAACATTCTAAGTTTCACGAGTTAAGGGCTGAATAAGTGGCCTCAAGAAAGCACACAGGGTTTACCTAAGATTTAGCCCAGTGACCTATTTTTTGACAGGAAGTGACCCAATTTCAAAATTGTACAAGATTAAATCAAGACAAACAAACCAAATTTCATAAGTAAGGGGCTGAAGATGTGCACTCTAGAGCCCAAACAATATTTTACTATAATTTGGCCCAGTGACCTACTTTTGTACAAGAAATGACCCAATTTCAAATTAGTCTGAGATATCAACAAGACAAACATTCTGATTTCATGAGTTAATGGCTGAAAATGCGGCCTCTAGAGTGCACACAGGTTTTATAAAGAGTGACCTACTTTTTGACTGAAAGTGATCCGATTTCTTACATCTCCGAGATGTCATCAAGAGAAACATTCCGACCAAGTTTCATTGTTGAACGTCGAATATGTGGCCTCTAGAGTGCACACAATGTTTTTTTCTTCAAAGATTTAGCCAAGAGACCTACTTTTTGCCCAGACTTGACCCATTTTCAAACTTGTCCGAGCTATCATCAAGATAAACATTCCGAACAAGTTTCATTAGTTAAACACCCAAAGTGTGGCCTCCGGAGTGCACACAAGGTTTTACTAAGATTTGACCTGGTGACCTACTTTTTGACTAGAAGTGAGCCAATTTTCGAACATGTCTGAGATATTACCAAGAAAAACTCTGACAAAGTTTCATGAATATTTGACTGAAAGAGTCACAACTAGAGTGCACCCAAGGTAACTGTTGATGCCTGGATGACACAAGACGGACGACAGACACAGCACTATCACATGAGCTCACATTGAGCACTTTGTGCTCAGGTGAGCTAAAAATCATGCTCAGGGAAGCAGCTGTGGGTTCCCTTGTTCTTTTACTGACCCTTCACCACAGAGCATTTTCTCCTTTCCAACAATATTTTCTACCCTTTCAAAGACAAAACATCTATTCGAGCAACAAATTGTTTTTCTTCAGCATATCTTTTTACTTCGAATTGTCTAAAATTAAGTCAACTGGTAAAGCGTTAAAGGGTCAACCATACCCTTGAGGGTCTGTCTGCCTGACCGACTGTCTTTTAGCATGATAATTATCACTGTTCATTACACTTCCAATCATATGAGCCAAGCTTTGTGAAAAGAGGGCTTAATGCATCTGCAAAAAGTATCGACTCATGTCAGCCTGCGCAGTGAGCTCAGGCTGACATGGGTCAAAACTTTTTGCTATTTGTAAATTTTCTGCTTGTCAAAGCACTATTATATTACCATATCCACTTGAATGTCAGACTAAATGGATTTCATGAATCCATAATTATGTGATGACTTGCTTGGTATCATGGATCAAGGGGATTCATCAAGCCCCCTTTTGCCAGAGCACAGCTCATATTCATTTCACTCTTCTCCTGACAAAATAATTATAAACTTGTCTCATTTTAAAACATTTTACAGGCGATACATTAAATCTTGCTTAAATGATAAAATTTGGCCATGCAAGGGTAGAAAACATGGTGGGAAAAACAAAAAGTGCTGGTAACCAGCTTTTTTTCCTTTACCCACTATGTCTACAAAAGTTTTCTTCCTCAGGGTTGAAAAACGAGGATTGTTTGGTGACAAAAGGATTAAGAAACAAAAGGAAGAAATATTACAAAGACAAGAAATTGACTTTTTCTATAAAGGTAACAAAAAAGTCATGAGGAAAGAAGCAAATTGCTCATTCTAAACTATAGTGCTCCTTTCCCTAAACAATATTTCTGAACAAGTGGTAAAGGGAGAAGGGCTGAGACAAGCACAAATTTTGTACCCAGGTACCTGTGTAACAATTACACACTGGCGCTATGGGTATCAGCATCAAAATAGATAATAATGCTTTATTTCAATGTCCCCTTGTTTAGAAAAATTAGCAAACAATCCAATGACAAGGTCAAGTGATGTTTAATGGTGGTTCAGGCTACTTCCAAACAAATAAAAAATAAAATGCAACTTATGTGCCATAGAACTGTGCTGCAAAGGAGACAGAACATTGTCAATGAAGGAACAAATGTTCAAACAATCATATAAAAATTAAACCCTAAACAAAAGGACCATGATGGCCCTGAAGTCGCTCACCTGAGCCTTTTGATCAAACATGACCCATTTCAAATCTCTTCAGAGATATTAAGACAAACATTCTGTCAAACACTCATTAGTATTGGACTTACAAATATGGCTTCTAGAGTGCACACAAGCTTTTTCTAGAATTTGTCTCAGCGGCCTACTTGACTTGTAGAAATTATCCAGACAAACATTCTGACAAACTTTGATAAGTATTTGAGAGAAAATGTGGCCTGTAGGGTGTACAAAAGGTTTTTCCGAGATTTGACCTAGTGACCTAGTTTTTTATCCAACATGACCCATATTCATACTAGTCTAAGACATTATCAAGACAAACATTCTACGCATATTTCAAGATTATTGGACTGAAAATGTGGCCTCTACAGCATACACAAGGTTTTTCAAGGATTAAACCTGGTGACCTAGTTTTTGATTCCACGTGACCCATTTTCAAACTCATGCAAGATATCATCAAGACAAACATTCTGACCAAGTTTAAAGAATATTGGACTGTAAATGTAACCTCTAGTGTGTACAAAAGGTTTTTCAGAGATTTGACCTATTGATTAGTTTTTTATTCAACATGACCCATTTTCATACTAGTCTAAGATATTATCAAGACAAACATTCTGACCAAATTTCAAGATTATTGGACAGCATACACAAGGTTTTTCTAAGATTTCACCCAGTGACCTAGTTTTAGACATGACCCATTTTTGAACTCATCCAAGCTATCATCATGACAAACATTCTGACCATCTTTCAAGCGCATTGGACTGAAAATGTGGCCTCTGGAGTGTACACAAGGTTTTTCTAAGATTTGACCCAGTGACCTAGTTTTTTGACCTGACATGGCCAATTTTCAAACTCGTCTGAGATATCATGAAGACAAACATTCTGACCAACTTTCAAGAATATTGGACTGAAAATGTGGCTTCTGAAGTGTACACAAGGTTTTTCTAAGATATGACCTAGTGACCTAGTTTTGGCCCGACATGGCCCATTTTTGAACTCATTCCAGATATCACCAAGACAAACATTCTGACCAACTTTCAAGAAAATTGGCCTGAAAATGTGGCCTCTAGAGCGTACATAAGGTTTTTCTAAGATTTGACCTGGTGACCTAGTTTTTGACCTGACTTGGCCCATTTTCAAACTCATCTGAGATATCATCAAGACAAACATTCTGACTAACTTTCAAGAAAATTGGACTGAAAATGTGGCCTCTAGAGCGTACACAAGGTTTTTCTTAGATTTGACCTGGTGACCTAGTTTTTGACTCCACTTGGCCCATTTTCAAACTCATACGAGATATCATCAAGACAAACATTTTGACTAACTTTCAAGAGTATTGGACTAAAAATGTGGCCTCTACAGCATACACAATATTTGACCTAGTGACCTAGTTTTTGACCTGACCCGACCCATTTTTGAACTCGTCCGAGATATCATCAAGACAAACATTCTGACCAAGTTTCATGAGCATTGGACTCAATATGTGGCCTCTACAGCGTACTTAAGGTTTTTCTAAGATTTGACCTTGTGACCTAGTTTTTGACATGACATGACCCATTTTCACAATCATCTGAGATATCATTAAGACAAACATACTGACCAAGTTTCATGAGTATCGGACTGAAAATGTGGCCTCTAGAGTGTACACAAGGTAAAAGTTGACGATGGACGACAGACACAGCGAGATCACAAAAACTCAGCTTGAGCACTTTGTGCTCAGGTGAGCTAAAAAAGCAAGGGAAATCCAAAGACTTCTGAGTTTCAACCATTTAATGGTATTTTGAACAATGTTATCAATTTATTTTGTTTAGCAGGAATATTCATGCTTGTTTAAACATAGATCTATTACACTAGATCTTGTGTACCCAGTTCTATCTGATTGAAGATTAATAAGCCTTACAATGCATTGTAAGGACTGGGTATATGATGTCGTATCGATAGTGCAAGTGACAAGCTGATTTGAGCATCATCTTTGGAAATCCTGTTCAACCCTTTGTCTGGTAGCAGCTTTCAATAATTTTTCAGTCTTACAGCACCCTGTCATATTCCTGGTTTACTAACTACTTTACCAGTACTTCCCTCATTTTTTCAGCAAAACCAACATTTTCTCACATAAGTTACAAAAAAAAAATTCAACATCTAGTAACGGATAATACCCCTATTCCACTGGATAGCGATTCCACAGTGCTCATGAAACTACACCAAACCTTCCAAACCGACACAGAAGTGCTGGCATGTGCAAAATCTTGGGACTTAAACCTTTCCAGTACACCTATAGTACACTTCAATAACAATCTTGCTTCGCTTAGTCTCTATGCTTAGTCTATGCTTACTATGATGCTGCATGGACCTTGCTAAGACCTAAGCACAGGAGATCCACTTCTCTTGCACTTTTGGAATGTTTCTATGAAAAAAGCCAGTATGACTGCTTTTGCAGGAGCTGACCATCAGTATTTGAAGAAAATGGACCAAATTATTCCAGTAGCTGTGATTCAACTTGCGTTTGTGAAAAACAGATGAATAAGACAAGCCAAACAGAGGAGGGCCAAAAAGTTTTGGGTCCGTCCAAGGTTGTCTGAAGAGCAAAGGCTCCACTTTGGTCATCATGACCAACTTATAAGAGAAATCCAAATGGAAGACAGCAACTTTATTTAATATAGGTATATGAGATGCAGCCTCACATGTTTAATGAGATCTTGCATAGTGTTGGTCCTAGAATTTAAAAGAGTGACACAAACTTCAGAAAAGCACTTGCACCTGGTCTTAAGTTGGACAAAAACTCATTGCATTTGTTACAATGTACAGCCCTTGTGCTACGTTACTTGTGCTATAGATACAGTACTGCTGCATTCATGAATTTCTTGCTACACTTTTACTACACTTTTGTGACACATTGATTCTATGCCGATTCCACTACGTAAATTCTGGTCAATGCAAAACAAGCCCCATGAAGTAGGGATCATGAAGCCTTTGATACACATCTACTACACTCAAGGTGTTTCTACTGTGCTGTTGCCACTCCTACTACGATTTCACAGCGTTTTGACCAAAATTGTTAAATGTAGTGGAATTGCACTCAGTGAAATGGGGGTTCAACGAATTTCTACCCAGGCACTGAAGACTTTGCACCCTATCCACAGTTGCTCAGATATTTGTTTAAGCCCTAACACAGAGATGAACAGTAAAGTTTGTATGGCAACAGATTAAATTTAACACTGGAGATACTCTACCTTGATCGAAGGTAGAGATACTCATACTTTGATAGCTGGGGAAATGTAAAATTTGGTAGGGAAAGGGATAGGAAGTTATATCTCTCTATGTAGTAACGACTATAGATTTATTAAGAGAAATTATCATAATGGGAAAATGTATCTTGGATCTTTATGGTTTGTCATCAACTAAGAAGATTAAAGTTTTTCCTAATACAATACAGACAAGCAATACTTGTAACAGGAAACTGAAGGAAAGCATGGATGAGAGCATTGGCCACCATGATGTAACCAAAACAATGTTGAAAACACAGTAAAACTGGGAAAAAAACAAACAAATCATCAACAGCTAAGATTTGGCATGCAAACAACATGTTGTTGTAATGACATATGCTAGGTGAATGGAAGATACTTTTAAATGAAGTTTTCCCAAAATTACTCATCAACAGTTAAAAGGTACATAACAAAAGAAAAAGGCTAATCCTGTAAAACAAGTCAAAAACCTTACCAGTTAGCTTGTACAATTAAATCCCTGCCTGGTCATAATTCCTTGCCATTTGGTAAAATAGCAAATCAGGATGACAAATGATAATTCAAAGACAAACACTGGATATGGCGTTTAAAATAATACAAGTACCAGTATGCAGCTCAATATTGATATTCCATTGTATATGCTACCACATACCAGTAGTTTTTTTTTCATATTTTAGTGTACTACATTGGAGATGCAATTTCTCCTTTTTTCAAAATTTTTTCACATTAATTCATTAAACCCTAATGCATGTAAATAATCTATTTTTTCAACAGCAGGTTCCCAAGGTATAAGATTGAGATAATGAGTTGGAGATTCCAAGATTATACACAAGTTTCCAATGGGATATTAACTCTATACCAAACAATAGAATTTTGAACTTGTCTAAATTGAAAGCATTTGCCAATGACAAATGCAGTTTAAATGCTTAAACTTGTATTTGAAATAGATAGAAGGCAAGTAACCAGCATTTTGCACTTTCCACAAAGTAATTAATTTCAAGAGACGATTTTCTCAGGGTGCTTAAAAACCCATGATTGTTAGATAAAGGGATAAAAGAATGCAAACAAGTAAAGTAGAATAAAACAAAACCATGGAATTTATAACAGCCCTAAATTAAAGTGTGTTGTGCAACAGAAAAAGGATACTAGAAACTCATACAAAGAAAACCTGATGAATATTTTCCTTGAAACTTACCCTTCCACTGTTCCAAAGTTTGCTTTTATAATTAATGTTAATAACTTTAACCCTTTGGCTGCTAATCGCTACTAGGGGTGCTTATGTGGACAGTGTAGATCAAGATCAGATGGCACAAAATGTGTAGTCTAATCTTGGATCTATACTGTTTAATACCATAATTTTACCCCTTCAAATCAACTGTGAAATTGCAGTATTTGGGGTTTTCCTGTTGAGTGGAAATTTTTGTTTAATTTAGTAGCTTTAGGGTTAAATGTGAATTTAGACCATTTTAGTGCCAAGCTAATTTCCATTAGCTTTTCCCTATAGTGCAAATCAAGATCAGGCTCCACAAGAATGTACATGTACACTCTGATCTTAAATACCTCATACTGAAAAAGATATTCATAATGAAATAGCCTTATAATTGAAATATCCAATGAACAAATTGAGGCGTGAATGCAAAAATATTCCATCTGCATTTTGAAACATTTTACAGGAGAGGGAAAACACCTCATTTTCATGAAAAGCATTGTTACATCATCTTGGTTAGATATGCTGTGTTGAATTGTGTTACAAGATGATCTAAGATGCTTTTCACAGAAATGAGTTTTTTTCCCAATCCTGTAGAAATTTTACCAAAACACAGATGGAATAGCTTTGCATTCACCCATCCAATTATATATTACTATACATTACATATTATTATACTGCAAAGAAATTTCTCCTGATCTGATTGGATAAATATGCCCCGAACATATATATCATGTCCACTGGCAAAACCCACGTAAAAGCAGTTTCCCTTTCGGGAGCCCCGTAATCATGACTACACTTTCAACACAACATCCAAATTGGCGGCGTCGATCAAGATTAACATCCAAGATTATACGCCAAGCTGCACATTTTAGCATGTATATCCAAGGTTTCAGTGACGTCAGTTCCCAGTGATGTCAGTTTTCATTGAATTGGGGCACTAAGAAGGGTAATTCTACCTCGTCAGTGTACTCAATTTTTTAAACCAAAAAACCAGGTAAATTTCGCTTAACACACGTTGGAATGGTAAAACTTTGTAGTATAATAAATTCGTTGTACGGTCAGGTGGCAGGGGACTTGGAAACTTGTTCATGGCTGGGAAGAATAATGTCGCCACCTCGCCTTCGGCTCGGGCGACATTATTCTCCACAGCCGTGAACAAGTTTCCAAGTCCCCTGCCACCTGACTGTACAACTAATAGTATACTCCCTTAGTTAAAATACAGACAACTGCCAAAAAGTCAGTTAGTGAAGGATGAAAAATCACATAAAAGTGTTTTAAATAGAAATTTCTAACTTGTTTAAAGCAAGTACAAGTGAACAATATGGAAATCATAGGGAAAAAGAGTTGTAGCCAGTAAAAGGCAATCACTTCTTTTCTCAAACTGTTTTCAGAAGCTGACAACTGTAGAGATATATTAAAACTTGTACAATGTGTAGAAAGAAGTTAGAACAACTGCATAATGTTAGAATTAAAGAAAAGATAGTACTTAGATTGTGTATTGGGGGTGAGTATCTACACTAGCAACAAGACCACATTGTAACAGCTTATAATCCATCCCACACCAAATAAATGACATTGATAGTGCAATTTTGTGGCTGTTTCTTAACCCTTTCCCAAATGGCAAATTTTGGACCAGACCAAATTGAAAGCATTTTGCAGATGACAAATTAACAGTTGCTAAAAACATGATTTTTCTATATGATAGGATAGAAAACATTGTGGGAAAAGGAGAAAATGCTGCTTACCAGCATTTTCTCCTTTTCCCACAATGTTTTC
The DNA here is from genome assembly GCA_946811185.2 of Hippopus hippopus. Classification (NCBI taxonomy): domain Eukaryota; kingdom Metazoa; phylum Mollusca; class Bivalvia; order Cardiida; family Cardiidae; genus Hippopus; species Hippopus hippopus. Next base: position 19,065,941 of record OX328102.1, on the reverse strand, counting down.
AAAAGGCTTCTATTCCTGACCCGTAAAAACCAGGGATTGTTTGGGAAAGGGTTAAAGTAGTAATAGCTGCAAAAAGTAAACAAAGCAGGTGTTAAAGTGCATTTCAATCTAAATCATACCATTTAAAAGTATGGATATTATTGTAAAGATGACAATCTGTTGTTGTATGGTTGGCCAAGTGTTAGTCGTTGGTAGAGAAATTAATTTCAAAACCAGGATAAAACCTGCCAGGTCACTGTATTGTTTGATTACTTTTTGCCTGATTTTTAAAATTAATTTTTCTGCCAGCGATTAACACGTGGACCAATCACACAATGCTAAAACTGTCATCTTCACAATATTTTCCATACTTTTAAATGGTATGATTAAAATTGAAATGCATTTTTACACCTGCTTTCATTTATTGGCCACTATTGGGTCTTTAATAAAATATCTCAGAAATAATCAGACAGACATTATTTCTTGTCTTATTCTGTACCAATGTACCACTATAGCTGTGCCTTTTACAGGTGCTCCTATTATTAATTTTGTCCACCCCCCCCATCCAAATTGAATGAAAAAGGGGAATACCAAGAAAAAAATTAACCCCTTTACCACACAATCCCAAAATTTAATGACTGTAAAGAAGAATACTTTTGAAAACACTGTGGAAAAAGGAGAAAATGTTGGTAACCAGCATTTTCTTCTTTTCCCACTATGTTTATACCCTTCCAAAAACAAATTTCAATTTTTAGTCACATTTAATTTGTTCTGCAAATGCTTTCAATTTGAACAAGTCTGGAATTTTGCTGTTTGGTAAAGAATTAAAATATTAGATGTTTGTGTTATTGTCTAAGTTCTACAATTCTATTTGATTTTATTTTCTACTCTAGCTGTACAAATATGATGATTCCCATTTTTCCTGGTTGACAATGCCATAACAAACGATACAAACAACTCTTAATCCAAAACTCTGGTGAGTTATAGAATTAGGAATGCAGACGTATTCAAAAATATCTTCAACAATTCTTTGTTTTGACAACCATGAAGAAGACAGCTTTTGAAAATATGGTGGTTAAAGAAGAAAATGCTGGTAACCAACATTTTCATTTTTTAATTTTTTTTTCTATTCTTCAGTTCTTTACTTACACAGTCCTGAGGTTCAATTACCCTGTGAAAGAAGCCATTGGAAAACATTGTCTGAAATGGGGAAAATGTTGATTGCCAGCATTTTCTCCTTAGCCATTAATATGTTCTACCCTATCAAGGACAAATTTCACCACTTGAGCCACATTTAAATTGTCATGTGCAAATGCTTACGATATGGACAAGTCTACATTTTTGTCATGTGGTAAAGAGATAATAAGCAAATCCAGTCATTTAAACCTTTACCACACAATCCCGAGTTTTAACGACCCTATGAAGTAGGCCTTTTGAAAAAGTTATGGGAAAAGTAGAATATGCTGGTAACCAGCATTTTCTCCTTTTTTCACAATGTTTTCTAGACTATCTCATTCAAATCCCCTCATTTTGTGCCATATATATTTTTTCATCTGCAAGTGCTTTCAAATTGGACCCGTGTATGATATTGTGAGGGAAAGAGTTAAACTAAGTTCATATTGTCATCAGTAACTGCTTTCAATATAGACAAATTAACAATTTTGTCATTATAGTAAAGGGTAAAAAAAGATGTGTAATCACAATACTAAATGATTTAATTTTGTGTACCCTTATTTCAAAATAGCATTTTATTTTAAATATTACAGCTACAGTGTATACAATTATCAATGCTTCCTGGCAAACATTTTCATCATGGCCGATTCTGCCATGGATAAAACTTTACCCAAACATCACAAGTACACCTTTTTCATGCTCAAGTGACAGCTTTGGAAAACTCGGTGAGAAAGACGCAATTGCTAGTTAACACATCAGAGGACACTAAAAACTATGAGGGATTAATTTTGTAAGTCAACATCATTACAGTCTTTTTGTAGCCACACATCTCTTGGGCTATTTCCTTAACTGCTTCCAAGAAGATGCATCTTTTTTGAAAACACCCCTATTGTGGGAAGATTGATCTAATTGGATGGTATTTCTTCAGATTTACATTGGCAACATACGATTTGGATGACCTATCAGTATAAGAGCAGATTCCATTAGATTTTGCCTGTTTGATATCAAATAAATGTAAGACTACATGCTGTACTCAAGTTAATGAAACTAGATGAGAAACTCTCTGTGTTAGCAAAATATCTTGTATTTAGCTGTTTATCAAGCAACACTATTTTAAATTAGTTCAAATTCAAAATCATTCGCAAACAAAGATTCAATGTGGCTAAAATGATTGTGGGAAATGGATGAAATCCTGGTTACCAGCTTTCTCTCCTTTTCCCAAATTGTTTTCAAGGGCTTTGTTCTTTTTGGTCATTAAATTGCAGGATTGTGTGGTAAAGATTCAATATAAAGTTTTGAATTCCACAATGCCTACTTCCATCAATTTGTGTTTTTAATAGCATCAAATTAAACACTATACCAAACAATCGTAAGTTTTAACGACCTGAGTAGGTCTCTAAAACCATTGTGGGAAAAGGCGAAATTGCTGGTTACACGCATTGTCTCATTTTTCCACGTTTTCTACCCTATCAAAAACAAAATCCACTGATTTAACTTTAACCAAATGCTTTTAATTTGGACAAGTGTAAAATACAGTTAACTGGTAAAGGGTAAAAAGGCCAATTCCATTAAATTCTCAGAGGATCTGTTCCTTTACATTGCTACAGTCTATAACTGTGGCTCTACATGCAGCCTTTTCTCTTGATTGCTGTGTTCAGATAATACATACAGACATTAGATCAATTAGAACAGAGACTGCTGATAAATGAAACCAGATGAATTAAAATAAATGAAGACTTTAGATCAACAGAGTACATGTACAAGAACTGATACTGTTGACAAATAAAACCTGATAAATTACTACAGAAACATAGAAGTACATGTACATCACCCCAAGTAATTTTTATCCAGTTATAATCCTAAATGCAAAAGGTTTTTGCTGTAGATGTGTGAAAATTAATCTGCATAACATTTATGAAATAGATAGATCATACGCAATTAATGAGAACTGCGAGTCTTGGAAAAAACATGCAATATATTCCAAAACCATTTGAAGAAAGAAATGTTTTACTCCTTTTAATGTAGAGAATAAATTTAAGTGGTTTTCTAGACAGTGTAGATTGTGTTCAAACTGCAACAAAAATGTAGTCTGATCTTAGATCGACCCTATCTGGTATATTTTGAGAATATTCAGTTAGGAAAAAAAAAAAACTTAACCTTTAACCACACAATCCCAAGTTTTTATAACATTGTAGAAAAAGGAGAAAATGTCGAAAAGCATTTTCACTGTTTCCCATGTTTTCTACACTTCAAAAACCAATCTGATCATTGGATCCACATTAAAGTTGTTGTTGAAAATGCTGTCAATTTGGATTAGTCTAAAATTTTGTTGTTCACCTAACCCTTAAGTTGATTTTCATAACTACAGTTGCTTTTGCGGCCAGTGTAGATCAACTACATGCTACACAAAACATGTAGTCTGGTCTTTGACCTACACTGTTGGCTTTGTTGAGATATTCTAGATGAAATCAACCTTGACCTTGTATTGATTTGGGTCTTATTTCCAAGTTTAAAATGTCTGTTGGGTTTATTTGGCACCTTAAGACTACAAAAGTGGGTGTTCCCATCTTGATCACATTTGTAAACTACAAACATAACAAGGCTCAAATGTTTGGATTTGTCCATGCAAGGGTCATTGTCTGAAAATGAGGAAAACTGGTAAATTACTAGCTTTTTCTGTTTTCCAAAAATTTCTTTAGAAGCTTTTTTCCATAGGATTATTAAAATCTTGAATCATCTGGTACCTGATTAGACAAATAAGATAAGGATGGAGGAATTGGGTTTTATGTGATCAGAATCAGTGGTGGAGGGAAATAGTGTTATTCACAAACTATAATTATGACCCTGTGAGCAACATCAATCAAGTTACATGAAATAGGTAAATTTGGCTTATAAATGAGCCATACCCTGTGAAAAGAGAGTTTCATGCATCTGCAAAGAGTATTGACCCAGGTCAGCCTGTGCAGTCTGCACAGGCTGACCTGGGTAAAAACCTTTTGCTTTTGCATGTCCAAGAACCATTCTACCACATGGTTCAGTTAGTTGTTAGACAACATGGATTTTATTGGTCCATAATTTCATTTTATGACTTGCATGGTGTACATCAATACACCATGAAGATGCATCAAACCCCCTTTTGCAAGAATGTGGTTCAAACATTTTTGAACTAAGATGAATCTAAAATTGTCCCAAGTTGAAAATGTGCAAGAGTAAAAGTACTTGTTTTCTTTCCTTTTCCTGTCTGATCTTATCCTACCTGAAAACCCCCTACACAATCAACTATATATTTCAGAAAAAACTTCTTCCGAAATCAAAAAGAAAAACATCAGTTGGAAAAGAAAATTGTTAAGAATGCATATAACAACCACATTTGCATTTGCAGAGAGTATGGATCAAGATCATACAGCATGACTTATGCAGTCTGATCTTGAATCTACCTTGTCCAATATTTAGAGCATTATTTTTGACAAGCACAGCCTTAATACAAATTATGGGTATTAATTAGTAATTTTCTAATTGAATATACCCATTTCATTTATTTTGCATATATAAGGGGTTAAGTCAAACAATTAATGATTTCTGGTACCAATATCTGAGATGCGATTGGACAAATGTTAAAAAACTAAACAAATCCTATTGAAAAGAGTTTGATGATGCCCACAGCTACGAGAAGGTGCAGATATTACAAGCATGCATACCTGTTGTTTACTTACAACGGGCTCATGCATCAATGGATGTTCCTCCATGTTCCACTCTCCAGGAAACATCATGAGGAACGAGTAGCGCTGATAACTGTTGTACGGGAAACCTTTCTCTATCAAACTCTCATTGACACGTGACATGGTGGTGTGCATGTCCAGAAACTCTGAAAAATTCACAGTTTACTTTCTTTTTAACTGGTATGGCCCCAAATATATAAACTCAACATCTTTCAACAGCTGAAAATATAATCCAATGAAACTGAGAGAGATTATCTTATAGGCTTGACTGAACAAGTGGACATTACAGGTTTAAAATCAGACTACACTTTCTGTGTAGTTTGATCTGGAACTATGCCGGTCGCAAGACTGTTTTTGCATATATTGTTGAACCTAACCTATCATTTATGAAAAAATATATACCATCTCCATCTTTCAACACCTGAAAATACAATCCACTGAAACTAAGAAAGATTTTTACCTTATAGGCTTGACTAAACAACTGGACAGTATAGGTCTATAATCAGACTGCACATTCTGTACAATCTGATTTAGATCTATGCCAGCTGCTAAAGACTATTTTTGCTGATAGCATTGAAATTCAACCTATCATATTTCAATGTAATTCACAAATTGGAAATTTTTCTTTCTATTCCATTATCACAAAGATCACTTTAATACCCTTGCCATGGACAGATGTTGTAAACTTTGTGTGAAAAGAACAAATGACTAAACAAGCAATTGCTACTTTTTCCACAAGATTTTCAATATAAAATGATAAACAAATTTCACTTTTGTGCCAGTTAGAGGTATGTCTAATTCCAGTTAGAATTTAAACATCTTTTTAAAGCGGTATTGGGGTTGTTTGCAAGTCTGTCAGGTTAACACTTAACACTTAAAGTACTGGAATTGGTTGAAGCTACTTTTGTGGACAATGTAGATCAAGATCAGACAGCAAAGATGCAGTCTGACCTTTGGTCTACTCTGTCTGCTTCTTTTGAAACCATTATGGAAATGGAGAAAATGTAGGAAACCAGCATTCTATCTACTTCCCACAATATTTTTTGCCCTATCGAAAAATCCTATCATTTTAGCCACATAATTATACTATGTCGCTTGCACATGCTTTCAATACATAAAAAAATGTGTCTGGTAGACATTTAACTCTTTATAAAGCAACTAAATTTTGAGAGCAACTGGACAGCATGTACAGATGACAAATTAAAATTGCTTAAAATGATATGATTTGTCTTTGAAAGGGTAGAAAACACTGTGGGAAAAGGAGAAAATGCTTGTCACCAGCATTTTCATTTTTTTGCAAGATGTTTTCAAAAGTCTTCTTTCTTTGTTGTTAAAGCTTGGGATCATTTGGTAAAGGGTTAAAGAGTAAACATATGATGGACTAAGCATCTACACTAACCTTCTCTGAAAACTGTCTTGATTTGCATCTCCATATTAGCAAGATTATCTTCAAACTTCTTGGCTTTAGTTTTGACTCTTCTATATTTTACTCCGCCAAATAGAGCAACTTGGGGGAAAAAAGAAGCAAGAAGAATAAAAATCAAAAGTAGATGAATGTCTACAGAACAGTACAACACATGTCACAAGGTACCTAAACTGATCATACACTTACTCTACGAGAGAAGAATCCAGAGCTCATGTATGTTATGTTTTGAGTTTTATTTCCAAATTTATGCTTGCGACATCTGATAATTCAACTTGAGAAATTTAAGACTGGAAATAGTTAAAGACATGACTGATTCAAATTAAGGTTTGGCCCAAAGGTTAAACAAGCAAGCCACAATGGTGGCTTTGGATCTCATACCTGGGCCTGTTTAGTTTTGAGACATTAGATAATAAGCTCAGTTTATGAGGGGGAAATGATTGCCCATATCCCTTCACTGCCTTATAGAATAAATTTGCCTTACACATAATTTGCATTGACAGGGACACTTACCCATAACAAGCTTGTACTGAAATGAAATTTCATAGAGAAAATAAGCCTATCCACAAATAAACCCTACCTTTTGTCACAAGCCAAGACTTAATGAATACAAGCTTATCTAATCAAGTACTATGTATGTATGTCTGCATGGTGTTTTGATGCTGTTTTCAAATTCATTTCAGTAATGAGGACCAGTGCACCTATCCATACTTTCCTGGCTGCTTTTGCACATAACTATCGCTAAAACAATGATCTGTGGTGAGACAGGAATGAATACTGCTTCAATGACTATCCTAAATCTTTGGATGCTGGAAGAACTGGGGATTCAAAACAGCAACCCTGTACTTTCCAGTCCTGTACACTACTGACCATGCTACGGGGCTTGGCTAATCAAGTACTATTCTCACCAAATATCAATTAACTATGACAAACAGAATTTTGACAAGAAGATTTCAAAACATTCAATAGCACAAAAAATGTTTTTTTTATGGCATGAATGGTAAAATTTTTTGGGAAAAATAAAAGGATATGACTCCTGCTTTATTTCAACATTTAACCCTTTACCAAACAATCTTGACTTTGAACAATCCTGGGAAATGGCTTTTGAAAACATTATGGGAAAAAGAGAAAATGCTGGTAACCAGCATTTTCTCCTTTCCCCATCTTTTTTATCCTTTCAAAGTCAGATCATTTAATTTGTCATCTGTTAACACTTTCAAAATTCAGACAAGTCTAAAATTTGGCTGTTTGGTACACATTAGAGCATAGCCATTAAAAACAAACAAAGTCATCATGAATAAAAACTGAACATTTTCTATCCACATAAGTGAGTATACTATACCAACCGTGCTACTGAGTACTATACGACAAGCAAGGGAGATAAATAGTAAAAACTGTCATGAGGAAATCAGGAGATACTTCCCATAAACATTGATTTCACTGATAATCAAGCAAAACCAAAACCTGGCATAATCTTATTCCAAAACAACTGATTGAGATCTGCTAAAGCATTTTTTAGGTACTTTGTGAAGAAGTCAAACCTACAATTCTGGAGAACATGATTTTTATAGATTTACAATATTTTTCATTTTTTTTTTTTTGCCAAAAATAAACCAGTTTTCAAAGGAATTAAATTACTGAAGAAATTTTTGAAGAGCACCATGAAAGGATCTCTTTTGTGCAGTTTGGTCACAATAACACACATACTGATACACAAATGACAGACACTACACAATGACATAAGCCCACTGGCCTTTGGAGAGTGCAGCCTAAAGCCTGAATATTTCTCCATTCTCATTTACTAGTCTAAAATTTGGACTCACCAAGTACACCAATCAGGATGAGACCACACACAATGGGAATCACAATCACTAGAATATTCCTCACTGCCTCTGCCGTAGATTCAAAATCATACTTTACATATCCGACAGACTTTTCAAAGAAGCCAAGATAAACCTGGATAAAGAAACAAGAGTGACATGATGGCCCTGTATTGCTCCACTGGCTAATATTTCAAAGTTTCCTCACTATAAAACCCCTGTAAAACATGAGACCCCTGAGGCTGGGCTTATTTTGATCCCAGGGCTAAATTTTAAACAAATTCAGATGTAAACCAAATCAAACCACATACCAAATAATAGAGGTTTAGGTATGGTTAAAAAAAGATTTTCAAAGTTTCCTTGATATAAAGCCCCTGTAAAACATGAGACCCCTGACATGGGGCTTATTCTGATCCAAAGGCTAAATTTTTGACAAATTCAGACGTGACCCAAATTCGGTAGACCTAGGATTTGTGGTTAGGGCACCAGGGCTTTAATTTGAACAATTTTGGAGGAGGCTTCTTAGATGATAACACTCATAAAATATTACAGCTGTATCTGAAGGTAAGGTACAAGAAGATCTTCGGTTTTCACTATATAAGCCTATGTAATGTTGTGACTTCTGGGGCGGGGCCAATTTGATCCTAGGTCTATAATTTGAACACCTTGGTAGAGATAAATATACATGCATAATTTGGTAGCCCTAAGTCTTACAGTTTGGAACAAAGAGATTTTTAAATTTTTCACTTTGTAAGTCCATGTAAAACTTGTGACCCCTGGGCTATAATTTTGGCTATCTTGGTAGAGGCCTACTTGCAAAATTGGTAGCCCTAGGCCTTATGGTTAGGAACAAGAAGATTTTTATAGTTTGCTATATAAGCTTGTGACCCTCAGGGCAGGGCCAAATTTGACCCCCAGGCTATAATTTGAAGAAACTTGGTAAAGGTCTATTGGATGAAGCTTCATGCTCTAGTTCTAGGCCTTATGGTTTTAGACAGGAAGATTTTTCAAAGATTTTTAATATTTTTCAGTTTTGTGGTAGTTTTGCCAAGCACCAGAGTTTTAAAAGGAATTGAATTATTTTAAGAGGACCATGGCAGGATCATTTCTGTAAAATTGGATAGGTAGTTTCAGAGAAGATGTTTGCAATAAAAGTTAACACATGCACGCACAGATGGACGCGTGATGGACTTTGGCCAGTGAAGCTAAAAATGTAATAGTTTACCAATCATAATAAAAAATGCAATATCACATGGGTAAGAAGACTGATTAAAATTTCAGCCAAATAGGTCAAAGACAGAAGGAAGAATAGAGGAAACAAACTTGGGTTTGTGGATTAATGGCTAGAAGCACAGAAAACAGAGACATCCTGATGCAAGGTTCCAGCCCACATAAAAATCATTCAAGCATGTTTAATCCTGTACCATACAATCCTGACTTTTAATGACCCTGAGAGAGCTTTTGAAAAACACTGGGCAATGGAGAAAATGCTGGTAACCAGCACTTTCTCCTTTTCCCACAATGTTTTCTACTCTTCCCAAAAACAAAATACCAATTTTAGGGTTACGTTTATTTTGTTGTCTGCAAATGTTTTTGATTTGGACTTGTTTAAAATTTTGTTGTTTGGTAAAAATTAGAAGTGGACAGGTTGAAAAATGCAGTTTTTAGAACAAGAGCACCTCATGCAGTTGCCAACGCACAGTTGCAAGTGCTTGATTTTCAGTGAAAATTGTAAGTTGAAGAAAGGGCATATTTTGATAGTTACCTCTCCCTGTTGTACGAGTTCCCCATTTGATAGTTAACAACTTGTCCAAGTTTGAAGTAAACATCTTCAGTAATAACCAAGATATTATAAAATGTCAAAGTTTTTGTGAAAAGTCTTCATCAAAAAAGGGTATAACTGTGTTAAAGTATTTTGATAGTTACCTGCCCCTGTTTTATGAGTTTCCCTTTTGATAGTTAACAACTTGTCTAAGTTTGAAGTAAATATGTTCATTAACAAGAGAGATATTACAAAATATCAACGTTTTCGCACAACGAAGACAACAGGGCTATAACAATACAGGTACCTCATTGTTTTCTTTGAAACAAGCCAAGCTAAAATTGTAGGGAGAAGAAGGAAATTGATGCTTCAATCAGAATTTGTGCAAAACAGAAAAACACAAAGTTTTAAGCATATAAATTCTACACTGACTTTAAAACAAGGACTACTACCTATGCTAATTACTCTTCATGACTGCTTCTCAAAAACTGTAACCCTTTACCACACAATCCTGAGTTTTAACAAACATTTGAAAGAAGTCTTTGAAAAACATTGTGGAAAAGGAGAAAATGCTTGTAAACAGCATTTTCTCCTTTTCCCACAATGTTTTCTCCAAAATCTACAGCAAATTCAATTATGTAGCTGCTTTTAATGTTGTCTGCAAATGCTTTCAATTTAGACAAGTCTAGAATTTGTTGTTTGGTAAAGAGTTAACCAATACCAAATGTTGATCAAGCTCAGCTTAATATTCAAACCTGAAACCTATGATGTAAGATGTGGGCACTGTAACCTTACACTACTGTGTGACATAATAAGTATGCCATGCTTTGGCAAAAAGAGGTTTATTGCATCTCTGTGATGCATTTGACTAAGCCAGTTGTCACATAATTATGGATCCACAAAAGCAGTTTTGTTGAACAACTGAATGATTCATGAGGCTCTTTAAAATACAGAAAATTGACCAGTAGCAAAAAGTTTTGACCCAGGTCAAATCAAAAATGATACTTTTTGCAGATGCATTAAACTCCCTTTTCACAGAGCATTGTTCAATAATGCTTTAAAACTGTTGGTAAATAGAGCTCCAGAAGACAAAACATTATACTCACAACAACTTCAAGTTTTTCAGTACCATCCGGATTAGAAGTAGGTGGAATACAAGTTATGTTACTTTCTGTCATATGAGTGACAACACATCTCCCTGTCTTTCCTATAGAAATCTGATAATCATTGCCCTCTGCTGCCAGAGTTATATACTTTCCCTACAATTCACAATCATTAAGTTTTAACCTTTTATCAAACAATACCAACAAGGCTTCTGAAAACATTTAAGGAAAAAGAAGAAATGCCAGCAACAGACATTTTCCTCCATTTTCTACAACAGTGTTGCACTAAGGATGACCTCAGAGAGGTAAAGATCCCCCATCATACAATCAGGATAGCAGAAGAGAAAAGTCTGAGTTTGTCTCAATAACCTTAAGTTAGTATACCCTTAAAAAAAGTCAAAACCATACAGATGGATCAACTCAAAACAACACTTGTGAAATAAATGCCTTTCTTTCTTACTTTTCCACAATGGTGCCCTCTGCCTCTTCAAAGTCAAATGATGCTGATTGGAAGGAGCATAAGCTGGTTTACATGGATCAAATGCCATATCATGAAGAAGTCTGTGATGCAAAGAGGTTGCATAATCCACGAAGTAGTTTAAATTCAACCAGCAATAAAAATTCAACAGCTTTATACAGCTTGGTGAAATTCCTGACACACATATGTTTAAATTACACCTGAGCCACTTTGGTAAGATGGACCAATTCCAGTGGAAGAATAGTTAGAAAATGAAAATCAAAGGATTGGAATCATTTTTTCTTTTCCACAAATTATACTGTATAATATTTCTGGAAACATATGTTGCACATTGGTTAAACATTAATTTTGCAAAATTGAACGTTTTTTCTAACATAATGTAAACAACACTGTCAAAAAGAGTTGACTAAATAGTAAAACACCAACTTTTAATGGAACAAGGTACCAAATAAACATTAAACTGCATAACACAAAAGAACTTGCCATGTTATGTCACCTTGATTTACCTAAATCTCCTAATGGTAACATAAATACAAGTCAAAATTTAACCTCACCTCTCCTAAATTTTTCGCAGCATATCATCTTCAAAATTAATATGGTAGTATTAGTTCACTTGTGCGAATGGGGGCTACATAGATCTGTTTACTTTCCACTACTTATATTAAGATATAATTATCTAATAATCACATAAATATCTGTAAGGTAAATATGATTAGGCTATGTTGCTTCACCTGGTAAGGTCATGTTGTATAGAAAAACACACTACTATCTTTTTATGAAATACAATGGTTGTTAGCTATACCATGAAAATGACTTTTGCATTATCAACTGCCCACATAGAAGTGAAGAAGTAGTCACATAAATTTGTAAATTTGATGTTTTCTCTCACTTTTACTTTGATACCTTCCTAGAGCAAGCTTTAATCAAACCTGGTAATTATCATATTGGTTGTTTTATGAAAATAGGTCTTAGGTCAAGAAAGACAAAAGCTAACTGTCTTCTGTCAATTTAAAATAACTTTTTGATGGTATCTGAATCCATTAAGTCTTATATTTCACAACATACAAATTTGAAGACATCTCTTCTCAAGACTTGCTTGTCTACAAAATTAGGTTGGTACACATGAAAATATTTTTTTCTGGTAGCTTAGGAATATAAGATATGAAAAATAATAATAAACTATAGGGGTGCTCATGAAATATTTCTCTGCATGCATTTATAAAAGTGTAATACTGCATGGAGACATCATATTTATATTGTTTTTCATTCATTCCATCTTATTTTTAATGGACATTTCATATGCAGCAAAGCTTTACATGATCTGGCAATTCAATACTTATAAAGTCAAAACTTCTGACCAGGTAGCCCTGTCCATATATCTGTGATTTTAATGTCACTGACAACCAGAGATATCTGAAATGTTATTTTGGTCCATTTTATTGAGATTGACTGAATAGCATTTTATCCCCTGCTAGGCATAATTATGTCACGGTTTCTTAATTTGAATATTCATACAGATATTTCCACAGAGCTTTTACATTTGTGTTACTAATATTAGAAAATTTAGTTAATTTACATAGCTTTTAAGCTATAATCACTATTTGCTTTGTAAAAATCTACTTTTTAATGCACACCACCTATTGTTGTGCAGGGCATTCTTTTTGTGTTGCCATGAGAGTTGTCACCCAAAAAAATTCAAAATTGCAGGATTAAAGGTGTAGATGGCCAGCTTTGTGCAATCACGCACCTGGATGAAACACAGTACAATGCTTTCGAATTTTTCACAAACAACTCCACCAATTGAGCAACATTTTATGATTAAGTGTTTATTAAATGCTTCCGATTGGACAAGTCTAAAGTTTTGTCTTCTCTTAAAACGTTGATCAAATTAACTTTTCTCTAGCACTGAGATGCTTTCAAATCTATACAAAACAATCACATATTTAAAATTTTAAGACCTTGGGGAAGCAGGCTTCTGTAAACATGGTGGGAAAGGAGAAATTCTAGTAACCAGCTTTTTCTCCCTCTTTCACTATGATTTCTATCCTTCAAAGAAAGTCCATCATTTGAGCCATATTCAATTTGTTGTCTTCGAATGCTTTCAATCTGGACAGGTCTAAGGTCTTACTGTCAAATAAAGATTTGATTAGAAGTCTATTCTTACTGTTATAACTAGGTCATTAGGTGATGTTTTAAAGACTCTTGTATTCTCTATATCAGCGAACTTATCAAACACAGGGTCCCTGAAGTATCTCACTGTAAATGTATTCTCATATCCATCCATCTTGATAGTGACTTGTACATCTATGCTAGCTTCAGCAGCTGATTGCTCACTCCCTTCACCATTCCGATTTTCTTCCATTTCATCTATAACAGGTTGTGGAGCTACAGGTGAATGACACATAATGATGGTTGGAGAAGCTTTGCATTTGCCTTCCTGAAAACAATTACACAACATCTACCTCACTGAAAATATACGTTTTGAGAATGCAAAAAAACTAAAATCATCATTCTTCTAAGTATGTTTACCAAATTTTTGACAAGGTATCAAACAGAGTAGATCAAAGATCAGGCTGCATGTTCTGTGCAATCTGAACTTTTTCTACTGTGTCTGCAAAAATTACACAAAGTTGATCTCGGCATTTAACCCTTTACAACACAAAAAATCTTTAGACTTGTCCAAACCAAAAGCATTTGCAGACAACATTTTTCAAGAGTGGCTTAAATTGTGGAAGTTGTCTTAAATAGGATAGAAAACATTCTGGGTAAAGGAGAAAATGCTGTTCACCAGCATTTTCTCCATTTCCCACAATATTTTCAAAAGTTTTCTGTCTTATGGTTGTTAATATTTAGGATTGTATGATCATCAAATTGTACCTTGGTTGGGAAAATTGTTCAGCAGAAAATACCTTGGGATATCAGGTTATTCTCACTACCAGTAGGCCATGGAGGATCCTAAACTTTCATTTGTATAATTTTCGTGCTTCATACTTTTACTTGATGCATATGCATCCAAAAGTTAGATTAACAAACACTTTTTACTAACATACTAATAGAACCACGACAATCAATGTCACCATCATTGGCATATGTGAAAATTACAGTTATAAAGCTTTATTTGAAATGTTTTATGAAAACTGTAAGTCCACAACACCTGAAAAACTCTAAATAGCATTTTGATAGAGATAAAAAGAAAAAAATGTTAATGTTATTGTTATTCTATCAAAGGGTCACAAGAAACCCATGTCGCCAAGCAAGAAGTCAAATGTTCTGACACTGGGAAATAACAAAACAAGAGGGCCATTGGCCCTAAAGTGCTCATCTGAGTGAAGTCATCTAGGGTTGATAAAGCTGCAGAGATCCTGGTCATGATGATGTAAACCATATGAGATTGAGAGACCATCTACTTTTTGATTAGACATGACCCAATTTCGAACTTTTCCCAGATATCAATGAATGAATGAATGTTGTTTTATGGCGCATCGACAGCTTTGGTCATTTAGCGCGCATATCTGTGTTAAAAGATGAATAAAGTGGAATTTTTAAACTGAAAAAGGTTTGAATACATTGATAATAGTAAAAGGGTTGAATTAAGAAGGATTATGTATAATATGCATAAGGGACATTATTGAGTGACAGGGCAATCCCTATCTACTCAAAAGTTTTAATGTTCATAAAATATGATATTGAGTGGCTGGGCATCCCTGCCTACTCCTAAATTTTAGATTAAAAAGGTAATACTGTGAATATTATTTTTCCTTGGAAATGAGTGTTATAACTGGTTCAGTGTGGAGCCTCCAATGGGATCAGTATACTCCCATTAAAGAGGTCCTGTCTCCAATGAGATAAGATGCCCTCAAGGGGGCTAATCCTCCCATTAAGGAGATGGAAACTGAATATAAAAGCAGTGGTAGAAACTCAAAAGTTTTAGATTAAAAAAGGTAAGACTATGAATCAGCTGACAAGATATCTAATATAAAGGCATATAAAGAATGTAAAAAGATGGGTAAGAAACTCAAGAGTAAATATCACAGTTTATTGTAAATGCCAATCTCTTTTATGAAAGCGATAATAGATTCAACGGTGACAGAATCAAAAAGATTCTTTAAACTATCGACGTTGAAATATTTTGAACGAACTGGCTGAAAGTCAATGCAATCTAGTAGGATATGTTTTATAGAAAAGGATGCATTGCATGGAATACATTCAGGGGCATCGTCTCTGGTCAGGAGCCAGGAATGTGTGATGCGTGAATGGCCAATTCGAAGTCGTGCAATTATCACTTCTTCTCAACGAACGGACCTGTAAACCGGGTACCATTCACCAAGGGATGGTTTAACTGAATGTAGTTTATTGAAAACATCAGCATCCCACTGGAATTGCCAAGAAGATTGGATATGTGTTAAAACGGAGGATTTAAAATCAGTGTGTGGAACTTTAAAATCTGAAATGGGAAGGTTAAGTGCAGATTTGGCAGACCTATCAGCATTTTCATTGCCTTTGATGCCTACATGACTTGGAAGCCAGCAGAACATCAATCTATTCACAGAAGAAATTTGTGAGATCTTTTCCAGTAAACTACAGATTAAGGGATTCTCAAGGCATTGATTTGAAAGGGCTTGTAATGTTGACAAAGAGTCCGAAAAGATAATGAAACGGTTGGAATTAGAACGTTCAGCTAGATTAAGGGCAAGATCAGTTGCTTTAATTTCAGCAGAGAAGATAGAGGAGTTGTTTGGAAGGCGGCACTTTAGGCTCCTTTGTCCATAAACAGCGGCAGCTGCTACAGAATTTCCTTCTTTAGATCCATCTGTATAGATGGGTTTGAAAGAAAAATAATGCTCCTTTACCTCGTTGTATCTAGCATGAAACACAATTCTATCCGTGACAGACTTTTTGTCAGATGCAAGGTCAAATCTGAATTCTGCACTGTTTAGTGTCCATGGAGGAATTTCAGAGATTTTATAGTCGGCAATAGACTCAGTGTCTATGCCAAGGTTATCTACAATGGGCTCCATGCGGATACCAAATGGAGGAATAACATTTGGTTTCCTTTCAAAAAGACGTTTATATTGAGGTTTAAAAACAACATTATGAGTTGGATTAAAACGATTGGACTTCAGTTTTAAAAGATATTGAAGCGAGAGTTTTTCCCTCCTGTAAGAAAGAGAAGGTTCATTAGCCTCAACATAGAGACTATTGACGGGAGAAGTTCTGAAAGCTCCAAGTACAAGACGCAGACCTTCTTGGTGTATAGAATTGAGAATTTTCAGGTAAGATTTACGGGCAGATCTGTATACAATAGATCCATAGTCTAATTTCGAGCGAACTAAAGACCGATAAAGCCGCAAGAGGACTTTACGGTCTGCTCCCCATTCAGAATGGGCCACAACCTTTAGAAGATTAAGAGCCTTCTTGCACTTCTTTTTAAGTGCAGTGATGTGAGGAAGGAAGGAAAGCTTTCTGTCAAAGATGACTCCAAGAAATTTAAACTCAGAAACGACTTCAATTTTAGTTTTGTCCAAATACAGTTCAGGGTCTGGATGAACACCTCGTAGATTACAAAGGTGCATGCACTTAGTTTTGGATTTAGAAAATTTGAAGCCATTTTCATCAGACCACGTTTGGAGCTTGTTGAGACACTGTTGAAGTTGTCTCTCAATAATATTCATATTTCGAGATCTGAAGCATATAACGAAGTCATCAACATAAAGGGAACAGTCTACACCGGGACAGATAGCTTTAACTATACTGTTTATTTTCACACTGAAAAGTGTAACAGAGAGAATACATCCTTGGGGTACACCCATCTCCTGTTCACGGGCTCCCGAGACAGTATTACCAACTCGGACGCGGAAAAGACGTTCATCCAAGAAGGCTGAAATAAAAAGAGGAAGACGGCCTCGAAGACCAAAGTCATGCAAGTCTTTAAGAATTCCGTATTTCCAAGTCGTATCGTAAGCACTTTCAAGGTCAAAAAAGACAGATACTACATGCTGTCTATTAATAAAGGCTTCTCTGACAAAGGTTTCAAAGCGGACAAGATGATCTATGGTGCCACGTTGGCGTCGAAATCCACTCTGTACATCAACGATGAGGTTGTTTTTCTCTAAAAACCAAACAAGCCTGTCATTGACCATACGTTCTAAGGTCTTGCAGAGACAACTTGTAAGAGCTATTGGCCGATAGTTAGCCGGGTCACTAGCATCCTTGCCAGGTTTTGGGATAGGAATGACTAGTGCTTCCCGCCAGGATGAAGGAAAATCACCTGACTGCCAGATATCATTGAAAATATCAAGTAAAACTGAGAGAGAAGTAAAAGATAAGTGTTTTAAAAACTGGTAATGAACTTTATCTGGGCCAGGAGAAGAATCGTGAGCTTTATTCAGAGCAGATTTTAATTCTTTAAAGGTGAAGAGTTTATTATAGTGCTCTGAATTAGAAGAATTGAAATTAAGTTTTTTCTTTTCTTCTCGGGCTTTATTCCTCTGAAACTTTTCAGAATAGTTTGCAGAGGAAGATTTTTTGCAAAAGGTGTCGGCAAGAGCATCAGCTATATCTTGGGGTGATTCCAACGAAGTATTGTTAACTTCAAGGTGATTAAGAGGGGGCTGGCCTTTGCCATCGATCTTTCTGATCATGTCCCAGGTTTTTTTAGTAGTAGTTCTACTATTTAATTTAGAGACATATTGTCTCCAAGCCTTGCACTTACTTTCTCTAATGGTTCGTCGAGCCTTTGCTCTGGAAATACGGAATAAGTTATGATTTTCTTTGGTAGGCCTGAGGTTAAACTTTCTAAGGGCTTGTTTTCTGTCTCTGACAGCCTGTTTACGATCATCATTGTACCAAGGCTTGTCAGGATGTTTTGGATTTGTGGAGGTCGGAGGGACGGACTGTTTAGCTGCATCAATTAATAGGGAAGTAAAAAGTTTTGCGGGATCATCGCAATCTCCAAATTTGTCATGTGTAATGGTCTGTTCACAGAGGGTTTCAAATTTGTTCCAATTGGCTTTGGAAAGCTTCCATTTCTGCGGTCATACATTGCTGGATGGTTGTGTAGATGAAAAGATAATGGGGAAGTGATCACTTCCACACAAATCCTCAGTCACTTTCCAGGTGAAATTGGGAAGTAAGACTGGGCTGCATAAGGTTAAATCAATGGAAGAGTAAGATCCAGTTGCTGGATGCAAGTAGGTTTTGGACTTGTTATCATTCATGAAAGACAAAGAGTTGTTCGAAATGAAGCTCTCCAACTGTAAACCTCTCTGGTTAGTGTCATCGCAACCCCACATAACATTGTGACCATTAAAGTCCCCAGCAAGAATAAAGGGGGATGGCATTTGGGAAATGAGATCATTCAGATTGGTCTCATTGATAGGTGTGCTCGGGGGAGATATAAAGAACACAGTGTAACAGCACTGTGTAAAGATAACCTGATGGCAACAGCTTGCAAGTTTGTATTAAGAGAGATAACTTTATGAGGAATGTTGTTGTTAACAATAATAGAAACACCACCTCTGGCTTTTTCGCCTTCGGTAAAAATCTTATTGTAAATGGAATGATATTTGATAGTGATATCATCCTCCCGTTTAAGGAAGGTTTCTTGCAGACAAACAGCAACTGGTTTGTGATCATTGATTAAAAGGGAAAGTTCGTCAAAGTTTGACTTCAGACCTCGACAGTTCCACTGGATTATGGTATCCATAGTGCATGAGGAAAGTATAAAAGCTAAAGTACAAAAATAGGCCGTAAACCAATGCATTTTAAAATAGGTTGGTTAAGATTTCATTACAGTTGTCTCGGGTTTGGACGAGTGCCAAGTGTCAGCATCCTTGTTCCAAGGATCTTTGGAAATGGACCAGATAGAGGCTTCTGAATCTGAAGCCTCACCTTCCAGATTTTCAGCATCTGCATCCATGTCCTCTAGCTCCGAAAATCTGTTGGAGGTAGGGACAGGATCATTTACTTTGACAGTGATTTCACAAGATCCTTGGGTATCTCTGGGTTGTGGTCTAGATTTGGAAGAAGACCTTTTAGGAGATCGGGGTACATTATTAGATTTGTTATCTTTAGATGAAATGTTAGATTTTGTTGTAGACTGTGAAGATGGAGGTTGGGGTTTCTTTGGAGGATGTTGTGAAGGGGGAGATGGTTTTGAAGTTTTTTTCAAAGAGATATTTTGCAAAGAGGTAGATGGCTTTGAGGTTTTTTGTAAAGGGATACTTTGAGAGTTTGTGGGTTTTGAGGGTGCAGAAGAGGTTGTGTTTGTTTTAGACGCAGATGGAGAGTCAGGAATTAGTTTGGATATGGTGGATGGAGGGAGAAGTTCTTTCAGCTCAGAAGCTACATCAGGAAATTTTTGAAGGAGAACTTTCGCAAGAATTTTACAAGTGCTGCAGTCATCCTTTTCAGTTGATGAGCCAACAACACATGCATAGCTAACACTAGAAGAGGTTTTCCTGCGTTGTTCAAATATTTTCCTTGCTTCTGGAAAGCTAACATTATTGTTATATTTAATGGAAAGGATTTCCTTTTCTTCCCTCCATAGAGGACACTCTCTTGAAAAAGTAGAGTGTGGAGACTTACAATTAATGCAAAGAGGATTTGAACAAGTAGTACTGTCATGGTCAGGTCCTTGATGAGCACATTTAGAGCATGTTTCTTGGTTTGGACATTTACTGATGTGATGGCCGTACCGCTGGCATTTAAAACATCGCAAGGGATTCGGCACATACACATCCACTTTTACAATTTGGAAGCCTATTTTGATAGATGTTGGAAGAACAGGTGAAGAAAATGTTAAAATGTATGTGTTTGTAAGTCTCTGTTCTCCATCTCTGCGTACGGAAATCCTCTGAACATCAGATACACCTTGCTGTTTCAGATTGTCTTTGATTTCTTGTAAGGAATTGCAGTAGGTAAGTTCTTTACATCTAATTACTCCTTTACAAGAATTTAGAGAAGGATGAGGGAAAATTTTAACATCAGTGTCAAAGAATTTTGTGTGTTTTAAAAGATTCAGAGCTTGCTGATTTGTCAGACATTCAACTAGAAGGGTCTGGTCTTTAAGTTTTTTCACAGATTTTGGAGTTCCAAGGATACTCGAGATTTGTTTTTCTATAATGAAAGGAGAGAGTTTTGTTACAGGTTTTGAAGGATCTTGAGATTTGATAACAATGAAACGTGGAGAGTGAAAGGAAGAAGGAAGTGAAGTTTCCGTTTCAGATTCACTATCTGAAAGAGGGCGCTTGCTTTCATTGAGCTTGGCCTTTTTTTGGGATGCCATGTTTGTGTGTAAAGTTTCACCACCGATGCTCCCCACCCGCCACGGAGCCCAACAAGGGGACATGGTCTGGGGAAAGCCCATTCGCAGACCATGACAGGGATACATCAGTGGTATACTCGGTATGAAAGGGCTAGACTGGACAGATGCATTCTCGCGGAAAGTCCTACCAAGCTTAGACAATCATTGAGAGGTTACAAATGTCAGCCAAATACCAAAGAACTTTCACCCGATTGACACATGAGCCACCGCCTTCTAGGGCAGAATAAGAAATATGAAATCTGAAAGAGTGTGGAATAGATATGGAGAAGACAGTAATTTTAATTGAGAGAATGGTGCAAGAGAAAGAACATATTAGATGCCCTAGGGCAAGGCATGACCAGCCGATTGATCGGGACGGGCCTTCCTGACCTCTCGTTTAGTTCAGTTCAGGGCCAAAGTGGTGTGTTGCGAAAACAGAGCTATCAAAGGGCCGAGCTCTGAATCCACTCAATCACCAGGATCCCATCATCGAACGACACGAGTTGCAGCCCACGGCAAACAGGCAGGCACATGGGGGGGGGGTCTTACCCCTGCTGTAGTGCGACAGCTGAGCTATTTCTATCCCCCCACTCAGCTGGGGGTTCCCAGATATCAACAAGACAAACATTCTGATCAACTTTCAAGAGTATCAGGCAGAAAATGTAGCTTCTAGACTGCACACAAGAATTTTTAAGATTTGGTGCAGTGACCCATTTTTTGCCAAAACATGACCTAAATTTGAATTTGTATGAGATATCATGAGTATCAGGCTGAAAATGCGGCCTGTAGTGTGTACACAAGGATTTTCATAGATTTGACTTAGTGACCTACTTTTTGACCTGAGGTGACCCAAATTCACACTTCTCCATGATATCATCAACACTTAACCTCTGACCAACCCTCTGAGTATTAAGCTGAAAAAGTAGTCTCTGGAGTGCACACAAGGTTTTTCTAAGATTCAGTATGCTGACCTACCTTTTGACCAGACATGACCCGATTTCAAACTTGTCCGAGATATTATCAAGACAAACATTCTGACAAAGTTTCAAGAGTATCAGGCTGAAACTGTGGCCTCTAGATTGCACACAACATTTTCTAAGATCTAGCCCCTGGAGCAACCTACTTTTTGACCATACATGACTGAATTTTGAACTTCTCCAAGATATTATCCAGACAAACATTCTGAATAAGTTTTATGAGTTTCTAACTGAATTTGTGGCCTCCAGAGTGCACACAAGGTAAATGCTGACAACCGCACATTGGAGGATGCACGGCGACGATGAAAGATGGATACAGCAAGTTCACAAACGCTCATCTTGAGCACTTTGTGCTCAGGTGAACCGAATGTGGCAATTGATATTTCTCACTTTATGACAGTATACATCAAGATTTAAATGAAAAACAATATTTTTAACTTCCTTATTATTCTGTCAAAATTATTTGATCATTTTCCCCTGTTGCCAATTTTTATAAATCTATGGGACAAAACTAGATTCTTCTGTAAAAGAACACACATGAATTTTGACTACAATCTGTTTTTGTTTTTAATGAATGTTTACCTATTTCAAAACAATAAATCCTTTTTTCGATATATTGGATATACCTTCAAGAATTTTACATCGAAAACCTCAAAGTTAAAGATAAAATGAAAAATTTGATTTTTTAACCTACAGTACTTTTACATGATGTCACATACTTCAACAGATTTGTTCGAGGTTAAAACAAGATATAGCAGAGACTGCTGATACATGGCTCCAAGGTTTGATTTAGATAGATAAGTTGACAGTTGTTTGATTCACGCTAGTGATCAGTTCATACTTTCAATATTCATAACAACATTATTTACGGGACCTAATAAAATAGGACCATCTACATGTATCTTGTACAATCCTCTAAGTTTATTTACGTCTACTGACGCTGATTTACTCCATTCTTGTTTGTGATGTTACTGAATGTGAACAACATCTACTTTTTGGGCAACAAACAGTATATTATTATACCCCCACAAAACGAATGTTTTCAGGGGTATACTGGAATCAGCCTGTCTGTCCGTGTGTCCGTCCGTCCGTGTGTCCGTCTGTGTACAAAATACTAGTAATTTTGTGTCGCAAACTTACAGTTTCAAGCAAAGATCTATACTTCATATGTGACCAGTTTTGTTAAGGAACCATTCCTTTCTGGGAAAAAAGTATTTCTCACTGTGTTGTACCAGAGAATGAAATATCATTGTGTTTGGCGCCTAGAACTTGATGATCACTGATGATTACCAATGTATGATATGTTGTTTACAGAATGTTTTAAATTTCAAGTGACGCTGTTCATTCCTAACAATCCTGAGTTTTAACCACTTTGAAGTAAAGCGTTTGAAAGCACTGTGAAAAAAGGAGAAAAGAAGTGCCAGTAACCAGCATTTTTCTCCTTTCCCCACAATGTTTTCTGCCTGTTCAAACACAATTCCCATTATTATTATCATTAGTCACCTTTATTTCCTCCATTGTCTGGAATAAATGAATGTTCTTTTATGGTGCATCATCAGCTTTGATCATTTAGCATGCAGATCTGTATTAAATGATGATTAAAAGTGGATTTTTTGAGCTAAAACAGACTTGAACAAAAAAATAACAATAAAAAGAGTTGAAATACAAAGGATTATAGGTGATCTTGATATGTATAAAAGACATTATTGAGTGACAGTGCAATCCCTATCAACTCAAAAATGGCAAAGTAAAGATTGTGAATTAGAGACTTAAACAAAATGTTGAACTGACAGTTAAAAGTCTTTAAATGAAGAAGGATTATGTGTGATGTGCATAAAATATAATACTGAGAGGCTGGGCGTCCCTGCCTACTCAAAAGTTTTAAATGAACAAGAGGACCATGATGGTCCTATATCGCTCACCTGAGTACTAAGCAGTAAAGGTCTACAATGAAGATAAATACCAAGTACTGAGGTTCAAGGCCAAATGATAATGAAATAAGAGCGGCAAATTGTAGCAAGATATGCCCATCCCACCGCCAGTTGTCGAGGAGGTATAATAATTGCAAAGGGCAGGTAATGCAACAAACATGTTTACCAAGTTTCAAGTCAATTTGAGATGAGATTTCAAAGTTCCATTCCGGACAAGCAAGAAATACTGTAAAAATGAATATCAAAATGGAATTACTCAAAATCCGCGCTTGGTAGAGTTATTGTTCTTGCACACAGTACTCGGTAATATTGCAACAAACATGCATACCAAGTTTGAAGTCATTCTGACTTGAGATGACATAGTTATATTCCGGACAAGCACTAAATGCTGTAAAAATGATGATCAAAGGGAAATAACTCAAAGACAGCTCAAGGTAGAGTTACAATTCTTGTACACTGCACTTCCAAATATTGCAACAAATAAGCATACCATATTTCAAGTCATTCCTACTTAAGATGACAAAGTTTTGCTCCGGACAAGCAAGAAATGCTATAAAAATGAAGGTCAAAGGGGAAATAACTCAAAATTTGTGCTAGGAAGAGTTATGGTTCTTGTGCACTGCACTCCATAAGTTTTCAACAATCATGCATACCAAATTTGAAGATGTTCAGGTTAGAGATGACAAAGTTATATTCCGGACAAGCAGAAAATGCTGTAAAAATGATGATCAAAAGGAAATAACTCATAGACAGTACAAGGTAGAGTTATAGTTCTTTCACACTGCACTCCGTATTATTGCAACAAACACAAATGCCAAGTTTCAAGTCAATCGGACTGAAGATGACAAAGTTATGCTCCAGACAAAGAACTATTCTATAGAACTTTCTAATTCAAGGGCAGATAACTCCAGTTGTTCTGGTCCGATTAGACCAATAATCAAACTCATCCGAGATCTTATGGTCATGAGTATTTTGACCAAGTTTGGTGCTGATTGGTGAAAAATTGTAGATGCTAGAGTGTAAACGATGTCAAATATAGCAATTTTTCTTATTCAAGGGCAAATAACTCCAGTTGTTCTGGTCCGATTAGACCAATAATCAAACTCATCCGAGATCTTATGGTCATGAGTATTTTGACCAAATTTGGTGCTGATTGGTGAAAAATTGTAGATGCTAGAGTGTAAACGAAGTCAAATATAGCATTTTTTCTTATTCAAGGGCAAATAACTCCCATCGTTTTGGTCTGATTAGACCCATAATCGAACTCATCCGAGATCTTATGGTCATATATATTTTGACCAAGTTTGGTGCTGATTGGTTGATATTTGTAGATGCTAGAGTGTAAACAAAGTCAAATATGGCAATTTTTCTAATTCAAGGGCAAATAACTCCAGTCGTTCTGGTCCGATTAGACCCATAATCGAACTCATACGAGATCTTATGGTCATATATATTTTGACCAAGTTTGGTGCTGATTGGTTAATATTTGTAGATGGTAGAGTGTAAACAAAAAAATGTGAACGGACGGACGACGGACGGACGGACGCCGACGGACGGTGAGTGATCACAATAGCTCATCCTGAGCACTTCGTGCTCAGGTG
Organism: Hippopus hippopus; assembly: GCA_946811185.2. Taxonomy (NCBI): domain Eukaryota; kingdom Metazoa; phylum Mollusca; class Bivalvia; order Cardiida; family Cardiidae; genus Hippopus; species Hippopus hippopus. The sequence goes on along the minus strand of OX328102.1, from coordinate 19,040,671 downwards.
AGCTAAAAAGTTAAGGCTGTAAATAGTCGTTTCAAGGAAACGTGAGCCTAAGATTGAGAAAGTGTGGAGCCTCCAATGGGATCAAAACTCTCATTAAAGAGGTCCTGTTTCCAGTGAGATAAAGATGCCTCCCAATAGAGCTAATCCTCCCACTAAGGAGATGCAAACTGAAGATAAAAAGCATTAAGTGGTAAAAATATGGGTTTTTACACAACAGGTTAAAAAGGAAATATCACAGCTTGTTGTATAGACCAATCTCTTTGATGAGGGTGATAAATGAATCAATGTTGATGGTGTCAAACAGGTTGTGTATACTGTCAAGATTGTAGCACCGGTATTTCTCACCAATTGGTTGAAAGTCAATGCAATCTAACAGAATATGTTTAATAGTAGGGTGTTCATTGCACTGATTACATTCTGGTGCATCTTCTCTGGCTAAAAGCCAGGTGTGCGTTAACCGAGAATGTCCAATTCCAAGCCATGTGCTTATCACCTCGTCTCGACAAACAGACCTGTAAGAGGGGTACCACTTGCCAAGGTTTGGTTTAACAAAATAAAATTTATTGAAATGATCTGCATCCCACTAGGATTGCCAAAGAGATTGGATGAAAGGTTTGAGGGTCATTCATTTGTGTCACTTGGTGTCTATGAGATGCATAAATATATTAAATGCATATATTTCGTTCATTTCATCCTTCTAAAATATTCTCCCTTGACTGAAATACATTTTCAAGTCTGGAAATCCAGTCTATGAAGGCTGCAAAATAAGATTTTCTAGGAATACCCAGCAGACACAGAAAAATGGCATCTCCCAAGGCACTTCTAGAGCCATATATTGAAACACCCCAGGGTTGTTGTGACTGTAAGAGCAAAGATTAAACTTTTTATAAACTGTGTAACTTGTAACATTCAACTGTGAACAGTTCTCAACAGAAACTTTACCTTTGATTTTTTCTCTAGCCATTTCGTGTGCAGTTCATATTCTCCATTTCTGTGGTCTAAGGGTGTTTATGGCAACTAACCACTGATTAAGTAAGCAAACTGACTTAGTCCATGTAAACAGCCAGTCTACACATGAAATAAATGGTAGTTCCTTTCATTCTAGTAGGTCCTTTCCAGAGTTGAATGTGATAAATCCAAGCTACACTGTAAATGACCTTCAACGTGACAACTTGTTTGCGTGCATACTGTTGTGTTTCCGATATAATAACAGCAAGGAGATGAATAATCACAAACCAATAGACTAGTTAGATGCTTTATTCTTCCAGACCGCAGTAGCTACGCAGCTTTATAACGCCCAAACCTAGGAAGAACGGAACCACGTGCCGCCCACTGTAATGCGCATGTGCACCAACGGTACACAAACATGAGGGTCGTTCATTATGTTCATGCAACACCATCCCCTTTTTTTTCTAAAAAGGAATGGTCAAGTAACTAAAACAGCAAATAATTACATACATAAAGGTGTAACTTTAACATTAATACACTGAGAATTACAAAGCTAACGTCTATAAATCACATTATTTTGACTGTCCGCAAGCATAGAACATATCAAGTCTTAAACTGGTTTAGTTCTGTAAAGTAGAAAAATTCGCAAAATTCACAAGACTAAATATCAAGTCTTTGAGGACTCCTAACTTCTCTCCCTGTTCTGGTGAAACGATTTCGACTGGAATTTGTTTTCTTGCTCTCTGGGTCTTTGTCAATCACAGGTGTTGGCAGTGAACAGCTATGATGGGCAAGGTTGGCCTCATATTCATGTTGGTTTTCAGGGTTTGAGATACCTTGATTCCCATTGGCTTTAGCTGGAATGTTTTCAGATTTGACAGCATCTGTACAAATGTCTGCATAGCTATTTGAGCAGGATATTTCATTCCTCAATCTATTAACCCAATTAGGCACAAACTCTGCATTGTACTCACTAAGTTTGTCATGGTCGACAACACGAATGGATTTATTATTCCGAATCTGGAATACAACTGGGCCGAAAACTTTGGTAATTACATATGGACCATCCTTAATTTTTTGAAGTTTTGGACATTTCCCTTTCATTCTAGCATCTCTCTTGACATAAACAAGATCTCCAGAGTTAAACGGCTTTCTGTGAACATTAATATCATACAGCCTTTTTTGTCTTTCCTGGGTGTTGCTAAGGAAACGTCTTGCAAATATCATGTGACAACCGAAGGGATTCATTGAGACGGTCTAGATATTCTACAGTATTAAGGGTCTTTCCAGTCGGTCTTGGGAAGGAAAGGTCTTGTGGCTGTAATACTTCTCTGCCTAACATTAATTTGTTGGGTGTGAACCCTGTTGACTGGTGTGGTGTACTTCTGTACGCTGCAACGAGTAGGGGCAAGTGATCATCCCGATCGTGTTGATCTGAATCCAGATTACAGCAGACCATTTGTAATAAGGTGCGGTTGAAGCGCTCAACTAACCCATTTGATGAAAGGTGGTATGGCGTTGTACGAGTTTTCGTAATGCCAAGCAATCTGCAAACTTCTTTAATAAGATCACTTTGAAAATTGGAGCCCTGATCCGTGTGAATCTCTAGAGGTATACCAAAAGTAGATATAAACTGCTGAACTAACTTTTCAGCAACTATCTCACTGCCTTGATGTGGTAAAGGGTAAGCTTCGACCCATTTACTAAATTGATCAACAATCACTAAAATATACTTGCTTCCTTTCTTACTTTCAGGTAAGGGTCCTAATATATCCATCTGCATTCTATTCAATGGAGCTCCACACATGTAACTTTGCAAAGGTGCTTTGGAAGAGCGGGAGCTTTTCTTCGTAACTCCACAGGTATTACATGAATTTACAAAACACTGCACATCATGGTCCAAACCATACCAATGAAATGACTTTTTAACCCTTGCTACCGTTCTCTGAATACCCTGGTGACCAGAGAATGGTGGATTGTGACATAGTTCAATTACCTCCCTTCTATACTTTCTTGGAACTGTGCCTGACCTGAAGCATCCTTCCACCTGTAATAAAGAAGTTGGCCAATAATCTTAAACTGCTTGATGGTAAGCCAGTATCTCCTTACGCCTGGGTTTTCGAGTCTAAGCTTCTTTTCATCAGGTAGTTTCCCACATTGAATCCATTCTCGAACTTTCAAGAGGTCTTCATCTTCTTTCATTGCTCTAAGAACTTCATCAACTGGGTGTGATTCTAACCAATTACTTGAACAAAATGACTATTGGCCATCAATCTCTCCAGTTTCAATTTGACGTAGAGCAATTGGAACTATATAGTCTACATCTTCTTCAAATCTGTCCCAACTTTCGTGAACTATAGCACAATGTTTACAACCAGCACAGGGTAAGTATTCTACCTTTGAACCTGCTTGGTAACAATCACATTTTTCTTCAGCTCTCCTTGAAAGGGCATTAGCATTACCATGGTCTCTGCCTGGTCGGTGTTGTATGACACAGTCATATTGGCTGAGCTCCTCCAGCCACAGAGCTAATTGGCCTTGAGGCTGTTTGAAGCGATATAACCAGGCCAGTGAACTGTGATCTGTTCTGATTATGAACTGCTTCCCCAGGAGATAATGCTTGAACTGATTTGTGAATACAATGACTGCTAACAATTCCTTACGGGTGACACAGTACTTTCTCTGAGCTCGCCCTAAAGTTTTGCTAGCATAAGCAACAACTTTCTCAACTCCATTATTTGTTTGGGATAGTACTGTTCCGATGGATCATTCTGAAGAATCCGTATCTAAAATAAACATATCTGACTGGTTCGGATATGCCAATACTGGAGCAGTACTCAAAAGAGTTTTTAATTTATCAAAACACTGTTGATGTTCTTCGGTTCACATGAAGTGCCTTTGCTGCTTAGGAAGGCCTTGTAATGGTGAAACCAATTCAGCATAGTTGTTGACAAACCGTCTGTAGTAATTGGCTAGCCCAAGAAATGATTGCAGTGCCTTTTGATTCTCTGGGTAAGGCCAATTCCTAACTTCAGAAACAAGATCAGGATTGGTTGTAATACCTTTATCTGTCACCACATGCCCAAGGAAATTTGCCTCTGTTTGAAACAATTTACATTTCTTTGGTTTTTAATTTAAGACCATGCTCCAAAAACCGCTTGAAGACCTCTCCCAGGTTTTTCAGGTGTTCATCAAAGGTTTTTCCTGTAATGATCACATTGTCACGGTAAATAAGGATTGTTTCCCATTGCAAACCCCGCAAAATCATTTCCATAGTATGTTGGAAGGATAATGGAGCATTGCAAAGTCCAAATGACATTCTTGTATATTCAAAAAGTCCGTATTTTGTGGCAAATGCAGTCTTATGTCTGTCAGAATCATTCCTCTGTACCTGGTAGTACCCACTCATCAGATCAAGAGTGGAAAAGTAAGACGAGCCACTCGGAGTATCAAGATATTCATCTATCTTTGGAAGTGGGTAGGCATCTTCCACTGTCACATCATTTAATTTCCTGTAGTCTACGCACCACCTGATTCCACCATCTTTCTTTCGTACCAACACTACGGGTGAAGCCCATTCTGATTTTGATGGAACAACAACACCAGTGTCCAACATCTTACGCAAGTGTTCCTGTTCTTCTTTTTGAAATGAAAGAGGGATTCTACGGGTGGGTTGTCTTATTGGTGGGGACTGATCAGTGTTAATTTTGTGTTTTATTGATTTGCAGCAACCTAGATCAAGGTCATTGATTGCAAATACTTTCCTATATTTTGAAATCAACTGCAATATCTAAGATTTTTCAGTCGGACTCAAAATAGAGCCTACATTATCAACCATTGCTTTCAGCTCTGCAGGCAGACCTACCTCTGAATGGTTAACATTGTCACTTAGAGTTGGAGATGCATCCAAAACAGCTGGAATTAAGTTTGCCAAGATGTGTCTCTTTTGTAAGAACCTGTTTGCTCTTTTATCTAAATTCACAATCCTGACCGGAATAGCATCACCTGCTTTAACCAAAACAGAACCAATTTGAAGTCCTCCCCCGATACAACTTGGGTCAAGAACCATGTCAGTCTTAGGATTTGGTGAAGAAACTCTGCCTATTACAATTTTTTCTGATTCTGTAGGAATTTCCTCATCTTGACCTAGTTTAACACTGACTGAACCTGTATCCCCACTTAGCCATCCAACGACCAGCTGGTCTCCAAAAACAATGTCACCTTGTCTAGTTAGAATTTTAGCTTCAGATCCCTGCAAAAATGAATGAATTAATGAATGTTGTTTTATGGCGCATCGACAACTTTGGTCATTTAGCGCGCATATCTGTGTTAAAAGATAATAAAAGTGGAATTCTTTAAACTGAATAAAGTTTGAATACATTAATGATAATAAAAGAATTGAATTAAGAAGTATTATGTGTGATCTTCATATGCATAAAGGGCATTATTGAGTCACAGGGCAATCCCTATCTACTATATAGTTTTAAATGATAAGAGTTAAGAATGTGATAAAAAAGTATGAAGTAAATGCTGGATTGATAGTAAGAAGTCTTTAAATGAAGTAGAAATATGTGTCATTTATAATGTGCATAAAATATGATATTGAGTGGCTGGGCATTTCCTGCCTACTCAAGAGTTTTAAAAGGTAAAACTGACGATATTGCTTTTCTTTGGAAATGAATGTTAAAACTGGTAAAGATTGGAGCTTCCAATGGGATCAGTATACTCCCATTAAAGAGGTCCGTCTCCAATGTGATAAGATGCCCCCAAGAGGGCTAATCCTCCCATTAAGGAGATGCAAACTGAATATTAAGGAATAAAGAATATTGTAAAAAGATGGGTAAGAAACGCAAGAGTAAATATCATTGTTTATTGTAAATTCCAATCTCCTTTATGAAAGCGATAATAGATTCAACGCTGACAGAATCAAAAAGATTTTTCAAACTATTGACGTTGAAATATTTTGAACGAACTGGCTGAAAGTCAATGCAATCTAGTAGGATATGTTTTATAGAAAAGGATGCATTGCATGGAATACATTCAGGGGCATCATCTCTTGTCAAGAGCCAGGAATGTGTGATGCGTGAATGGCCAATTCGAAGTCGTGCAATTATCACTTCTTCTCGACGAACAGACCTGTAAACGGGGTACCATTCACCAAGGGACGGTTTAACTGAATGCAGTTTATTGAAAACATCAGCATCCCACTGGGATTGCCAAGAAGATTGGATATGTGTTAAAACGGAGGATTTAAAATCAGTGTGTGGAACTTTAAAATCTGAAATGGGAAGGTTAAGTGCAGATTTGGCAGACCTATCAGCATTTTCATTGCCTTTGATGCCTACATGACTTGAAGCCAGCAGAACACCAATCTATTCATAGAAGAAATTTGTGAAATCCTTTCGAGTAAACTACAGATTAAGGGATTCTCAAAGCGTTGATTTGAAAGGGCTTGTAATGTTGACAAAGAATCCGAAAAGGTAATGAAACGGTTGGAATTAAAACGTTCAGCTAGATTAAGGGCAAGATCAATTGCTTTAATTTCAGCAGAGAATATAGAGGAGTTGTTTGGAAGGCGGCACTTTAGGCTCCTTTCTCCATAAACAGCGGCAGCTGCTACAGAATTTACCTCTTTAGATCCATCTGTATAGATGGGTTTGAAGGAAAAATAATGCTCCTTTATCTCATTGTATCTAGCATGAAACACAGTTCTATCGGCGACAGACTTTTTGTCAGTTGCAAGGTCAAATCTGAATTCTGCACTGTTTAGTGTCCATGGAGGGATTTCAGAGATTTTATAGTCGGCAATAGACTCAGTGTCTATGCCAAGGTTATCTACAATGGGCTCCATGCGGATACCAAATGGAGGAATAACATTTGGTTTCCTTTCAAAAAGACGTTTATATTGAGGTTTAAAAACAACGTTATGAGTTGGATTAAAACGATTGGACTTCAGTTTTAAAAGATATTGAAGTAAGAGTTTTTCCCTCCTGTAAGAAAGAGAAGGTTCATTAGCCTCAACAGAGACTATTGATGGGAGAAGTTCTGAAAGCTCCAAGTACAAGACGCAGACCTTCATGGTGTTTAGAATCGAGAATTTTGAGGTAAGATTTACGGGCAGATCCGTATACAATAGATCCATAGTCTAATTTGGAGTGAACTAAAGACCGATAAAGCCGCAAGAGGACTTTACGGTCTGCTCCCCATTCAGAATGGGCCACAATCTTAAGAAGATTAAGAGCCTTCTTGCACTTCTTTTTAAGTGCAGTGATGTGAGGAAGGAAGGAAAGCTTTCTGTCAAAGATGACTCCAAGAAATTTAAACTCAGAAACGACTTCAATTTTAGTTTTGTCCAAATACAGTTCAGGGTCTGGGTGAACACCACGTAGATTACAAAGGTGCATGCACTTAGTTTTGGATTTTGAAAATTTGAAGCCATTTTCATCAGACCACGTTTGGAGCTTGTTGAGACACTGTTGAAGTTGTCTCTCAATAATACTCATATTTCAAGATCTGAAGCATATAACAAAGTCATCAACATAAAGGGAACAGTCTACACCAGGACAGATAGCTTTAACTATACTGTTTAGTTTTACACTGAAAAGTGTAACAGAGAGAATACATCCTTGGGGTACACCCATCTCCTGTTCACAGGCTCCCGAAAGAGTATTAGCAACTCAGACGCGGAAATGACGTTCATCGAAGAAGGCTGAAATAAAAAGAGGAAGACGGCCTCGAAGACCAAAGTCATGCAAGTCTTTAAGAATTCCATATTTCCAAGTCGTATCGTAAGCGCTTTCAAGGTCAAAAAAGACAGATACTACATGCTGTCTATTAATAAAGGCTTCTCTGACAAAGGTTTCAAAGCGGACAAGATGATCAATGGTGCCACGTTGGCGACGAAATCCACTCTGTACATCAACAATGAGGTTGTTTTTCTCTAAAAACCAGACAAGCCTGTCGTTGACCATACGTTCTAGGGTCTTGCAGAGACAACTAGTAAGAGCTATTGGACGATAGTTGGCTGGGTCACTAGCATCCTTGCCAGGTTTTGGGATAGGAATGACCAGTGCCTCCCACCAGGACGAAGGAAAATCACCCGACTGCCAGATATCATTAAAAATATCAAGTAAAACAGAGAGAGAAGTAAAAGGTAAGTGTTTTAAAAACTGATAATGAACTTTATCTTGGCCAGGAGAAGAATCCTGAGCTTTGATCAGAGCAGATTTTAATTCTTTAAAGGTGAAGAGTTTATTATAATGCTCTGAATTAGAAGAATTGAAATTAAGTTTTTTTTCTTTTCTTCTCTGGCTTTATTTCTCTGAAACTTTTCAGAATAGTTTGCAGAGGAAGACTTTTTGCAAAAGGTGTCGGCAAGAGCATCAGCTATATCCTGGGGTGATTCCAACGAAGAATTGTTAACTTCAAGGTGACTAAGAGGGGGCTGGCCTTTGCCATTGATCTTTCTGATCATGTCCCAGGATTTTTAATAGTAGTTCTACTATTTAATTTAGAGACATATTGTCTCCATGCCTTGCGCTTACTTTCTATAATGGTACGATGGGCCTTTGCCCTGGAAATACGGAATAAGTTATGATTTTCTTTGGTAGGCCTGAGGTTAAATTTTCTAAGGGCTTGTTTTCTGTCTCTGACAGCCTGTTTACAATCATCATTGTACAAAGGCTTGTCAGGACGTTTTGGATTTGTCGAGGTCTGAGGGACGGACTGTTTAGCTGCATCAATTAATAGGGAAGTGAAAAGTTTTGCGGGATCATTGCAATCTCCAAATTTATCATGTGTAATGGTTTGTTCACAGAGAGTTTCAAATTTATTCCAATTGGCTTTGGAAAGCTTCCATTTCTGCGGTCGTACACTGTTGGATGGTTGTGTAGATGAAAAGACAATGGGGAAGTGATCACTTCCACAGAAATCCTCAGTCACTTTCCAAGTGAAATTGGGAAGTAAGACTGGGCTGCATAAGGTTAAATCAATGGAAGAGTAGGATCCAGTTGCTGGATGCAAGTAGGTTTTGGATTTGTTATCATTCATGAAAGACAAAGAGTTGTTCGAAATGAAGCTCTCCAACTGTAAACCTCTCTGGTTCGTGTCATCGCAACCCCACATAACATTGTGACCATTAAAGTCCCCAGCAAGAATATAGGGGGATGGCAATTGGGAAATGAGGTCATTCAGATTGGTCTCATTGATAGGTGTGCTTGGGGGGAGATATAAAGAACATAGTGTAACAGCACTATGTAAAGATAACCTGATGGCAACAGCTTGCAAGTTTGTGTTAAGCGAGATAACTTTATGAGGAATGTTGTTATTAACGATAATAGAAACACCACCTCTGGCTTTCTCACCTTCCGTAAAGACTTTATTGTAAATGGAATATTTGATAGAGATATCATCCTCCCGTTTAAGGAAGGTTTCTTGCAGACAAACAGCAACTGGTTTGTGATCATTGATTAAAAGGGAAAGTTCGTCAAAGTTTGACTTCAGACCTCGACAGTTCCACTGGATTATGGCATCCATAGTGCATGAGGAAAGTATAAAAGCTAAAGTAAAAAAATAGGCCGTAAACCAATGCATTTTAAAATAGATTGGTTAAGAGTTCATTACAGTTGTCTCGGGTTTGGACGAGTGCCAAGTGTCAGCATCCTTGTTCCAAGGATCTTTGGAAATGGACCAGATAGAGGCTTCTGAATCTGAAGCCTCACCTTCCAGATTTTCAGCATCTGCATCCATGTCCTCTAGCTCCGAAAATCTGTTGGAGGTAGGGACAGGATCATTCACTCTGACTGAGACTTCACAAGATCCATAAGCATCTCTGGATTGTGGTTTAGATTTAGAAGAAGACCTCTTAGGAGGTCGGGGTGTATGATTAGGTTTGTTATCTTTAGATGAGACATTAGATTTAGTTGTAGACTGTGAAGATGGAGGTTGGAGTTTCTTTGGAGGCTGTTGTGAAGGGGGAGATGGTTTTGAAGTTTTCCGCGAAGAGATATTTTGCAAAGAGGTAAATGGCTCTGAAGTTTTTTGTGAAGAAATACTTTGAGAGTTTGTGGGTTTTGAGGGTGCAGAAGAGGTTGTGTTTGTTTTAGACGCAGATGGAGAGTAAGGAATTAGTTTGGACAAGGTGGATGGAGGGAGAAGTTCTTTTAGCTCAGAAGCTACATCAGAAAATTTTTGAAGGAGAACTTTCGCAAGAATTTTACAAGTGCTGCAGTCATCCTTTTCAGTTGACGAGCCAACAACACCTGCATAGCTAGGACCAGAAGAGGTTTTCCTGCGTTGTTCAAATATTTTCCTTGCTTCTGGAAAGCTAATATTATTGTCGTATTTAATGGAAAGGATTTCTTTTTCTTCCCTCCATACAGGACAATCTCTTGAAAAAGTAGAGTGTGGAGACTTACAATTAATGCAAAGAGGAGGATTTGAACACGTAGTACTGTCATGGTCGGGTCCTTGATGAGCACATTTAGAGCATGTTTCTTGGTTGGGACATTTACTAATGTGATGGCCGTACCGCTGGCATTTAAAACATTGCAAGGGGTTTGGCACATACACATCTACTTTTACAATTTGAAAGCCTATCTTGATAGATGTTGGAAGAACAGGTGAAGAAAATGTTAAAATGTAAGTGTTTGTAAGTCTCTGCTCTCCATCTCTGCGTACAGAAATCCGCTGAACATCGGATACACCTTGTTGTTTCAGGTTGTCTTTGATTTCTTGTAAGGAGTTGCAGTATGTAAGCTCTTTGCATCTAATTACTCCTTTACAAGAATTGAGTGAAGGATGAGGGAACATTTTAACATCTATGTCAAAAAATTTGGTCTTTTTTAAAAGATTCAGTGCTTGCTGATTTGTAAGACATTCAACTAGGAGGGTCTGGTCTTTAAGTTTTTTCACTGATTTTGGTGTACCAAGGATACTACAGATTTGTTTTTCTATTATGAAAGGAGAGAGTTCAGTTACAGAAATTGAATGATCTTAAGATTCGATAACAATAAAACGGGGGGGATTGACAAGATGAAGGAAGTGAAGTTTCCGTTTCAGATTCACTGTCTGAAAGGGGGTGCTTGCTTTCATTGAGCTTGGCCTTTTTTTGGGAAGCCATGTTTGTGTGTAAAGTTTCACCACCAATGCTCCCCACCCACCACGGAGCCCAACAAGGGGACATGGTCCGGGGAAAAACCCATTCTCAGACCATGACAGGGATACATCAGTGGTATACTCGGTATGAAAGGGCTAGACTGGACAGATGCATTCTCGCAGAAAGTCCTACCAAGCTTAGATGATCGTTGAGAGGTTACAAATGTCAGTCAAAGGGTGTGATACGAATATGTGGATTAGATATGGAGAAGATGGTAAATTTAATTGAGAAGGATTTAAAAAAGGGTATATCAGATGCCCTAGGGCAAGGCATGACCAGCCGATTGATCAGAACGGGCCTTCCTGACCTCTCGTTTAGTTCAGTTCAGGGCCAAAGAGGTGTGTTGTGTAAACAGAGCTACCTAAGGGCAGAGCTCTGAATCCACTCAACCCCCAGCTGGGGGTCCATGCAAAAAATGTATACCGAGAAGAACACAATCTCGAATGGGAGCAACATATACAGGCCAGTTCCATATTTTCTTACCAATTTGGAGTGTCGCAGTGACTCCTCTATAGGCAACCATCTCTGCATTGTTTGCAGCAAACAGGCAGGCACATGGGGAAGGGGGGTCTTACCCCTGCTGTAGAGTGACAGCTGAGCTATTTCTATCCCCCCGCCCAGCTGGGGGTCCATGCAAAAAATCTATACCAAGAAGAACACAATCTCGAATGGGAGCAACACATACAGGCCAGTTCCATATTTTCTTACCAATTTGGAGTGTCGCAGTGACTCCTCTATAGGCAACCATCTCTGCATTGTTTGCAGCATTTAAAAGTTTACATTTTTTTCCCGTCTTGAAATCAAGTTTCGCTTCCCTGGCAACATCTTCTGAGACAGCTGTTGCATCCGCACCAGTGTCAACAACTGCCTTAGTAGCAATATTATTAATGCATATTGGAATAGAAATTCCCCTGGTTTCTTTATCCAAATGAGTTATTTTGTTTGCCTTTTGTTCTTCTTCTACTACTTCCTCATTATACACTGAGCTATTTAAATTTTCTTTCTTTCTTGGACATTGCTTGGCAAAATGACCCTTTTGATCACAATCAAAGCAATCATTATTTATTTCAAATTTCCTTGCCGGACTTGGAGAATGATTGAAATTAGATCTGTGAACCAGAGAGATTTAATTTTGACAGCATATTTTCAATTTTCTTTAATCTCTCATCTAACTGACTGACAGTTACATATGTTGGTCTAAGTGTTGGTGCATGGACTCGGTTAATTTGCTCATCTTCATCGTCAGGGTTCTCTGTTTCAAAACATCTTTCATGCAAATCTGCCCAATTTACTCTACGCGCCATTCTTAATTCTCACTTATTAAGATCCCTTCCAAAAGTTGCCTTAAAATTCAGTTCAGCTGTTTTTACTTATGACAAAGCTTCATTCAGGGTCCTTGGACATCTGTTCATTACCTCATACGCAATCTTGCTATTCTTGTAGCCCTTCAAAAAATTTTCAGCTACCAGTTGTTCACACATGTCAATGGATATTCCTGGGTATGCACGAACCACAAGCTTATTTACTTCTTCCGCAAATTCTTCATTCGATTGGCCCCGCCCGGGTGGCTCAATGGTGAGCGTGTCGGACTCATGACCTGGTGGTTGTGAGTTCGATACCCGGTTGAGGGGAACTTTCTTTCCGGCGTATTTTCGCCTCTCACCTCTGCTGAAGCAAAGTAGTCGGTGGCTTTGGAAAGAAAGTTGTGTTAGTACTGGTGTGAGAAAGCCATGAAACACATGTGCGTCTCCGACCGCCATGATATGACCTTAGCTGTTAAAGTGGCGTTAAACCCCAATACAACCAACCAACCAATTCATTCAATTGACGTGGTTTCTGCCGCATATCCGCTAGTTGGCGTCTCAGTGTGGCTGCCTGGTCCATATTAGTAAATCTTCTTGCTAGCCTAACTTTAATAAAGGCACAGCTACTCAAACATCTGCTGGGAGCCCAAATAAGAATTTTAATGCTGGCCCTTGCAAACATTGGAACAACCTATCTACTTTCTCCACATCAGACCAGCCAAAACGTTCTGCCAACCTATTAAATGGTATGAAAAATACATCAATATCTCCAGATCCATCATAATTTGGCATTTTCATTCCTGGTCCCCTGGATTTTTGGACTGTACTCCTTTGTAATGAATTTCCATGAGTTTGTTGTCTCAGTGGAGAGGACATGGCACCATCCCTGCTGCCAGCTCTCCTTTCATGTTCTTCAATTACATTCAACTCTTCATGAAAATGTTTATTTTGGGTACTATGTAACGGATTTATTGGGGTATTGTCATGCTGGATTTACCTCACGGTATCAATCAACTCTATAAAACAGTTAAAAAACTCTGACCTTGTTATATATCCTGACTCCTCTGTTGTCCTTTCATCAGGATTTTTGCAACTTGAATTCTCTCCCTGATTACTCCTGGCCATACTGCAGATCAAATGAAATGGCCTCCTGTTTATCAATAACAGGTATAATATTGGACGAACAATTAGTAAATGGCACTTTCACTATGTCAATCTGGAGTTTTCGCAACCGCTTCTTTGAAAGCAATAGACCTGGATGAAGCCCGTCTTGCAGGAGGTTGAAGGAAATTTTGGATCGACCCGGCCTAGATTTTACAAGGTCTGCATTAAATTTCAAGGTATCACACCCTAACTTATTATTTAACTTTTCAATCTCAGAGTTCAAATAACAAACCTGTCTGTTTACTTCCACACTTTCAACATGCCAATTTTCTTCACTTACTACTTTTGCTCCTCTATACTTATTATAAATTGTGAGCAGCCCAGTGAACTTTACCTTCACTTCCCCTGCAAGAACAAAATTAATAATTTTCCAATAGTATTCAATGACTGAGTCAACAATTCTATCACTCTCCGACCTGACCCGAATGCAGCCTGACTTTTTCTTACAAGTAATATCACAGGTGCCTGTCCACACATAAAGATCTCTTTAAATACTTAGCTTCAATCTTAGGAAGATTGGAACGCAGCAAGTTATAGCACTCTACTGTTGAAGCACCTTTACTATAAAGGTAAACAAGTGGAAAGTTAGGTAAATTGTCAGCAAGTTGCTCCAGATGTGAAGCTTTACTATCGGAAAGTAATACACAAATACGGTCACTGTCTCGTTCTGGGACACAAACAGGGTGCCTCTGTAAATAATTTTCCCAAGTCCTTTATGGACATAAGTTTATTTATAAATAGAGCGCTCTACTTATTGCTTGTTTTCAATAAGTTATGGTTTAAATGTCTGTGTTTGTACTGTGTGTATATTGATAAATTATGGTTTTTATTTATTGCAGTAAACGTTATTATCCCAAAATAAATCTCTTTCTGTTGAACTAAATTGCATTTGCAGTGAACACACAACTGTCAAATGACATAGTTGTGACTTGGGGTGCCGGTCAACGAATGGCTATAAAAATCAAATAAAAAACCACTTTTCACGGTCCTCTTTGTGTAAAAATATCCTCTGATTTTGCTGTGATAAATGATCTTGCTTGGTTTTACTCAGAAGGGTGAGAGAATCATCATAAATAAATCGGAAAGATCTTACCTTCGTCATTGTCCACCTGATACGCGGCTGCAAACAACAACTGAATTTTTTGCACTTGAATAGCGTTGGTTACGACTTTCGACCACTTTCTGACACCAGATGTTGTGTTTCCGATATAATAACAGCAAGGAGATGAATAACCACAAACCAATGGACTAGTTAGTCGCTTTATTCTTCCAGAGCGCAGTAGCTACGCAGCTTTATAACGCCCAAACCTAGGAAGAATGGAAGCATGCGCCGCCCTCTGTAATGTGCATGCGCACCAATGGTAAACAAACATGAGGGTCGTTCATTATGTTCATGCAACAATATTCTGCACACGATCCTGGCAATCCCAGCATGAATGTTCATAATGTTGCTTTCGTGTAGATCATGTCACTTTAGTTTTATCCCAGCAAAGCCACCTTGCTTATTCCTGAATATTTCGCATGATTTAGTGATTAAAAACATTGTATAGAATCCAAAACTAGCCATAGACAGCCATCTTTAAACTTTGCATGGTGGGATAGTTACACTTTGAGAAGGTGATGACATCACTTCAGTGGCAAGTTTAAATATCCTACTGTACAGTTTATTTATTAGGTACGAATAGCTACTGCATTTATCCCCGTTATTTTACCTCAAACTTTGGTGGTGGTGACTTTCACACGGGATCATGGCCATTTTCACGCAACCCTTCTACCCGTTTTGGGTAGACGTTTTCTACCAGTTTTTGGTAGCGGCCCGATTTCGGTAGCAAGCCTTCCACCAGATATTGGTAGCTTCTACCAAAACCGAGTAGTTCTACCATTTTCAGGCAAGTGGCTTGGCTGGAGACTATAAAAGCATTGTGATTTCGTGGGTTAGGGGATTCCTTTCTGTTGAGCTTGTACAACTCGGTCACGTCATTAGCATTATAGCTTGAGATCATCTGAACCTTTTTGACTTTATTTGAGGATTTTTAACTACTGCTGGTTCGTTACAGGTCTACTTATCTAATTATTATATCAAACTCTGTGATCAATAGGGGAAATTAGATCTACCTTTCAGAATGTACATGAATTTATATTTTTAATTCTAGACTCCTCTACTGTTGTCAGTTGATGATCAATAATTATCCCTGGTAAAGCATATTGTTGGTTTATACTTGAAAAAAAATAGGAACACACTAAAGCTGTATTACGTTGAACAGAATTCGGCGTCTTAAGTCTTTTGGTATGAGTTACTGCAGTAACAGTAGTGCTAATAATAGTATGGGTGCCATGGTAGGAAGTACGGCTGGGCAAACCTGAAGGAGCTACCCACCCTATCGCCAGGCCCAGGGGACCAGAATTGAAGCAAACACAGGTGCATATGGCCATGTGCAACGCCAGCCCATCAAAATGTGCCCATTTAACGGAAATAATGATTGGCCAACTTGGGTAGCACAGTTTGAGGCCATATCTAGACGTTATGGCTGGTCGGAGAGTGATATGTTAGATCAGTTGCTTCCAAGAATAAAGGGGACAGCAGCGCAATTTGTCTTCACTCAGCTGCCCGGGGATGTGCTCGACAACTACCGCAATTTGAAATCTGAATTAGATACCCTCTATAGAAGCATAGAGACATCTAGATCACACGCTGCCAAATTTAGCCATCATTCGTGGAGGCAAGATGAGAGTCTGGAGGAGTATGCTGCAGAACTCAAGTGTTTATACGACAAGGCCCATGGTTATTGAAGCAAGAGAGCCAGAGAAGAGGATCTGGTGCGAAGATTTCTAGATGGTCTAACCGACAAGGACCTCAGGTTCGCGATAGAATTCAATAGAGAACCATTCAATATCGATGAAGCTGTTTACTATGCAGTGAATTACGGACAGATAAAAGACTTAGGCAAAGGAGAAAGAAGAGGGCGTTTCCAAGCCAGATGAGCTGCAGAACCGGAGTTGACAGAAAACAGGAACCACGAGAAAACAAGACAACAACAAACATAAGGAAAGAGCAAAACGGCGGGAAAGAAGACAGCAGGCTATTGCAGGAACTGGTAATTAGAGTTGACAAGCTGGAGGGGAGGCGTCAAAGTAAGAGTAACAGAAAAAAGAGTGACAAAGAAAAGGAAGAGTGTTATAGCTGCCACCAGTTGGGACATTATGCTAGTGATTGTCCTAACAGGTTTTCTCAAGAAGGCATGAACAAAGAAGAAAGAAATCAGCCTTTAAACATGAAAGGACCTGCTCTTGCGGCCAAAGACCGGTCCCAATAAGCGGCCGCCGCCAGTCAACTGAAACAGAAACTAAGATGCCAGCGGAAAAACTGCTAGAAAAGAAGTCGATAAATGTTCAGCCTAGGCGGGGACTTTCTGATGGGATTTATGTGAGGGGCACTACTAATGGAGAATCAGTAGTCTATAAGGCAGACACGGGGGCGTCAAGGACGATTATCTCCACTAGAGTGTATAATAAGATCCTGGAAGTGAGTCGCCCTAAACTTGATCACTCCACATGTATCGTGGGTGCGGGAAGTGCTCCCATTAAAGGAGCGGGAAAGGCTGGGTTTAACATTACCATGGGGCCCTTGGAGTTACAGCAAGAAGTGTTTGTCGCCGACATTAAGGATGAGGCTTTGTTGGGATATGACATTCTCAGGGGAAGTAACTGTGGGTCGGCTGATATCTTACTCTCCAATAACAGGATTGTGCTTGGGGGAGTAGATATTCCAACGTTCCAGATTGGCAGAAGTAAACGCACTAGGCGAGTTGTTGTGGCTGATGATATCAGGTTGCTGGGTCAAGCAGAGGCTGTAGTTAGTGTCTTCCTTGAGAGGTTTGAAGAAGACGATAACCAGTCCGCAGACTTCATCGTGGAACCGACTGACCACTTTAAGGAAAGCTATCCCTTGCAGATGGCTTGTACCTTGGTCAACATAAATCAGAGCCCTACATGTAAAATTCGAATTTTAAACCCATTTCCTACCGAGGTCATGCTGAAGCAGGATGCTGAGATTGGCAAGGCGGAAATGATTGAGCATGTGGTTAGCACGATAACTACTGCAGAGCACGAGCATGAGACACATAGTCTCGAGTGTTTGTGAAGAGTACAGCTGAATACTTGTGTAGATGATGAAACAGTGGGACCACTTGAAAACCTTGCTAGTGAAAGTGATGTACCGGTGCACCTAAAAGGGTTATTCGAGAAATCCTCAATGGCAAGAACAACTTACGAAAGACAGGTCAATGCTGGTTTATTGGTGAAATATCAGGACGTTTAGGTTAGATTGGGACATCGGTCTGACTGACCTTGCGGAACACAGTATCAATACTGGTGATGCCCCGCCAATAAAGCAGATGCCAAGACAAGTAGCTCAAGCAGAGGAGGAGGAAATGGCAATAGAAGACCTGTTGAAAAAGGGCGTTATTCATAAGAGTATGTCGCCCTGGGCATCCCCAATTGTTCTTGTGAAAAAGAAATCCGAAATAAGGCAGTGCATCGATTATTGAAGGATGAATGCCTTGGTCAAACCTGATGGTTTTCCCCTTCCATGGGTCCAGGATTGCTTGGATGCAGTCGCCAGAGCAACACTATTTAGTAGTTTTGACCTCATAAGTGGGTATTTTCAAATCCCACTAAAAGTAGAAGATATTCCCAAGAGCGCGTTTAGCTGTAAATTTGGCCATTTTGAAATGACTCACAGGCCTTTTGGCCTCAATAATGCAGCTAGCACGTTCCAGCGAACAATGGAAATCGCACTTCAAGGGCTGCAGTGGGAGGCTTGCTAAGTCTATATTGATGATATTATCGTCTATTGATCGGATCTCAATCAGCATGTAAAGCGTGTGGAGCAGGTGCTAGAATGCATTAAAACAGCTGGGTTAAAATTGAAACCAGAGAAGTGTCATATGCTATGGACTAAAGTCGTATTCCTGGGTCATGTCGTTTCAAAGGACAGGGTCCTGCTAGACCCCGCAAATGTGATGAAGATTGCTGATTGGCCCCAGCCGATAACTCAAAAGCAAATCAAACAGTTTGTTGCAACAGGTTCCTTTTACCGGCGTTTTGTGCCAGACTTTGCAAAGATAGTCCGGCCACTGATTGACTTGACATAGAAGGATGTTCCCTTCCACTGGTCTGAGGATTATGAGAGTGCATTTAACCGGTTGAAAAAGAACCTTATAGGTCCCGAAATTATTGGATATCCGTTAGATAAGGGTGGCACATTTTTCCTTGATACGGACGCATCAGGGACGGGGATAGGGGCAGTCCTTTCTCAAATGCAGGCAGGTAGGGAGCGAGTGATAGCATATGCCAGTCGTGGTATGAGCAAGGCAGAATGAAACTAGAGCTGTCACTGAATGTGACTTAATACCCCCGCCAGCGCTTTGACAGAAACAGGCAATTTAACAAAAATCCTTCTAAGTTCAAGGGGAGATTACCCATGAATCATAGGGAGTAGATGATTGAAAACTGTGTCTTGCACAACTTCAGTATATGATCAATGTATCAACAAACTTTCAATACAATAGCAGCAAAACTGTAGGAGGATATCGCGACACAAAATTACTAGTATTTTGTACACAGACGGACACACGGACGGATGGACAGACAGGCTGATTCCAGTATACCCCGAAAACATTCGTTTTGCGGAGGTATAATTACTGCGTTACTGAACAGGAGTTGCTTGCCGTGGTTTTCTTTATCCAATACTTTAGGCAATACCTGTTAGGCTGAAAATTTGTTGTGCGAAGTGACCACCAAGCCCTTATATGGCTTTTCAGACTTAAAGAACCTAGTTGCAAGATCGCTAGGTGGATAGAGATACTAGCCCCCTATGACTCTGAAATACAGTACCGTCCTGGTAGTAAGATGGCTCATGCAGACGCCCTATCAAGATGTCCCTTCCCACAAGATTGCGAATGTAGCGAAGTGGATACTAGTGAGCCATTGAAGTGTGGTCCATGTGCGAAATGTTTGAGAAGGGCAGAAAGGATGGCCTTACAGCAACCAAAGACAAGTGAAAGCTCTGCTTTAGCTGACAAACAGGAGCAGCAGCCGACTGCTGCTGAAACTTCTGCAGTTAGGGCAATTACCGACCAGGAAACAGAGAAGGATGTGCCTAGTACATCTAAGGCAATGTGCCCCAATAAGACCGGGGATTGGTGTTGGTTTATGCCATCCCAAGAACTTACCCAGAGTCAGCTGAAGGACCCCGACAAAGCACCAACTCTCTTAGCTAAACGTGAAGGTCGTAGGCCAATTCATGACGACAAGGAGTCTAAAAGCCCGGCATGCCGTCATTATTGGATATTGTGGTACGATCTATTTTTATAAGAAGGAGTGCTGTGTAAGATGTATCGGAGTCTTAATGGTACAGGGAACTTCAACCAGCTAGTCCTACCATGCAGTCTATGGAAAGAGGTACTGGAACAAATGCACAGTAGCGCTTTATCAGGTCATTTTGGTGTAAGGAAAACAAAAGAAAAGCTCTCCAAGAGATACTACTGGTATAACCTGAAACAAGAAGTAAAGGATTTTATCAGGAAATATGACATCTGTTCTTCAGACAAGCCCCCACCTGGTAACCCAAAGGCTCCCATGGGACATTTGAAGAGTGGTGCTCTCTGGGATACTCTAGCTTTGGATTATTTGGGCCCTTTTCCACAAACCAAGAAAGATAATCGGTATATATTAGTGATGACAGACAAATTCACTAAGTACATAGAAGTGATACCAGTCCCTAAGCAGAAAGCAGAGGACTGCGCAAGATTGCTGGTCAATGACTTCGTGTCAAGATAGGGATCACCGAACACCCTTGATGATTCATAGTTTTCAAGGAACTGCTTTTGAGAGTAGAGTTTTCCATGAATTGTGTCAATTACTCTCAGTGCCAAAAACTAGTACCAGTCCAAGAAACCCACGTTGTAATGGCCAGACGGAAAGGTTCAACAGGACCCTGCTCAAAAGGATGCGAGCTTACCTGATAGGCGAACAGGCGGATTGGGACCAGAATCTTGGATGTCTTACTGGAGCGTACAGGGCTACACCAAATGAGTCCACCAACTTAAGTCCGAACCTGTTGAGCTTAGGTAGGTGGATACATTTGCCTGTTGATATTGTCTACGGTCACAAGGAGGGTACCAGCCAGGCAGATGTCCCGGGTTTCTGTGACTATGTCGAAGAACTGAGAGATCGAATGCTACACGCTCACAAAGTTGCTCGTAAATACCATCATTCGAACGCCAAACGCAGCAAAGCTATATATGATACATGGGTTTCTTAAACAATTACTCACCTGGAGATCTTGTATGGTACCTTCATGAAACCAGAAGAATGGGCGTATGCCCAAAACTTGAAAAACAGTACGACGGACCATTTTTAGTTAAACACAAGCTGTCAGAGTTGAACCTTGAGCTCCAAATGGATAAGGAAGGAACATCTAAGGTCATCCACCATAATAATTTAAAACTTTACAAGGGAGAGAGCCCTCCAAAATGGGCAATTGCAGTGTCCAAGCACCTAAAGAGACTGCTTTAAGTGTAGAGGGCGGAACAGCACATAACAACGGATGAATGCTGAAACCTGATTTTTGTTCTGAAATGTTTTCTCATGGTTACTTTGTGATTTGTGAATTAAGTTTTGTACAGGATTGATTTTGTTACCTGTTTCAGTGAAAACTCAGTAAACATTTATTATTAACTCTAATGAGTTTATTCAGTTTATCATGTAAGGTTGTAGTAACCAGAAATAGAAGCAAAATGACGATTTTTAGTTTATAAGTGGTGTTTGCGAAGAATAAGGAACTATCAGTAGTCACAAATAAATTAACCCATACAAGAGCACACCTGCATTAATTAACTCTGCATTTTAGCACTAATCAAAAGTCTTAAGAACAAAGTCCATAACAAAGAAACAAATGAACAAATGCATGGCAGAAATACAGGGACCAGGCAGGATTCGAACCTAGAACGCCCGGATGAAAGGCCAACACGGTAACCACTGAGCTAAATTCTCTAAAACACACACACTGTCTCTAATATTTAGGCTTGTGACCTACTTTTTGACCAGCTGTGACCCAATTTCAAACTTGTCTAAGTGACCCAAAAATGTGGCTTCTAGATTGCACACAAGCTTTTAGCTTTTTCTTAGATTTAGCCTTGTAACCTACATTTCGAACTCACATGACCGATTTTTTAAACTCATCAAAGATATTATCAAGACAAACATCCTGACCAAGTTTCAAAAGTTTGAGGCTGAAAATGTGGCCTCTAGAGTGCACATAAACTTTTTTGTAGATTTAGCCCTGTAACCTACTTTTTGACCAGGCATGACCCAATTTCAAACTTTACCTAGATATCATCTAGACAAACACTCTGACCAAGTTTCAAGAGTATCAGGCTGAAAATGTGGTCCCAAGAGTGTAAACAAGCTCTTTCTAAGATTTAGCCTTGTGACCTACTTATGTGGTCTCTAGAGTGCACACAAGCTTTTTCTAAGATTTAGACCTGTGACCAACTTTTTGACGCAAGGTGACTCAACTTGTCCAAGATATCATCAAGACAAACATTCTGACCAAGTTTCATGAGTAAATGACTGAAAATGTAGCCTCTACAGTGCACACAAGGTAAATTTTGATGCCTTGACGAGGGACACAGCACAATCACAAAAGCTCACCTTGAGCACTTTGTGCTCAGGTGAGCTAAAAATGGCATTAAACACCATATATACAAACTAATTCATGGTCCTTAAGAACAAGAGGGCCATGATGGCCCTGTATCGCTCCACTTGCTTATATGTAAAAACACGCAAAACATTAAAATACTTGGCCAATTGGGTTTCAAACTAGCAGATATACAAAATTTTCTCTATAACATCCCATGAGAAAGTTACGGCAAAGCCATTTTTGACCACAGAGCTATAATTACTTAAACTTTGGTAGAGGTCCACAAGATACATCCCCATACCAAATAATACAGGTCTAGAATGAGTGGGTATAAACAAGAAGATTTTCAGAGTTTCCTCAATAAAAGATCCTGTAAAACATGAGGCCCCTGAGACAGGGCTAATTTGGTAGCCCTAGGTGTTATGGTTAGTAACAAGAATATTTCTAAAGTTTTCACTATAGAAGCCCAGGTAAAACTTGTGACCCTTGGGGTGTGGTCAAAAGGTCCTTTAAAACATGAGGCCCATGTGACAGGGCTAAATTTGGTAGCCCTAGGTCTTATGGTTAGTAGCAATATTTCCAGAGTTTTCACTATAGAAGCCCATGCAAAACTTGTGACACTTGGGGTGTGGCCAAATTTGACCCTAGGGCTATAATAGGGCACTCTTTGTAGAGGTCCACTTAGTAAAGCTACATGCAAAATTTCTTAGCCCTAGGCCTTATGGCTAGGTACAAGAAGATTTCTATAGTTTTCATTATATAAGCCCATGTAAAACTTGTGACCCCTAGGGCGGGGCCAAATAGTACCTCAGGGCTATAATTTGAAGAAACTTGGAAGAGATCTCCTTGATAAAGCTACATGCCAAATTTGGTAGCCTTTTCAGAAAAAAAGATTTTCAAAACTTTTATTTCTATTTCCAGTTTTGTTGCCATGGCAACTAGTTTCTAAAATTCTTTAAAAAATTCTGAAGAGGACTATGGCAGGATCATTTCTGTGAAGTTTCATCAAAATTGGGTGGGTAGTTTCAGAGAAGATGTTTGAAATAAATGTTAACGCGCGCACGCACAGACAGACGCACGACGGATACCGGGCCATGATATAAGCACGCTGGCCTTTGGCCAGTGGAGCTAAAAATCATAAATATATAATTATTCCTCAAAGCATTCAAAAGGAAAGTTTTTCTATAACTTTGAATAACAGGAAAACATGCAAAGTCTGGACTTGGTTGATCTTCAAAAATCAAAAGCCATGTTCTTCCTTCCCACACGTATGTGAATGGTAAAGCGTTTGAATTGCCTTATTCTCATAATGGGTAGTACAAACTAAGAAACTTTTTATTGACATACCGTAGTTTCTCCTGCATATTGTGCCGTGATTGAAATGGTAAAGGCATTCTTCAAATTCACGCCAACAGCAGTTAAATTTGATCCACCACTGAAATTCAAGGTCAGATGCGTAATTATTTCAATCCTATGTTTGTCAGTTTTGTGCTTAACAATTCTTCAGTGTTATGTCATTTATGTAAAGGCAAATAGTAAGTTTTTCTTTTGCAGAACTATACATACTATTGCAGGGTTGCATCTAGAAATTTTCAAATGGGGGGGGGGCTGTCCCCCATCATCTTCAGAAAAAGGGGAGCATGTCCCTCCCTTTAAGTGTAAAGAGGGGGGATAGATTTTATGGCGGTTCCCATAATGAGGTATAGGATTCAGGGTTTTCCATGACGCACAAATCCTGCGTCATTGAAGCGATTTTAACTCAAATGACCCCCAAAATAAATATCAGTGCGTCATCAGTGACGCAACTTTCCAAAAACTACAACATCTAGGAAATTGAATAAAGCGTCATGAATCCAAGTCTGTACTTGCTTCAATATCAGACGAACATCGTTCTTTTTTTAACTACAGGGTTTATTTTAGATAAAAGTGTTTTTCCTGTCATTTATTTATAGAATAAGACTGGTTTACGCATTATTGCTGTAAAGTACATCGCACATGTGTCGTAAATACGGGCCCAGTCAAAGTCTTGGTTGGGTCTCTCTATTTCAAAGCTTATTTCTCGAGACTTCCAGTAGTTTAAAGTACACACTACCAGTCTGTTCTGTTCGCGGAAAATAATGAGATTACGAAGTAATCTGTAGCATTCTTTTTTATTGGCTGCTTCCTACAGCTGCTGTCAAGCAGTGATTCGGACAAGAATTTTTCGTCTTTCAAAAATTAAAATCGAGCATTCCATTAGAAATGACTTAAAAGATTTTTAATTTTTTGGAGTTTAAAGGTGAAATGCATTGTAACCCGTTCTTGATGACGAAGAGACGCATTTATTTTGAGCCCCTAAATTTAAGAAATGACCCTCAACTAATGAGGCAAGGGGTCACAATGACCCCCAAATTTATAGCCGAGGGAAAACCCTGGGGTTAATGTATTATTTGAATTTGTCTTTGGGCAACTAATAAAGATCATATCCATTAAAGGGTTATAAATTTTATTCTAGTCTTCTTTGTTTGTATGAATGTCCTGCAACTTCTTCTGTAACACTTGTTACAGTACTATCACTGTAAGACAAGAAGACTAGCCTCCATCCTACCCTATCTATCCTACGTTGTTCAATATTTTCAGTTCATAAATTCATTTAAGTTTTTACCTCAGTATTAGACAGAGACTTTACCTTTCATCTATTGTTTCATACAGATATTTATGTAAATTTACTGCTTAAATTCACTTCCAAAGCTGAAAAGACAGTCTGAAGACGATGTCAAATTGAGATTTTGTTGTGTCATGGGTTTTCGGGTTTTTTGCGTCGATCTTTTTTCATGTC
The DNA here is from genome assembly GCA_946811185.2 of Hippopus hippopus. Taxonomy (NCBI): domain Eukaryota; kingdom Metazoa; phylum Mollusca; class Bivalvia; order Cardiida; family Cardiidae; genus Hippopus; species Hippopus hippopus. The sequence continues at coordinate 19,015,577 of OX328102.1, read as the reverse complement.
AATTTTTTTATAAGTATTTCCACATGATATTGCAAGAAATTGTCAATAAGGGTTGCAGGTCCCTATATGAGTGGATTGACATCATTATTTCACTTTTCATTACTCGCCAGCTTGTTAAGTTGTGATAAACAGTGACGTGTGGTCCGTCATACTTAATACTCACTATTTATGACGAAGTTATTATCTTTAAAGAATTTTGTAGCCTTAAGACATCACTTGCTGCCAGCAGATTCGTTGGTGCATCATTTTTGGACAAATATTTCTTAAACTATTGCATTTGGTGTCACTGGTGATCGCCAGCGTGGGCCCTGCAGTGAGGCTTTTTGTCTGCACAACACAGATGACAAGCGTCTATTGATATGATCAAAATAACCCGACAGTCTACGATTTAAGTTTGGAATGATTATTGGGGTAACCCATGTAAATTTTGTTACATTTTAATCACCGGAAGTTGTTTTTATCTCCTTTTCCCCCATTATGGTGTGCATGATCATGCAATTTTTGCGGGCTAGTTCATTTTAGTGCGGGATTTGGTGCGCAAAAAATTTCGTTTTCGCCGGATTTTTTATTTTGATGCGGGATTTCACCAATCCCGCACTCTAGATGCAACCCTGCATTATTCTAAAGTTAATGGTGGTTTTCCCACATGAACATAAAAGAAAAAAGCTTAGATGCAGAAAGGAGCTTATCCTGCTGCTATAGTTTTTGATCAATCATTAGCATTTTGAAGAGCTAGGGTGCAACCTAAAACCTAGAGGATTACAAGCACTGTACATTTTTCATTGGTACTTTGAACAGCTAGGGTGCAATACAAAAATCTGAAGGATTACAAGCACTGTGCGAGGGGCTATAGAGAAGTTTGTGGACAATTTGAATATTTCTTATCTATTATTGCATTGTAAAGAAAACTCCACATCTTAAAACATCTCTATATTGCGCATCAACAGTTAATAAATCAAATAATTTCAAAATGTCCAACAAAAGTTAGTCACCATAGCAACGTGAAAAAAGGATAGTACAACACCACAAAATTCAAACAAGAGGACCATTGGCCTAAAGCACTCACCTTAGTAAGTCATCTAGGGCTGATAAAGCTGAAGAGATGCTGGTTTTAATGATGTAAAACACATGAATGTAAGTGACCTCTTTCTTGACCCAACATGACCTAATTCAAAGCCTGTCCAAAAGATCAACAAGAAAAACATTCTGACCAGGTTTCAGGAGTATCAGATGGAAAATGTGGCCTTTAGACTTTTTTTTCTAAGATTTGGCCCAGTGACCTAGTTTTTGACCCAACATGACCTAATTTCAAACAGGTTTGAGATATCAAAACGAAAAAGAAAAACATTCTCACTAAGTTCAAGAGTATCCGGCTAAAAATGTGGCCTCAAAGAGTGCACACAAGGTTTTCCTATGATGTAGCCCAGTGATCTACTTTTTGTCCTGGCATGACGTAATTTCATTCTTGTCTGAGATGTCATCAAAACAAACACTCCGACCTTAGTTAAATAGTATCAGGCTGAAAATGTGGCCTCTAGACTGCATACAAGCTTTTCTAAGATTTGGCCCAGTACGTAATTTATGACCCTACGTAACCGAATTTCAAACTTGTCCAAAGTATCATCAAGACAAAAACTCTAATCTACTTTCATGACTATCAGGCTGAAAAAGTAGCCTCTAGAGTGCATACAAGCTTTTTTCTAAGATTTGGCTTAGTGACCTATTTCTGACCCTGTGTGACCTACTTCTGATTTGTCAATTCTATCAAGACAAACATTCTTACCAAGTTTCATGAGTATCTGACTGAAAATGTGGTCTTCAGAGTGCACTCAAGGTAAATGTTGACACCCTCATGCAGGACGCCACACACAGCAAGATCACAACAGCTCACCTTGAGCACTTTGTGCTCAGGTGAGCCAAAAATTGTTTTTGGTTTTTATCTGAATTATTTACATCAATTTTCTTTAAATTACACAGAAAATATTTAATATTGACGTAACATCACTGAAATGTCATTTTAGTTGTTACCATTAATTACCTGTATACATTTCAATAACAGACAGCTTTGATTGTCACAAGGCAGGAGTGTGGAAATCCTTTGTCCGACTTGTCCGACTGGAGAAATTTCAGCGTCAGACAAGTGAATTTTATCAATCTACTTGTCCGCATACAAGTAGAAAATAAGTGTTAAATTTTGAAACAAAGATCTGTTGTATAAATTACGTAGTGAAATACAATTGTTCACCCTTCATGCAAAATGACATTTCGAATGATAAACAGTAACTTGAGATGATCCCTGATTTCTCGAAACCCAAAATAATTTATTCGGTCTACTTCTGCATTCACCCTCTACAACAGGGCTGGTACAATATGGGGCTATTTTTGCCCGTCGATTTTTTTTTTTTGCATTGAAAAATGTCTGATTACTTTCAAGATCAATGTGGATTAATTTATTCTTATAATCATTTTAACACTGATTAAAAGATCTTTTACAACAGTGTAGCACTTGTGAATAGTTTAGCCTTTAATATGATGGTATAGCTTCGGTGCTATTGGGCCGTAGTTTAGCCATTTCCTCCTCTGCCTGTAATTGTTTCAAACTAAAACAGTTTTGTGGTTCAGCAATCAACCTATGTGTAAAATTGAGGGAAATGGATTTTTTTCTCTTTTTTTATTAGATCTTCGATGCAAACGGAATGTGAGAAGTCCAAGACTTTGGAAGCATCAGCCGGCTCCAAATGTAAATATAACAAGAGGGCCATGGTGGCCCTGAAGTTGCTCACTTGAGCCTTTAGACCATACATGACCCATTTCTAATCTCTTCCAGGATATAATGACAAACATTCTGACAAACTTTAGTATTGGACTTTAAAATATGGCCTCTAGAGTGTACATCAGGTTTAAATAAGATTTTACATGGTGACCTACTTTTTGATGTGATGTGACCCATTTTCAAACTCATCCCAGATATCATCAAGAAACATTCTGACCAAGTTTCAATATAATTGTCGGACCGAAAATGTGGCCTCTTGAGTGAAGGTTTTTCAAAGATTTGACCTAGTGATCTAGTTTTTGACCCGATGTGACCCACTTTCAAACTTGTCAAAGCTATCAACAAGATAAACAATCTGACCAACTTTCAAGAGTATTGGACTGAAAATGTGGCCTCCGGAGTGTACACAAGGTTTTTGTAAGATTCAACCTAGTGACCTTGTTTTTGACCTGATGTGACCCATTTTCAAACTTGTCCAAGATATCATCAAGACAAATATCCTGACCAAGTTTCAAGAGTAATGGACTGAAATGTGGCCTCTAAGATTTGACTAAATGACCTAGTTTTTGACCCAACATGGCCCATTTTCAAACTTGTTTGAGATATCATCAAGACAAATAATCTGACCAACTTTGAAGGGTATTGGACTGAAAATGTGGCCTCAAGAATGTACACAAGGTTTTTCTAAGATTTGACCTAGTGACCTCGTTTAATACCGGACATGACCCATTTTCGAACTCATCCAAGATATCATCAAGACAAAGATCCTGACCAAGTTGCATGAGAATCTAACTGAAATGTGGCCTCTAGAGTTTGTACACAAAATTTTTCTCAGATTTTCAATTAGTGACCAAGGTTTTGACCCGACATAACCCATTTGTGAACTTGTCCGAGATATCATCAAGACAAACATTCTGACCAAGTTTCATGAGTATCGGACTGAAAATGTGGTCTCTTGAGTGTACTCAATTTTTTTCTAAGATTTGACCTTGTGACCTAGTTTTTGACCCAACATGAACAATTTTCAAAGTCGTCCAAGATATTATCAAGACAAACATCCTGACCAAGTTTTATCAATATTGGACTGAAAATGTGCCCTCTAGTGTGTACACAAGTTTAAAGTTGATGACAGATGACGGACGAGGAACGATGCACGATGAATGAGTATTGGAGTGAAAATGTGGCCTCTAGAGTGTACACAAGGTGAAAGCTGACGACGGACGATGCACAGTTTGCACTAGAGAACAAAATTAAAACAGAATTAGACTAGTTGGTAGTTGCAAAGGTCCAAACTTTGGATTGGCAACATCAAAATTGTCCCATACAAACTTATCTTTGTTGTCTCTAGCTGAGTGGTTGAAGGGCTTTTTGCGTAAACTAAGTAGTGAACTGAAAGTTGACAAAGTTGATAGAGACAGTAATATCAGTGTATCGACCAGCCCTGAAAAAACTGAACTAGAAGGTTTGAATGGTATATCAAGATTGATGAAAAGTATTCTTGTAAGTTGTGTCATGACAAGTCTTAAATTTCCTGAAACTGAGGTTTACATACCATGAGAAAGTTGAAACACTGTGGCAAAAAAGAGAAAATGGGGGTTTCCAGTCTCACAATATGTACTAACCCTTTGATGACTATTTCCACAAGTAAAGCCAAACTTCAGTTTGGACAAGTTTTCTTACTTAAATTTCTTTGCAACTGGGTTTTTCTTACCATGAGAAAGTTGAAAACATTGTGGCAATAGGAGAAAATGCTGGTAGTTAGCTTTCCTCCTTTTGACAAAATATTTTCATTACTTTTTAACATTATTTACATCCTTTAAGGCATTATCTAAATTTGTAAGCTGCAAATGCTTTCAATTTGATCAGAATTAGCTTACCTTGTAAAGAGAATGATTTTCAGCAAAAAATTCTGTCCAGGATGTTGGAAATAATCGTGCTTGGAAGACTTAAGAAAAATGATTACAAAAATGTGCTAAGAGAAACCATTATTCAACCAAGTAATGTGTTCTCTTTCTATTATGTTTTTTATCCAAAAAGTGTATGAATAGAGCTGGGGAAACATTAAACATGTTTTAACTCTTTACCACACAGTCCTGAGTTTTAAAGATCATGAAGGCTTTTGAAAACATTGTGGGAAAAGAAGAAAATGCTGGTAACCAGCATTTTGTTCTTTTCCCACACTGCTTTCAAAGATCTGAAATACAGATACTGTCATCTGTGCCCCATTTTATTTGTCGTCTGCAAATGCTTTCAATTTGGACTGGTCTAAAATTTTGTTGTGTTGCAAAGATTTAAGTAGATTCTTATAGGCATAAGGATATTAATTAAAAAGATAGAAAGCAATTTATAATTTCATGTATAAACATGGTTTTCTATTTAATTAAACTGTTAAAATATTATAATTTCCTTGTATAACTTGGCTTACATCCTGTTTTTAATGTCTGGCCAAACTTCTCACAGTCTGACCACTTCTCCCCATTTTGAAAAACCTCCTTATTCTCAGGCTTGGGAGAAGTAACTTCTCCTCCAATTCTGAGAGTTGGCAGAGGCCTTAGTATTAAAACCTGACAATACAGTTAGAATTCAAGGAGATTTCAGTCACGTTTAATCCTGTATTTGATACAGCAGGGTTGCATCCAGAAATTTTCAAATAGGGGGGCTGTCCCCCATCACTTTCAGAAAAAGGGAGCACCCCCCCTCCAAGAGTAAAGGGGGGGACAAATTTCATGGCAGTTCCCATAATGTGGTAAAGGGTTAATATATCATTTGTTTATGTCTTAGGGAAAATAATAAAGATCACATCCATTACATGGTTATCATATTCTAGTCTTCTTTGTTTTTATGAATGTCTTGTACCTTCTTCTTTAACACTTGTTACAGCGCTGTCACTGTAAGACAAGAAGACCTAACCTCCCACCCTACCGTATCCTATGTTGTTCAATATTTTCATTTCATAAATTTAACAAAGTTTTTACATCAGTATTAGACAGAGATTTTAGCTTCCATGTATTGTTTCATACAGATATTTATGTAAATTTACTGCTTAAATTCACTATCAAAGCTGAAAAGACAGTCTGAAGTGCCTCTGATCAGACGATATCAAATTGACATTTAGTTGTGTCATGGGTTTTCGCGGTTTTTGCAACGATCTTTTTTTCATGTCAGTTAATTTTTTTAACAGGTATTTCCGCACAAAATTGCAAGAATTTGTCAATAAGGGTAGCAGGTCACTTCAAAAAATGTCTTTTTACACTAGAAAAGTTGATTGACATTATTATCACGCTTTTCATTACACGTCAACTTGTTAAGTTGAGATAAACGGTGACGCGTAGTTTGTCATACTTGATACTCACTGTTTATATCTGAATTATGATCTTTCAAGAATTTTGTAGCCTTAAGACATCATTGTCGCCAGTGCCTAATTTTTGAAGACATTTTTCCTAAATTGTCGCACTGAGTGGCACCACTGGTGCTCGACAGCGTGATCCCTGCAGTAAGGCTATTCGTCTGCATAACACGATGACAAGCGTCTATTGATATGATCAAAATAACCCGACAGTCTACGGTTTAACAGTTTCGAATGGTTATTGTGGTGACTCATGCAAATTTTGTTACATTTTATTCCCCCGAACACGTTTTTTCTCTGTTTTTCCCCAATTATGGTGTGCACGATCATGCAAATTTTGCGGGCTATTTTGTTTTAGTGCGGGATTTGGTGCGCAAACAATTTTCGTTTTCGCGGGATTTTAGATTTTAATGTGGGATTTCGGCAATCCCACGCTCTAGATGCAACCCTGATACAGCAGATTATCCATAACCAATAGCAAATGTGTTCATACAGTTAGACTTGTGTGCTAACAGGTATGATTAAATGAGCAGTCACATGAACATGTAAAAAAATCACAATATAAATGATGGGGCATTACTGATACTGTATAAATGGAAATCATTATGATATGGAAATTTTTGTGATTTTGGGAATTTGAAAAATTTGCAAAATTTTCTGTTTGCATATTATACCACAAAATTACCAACAAATAATGAGTGTTTTGAATTCGTAAACATTTCTGTAATAAGTAATTCGCAAATTTTTTCACATGTGTATATATCCATGTACACAGTATCTAAAGTTTCCATATAGAGTTTCAAGTTCATCAGCAATATTCCAACAAACTATGGACACGGTGCTGGAAGTATTGGATTCTGTGGGTTGCATATTAGATGATATCACTATTACAAGTCAAAATGATGATGAACATAAGAAATATTTGGAGTCAGTGATGAAAAGACTAGCCAAATACAAATACATGTATTAAGCTGTTTTAGGAAAGAAAAGTATGTTTTCCTTCAAGATGAAGTTGAATATTTTGTTTTTCGGGTAAATAACGATGGCATTTAGCCTTTCAAGAGGAAGATGGAAGCCATAATGCAAGTTCCTGGACCTAAAACAACAAGACGGCCATGATGGCCCTGTATCGCTCCACTGGCTTTTTAACCCTTTACCACACAAATCAAAGTGTTAATGACCCTGAAAGAGAAGGCTTTCAAAAGCCTCGTGAGAAAAGGACAACATGTTGTCAGCCAGTATTTTCTCCCTTTCCCACAACATTTCCTACCCTATCAAAGACAGAAATAGTCATTTAAGCTACATTCAATTTGTCTTTTTGCAATAGCTTTAAACTTGGTACAGTAAAAAAAAATTGTCATTTCTTAAACAGTAAAATTAACGTATCATGCGCTTAATTGGCATTGACAGAGACATACAGTATAAAAAGTCTATATGGTAATAAACCTACTTTGAAAACATAACCTCAACCCCGCCCGCCCAACAAAAACGGTCATATCTTTTTAAATGCAAAGATAATGTCAGTGAATACAAGGAATACAAGCAGGTTTATTCGTTAGCATGAAAGGTAAAGTTCTGAAAAAATTTGAGTGATAGAAACCTTACTTTAAATTAAACATTCCATTCATGTGAGCATAACCATTAGCATCAAAATAAATCACTTTCCAAGAAAATAGAACATTTCCTCTCCAAAAAACTTGAATACCAAACTCCAATAATGTATAAGTGCAGTTTGATAATCAAGGGAGGTAAATAGTAACAAACTTTATCTTATATAACAGGAGTTATTTCCCTTGATTACTATTTTAAATTGCAGTCACTATATAAGCCCATGTTAAACTTGTGATCTCTGGAATGAATGAATGAATGTTGTTTTATGGCGCATCGATAGCTTTGGTCATTTAGCGCGCATATCTGTGTTAAAAGATAGCAAAAGTTTTAAATGACAGAGTTAAGAATGTGATAAAAAGGTTTGAACTAAATGTTGGATTGATAGTGAGAAATCTTTAAATGAAGAAGAAATATGTGTCATTTATAATGTGCATAAAATATGATATTGAGTGCCTGTGCATTCCCTGCCTACTCAAAAGTTTTAGATTAAAAGGTAAGACTGAGAATATTTCTTTTCCTTGGAAATGAGTCTTAAAACTGGTAAAGATTGGAGCCTCCATTGGGATCAGTATACTCCCATTAAAGAGGTCCTGTCTCCAATGAGATAAGATGCCCCTAAGGGGGCTAATCCTCCCATTAAGGAGATGTAAACTGAATATAAAAGCAGTGGTAGAAACTCAAAAGTTTTAGATTAAAAAAGGTAAGACTATGAATCAGCTGACAAGATATCTAATATAAAGGCGTATAAAGAATGTAAAAAGATGGATAAGAAACTCAAGAGTAAATATCACAGTTTATTGTAAATGCCAATCTCTTTTATGAAAGCGATAATAGATTCAACGCTGACAGAATCAAATAGATTTTTTAAACTATCGACGTTGAAATATTTTGAACGAACTGGCTTAAAGTCAATGCAATCTAGTAGGATATGTTTCACAGAAAAGGATGCATTGCATGGAATACATTCAGGGGCATCATCTCCTGTCAAGAGCCAGGAATGTGTGATGCGTGAATGGCCAATTCGTAGTCGTGCTATTATCACTTCTTCTCGACGAACAGACATGTAAACCGGGTACCATTCACCAAGGGAAGGTTTAACTGAATGCAGTTTATTGAAAAGATCAGCATCCCACTGGGACTGCCAAGAAGATTGGATATGTGTTAAGACGGAGGATTTAAAATCAGTGTGTGGAACTTTAAAATCTGAAATGGGAAGGTTAAGTGCAGATTTGGCAGACCTATCGGCATTTTCATTACCTTTGATGACTACATGACTTGGAAGCCAGCAGAACACCAATCTATTCATAGAAGAAATTTTTGAGATTCTTTCAAGTAAACTACAGATTAAGGGATTCTTAAGTCGTTGATTTGAAAGGGCTTGTAATGTTGACAAAGAGTCCGAAAAGATAATGAAACGGTTGGAATTACAACGTTCAGCTAGATTACGGGCAAGATCAATTGCTTTAATCTCAGCAGAGAAAATAGAGGAGTTGTTTGGAAGGCGGCACTTCAAGCTTCTTTTTCCATAAACAGCGGCAGCTGGTACAGAATTTCCTTCTTTAGATCCATCTGTATAGATTGGTTTGAAGGAAAAATAATGCTCCTTTATCTCGTTGTATCTAGCATGAAACACAGTTCTATCCGTGACAGACTTTTTGTCAGATGCAAGGTCAAATCTGAATTCTGCACTAGTTAGTGTCCATGGAGGGATTTCAGAGATTTTATAGTCGGCAATAGACTCAGTGTCTATGACAAGGTTATCTACAATGGGCTCCATGTGGATACCAAATGGAGGAATAACATTTGGTTTCCTTTCAAAAAGACGTTTATATTGAGTTTTAAAAACAACGTTATGAGTTGGATTAAAACGATTGGACTTCAGTTTTAAAAGATATTGAAGCGAGAGTTTTTCCCTCCTGTAAGAAAGAGAAGGTTCATTAGCCTCAACATAGAGACTATTGATGGGAGAAGTTCTGAAAGCTCCAAGTACAAGACGCAGACCTTCATGGTGTATAGAATCGAGAATTTTGGGGTAAGATTTACGGGCAGATCCGTATACAATAGATCCATAGTCTAATTTGGAGTGAACTAAAGACCGATAAAGCCGCCAGAGGACTTTACGGTCTGCTCCCCATTCAGAATGGGCCACAACCTTAAGAAGATTAAGAGCCTTCTTGCACTTCTTTTTAAGTGCAGTGATGTGAGGAAGGAAGGAAAGCTTTCTATCAAAGATGACTCCAAGAAATTTAAACTCAGAAACGACTTCAATTTTAGTTTTGTCCAAATACAGTTCAGGGTCTGGATGAACACCTCGTAGGTTACAAAGGTCCATGCACTTAGTTTTGGATTTTGAAAATTTGAAGCCATTTTCATCAGACCACGTTTGGAGTTTGTTGAGACACTGTTGAAGTTGTCTCTCAATAATATTCATATTTCGAGATCTGAAGCATATAACAAAGTCATCAACATAAAGGGAACAGTCTACACCAGGACAGATAGCTTTAACTATACTGTTTATTTTTACACTGAAAAGTGTAACAGAGAGAATACATCCTTGGGGTACACCCATCTCCTGTTCACTGGCTCCCGAGACAGTATTACCAACTCAGACGCGGAAAAGACGTTCATCCAAGAAGGCTGAAATAAAAAGAGGAAGACGACCTCGAAGACCAAAGTCATGCAAGTCTTTAAGAATTCCGTATTTCCAAGTCGTATTGTAAGCGCTTTCAAGGTCGAAAAAGACAGATACTATATGCTGTCTATTAATAAAGGCTTCTCTGACAAAGGTTTCAAATCGGACAAGATGATCTATAGTGCCACACTGGCGACGAAATCCACTCTGTACATCAACGATGAGGCTGTTTTTCTCTAAAAACCAGACAAGCCTGTCGTTGACCATACATTCTAAGGTCTTGCAGAGACAACTAGTAAGAGCTATTGGACGATAGTTAGCCGGGTCACTAGCATCCTTGCCAGGTTTTGGGATAGAATGACTAGTGCCTCCCGCCAGGATGGAGGAAAATCTCCTGACTGCCAGATATCATTAAAAATATCAAGGAAAACTGAGAGAGAAGTAAAAGGTAAGTGTTTTAAAAACTGGTAATGAACTTTATCTTGGCCAGGAGAAGAATCGTGAGCTTTATTCAGAGCAGATTTTAATTCTTTAAAGGTGAATAGTTTATTATAATGCTCTGAATTAGAAGAATTGAAATTAAGTTTTTTCTTTTCTTCTCTGGCTTTATTCCTCTGAAACTTTTCAGAATAGTTTGCAGAGGAAGACTTTTTGCAAAAGGTGTCGGCAAGAGCATCAGCTATATCCTGGGGTGATTCTAACGAAGAATTGTTAACTTCAAGGTGACTAAGTGGGGGCTGGCCTTTGCCATTGATCTTTCTGAACATATCCCAGGTTTTTTTAGTAGTAGTTCTACTATTTAATTTAGAGACATATTGTCTCCAAGCTTTGCGCTTACTTTCTCTAATGGTACGACGGGCCTTTGCCCTGGAAATACGGAATAAGTTATGATTTTCTTTGGTAGGCCTGAGGTTAAATTTTCTAAGGGCTTGTTTTCTGTCTCTGACAGCCTGTTTACAATCATCATTGTACAAAGGCTTGTCAGGACGTTTTGGATTTGTCGAGGTCTGAGGGACGGACTTTTTAGCTGCATCAATTAATAGGGAAGTGAAAAGTTTAGCGGGATCATTGCAATCTCCAAATTTATCATGTGTAATGGTTTGTTCACAGACGGGTTCAAATTTATTCCAATTGGCTTTGGAAAGCTTTCATTTCTGCGGTCGTACACTGCTAGATGGTTGTGTAGATGAAAAGATAATAGGGAAGTGATCACTTCCACAGAAATCCTCAGTCACTTTCCAAGTGAAATTGAGAAGTAAGACTGGGCTACATAAGGTTAAATCAATAGAAGAGTAAGATCCAGTTGCTGGATGCAAGTAGGTTGACTTGTTATCATTCATGAGAGACAAAGAGTTGTTCGAAATGAAGCTCTCCAACTGTGAACCTCTCTGGTTCGTGTCATCGCAACCCCACATAACATTGTGACCATTAAAGTCCCCAGCAAGAATATAGGGGGATGGCAATTGGGAAATGAGATCATTCAGATTGGTCTCATTGATAGGTGTGCTCGGGGGGAGATATAAAGAACACAGTGTAACAGCACTGTGTAAAGATAACCTGATGGCAACAGCTTGCAAGTTTGTATTAAGAGAGATAACTTTATGAGGAATGTTGTTGTTAACAATAATAGAAACACCACCTCTGGCTTTTTCGCCTTTGGTAAAAATCTTATTGTAAATGGAATGATATTTGATAGTGATATTATCCTCCCATTTAAGGAAGGTTTCTTGCAGACAAACAGCAACTGGTTTGTGATCATTGATTAAAAGGGAAAGTTCGTCAAAGTTTGACTTCAGACCTCGACAATTCCCCTGGATTATGGTATCCATAGTGCATGAGGAAAGTATAAAAGCTAAAGTAAAAAAATAGGCCGTAAACCAATGCATTTTAAAATAGGTTGGTTAAGATTTCATTACAGTTGTCTCGGGTTTGGACGAGTGCCAAGTGTCAGCATCCTTGTTCCAAGGATCTTTGGAAATGGACCAAATAGAGGCTTCTGAATCTGAAGCCTAACCTTCCAGATTTTCAGCATCTGCATCCATGTCCTCTAGCTCCGAAAATCTGTTGGAGGTAGGGACAGGATCATTTACTTTGACAGTGATTTCACAAGATCCTTGGGTATCTCTGGGTTGTGGTCTAGATTTTGAAGAAGACCTTTTAGGAGATCGGGGTACATTATTAGATTTGTTATCTTTAGACAAGATGTTAGATTTAGTTGTAGACTGTGAAGATGGAGGTTGGGGTTTCTTTGGAGGATGTTGTGAAGAGGGAGATGGTTTTGAAGTTTTCCGTGAAGAGATATTTTGCAAAGAGGTAGATGGCTTTGAGGTTTTTTGTAAAGGGATACTTTGAGAGTTTGTGGGTTTTGAGGGTGCAGAAGAGGTTGTGTTTGTTTTAGACGCAGATGGAGAGTCAGGAATTAGTTTGGAGAGGGTGGATGGAGGGAGAAGTTCTTTCAGCTCAGAAGCTACATCAGGAAATTTTTGAAGGAGAACTTTCGCAAGAATTTTACAAGTGCTGCAGTCATCCTTTTCAGTTGACGAGCCAACAACACCTGCATAGCTAAGACCAGAAGAGGTTTTCTTGCGTTGTTCAAATATTTTCCTTGCTACTGGAGAGCTAACATTATTGTTGTATTTAATTGAAAGGATTTCTTTTTCTTCCCTCCATAGAGGACACTCTCTTGAAAAAGTAGAGTGTGGAGACTTACAATTAATGCAAAGAGGAGGATTTGAACAAGTAGTACTGTCATGGTCAGGTCCTTGATGAGCACATTTAGAGCATGTTTCTTGGTTTGGACATTTACTGATGTGATGGCCGTACCGCTGGCATTTAAAACATCACAAGGGGTTTGGCACATACACATCCACTTTTACAATTTGGAAGCCTATTTTGATAGATGTTGGAAGAACAGGTGAAGAAAATGTTAAAATGTATGTGTTTGTAAGTCTCTGTTCTCCATCTCTGCGTACGGAAATCCTCTGAACATCAGATACACCTTGCTGTTTCAGATTGTCTTTGATTTCTTGTAAGGAGTTGCAGTAGGTTAGTTCTTTACATCTAATTACTCCCTTATAAGAATTTAGAGAAGGATGAGGGAAAATTTTAACATCAGTGGCAAAGAATTTTGTGTGTTTTAAAAGATTCAGAGCTTGCTGATTTGTCAGACATTCAACTAGAAGGGTCTGGTCTTTAAATTTTTTCACAGATTTTGGAGTTCCAAGGATACTAGAGATTTGTTTTTCTATAATGAAAGGAGAGAGTTTTGTTACAGGTTTTGAAGGATCTTGAGATTTGATAACAATGAAACGTGGAGAGTGAAAGGAAGAAGGAAGTGAAGTTTCCGTTTCAGATTCACTATCTGAAAGAGGGCGCTTGCTTTCATTGAGCTTGGCCTTTTTTTGGGATGCCATGTTTATGTGTAAAATTTCACCACCGATGCTCCCCACCCACCACGGAGCCCAACAAGGGGACATGGTCTGGGGAAAACCCATTCGCAGACCATGACAGGGATACATCAGTGGTATACACGGTATGAAAGAGCTAGACTGGACAGATGCATTCTCGCAGAAAGTCCTACCAAGCTTAGACGATCATTAAGAGGGTACAAATGTCAGCCAAATACCAAAGAACTTTCACCCGATTGACACATGAGCCACCGCCTTCTACGGCAGAACAAGAAATAGAAAATCTGAAAAGTGTGTGGAATAGATATGGAGAAGACAGTAATTTTAATTGAGAGAATGGTGCAAGAGAAAGAACATATTAGATGCCCTAGGGCAAGGCATGACCAGCCGATTGATCAGGACGGGCCTTCCTGACCTCTCGTTTAGTTCAGTTCAAGGCCAAAGTGGTGTGTTGCGAAAACAGAGCTATCAAAGCTCTCAATCCACTCAACCACCAGGATCCCGTCATCAAACGACATGAGTTGCAGCCCACGGCAAACATGCAGGCACAGTGGGGGGGGGTTTTACCCCTGCTGTAGTGCGACAGCTGAGCTATTTCTATCCTCCCGCCCAGCTGGGGGTATGTGATCTCTGGGGCAGTTTTTGAAGGAATCAAATTCTTTCAAGAAATTCTAAAGAGGACCATAGCAGGATCTTTTCTGTGAAGTTTCATCAAATTTGGATGGGTAGTTTCAGAGAAGAAGTTTGAAAAAAAAGTTAACGCACAGACGGACGGACGGATGCATGCACGGATGGACGGACACCGGGCCATGACATAAGCCCGCTAGCCTTCGGCCAGTGGAGCTAAAAATGAGTTGTTGACTTGATATTGTCAAATATTAAGGGAAATAACTCCAAATTTGTCTACAGCAGGATTGAATCTAGAAATTTTCAAATAGGGGGGACCTGGCCCCATCATCTTCAGAAAAAAGGGGGCACCCCCCCCTTTCAAATGTAAAGAGGGGGGACAAATTTCATGGCGGTTCCGATAATGTGGTAAAGGGTTAATGTATTATTTGTTTTTGTCTTTGGAAAAATAATAATGATTATATCCATTAAAGAGCTATTATATTCTAGTCTTCTTTGTTAAGATGAATGTCTTGTAACTTCTTCTTTAACAATTGTTACAGTATAATCACTGTAAGACAAGTAGACTAACCCCCATCCTACCTTATCCACCCTACGTTGTTCAACATTTTCATTTCATAAATTCAACGAAATTTTTACCTCAGTGTTAAACTGTGATTTTAGCTTCCAACTATTGTTTCATACAGATATTTATGTAAATTTACTGCTTAAATTCACTACCAAAGCTGAAAAGACAGTCTGAAGTGCCTCTGATCTGACGATGTCAAATAGACATTTTGTTTTGTCATGGGTTTTCTATCTTTTTGTCAATTAATTTTTTTTTTAAGTATTTCCACATGATATTGCGAGAATTAGTCAATAAGGGTTGCAGGTCACTTCAAAACATGTCATTTTACCCTAGATCAGTGGATTGACATCATCATCTTGCTTTTCATTACACGCCAGCTTGTTAGGTTGTGATAAACTGTGAGGTATGGTCCGTCATATTTGATACTCACTGTTTATGACGGAGTTATTTTCTTACAAGTATTCTGTAGCCTTAAGACATCACTTGTTGCCAGCAGATTCGCAAGTGCATCATTTTTGGACACATCTTTCCTAAATTGTCGCATTCAGTGATTGACAGCGTGGGCCCTGCAGTGTGGCTTTTCGTCTGTATAACACAGATCACAAGCGTCTATTGATATGATCAAAATAACCCAAGTCTACGATTTAAGTTTACGGTTTTAAGTTTTGAATGATTATTTGGGTGCCCATGCAAATTTTGTTACATTTTATTCCCCCCAAATTAATTTTTTCTCTCTTTTTTCCCCGATTATGGTGCGCACAATCATGCAATTTTTGCGGGCTTGTTCGATTTAGTGCGGGATCTGGTGTGCAAACTAATTTCGTTTTCGCAGGATTTTTTATTTTGATGCGGGATTTCAGCAATCCTGCACTCTAGATGCAACCCTGATTACAGTAGTTGAACCCTTGACATATTTGTTGAAAAGCAAAATTCCATGGGTTTTGACTAAGAAATGAAAACAAGCCTGTGAAAAAGTTTAAAAAAAATACTCTTAGTTCATAAGTATCGGTGCATAATCAATCCAAACAAGCCATGAGGATGGTATAAAACGCAGACATATAAATACAATTAAACTAATTGGTATAATGTGCTGATTTGAGATACAATCAATGAAAATTTCATCAAAGTCTATATATCTATTTACTCATTTAACAGGTATTTCAGAAAACCTTTTTGAACTTTTTTTGTCTTCGTTTTGCATATAGCCCTTCTTTATATTGTCTGCGTTTTATCACTTATTCCAATACCCTTCTTTGTGTATTTTTTGTGCTTAACTCTATGTTCTATATTGTCTGCGTTTTATACCGTCCCCAAGCCATGTATGTAAACCTGTAATCAATAAAGTTAAAATACTGAAAGTACTGACAGACTAGCGAATTTAAAATAAGTGGCTGTGGTAAATATAAAACTTGGTTGGTTTAGACAAGATTGAAGAAAAATTGTCTAATTTGGTTACTGATTCCGTTCCAGTTCCATCGGTTCATTCCGGTTATTAAGTCCAATCCGGTCTAATTCAGATCCAGTTCAATCCAGTGACTTTACCCGACGCTCTTGACTATTTACTTCTCAAAACAAGAAATGTCATGAATAACTTCAGTCTGTTAACTTTTAATTTAAAACAGGTTATTTTATTCAAATAATATCTCCCACTTAAAAAGACCTCTTTAGATAGAAACATGTAACAGGTATTCTGTTTTGCATGTACACATGGCCTTTTTGTTATTGGTCCATAAAGTTCTATCCATTTAGCCCCCTTTTTCCATAGCATAGCATTTCGTTAGATAAAAACAAATAATGATTGTCTGTGGCTTATGATAAACATAAAGTTTCATAAAATTTTGTCCAATAGTTAAAGAGATATCAGTCCGTAATGGAAATATACATCAAGCCCCCCCCCCTTTCCGATGACACGGCATCAAACAAGAGGGCCATGATGGCCCTGTATCGCTCCACTGGCCAATAAGTAAAACCACTACATGCCAAACTTTACAATACTTGGCAAATTGGTTTTGAACATGAGACCCCTGAAACAGGACTAAAATTGCTAGCCCTAAGTCTTATGGTCAGTAATAAGATTTTTAAAGTTTTCACTATATAAGCCCATGTAAAACTTCTGACCCCTGGGGTGGGATCAAATTCGAAAGGGCTCTAATTTAGGCACTCTTGGTAAAAACCCTCTAGATAAAGCTACATGCAAAATTTGGTAACCCTAGGCTTTATGACCAAGTACAGGGAGATTTCTAAAGTTTTCACTATATATGCCCACGCAAAACTTGTGACCCCCGGGGCGGGGCCATATTTGACCCCAGGGCTATAATTTGGGCACTCTTGGTAATGGCCCACTAGATAAAGCCACATGCAAAATTTGGTAGCCCTAGGCCTTATGGCTAGGTGCAGGGAGACTTCTAAAGTTTTCTCCATATATACCCATGTAAAACTTGTGACCCCAAAGGGCTGGGCCAAATTTGACCCCAGGGCTATAATTCGGGCACTCTTGGTAGGGGCTCACAAGATAACACCACATGCAAAATTTGGTATCCCTAGGCCTTATGGCTAGGTGCAGGGAGACTTCGGAAGTTTTCTCTATATAAGCCCATGTAAAACTTGTGACCCCCGGGGCAGGGCCAATTTTGACCCCAGGGCTATAATTTGAAGAAACTTGATAGAGGTCTACTAGATAAAGCTACACGCCAAATTTGGTAGCCCTAGGCCTTATGGTTTCAGACAAGAAGACTTTCAAAGATTTCCAGTATTTTTTAGTTTTGTTGCCATGGCAACCAGAGTTTTTGAAGGAATCAAATTCTTTCACAAAATTCTGAAGAGGACCATGGCAGGATCATTTCTGTGAAGTTTCATCAAAATTGGATGAGTAGTTTCAGAGAAGATGATGTTTGAAAAAAAGTTAACGCACAGACGGACGGACTGACGGACAAACGGACGCACGACGGACACCGGGCCATGACATAAGCCCGCTGGCCTTTGGCCAGTGGAGCTAATGAAAAAAAGAAAAAAAATTTATCGGTGGACTATCGTAAGGAATACATGTATGAACTTCCATCAATTTTCATCAAGGATTTTAAAAGATGTCTGTCCGGACAGACGAATGGACAGATAGTCAGTGTAGATCAAGATCAGACTGCACAGACTGTTCAGTTTGATCTTGGATCTATACTATCCTATAAGGGGATATTTTTCTCAAAAATATAACTTTGAAATAGCAATATTCAGGTTTTTACCGTCAGCCTGAAAGTTTTATTTAACTTTTTTTTAGCAGGTTAAGGATTAAATTGGATTATATAGTCAATCAAAAGCACAAGATGCAATGATTAACTATTTGTCTCTTTACAAAGCGAAAAATTTTACACCCCTCCACATTAAAAGCTGTTCCAGACCATGAAGTTAAATGTCGCTCAATTGATGAAAGCATATTCTAAAGGGGCTGAAAACAACATGTGTACTTTGAGAAAAAAGTAATGTTGTGATGTTATTAAGAATTTTAACGTGTGGCACATCAGTGTACATGGATCAACCAATTGCATGTAAATGGCAATTCCGAATGAAATTTTAAATATCATTCATAGTGATATCAAAATACAGAGTGATTCATATCCGATACAGTTTCAATCTGTTACATTTTTTTTCTTGCAGCACGTATCTTGTTCTAACTTATATTACAATACTCTACAATAAAAAAAAGTTTTGTTTGATACAAAATGTTAAGTACATTAAATAATTACATGTTTAATACAAGAGGGCCATGATGGCCTTGAAGTCGCTCACCTGAGCCTTTTGACCACACATGACCCATTTCTAATCTCTTCCGGGATATAATGACAAACATTCTGACAAACTTCCATTGGTATTGGACTTTAAATATGGCCTCTGGAGTGTGCATAGGGTTTATCCAAGATTTTACCTAGTGACCTAGTTTTTGACCCGATGTAACCCATTTTCAAACCCATCCAAGATTTTATCAAGACAAACATTCTGACCAAGTTTCAAGATTATCAGACAGAAAATGCAGCATAGAGTGAACATTTTTTAAAGATTTGATCTAGTGACCTAATTTTTGACCCAATCTGACCCACTTTCAAATTCTTCAAAGCTATCATCAAGACAAATAATCTGACTTTTAGAAGTATTGGACTGAAAATGCGGCCTCTAGAATGTACACAGGGTTTTTGTAAGATTTGACTTAGTGATCTTGTTCTTTATCTGATGTGACCCATTTTCAAACTCATGCGAGATATCATTAAGACAAACATTCTGACCAAGTTTCATTAGTATTGGATTGAAAATGTGGCCTCTAGAGTGTACACAAGGTTTTTCTAAGATTAGACCTAGTAAACTAGTTTTTGACCCGAAATGACCCTTTTTCAAACTCTCCTCAATATCATCAAGACAAACATCCTGACCAAGTTTCATGAGTATTGGACTGAAAATATGGCCTCTCCAGTCTACACAAGGTTTTTATAAGGTTTGACCTAGTGACCTAGTTTTTCACCCGACATGACCCATTTTTAAACTTGTCTGAGATGCCATTAAGACAACTATCCTGACCAAGTTTCCTGAGTATTGGACAGAAAATGTCGCATCCAGAGTATACACAAGGTTTTTCTAAGATCTGACATAGTGACCTAGCTTTTGACCCCACATGACCCATTTTCAAACTCATCTGAGATACCATCAAGACAAACATCCTGACCAAGTTTCATGAGTATCTGACTAAAAATGTGGCCACTAGAGTGTGCACAAAATTTTTCTAAGATTTGACCTTGTGACCTAGTTTTTGACCGGACATGACCATTTTCAAACTCGTCCGAGACATCACCAAGACAAACATCCTGACCAAGTTTCATGAATATCGGACTGAAAATGTGCCCTCTAGCGTATACACAAGGTAAAAGTTGATGAGGGACGAGGAACAACGCACGATGTACGCCAGACATAGCACAATTACAAAAGCTCACCTTGAGCACTTTGTGCTCTAGTGAGCTAAAAATAGGCCTAACTTTTTCCACAACATTTACATGATATGCTCTAAATGACGTCCATTCCGGGCTATTACTACATCAAGCCATTTTCAAAAGTTTGCTATTACTGATGCACACATTTCTGGCATTATTTTTCTCATCTTTCGATGAACAGTTTGTTTTAACTCTCCAACATTATTTGGTTTGGATGAATATACATTTTCTTGCAAGTGTCCCTACAACAAAAGAGTAAAGGACTAAGTTCCAGGGAATGAGGGGGTAAAAGCATTGTCAGACCTGAAGGAAATGAAGTTTTCCCCAAAAGTGTCATGGAGCCATGACAATACTGAATGTGCTGCTCCATCCTGTTCGAACCAAATATCTTTAATCTCTATTCCTTTTCTCTATAAACTGGCAAAAACTTATTTTTCACCAACGTCAGGTAAGGAACACTGTTTACTATCTCCATCTCTCCATACTGTTCAAAAAAGAATAGTCCAATCACACCACTGTAACTTAATACCGCCTATACAGTAACTTTTTCACCATGTAGAGGATTTTCGTCCATCTTCAACAGAACCTGTCTGTTAAAATTGTCTAACCAGTCTATGTATCTGTTGACGTGTTAACCTTCCATCTTCTGAGTAACGTTTCTGCATAGTTCTGATTGTTGATATGGGTAATTTGCTTTCAAAATACAGCTGAATCACTTCAGCAGCTTTCTGTTTTGACAGTACCATTTTGAGTAAATAAATACAGGCAAATGATGTCACCTGTGAGACCATGACATGGACATTTTCCCATAAAAGTTTCTTGTAGAAAAACTGTATTTCCTAGTTAGTACATTGATACATGTATATAAAAATTCTTTTTTATGAAAAGGAATCTATGATTTATTGAAGAGTAAAACTGTATCAGTGTCAGAAATAATCTGTAAGGTACAGGCAGTACCACATGTTGTATATAGTTTACTGACTATCATTGTGAGTACCGGGAGTACTTTGATCATTTGATGCTGTAGTACTATTTTTGGAATACATTGTTTCTTTTGAATAAATCATAGATTTTAATTTTAATCAGTGTTAATGTTGTGTTGAATAATATGCATTTTTGTTTTGTTATATTCTGCAATAGGTACATTGTAATTTCACATTTAAAATCTTGGTAGATTATCAGATCAAGAAATCATGACACTTTAAGAAACACAAAATTTTGACCCCGTTCAGTCGACTTATAATTGGTGAATATAAATAGTGCCAAACTCATCAGAATTCCACGTTGTTGCAACATTATACTGCGACAGCAATTTTTTTTCTCCGTAACCCATTACAGAGAAATCACTCTTTTTCACGCTGTGGATATAGGCGACACAAGATTGAGCAGATCGACAGAGGCTCAGCAATCGTCTACCCATCTACAACGCTGAGGAGCAAACGACGCTCGTCTACGCTTCTAACAGCCCAGCTTCAGAGAGGTTCAGACTCATTCCAAGCACGCTGGGCTGACTCGGGAAGTTGCTTCAACACGTCCCATACAGACCCAGCCTCAAACGGACCCGTTCCAAGCAGTTTGAAGATGAGAAGTCTTGTCTCAGTTCCAGCCTAGACAGTGAGGGTTGAACAGATCAGTCTGAAACACAGACCGACAGCGGTTCAGCATAACACCGTTCCTGGCCAGCTTCAGACAGACTTGAAGTGCTTCACAGGGACTTGTTTGAAGCCGAATAAGACTGACAGGGTGTTTGAAGCCAAGACACGAACGACAGTTTGAAGCAAAGACAGAAGTTTGAGCTTGGCACTTTGTCTCTATAGACTGTATAAGACAGTCGTTTGGCGTCTGACGGATAATCTACTAAGACAGTATTTTGATGCTTTTGTGTTTTTAGTTTCAAATCAATTGAGGCCAGATAGCCTGAGGAAAATTCTATATATCACCAGAACTGTACATATTCCCTGGTAAGACATTGTCACCTGAGAAACAAACCCACTCATCG
This sequence comes from Hippopus hippopus, assembly GCA_946811185.2. Classification (NCBI taxonomy): domain Eukaryota; kingdom Metazoa; phylum Mollusca; class Bivalvia; order Cardiida; family Cardiidae; genus Hippopus; species Hippopus hippopus. The sequence continues at coordinate 18,993,647 of OX328102.1, read as the reverse complement.
TCATCGTATCTCTTGACAACTTGGGGGCTTCGCCGGGATCGTTTCGAGCGGGTATTTTAGGCTTGGGTTTATTGTACTAAAACACTGATATATAGACATGGACTTCAGCAAGTGGATAGAGGCCGGAGAACGTTTAGGTTTAGAAGGGTCTGAGTTGAGGGAGTATGTAGAGAAAAAAGAGACCGAGTACCTAGAAAGAGAAGAGAGGGCCAGGGATCGCGAGGAAAGACAGGCTGAGTTGCAGCGTGAAGAAGAAGGCAAACGTCGGTCGTATGAGATGGAACTACGATCTCGAGAACTTGAAATTCTCAGACTTAGGTCTGAAATAAAGTCTGGAGCCGAGGGTTCAACGTCGCTGTTTGAAACCAGCACCAAATCCCCCAGACCAAAACTTCCGAAGTTTGAGGAAGGAAAGGACGACATGGACGCTTATATCGAGCGTTTTGAGCATTTCGCTACCAGCCAGGGCTGGCCACATGAAACTTGGGCCATTAGTTTGGGTTCACTTTTGAGCGGTAAAGGTCTTGAAGTTTACACCAGCATGCCTCCGGAATCGGCAAATGACTACAGAACTTTGAAGAAAGCTGTACTGAGGCGATATCAACTGACTGAAGATGGTTTCAGACAGAAGTTTCGAGACAGCAAGCCGGAGTAGGGAGAAACTGTTTTTCAGTTTATAGCTAGACTGTCACGATACTTTGAGAGATGGGTTGATATGGCGGAGGTCGAAAAGTCATTTGAGGGTTTGACAGACTTGCTCGTTCGAGAACAGTTCACCAGGACTTGTTCCCCCGAACTTGCACTGTTTTTGAAGGAAAGAATGCCGAGATCCTTGCGAGAGTTCATAACTTTGGCTGAGCAGTACGTCGAGGCACATGGAAGCATGGCGTCTTCAAAAGGTTCTAAACCAAAACAGAACCTGTCTTCAACGAAACAAAAATTGAAGTGTTTCGTGTGTGACAAAGAAGGGCATATTGCGAAGGATTGTAGATCTGGGAAGTCAAAACAGGACTCCAAACAGAAAGGCAAGGCTGACAGCTCTCACAAACAGGGAGAGAAGAAGGTTTCAGCCAGCTGCGTCAGTATGCCCTGCGATAGACAGCCGTTCAAAGAAAACATGGAAGATGGTAGATTGAAGCTAGCGAATGGAGATTCGGTCCCCGTTGTGTCGGGTCTGTGCACTATCGAAAATATGGAGGTTGAGAGAAACTTGAAGTTGGAGCAAGGATATGTAGGTTCCAACAGAGTCAAAGTTTTGAGGGATACAGGCTGCGAACTAGCTGCCGTGAGGCGACATTTGGTTCGAGACGACCAAATATTAGACAAAAGGTATCTGATGATTACCATAGACGGCGAAGCAAAGATAGTTCCAGCTGCTCGAATCCATGTAGATACTCCATATTATCGAGGGGAGCTTGAAGTCATGGCACCAAAATCATTGATTTGTGACTTGGTGATCGGAAATATCCCAGGTGTCTCAGACATTCCGGTCCCAAGCAGCCGTGAAAATAACCAGTCAAACACGGAAACTTTGGCTGGGGCAGTTTTGACCAGGACTCAGGTTAAGAAGAAGGAAAAACCGTTAAGCCCATTGAAGGTTTCAAAATCTCAACAAAGTCAGGAAATCAACACCGATGAGCTGAGGTCGGCTCAGAAGGAAGACAAGTCGTTGGAACGACTGTGGAAACACGCCGACAGCAAAACAGTGTTCAAAACCAGGGATGGAAATACGTTTTCATACATGGTTCGAAAAGACATACTGTACAGAGTGTTTCAGCAGAAACGAGGCTCATCGACGTTTGAAGTCAGACAAATTGTGGTTCCAAAACTACAGAGACGTAGAGTCATGGAACTCGCGCATGAGTCCATAGTAGGTGGACATTTATCTTCAAAAAAGAAGATAGGATTTCAAGCAGTTTTCACTGGCCTGGCATCTCGAGCGATGTAACAAGGTTTTGTCGTTCGTGTGATGTTTGTCAGAAAACTATACCTAGGGGCAGGGTTACAAAAGTTCCGCTGGGACAGATGCCTATTATAGACACCCCGTTTCACCGTGTAGCTGTTGATCTCATCGGCCCGATAACTCCAGTTTCGGACAGAGGCAACAGATACATTCTCACAGTTGTAGACTACGCTACAAGGTACCCTGAGGCTATAGCATTGCCAAAAATTGAGGCCGAGCGAGTGGCCGAAGCACTGTTTGAAATATTTTCAAGGGTAGGATTTCCTTCTGAAATATTGAGTGACAGAGGAACACAGTTTACCTCAGAGTTGATGCAGGAAGTTTCTAGGCTGGTTTCAGTGAAACAGCTTTTCACAACCCCATACAACCCGAAATGCAATGGTTTGTGTGAGCGCATGAACGGAGTTTTGAAGAGCATGCTTAAAAAGATGTGTCAAGAAAAACCCCAAGACTGGGACAGATACCTTCCAGCAGTTTTGTTTGCATACAGAGAAGTCCCGCAGGCAAGTACTGGGTTTTCACCGTTCGAGCTTCTCTACGGTCGCACAGTGCGTGGACCGATGCAAGCTTTGAAAGAGCTATGGACGGAACAAGAAACGCCGGAAACCAGAAGCACTTATGAGTATGTGCTTGACTTGAGGCAGAGACTTGAAGAAACATGCAAAATTGCTCGGGAGAGTTTGAGCGAAGCCCAGAGCACGTTCAAGCACCACTATGACAAGAAAGCATGAAAGCGAAATTTGCGGGTTGGAGACAAAGTTTTGGTTTTGCTGCCTACAAACCATAACAAAATGCTGTTACATTGGAAAGGCCCGTTTGAAGTGGTCGAAATAGTGAACAAGATGGACTACAGAGTTCGGGTAGGAGACAAAATTAACACCTATCATATTAATTTGTTGAAGAAGTATGAAGACCGAAGTCAAGTAGTTTCAGCCACAGCAGCGGTTATTGAGGCCGAGCACCATTCCGACGTCGGGGCTGTAGACGACGAAAATTTGCTCGAATTAACCAACTTGAAGGGTGCTGAAATTTGGCGTGATGTTCAGATCAGTGATCAATTGTCTCCATGCCAACAGAACGAAGTTACAGAGTTGTTACAAGAGTACAGCTCTATATTCACAGACAGACCGGGCACAACGATGTTGACCCAACACAAAGTAGAACTGACTAGTTCAAGCCCAATTCGTGTGAGACAGTATCCAATACCTTATGCAAAGAGGGAGGAGATTGACTCTGAAGTCGAGACGATGTTGGAGGCTGGAGTCATAGAGCCAGCCAATTCAGAGTATAATTCGCCCATTGTTATGGTGAAAAAGCGCGATGGTACCAGCCGGTTTTGTATAGACTTCAGAAAGATCAACGCCGTGACAAAGTTTGACACCGAACCCATGGGTTGTGTCGACGACATTTTGGCCAAGTTGAAAGACGATAAGTTTTTCACAAAAATTGACCTTGCGAAGGGGTATTGGCAGATTCCTGTAGAAGAAAGTTCAAGATCTGTGACTGCTTTTTCAACTGCAAAAGGTAGTTACCAATTTAGAAAAATGCCGTTTGGGATGGTAAATTCTGGGGCGACATTCAATCGTATGATGCGAAAACTATTGAAGGGTTGTTCGCAGGCAGACAATTACGTTGATGACATTTTGGGCCATACCCAGTCATGGAAGCAGCACATGGTAATGCTACGAGACTTGTTTGAGCGAATCAAAAATGCAGGTTTGACTGTCAGGCCGTCAAAATGTTTGATAGCTTTCGGAAACATAGGTTTCACGGGACACATTGTCGGCAATGGCATAGTTCAGATGGAGGAGGACAAGCTTACGAAAATCAGAGATGCTGAGCAACCCGTGACGAAAAAGCAAGTACGGGCATTTTTAGGCTTAGCTGGATACTACCGTAGGTTCATACCGTCCTTCGCTGAAATAGCGGCACCATTGACAGACTTAACCAAGAAAGGCTTGCCTAATAAGGTTGTTTGGTGTCCAGAGCATGAACATTCGTTTCAGACATTGAAGTCACAACTTACCCAGAGACCCATTCTAAGATTACCAGACTTCAAAAAGACGTTCGTCTTACAGACAGATGCATCGGATAATGGGATAGGAGCAGCACTGCTTCAACAATTCGACGATGGTATTTTTCCGATAGCATATGCAAGCAAAAAGTTGCTTCAAAGAGAAAAGAATTATTCCGTCACAGAACGGGAATGTTTGAGTATAGTGTTTGGAATCAAGAAATTCCAAAAGTATCTTTATGGCAGGGAGTTTGTATTGCAAACAGATCATGCTCCTTTGTCATACATTCAAAAGAGCAAACCTGAGAGTGGAAGGATCATGCGTTGGGCTCTGTTCCTACAAAATTATAGTTTCAGAGTCGAATCGATCAAAGGTTCAGAAAACGTTTGTGCCGACTATTTGAGTCGACAGTAGTTACAGATTATTTTTCAGTGTAAATATAGGATATATTTTCTTGAGAAGGGGGCAGTTTGTCAGAAATAATCTGTAAGGTACAGGCAGTACCACATGTTGTATATAGTTTACTATCATTGTGAGTACCGGGAGTACTTTGATCATTTGATGCTGTAGTACTATTTTTGGAATACATTGTTTCTTTTGAATAAATCATAGATTTTAATTTTAATCAGTGTTAATGTTGTGTTGAATAATATGCATTTTTGTTTTGTTATATTCTGCAATAGGTACATTGTAATTTCACATTTAAAATCTTGGTAGATTATCAGATCAAGAAATCATGACACTTTAAGAAACACAAAATTTTGACCCCGTTCAGTCAACTTATAATTGGTGAATATAAATAGTGCCAAACTCATCAGAATTCCACATTGTTGCAACATTATACTGCGACAGCAATTTTTTTTCTCCGTAACCCATTACAGAGAAATCACTCTTTTTCACGCTGTGGATATAGGCGACACAAGGTTGAGCAGATCGACAGAGGCTCAGCAATCGTCTACCCATCTACAACGCTGAGGAGCAAACGACGCTCGTCTACGCTTCTAACAGCCCAGCTTCAGAGAGGTTCAGACTCATTCCAAGCACGCTGGGCCGACTCGGGAAGTTGCTTCAACACGTCCCATACAGACCCAGCCTCAAACGGACCCGTTCCAAGCAGTTTGAAGATGAGAAGTCTTGTCTCAGTTCCAGCCTAGACAGTGAGGGTTGAACAGATCAGTCTGAAACACAGACCGACAGCGGTTCAGCATAACACCGTTCCTGGCCAGCTTCAGACAGACTTGAAGTGCTTCACAGGGACTTGTTTGAAGCCGAATAAGACTGACAGGGTGTTTGAAGCCAAGACACGAACGACAGTTTGAAGCAAAGACAGAAGTTTGAGCTTGGCACTTTGTCTCTATAGACTGTATAAGACAGTCGTTTGGCGTCCGACGGATAATCTACCAAGACAGTATTTTGATGCTTTTGTGTTTTTAGTTTCAAATCAATTGAGGCCAGATAGCCTGAGGAAAATTCTATATATCACCAGAACTGTACATATTCCCTGGTAAGACATTGTCACCTGAGAAACAAACCCACTCATCGTCATCGTATCTCTTGACAATCAGATATCATGAATCACCCTGTATATACTAATAAATTTTCATACAAATCTGGTGTTTAATATTAATTTCTTAACGCTTGTTCAGGAACTTCTGGATAGCCCCTCAAACATTACTTTTTGAACTACAAGGGCTTAGTAGTTCATTCTTATTTAGACTGTCAAATTAATAAAATGAACATTTTTCAATCAGTAAAACAGACCAATTTCATGCAAGTTCAAAGACAAAAGCACCAAGGGTTCATTAGACTTGTTTGTTTTGAAACAGAAAAATAAGCCTCTCCTTTGTGTGCACACATTTAGATGGGCTAGAAACAGATGCCTTTATAATATTAGAAAGACAACCATTGGCCCTAAAGCGTTCACCTGAGTAAATTTATCTAGGACTGATAAAGTGGAAGACGACATGGTTGTGATGATGTTAACACATGATTGTTGTTGACTTACTTTTTAATCTTGTTCAAGATATTACCAAGTCAAACATTCATAGGAAAGGAGGGTTGTCCATATGGCTGTTTTCATGGCCACTACATATTTTCTTTAAACTTTGTATACTAAAACATACAATGTATGTTGGCTGAAATATGCAATATTAAATCAATTGGTAAAAGTTTGTATTTTGTGTGCTTTTTCAAAGTGGGTGGGGAAATTCTGACCCAAAGAGGGGTTTGGTTAGGAAATTGGTTGTATTTTCACTGTTGCTCAGAACTAGGAAGTAGCAATTTCATACTCTCTTAAGGAATACCAGGTATAACACCTTATGGTAAAACTTTGCTAAAATTTCTTATATATGCAATTTGGTTATACTCAATTGTATGACATGCCTCAGTTTTAGCTTTTTTCAGTTTTCCAACTTTACCACATCTTCTTATATGTGAAGTGTTTTCAATATTTTGTGCTTGTATATAGAACAGTGAACAGTTAATCTGAAATACTGCTGATAACTTTCCACAGCAAAGTTTTTGAGTTATCTACCCTCAAAATATTATTTTTTTCTTTTTTTTCTCTTTTGGTCACAATTTTTTAGGTTTTCATTTCTCAGCTTGGCTACTATTTAAGTTTCTTTTTTGCAGTGAAACTTATTCTATTACCCATATTCACATTTTCAATTATGCATATAATTTATTCCTTCTGTTTTGCATGTAAGCTTCTGTGACTGGGTGATTTGTACTATTTAGTTAGAGCATATTACCTACACTGAGATTCTATTGATAAAAAAGAATCTTTTATCCTTAGTTCAGACACTTAAAAGTGCTGTTTGTGTGGTGTTTAATCAGGTTTTCAATGATATTTCACTTATATCACAACAACTTGTGTATCTATCCATGCTATCCTGGATTTTTTTTGCCAGTGCTTTGTATAATATGCTCCCCAAGCTGCTGGCTATGGCCATCATCAAAACTATGGTCACCAGTGAATCCTGTTGCAATGACTACCAACAATCTGTGGAAAAAAATGGCTGAGCGGGGATCAAATCAGCAACCCCCTAGTACAAAGTCCTGTACATTACTGAGCTACCAGGCTAGGCAGAATTTAAATACTTTTGTATGTCTCTGTACCTTTGTCATACATGAACCTGTGGGTAGTGTTTTGTCTGTAGTCTATTAGGATTTTTCTTAAAACTCTTAAAGACAGACACATGTGTTCAACTGGTTTAAGTGAACAGGATGGCCAAGCCATACGCCTAATATCATCCCTTTGCAAGTACTCTTGGTCAACATGGGCCGTGTGAAGACGAGCATTATCGTCCATTAAAATGAAAGCCTTGCCAACAGTGCCAGCATATAACCTTACTTGTGTGTCTGGAACTTCATCTCAATACAGTAGTCGATGTGCCCCGTTAGAGCACAACCAGGTCAGTTCGTCCACCCCAGCCTATCCTGCCCGTTACCATGATACAGCTGCCTCCATACCAATAATGCTCAGCAAGGTTTGCTGGATGAACCTCTCCCTGGCCTTCTCCACAGTGGAACACACATTTCCGTGTTGTCCAATTAGTATCGGGACTCATCTGTAAGGAGACAGGCCTCCAGTCCATTCTCCTCCAACCAACATGGTCTATTGCCCAAGCAAACCGATGCTGACAGTGGTTTGGAGACAAGGGAATATGAATACATGGTCTTCTCGATCGGAGTTATGGTTCTTTCGCACTGCACTCCGTATTATTGCAACAAACACACATACCAAGTTTCAAGTCAATCGGACTGGAGATGACAAAGTTATGCTCCGGACAAGCAGAAAATGCTGTAAAAATGATGATCAAAGGGAAATAACTCAAAGAAAGCACCAGGTAGAGTTATGGTTTTTTGCACTGCACTCCGTATTATTGCAACAAACACACATGCCAAGTTTCAAGTCAATCAGACCGGAGATGACAAAGTTAAGCTCCGGACAAGCAGAAAATGCTCTAAAAATGACGATCAAAGGGAAATAACTCAAAGACAGCACAAGGTAGAGTTATGGTTCTTTCGCACTGCACTCCGTATTATTGCAACAAACACACATGCCAAGTTTCAAGTCAATCGGACTGGAGATGACAAAGTTATGCTCCGGACAAAGAACTGGACGCCGCCCGCCCGCCCGTACGCCATGGGTGATCCCATAATATGTCCCATCTTCGACGGGCGTATAAAAAGGCATAAGTTAAGATAGGAATCTTAAATTATCTTGTACCATTATTATCATCATAATCATCATTATCATTTAAAGTGATGATGTGTATGTGAGAAAACATGTAAAAGCATTGGAGTTTTCAAATTTCTACTCAAAGTTTGAAAATGGAGAAATTGCGCATGAATTCAAGTACAGAATTTTTCATTATTAAATGATTTTAAAAAGCAAACTTCTGTAGGGGCATCAAAACTGCATAATTATGTAAGTTAGTAATTATTCAAAGTGATATTTAGATCGTTATTCACGTAGACCTATATGTATTTACAATTTTTTAGTGATATTTTCTTTGTGTTTCATTTTTTTACAAAAAGAAAAAGAAAAAATATTCAACAACTTTCTTCTAAAACATATTCATTTTGCTTGTCAAAAAGAATCTTAGCCTGCTTGTAACAAAGTGAATCTTTACATTTCTACTCCAGAATTAGAGACTTTTGCATAGTATTTCCAAAATTCTTCTGATCATAGCCTTCACAGTTGGTGCAAACCACTAAAAAGAAACAAAATTATTTTTTTAAGTCTTTAAAGGGCAAATCCTAAAATATTTTGACCAGACTGTTTTTTTCCTTTAATCAGCTGCAAATGATGTCAGTTAAACATGTGTCCGTCATTTTTCATAAATACCACCCTGTAACATGCCATAAACCACGGCCGAATTGTCACGTTGATAAACGGCCCTAAAAATGGTACAAGGCTTACTTCCCCTGATTCGCTTATCTCCCGTGCATGTGTGACGTCATTGTCGAGTCACTCTGTGTATACCGTAAATAGACATTAAGTAGGAACGCGGATGATTGTATGCAGATATCTGAGTATTAACTGAGAAATGAGCCGAAAAAATGGTAAATTGTGCAGCCTATGGCTGCAACGTCGATTCGGGAACTCATAGAAGTAGTATTTTCAAATTTCCGAAGGAACTAAAAAGGAGGAAACTATGGATTCAATGTTTAAACCGGGGCCTGACAGTAGCGACGGATTTTTTGCCATCGGTTCATTCGAAATTGTGTCTGAAATCCTTCGATGACAGTCAGTTCTTAGTAAGTCCAAAACTCGCAAAAGAAGTTGGTTATAGGAATTTTAGCCTGCGGTTAAAACCTGACGCTGTGCTGACATTATTTGAAACTCCGAGTCGAAAGGAGATAGGCCTTAAACCGAAACTCCGAAAGACAGACATTCCGCAATGGCAATTTCCAAAAAGAAAATCCAACATGAAGTAGGTAATTTCTTTTTTCTTGAAATTGGAATACATGAATTGTTATTCGTACTAATTTACCCTTTTCTACATTACTGCTTCATTCTGAACAAAGAGAAAATGCTGCCGTTTTCTCCCTTTTCCAAATGATTTCAACATTTAACAAAATTATAGATTCATCCAAATTCATGACATAAATTTTGCAAATAACATAGTCGCATTGTTCAAATGATGTAAACTTTCAAGGGATAATAATCATTCTTTGAACAGCAAACATCATTTTCT